>CANJKZ010001103.1:0-600000 GCA_947471745.1 Closterium sp. Naga37s-1 | reverse complement strand
AGCGGCAGCAATGGCGGTGGCCCCAGTAGCGGCGGCTGCGGCGGCGACCCCGGTAGCGGCGGCAGCGGCGGCGGCCCTGGTAGTGGCGGCGGCGGCGGCCCGGTAGTGGCGGCAGCGGCGGCCCGGTAGCGGCTGCAGCGGCGGCCCGGGCAGCGGCTGCGTGGAGGCCGCGAAGGGCGGCGGGGCCGGGAAGGGCGGCGACAGGGCCGCAAAGGTGGCGGCGGGGCCGGGAAGGGCGGCGACTGGGCCGCGAAGGGCGTCGACGGGACCGCAGCGGGCGGCTACGGGGCCGCAAAGGGCGGCGACGGGGCCGGAACGGGCGGCAAAGGGGCCGCGAAGGGCGGCGACGGGGCCGCAACGGGCGGCAAAGGGGCCGCGAAGGGCGGCGACGGGGCCTAGAAGGGCGGCGACGGGGCCGCTAAGGGGCCGCGAGGGGCCGAGAGGGGCCGCGAAGGGCGGCGAGGGGCGGCGACGGGGCCGTAACGAGCGACTACGGGGCTGCGAGGGGCGGCGACGGGGTCGCGAGGGGCGGCTAAGGGGCCGCAAAGGGCGGCGACGGGGCCGCTAAGGGGCCGCGAGGGGCCAGGTAGGGCAGCGACGGGGCCGCAACGAGCGGCTACGGGGCCACTAAGGGCGGCGACGGGGCCGTTAAGAGGCCGCTAAGGGGGGCCGCGAGGGGCCGTGAGGGGCCGCTAAGAGGAGGGGAACGTGACGGGCGGGCGGCACACGGGCCGCGCTTCGGGCAGAGGCGACGCGCGCTCCGGGCAGAAAAAAAAAAAAAAAAAAAAAAAAAAAAAAAAACGAGTTGGTGGGCCCTAGGAAAAGTTCCCACTAGGGAACCTGCTCTATACCATGTGAAGAAACGAGGAAGCAATGCACTAGGAAACAGGTGGGTACAAGTATGAAACCCTAAAAGTGTTGTACCCTATATTGTCTACCCCACTATAGCCTACACAGACTATAGCATATAAGTTTGACATATAACGCCTCGATCACTCGTAACATCCCAACTGTTGCGATCAGTAGGCGATCGCTCACAGGATATCCTCGGGAAGGTTCGCACACAGCTGAAACTATGAAATCTCTTAAACTATGTGGATCGGAAAGGTTATCACCTAGTGTTGTTGAAGTAGAAGGCCTAATCTAGTGGAGTGGCAAGAATATTGCACTAACTGCATCTCCACGAACATACGTAATGCGCTGGTTAGTTTGGTCGGTATGCGCGCCTGTAGTGCAGGTACCATGTACGACTGGAATTGTTATGAGTTGTAAAAGAGAGTGCGCAGGTAAACGAATAAGGGGACTTTGATTGAATGATCTGCGAATACAATGAAGGCACAGACTAATGTAGGGACTAGCCTAGCTAGGAGGGAACCTCGGACGAGCGAGGTTGGGTGCAGGTTTGGCGATGGGAAAATGCTGAAAGGCGACGCGAGGAGCCTCGGCAGCATTGAAATCGGCCGAACGTGCAAAGTCCGAAAATGGGCTGTACGCGAAGCAGTCAAACCCGATAAGGGATTCGGGAAAATTCCTTACACTTAGACTGTGATGTATGGCTTGGCTTGTCTAGCAGTGTCGTACGCGGTTTTAGTTCATGCAATTTTAAAATCGTTACAGTTTTTCTTATATCGTACCCGAATACCAGTCCGGGAGCGCACCCAACGCGTTCGTTTGCAGCTCATTATGTGAGATAACATACAACGGTACAAATTGGTGAAATTTGAAAACTGTAGTGTACCGTTACCGTCTTGCACCACGACAAATGAATTGCAAACGAACCGTAAACGTACGCTCACATGTGTACCGTCAGATTAATGTGCATGAATGAACCTCACATGTGGCATTATCTTAACAGTTCGCCTCTGTGGATCTGAAAAAGTGCAAGGTGCACCAGGCCTTTACATTTTAGCATACTAATGAAGAGATTTGCTCCAAACCCTTAATTAGATATTCGGTGTTGCACACGTGGCCACCATTTGCTCGCGTGGCTCTACAATTCACTGATAATTGCTCGAGTGGCCTCGCCAGGGAATTCTGAACGTCTTGTTTTTATACGGCACATTACCCTTCAGGGGTATTTAACCTGAAAACTTTTGTATTGGTAATTGCGCGATCTTTCAAATCCGAAATTTATGTTCGTGACCCTATATGACCGTGTCTGATTGGACGCACATAGAATCGACCAATCATGCGCGGCCATTAATGGTCACGCGCATCCATATATTAATGCCCGATCATATATTTCCGCGATCATAAACTGCAATGCCCGGGCGTCAATGCGTAGGACCTTCATTGACCGCGCATGATTGGTCAATTATATGCGCGGTGCTTGGCAATGCGTGTCCAATCAGGCGCGGTCATATAGGGTCACGGACTTAAATTTGGGATAATGAAGATCGCGCAATGACCAGTACAGTAGTTTCAGGGCTACAAACCCTTGTAGGGTGACGTGCTCGATAAAAAAAAGCCAGCGGGAATCCCCTGGCAAGGCAACTCGAGCAATTATAGCTGAATTTGAGAACCATGCGAGCGAATCGTGGCCACGTGGGCAACGCTGAATCTTCAAACAAGGGTTTCGAGCAATTCTCTCACAGTAATGGCATTGAAGATCGATCTTGCGAGGATTTCGGGTTTGGTTGGCACATGTGAACTGCGGCTTTGCAACGAACAACCCTGCGAATTGAAACTGAAAGGGGAAATTGGATGAATGTCGTGCAGTACGTAGTCCTACATATTCTGGTGTTTGGGAGGGACCGAGAGTGGGAGCGCGGAGGGAAAGAACGTCTCTCGGGATAAGTGACGGGATCAATTATTGGGAATCCGAGTCGTGGGGCGGTAATAAGTAACAGAAATTGGTAGTGAAACAAAACAGCCCTTGAATGTTGTCAGCCTTGTGCTGCAAGTCTGTACGATTGTGTGCTTGTATGCATGAACTGTAATGTATTGCCGTTTTTTGCTGCTTCTTCACGATCTCGCAGATTTCGCAGCCCACCACGACAAATGAATTGTCCAAAATTCTGCACACGAATTATTTGCTGAAGATTCTTCTGCGTTTTCTGTACCCAGCAGCGAAAATTCGCCGTGTTTTCTCATGAGCCGCATTCATGAACTTTTGCGACCAGCCGTAACCTCCTCGTTTCCATGCGACACAGTTCTTCGAGGGGAATCCTCCGAACCGAGCCAACGAAACTCCGTAAGTGCCCTCCGTTCAAATTCCGGATGCAGTACCGCACAGTTACCGTTCCGAGCCGAAAGGTTGTTCCAGCGAGGTCCTCCCATCCCAACCAGGTCGGAGAAGGGGACCAACGGAACAATTGCCACACGACCAAAGTACAGCACAGCAACGGGTTGCTGCCAAGAACGTACAGAAGAAAAATCTACCGTTGAGGAAATGGCTCTTTTAGGAAGGGCCTCTAAGCCAGAACATCTGTACGCACCGACAGAAATTGACCTGTCCTTGCGCACGGCAGTGATCCCACGGGGCAAGTCCGCTGCCGCCAGCGCACGCATTGCTCCACAGGCATCTGCTCCACCATCGCAAAAGCTGCAACACTCGTGCCTCGCTGTATTTACGAACTCCAATCTTATTTGTCCATCCTTGCCACCTCCGTCTCAGCGCCAGGAGCAGCAATCAGCACAGCTCCTCACATTACACTCCAACTCCCACACTCCAGCACCCCGTCCACGCCTCAGCCGCCATAGGTCCTCGCGTCCACTGCACGAATCCTTCGCTCCGCGAAGACCGAGCAGCATTCGTCCGCGTAACCTCTATTTCGTATCTGCCAATACACGAACGGCCACTAGGGTCACTACATTCTGCAGTCCAGTCCAGTCAGTGGCGTGCGAGCATGGCACGTCACCTTCACAAAGTGCGCTCCGTGCCCGATGTCCATAGTTTGTTCCTGTCCGCTGGTCTAGACACTACTGACGATACGCGACGTCTAGACGAGCAGTTTCGAAGCCGAAAAGGACCTCACCATCGCCATCAGAACTCGGACGGGTTCATATTACTAGACTCGCAGCGCGCGACAATCTACCATTCGCCTTCTAACAAACGCGACAGCTCCGCTCCCCTCTCCCCTGTTGACGAGCACGTAGGCAGTAGGTGCTCCGCAGGCGACAGTAACCATTCCCCGTTACCGCGATCGCCCCTCTTCGTTAACGGCAGGCCTACGGGGCTTCCGCCACGACGGCGGAACAGCTTCCACGCGCTCGCCGCCGCAGATCAGCGGAACCCCGCCGTCGCTCGCGTTTCAGCAGCAGCTGTATCCGCGGCGCCCGGGGGTACTAGTAACAGCAGCTCCCAGCACCGCGTGTTCTCATCGATTACTGATTCCTCCTCTTCCGACAACGACGACGACGACGCCGCGCCGCAGGACATGCACGACGCCGCAAGGGCTTCGCAAACAGCGGGTTACCCGCCGAGACAGTGCTACCAACCACCGACGCACGCTGAATCCACGAGCTATTACTACGAGCAGAAGGGCAGCAATGCCGACGCGGCAACAGAACCGTTGAAAGCAGCAACGGAGGCCGTTCTACGGTCCCGCGTGCAAGAGGTTCTGTCGGAGCGGCACGAGCTGGTGCAGCAGCTGTCGTCGTTCCGCGTGACAGCGGCGTACCGGCAGAAGCGGGTGGAAGCGACCGTGAAAGAGGCGGAGGTGCTTAAAACGAAATTGGCGGGTGGGGAGAAACGGTTGGAGAGGGTTCGCGCGCAGCTTGACGCCACGCGCATCGCGCGAGACGCGGCGGCACGAGAGCTTGCGGTTCTTCGGCGGATCGCGCCCGCAACGTCGGATGCTGGTACTAATTACGAGGAGGACAGCGAGGAGAGCGATTCGGCGTCGGATTCGGAGAGTGATGCCACGTCAGATAGGGGAGGCGGGGGAGCGAGGTCGCGCAGAAGAGGCGGAATGCGCCGGGGGGCGGCGAAGACGGCAGGGGATGCGGCGTGGCGGAGAGCGGAGCTGCGGAACGTGCTTCAGGAAATGGCGCAAGCGTTGGAGAAGACCGAAAAACGGGCGAGGAGCGCTTTGGCGCGAACGATGCAGTTAGAAGGTACGTAGCGACGGGTGGGATGCTAACGCCGAGAGCGATCACTGATCGTCAGGGCCCCGTCCTTTTGCCATCACTCCTGTCTCGCGCTCCCGCGTCTCTATCACCTCCCCCAGCGCTCCCCTCCGCTCCTGTCTCTCGCTTCCGCGGCAGACCTTTCCCAAATCAGGCTATGCGCCCAGCGTCGCGTCTTTCCGCTTTCCCTTGTACCGCTCAACGTGTCGCTTAAGTTCCCCCCTTCGGGTTCCCCTTCCCCCTCCGTTTTACCCCCTTTCCCCGGCAGGCTTGCTGGAGGACAAAAAGGAGGAGCTGGCGGAGGTGCGGAGCGAGCTGCGCACGGCGGAGGGCGAGCGGAACATGCTGGCGGACGAGCTACAGGAAGCCTTCAACTCGTGGGCGCAGCCGCGCGCGCCCGCGGGCAACGCGATGAGGAAGTCAGGGGTGGCGTCAGCGCCGCTGCCGCTACAGCCGTTACAGCCACTGGAGGCGCTACAGGCGCTACAGGCGCGACAGGCGCAGCGCGCTTCAGACAGACATGGGGTGGGAACGTGGATGGATGAGGGTAGGGATGCTGGGGATTACATCAGCAGAGGGGCGAAAGGGGGGAGCAGAGAAACGGATCGCATCAGCAGAAGCACAAGCAAGGAGGAGCTGGGGACGCGGACGCGCGCAAGAGGGATGAGCGGACAGGGGAAAAGTGCAAGGGGGATGATCAGCGGAAGGGGGAGCGCGGAGGAGCTGGGTGGATGGGCCCGCGCGTCGGCTCTGTTGCTGGCAGGTCAATTGGAGCCACGAGTACCTGGGTACCTGCGCGCGTCGCTAGAGGTCCCCTGAAACCCCTTGAAAGGTCTCGGTTTGAGTGTGGTCCTCCTGGCATCTGGCCCGCAGCCATTTGGTCATCCCTGCATTGAGCCTATTCAACATGGATTTTGACTTGGTGCACTTCTGTTGGCACCAGCCATCGCATGTGCTCTCCAAATCACCCCTGTTTCCACATACCATTGTCAGCATTTATACATAGTATGGACCGCATTTCAGGAGTCCCGTGCAGAATTGTCTTCACGCTGGTGTCATGCTGGCAAGACAGAGGAAGACATGGGAGGAGGTAGACATGGGACTCATGTAACGTACTGATGCTGAGTAGAGGGATGGTAGGTAGATGAAGGCGGGTAGAAGCCAACCACCAACCCCTTTAGGTATACCGGCATGTTATCAGTGGTTGTTTGTTATTATTGATATATGAGACTCAGCACATATCCAAGCAGTAAATGGACATGACGTCAGCTCATATAACAAACACTCTCGTTTGTTTGTTTGTTTTTGTCAACTCTGCATCCTTGCTGCCATCACGCTCATAAACCCCTTTAGGTAAGGTACTCTCGCTTTGAGCCACCGTACCAGCTGTATGAAAGAAGAATGTCGGGTGCAGTGTACACATGATGCTCACCCCCTGCACGCGAAATTGCCCTGTACCTGATGGAAACCTTGCACCCGTGGGTTTTGTGCCGTGAGGTTGCACCCACGTTACAAGCACGTCGACCAATACGAACCACAGAAACTGAAGTCTGACTGAAGAGACTGCAGTGAAACAGTCAACGGTGAGTTACAATTCATTTTATAAGCCCTTTTTGCCGAAACGAATTGACGAAACCTTCGCGAAATGTAGAAATCGTTTATAAGCCCAGAGGGTAAGGTAAGGTCGGGGGACTCAACCGGGCATCGTGTGAATTGGAACGGGATTAAAAAATCTAGCGCATTTTACATGTCCGTGTTTCATGTGGGCAAGCATTGACTGGCGACAGCTACGAGTATCACAGCCAATGATACTGTACGCGTGCACTGCCACCGCGTCTTACGCTATTAAAGGTCGAAGCCTTTTGTGGCGCTAGATGAAGCCAGCTGGCTAACTTGGATATTCTGTTGGGGTGATCCAATCTGGGATACGTACAATTGGGGTGCGGTGGGATGGGGAGCCCTGTCATCGGCAATGGCGTCCACCTCAGAGCAATGCCACAACCATACACATGTTGACAAAAAGGTTCGAGCAGACACACGTTGATGGAGCCACATAATTTGCGAATCACGAAATGTTCTGTTGGCGATGTTGACGAAGAACAGCCTTGGCGATGCTATGCAGGCATGGCAGTGGCGCGCTGTATGGTCCAAGCACGGTGACGAGGACGGCTGGTCCGCGCCTCTGGAAGTCGCCTGAGATTGTGAGGCTTGACAGTCTGGCAGGGCAGCTCCGGTGCGCCTCATTGGTTTGGTTCCGACCGAACACGTCATGCACCGCGTCCTTGGGACAATAGTGACTGGAGGACAAGACCTTGCTCGAGGGAGAACCGCTGGCATTCGGCTTGCATGTGCGGCTCGAAATTGTACCAAAAATCCCTGAATGGATGCCGTGCAAAGCAGACCGCACACCACTGTTCCTCCTCTCTCCCACGCCCCACGATGTCACCACCAGAAACAAGAGCTGTACTACAACTCAATACAACTCATCTAACATCCGCCACACCGACTTCGGTCAAAAGAGAAGGAAGTTATGTTGATGAATGCCAATCTCATCCGTCCCAAGATTTCGACAAAAAGGAAGCAAAGAAGCCATTCAGTCCGAAAACCTCGCCATCCATCGTCTCGAAGATCAACATTTACAGTTGCGCATCCCACTCGTCCAGAAATAGAGATCCCCCCTCAAGTCCAAGCCTAAACTTCCAGTCCTTTACTTCAAGCCCGACATCCAGTACGGCAAATGCTACTCAGCACACGACCAGCTGATGTTCTTCGTGAGAAGCGGCTGCAATGTCGTGCGTAACAATTGATAATATTAATATTCGTAGTGCTATGATTCGTACTTTAGGCGGCGAATTTGAGCGACCGTGCTTTTTGCTTCCCGTTCGCGGCGACATACCCGCCCCATACTCACCCCGCGCCCACCATCATACGGGCGCGGAAAACGTCGCGGACCATTGCGCAGGAAGGCTCCCACCGTCGCCCTGCTCTCCCCCGGAGCCCTCCCCCCGGTCGCACCTCAGACGCGCCCACGAGCCCGTCCTCCGCCGCGTGACGGAGGAAGCCGCACGCTCCCCGCCGAGCGGCGGGATTTCGTCCTTAGTGAACCGCGCAGCAGCTCGTTGCATCCAGACTGGCAGTCCCTTCGACGAGTACGATGCGGCTGCGACGGAGCGAGCGGAATCGGTGCTACTATTAACGCCGCGGGGTCCTCAAATCAGGCAGAAAGCGCGGGCGAGCTTGGACATGGCCGCGGCGGTCAGCACGTGCCGTTCCTCTGGCATGATGCGTAGGAGCAGCAGCACTACCAGCAGCAGCGGCAGCAGCATTGGCAGCAGCAGCAGCAGCAGCAGTGGCAACGGCTACCGTGGCAGCGGAAGGGGCAGCAACAGCGAGAACAGCCGTCCTCGTCGCAACAGTTACTGCGAAGAATATCGACCGCCGAGTGGTAACCTGTCGCCAAGTGGCGTTTGTAACCCGAGGTTAACATCATGGCCCGGAGGCGGTGCGCGAATGAGACTTTCGCGATCTGCCGCAGACCTCGCCACGTTGAATACCCTCGCGGAGCGCGAGGAGTCCGGGGCGGCAGAGGATATTTTAAAACTTAATCCTCGATGTGCATGGCGCTCAACGAGTCGCACAGGCGGTGGCAAAGCCGTCGGAAATGGGAGCGGCGGCAAAGACGAGCTGCCGATGCTGCCGCTGCGGGAGTCAGCCAGACGGAAATCGCAAGACTTTATCGTCAGAACGCCCTTCCGGATCGAGGAAAGCGATTGCAGTGAGGATGAGGTGTACCGAACCTCGTCCTGTCGAAGCTCTTATCGAAGCTCGTCCTATCGAACCGCCGACGTGTCGTCGTTTCAACCACGTGGTCTGTTTGACAAGCTCTCTGACTCCAATGCCGAATCCAGCGCGCATGTCCACCAACATGGAACGGGTTTCGCCGTAACTGGGGTGGGAGGACCGCGCGGAGTGCTGGACGGGCGGAAAATGCGCCTCAGCCTGAGTGATTCTGTCGACGATCATCCCGCCAGCGCCAATCATGCCACCACGCCGCGCGCCTGCAGCCGCCGCACGGTCACGTGGTCCGCCGCGGAGAAGAAGGAAAATGGGATGCGCGGAGTCGCCGCGGCAGGCAGCACCGTTGCCCCAGTGATGCGGGTGGAGGACGGCGCCGCGCGCGCGGCGCGCGCGGCGGGGTGCTTGGACGCGCTGATTGCGTTGAAGAGCGCGCAGATTGACGCAGTGAGGCGGGAACGCGTGCAGATGAGCGCGGAACTGGCGGAAGGGGTGAAGCAGGTGCGGAGCATGGAAACGGGGATGGCGGAGCGACGACGCGTTATTGAAAGCCTCATTGCACGGATATCGGAGAAGCAGGACATGAAATGTAAAGAAGGAGCGACATTGGGGAAGGGTACATTGGGGGAAGCGGTTGAGGGGGAAGGCACGGAGGATGACATGGGAAGCCTATATGATGACGAAGACGAAGATATGCTGGAGGTTGTGGGGTGTGATGGAGTTGGGAGCAGCGCGGAGGAGTTAAGGGCGATGCTAAAGGTTGCGATGCACGAGATGATGACTGACTTGAGACAACTGGAGCTCGCCGCCCTTCACGCGCAGTACCGAAGCGGCGAGATACGAGGTAAGAACGGCGATCAGAGAGCATGCATGCGTTTTATTAATACTCAAGCTGACTTGGCATGCTCGTTGTTTTACAAGCTTCTGTGCGTCTTTTGAGACTGCCTGAAGATGTGGGTTGTCCTCGCGTGTTTCTGTTATCATGTCTCCATTGCAGGCGATATGCGGCGTAAATCCGCGGAGATGGTGGGCATGAGAGAGGCGAGGGAGCAGCTGGTGCGGCGGAAAGACCAGCTGGTGCAGCAGCAGCTGCTGCTTCCTGCTGGCTAGAGGGCTAAAGCTGACGGGAGAAAATATGTGGCTTTAGAAAGCGGTAAAATGCGTTCAATCGGGATAGGAAATTGATCGTCGGCTATTTATATGCTGTAGTTGGTTTGATAGGAACATAGGTCTATTATTCTAAGTGCATAACTGTATTTTCGGACTGTATAGCATTGTGCACTGGCGTATAGCACGGATTTTCCAGGCCACGATCCCACATTTGCCATGCTGCCGCATGGCAAATCTCATGCGCTGCTGTCGCCGCAGCGCCGCCAACTGCGCAGTCGCAGTGGCGGGATGGATCATGGATCACGGAGTGAAGCCATTCAAACCTGCACACTTGATTTACGAGGGATCGCGTAAGTCACACCCTGCTAGTAGTATCCGTGGTTGTTTTCTGTTGTTTCGTATCGCTGTTGGTCACGTTGCTCCTTCTAGTGCCGCGACGGTTGCACTATTAGCGCGCCAGGCTATCTTCTACCAGCGCGACATCGAGTCGCGATGGCTCCACCGGAGTCGCACATATTCGACGAGGCCGCGATGCCGCGTGGACCGGCGAACTATGCGCCGCTCACCCCGCTGACTTTCCTCGAGAGGGCGGCGCGGGTCCATCCCGACTCGCCATCCGTGATCTACGGCCGGCGGCGCTTCACATGGGCGCAAACCTTCCTCCGCTGCTGCCAGCTCGCGGCGGCGCTGGAGCGCGCGGGCGCGCGCAGATACGAGCGCGTGGCGGTGCTTGCGCCCAACGTCCCCGCGGCGTACGAGGCGCAGTTCGGCGTGCCGCTCGCGGGGGCCGTGCTCGTGTCCGTCAACGCGCGCCTCGACGCCGCCTCCGTCGCGCGCATTCTCGCGCACAGCGATAGCAAGGTGTGCCATGTGGTGCCAAGCGGTTTGAATGCGAGAAAATTCCCTCTAATGCTCCCGCTGCTCTCCCTGCTCCCTCTGTGCTCTCTTGTGTGCACCTCTCTCTCTGTTCACGCGCTCGCCCCTTCCTCCTCTCTCTCGCCACTTCCCTCCCCAACCCTACTCTCACTCCCCCCCCCCCCCTCCCCCATAACACTCATAACACTCTTCCACTCTCGTATTTCCATTCCCCCCACTCCCACCTCCTCCTTCCTCCATATCTCTTCCCCCCTTCTTTCCCCCACTGCAGATTCTCCTGGTGGACCAACACTTAGCATCTCTCGCTCTCTCCGCACTCTCCCTCCTCCCCACCACCGCCACTCCCGCCCACACATCCCACGTGCGTCCAAAAATCGTGCTAATAGCGGACGACGAGGTGCACTCGTCTGCTGACATGGCGGATCCAGGCGGCGAGCAGGCGGATACAGAGGGGTTGGGAGCGGTGGGGGAGTATGAAGAGTGGATAGCAGCGGTGCCATGCATTGGTCCTGTGTCTGGCGCCCGACTTGCCACTGCCCTTACTACTGCCGCTGCCACTGCTGGTGGTGGTGATGTTGCTGCTGGTGGGGGTGCTGTTGGTGGTGATATTGCAGATATTTCCGATCCCTTGTCTTCACGCCCGCAATTGCTCTCTCTTGTTGCTGAAGTGGCAGATTCTGACTGGTGGGCATCGCACCAACCACAGGACGAGCAGGACCCAATAGCCATCAACTACACGTCAGGCACCACGTCAGCACAACCCAAGGGCGTGGTCTACTCCCACCGCGGCGCTTACCTAAACGCGCTAAGCGCCGCACTTATGGTGCAGCTGCGCACGCACGCGGTGTTCCTGCTCTCCGTCCCGCTCTTCCACTGCAACGCGTGGTGCTTCAGCTGGTCGCTCCCTGCTGTCTCCGGCACAGGTGTGCTTATAAGGAATGTGAGTGCTCGCGCGATTTTTGCGGCGGTGGCGGAGAGAGGGGTGGAGGTGATGGTGGGGGTGCCGGTGGTGCTGAATCTGATGGTGAATGCTGATGAGGAGGATAAGGCGTTGCTGGGAGCTAGGCGAGGAGGGAACGGAGAGGAACGAGGGGAGGTGCAGCAGATAGGGTGGGGTAACGATGAGCAACAGCATGGGGTAACCAGCAGGATAAGCAACAGGGTTACCAAGAGGGTTACGGTACTGACAGGAGGTGCCCCTCCCCCAGCAGCCATTTTGGCTCAAATGGAACAGCTAGGCTTCGACGTTATCCATTCGTATGGATTAACAGAGACCTATGGCCCGGCTATGTTCTGTGACTGGAAACCCCGCTGGGACTCCTTACCCTTGCCCGACCGCGCGAGAATCAAATCTCGGCAGGGCGTGCGGCACATCGGGTTGCAGACTGCTACAGTGGTTGATAATAGGACGCTCCGGCCTGTGCCTATGGACAGTGTGACTATAGGCGAGGTGGTGTTTCGAGGGAATACAGTTATGCGGGGGTATTTACATGGGAGGGAGGAGACAGCTGCTGCGTTTGCGGGTGGGTGGTTCCACTCGGGAGATCTGGCCGTGGTGCACCCAGATGGGTATGTGGAGATTAAAGACCGTTCTAAGGATATAATCATCTCTGGAGGGGAGAATATAAGCAGTATTGCTGTGGAGGGGGTGTTGTACCGGCATTCTGCAGTGATGGAAGCAGCAGTGGTGGCTAGACCTGATGATAAATGGGGTGAAACACCTTGTGCCTTTGTGGGCCTCAAACCTGGTTACACGGTTACCGGTGGAGCTGCGACTGATGGTGCAACTGATGCTGCCAGTGCAGGAGGGGTTGAGAAGGTGGGATCTGGGCAGGTGGTATCTGAGGAAGATATCATTCTGTTTTGCCGAGAGCATCTGCCACACTTTATGGCACCCAAGAGCGTTGTTTTCGGCGCGCTGCCCAAGACTGCGACGGGCAAGATCCAAAAGTTTTTGCTGCGGGAGAGAGCAAAGCAGCTAGGCTCGCTGCCTTGGCAGGGGCACAGGAGCAAGCTGTAATATTCAGTGAGAATACAATCATAGTGCAACCGAATGTTGGCAACCAGATATTACGGTACTTGTTAGCCGAATGGCACATTGTGCCAAGTTCTATTCACTGTTACCATGCCTGACATGTACGTATACATTTAAACGGGTAATGATTACCAAACACACTGTTATCCACTCACTGTCAGGCGCACTGAAAAGTGGCCAGGTGACTGCCAATGCTGGTGATTATATCGACTGTCCCCCCTCTCCCCGCCACTGCCACAAGCTGTGAAGGGAAGAAGAGAGCAAGCAAAGGGTTGAGAGGGAACGAGGAAGGAGTGTTGGCGATAGGGCATCGCACGCACACATAGTAGAAACGGGCGGGACAGTGACCATTTGATAATTATTAAAAAATCCCTGCAGGGTTGAGAGGGAGTGAGGGAGGAGCGTCAGAGATAGGGCATCATGCACACAGTGGAAATGCGGGGGACAGTGAGGAAGAGAAGATTGAGAAGGAGAGAGTGAGGAGTGAGAGTGTGAGAGAGAAAGCGTGAAAATGGAGAGGTAGGGTTGGGAGGAAGTCAGACAGATTTCCTGACACACCAACAGGAGGAGCTGAGGGGAGCACGCAGTGAGAGGCAGAGGCAACTTTCACGCAACAAGGAGCACCTGCCCCTTGTTAAGACGCATCTCCCAACCTCCGCCAACCTCTGCCAACCTCTGCCAATCTCCATCGACCTCTGGCAACCTGTTAACCAACAGGAATTTCACATTCCTGGGAGATCAATGTCTAGAAAGAAGGCCTTGTTGTAAAAGGGTGTTGCCACCTGGAAGGGAGGGTGCTACCTGGGAAGGTGTTACCTGGGACGGCGAATGTGAATGGAGGGAGTAGATGGATGGCATGGCCGTGGCAGTTAGTGACTTGAGCTGGCCGGCAAAAGTCAACCGAGTCAACACAGCGCTGGCTCCCGCCACTAGTATCTGATGCGATGCAGAGAGAGAAAGAGCGAGAGGGGCGGCAGCGGGGAAGAGGGAAAGAGGTTATTAGCCACCTAAAGAAAAGTCAACCAAGTCAACACAGCGCTGGCTCCTGCCACTAGTATCTGATGCCATGCACAGAGAGACAGGGGGGGGGAACGGAGGGGGAGAGCGGGGGAAAGGGATATATTTTTTAGCCACCTAAAGAAAAGTCAACCAAGTCAACACAGCGCTGGCTCCTGCCACAAGTAGCTTGTGGCCAGCAGGGAGAAAGAGGGGGAGGTGTGTTGACGGGGGGGAGAGGGAAGGGGAACAGGAGACGGGAGGATGGGAGAGTTGGTGCAGGGGAAAAGGGGTAAGTGGGGGTGAAGAGGGGTGGAGTGGTGGATGGATAGGTGAGGCGAGTGGAATCGTTGATATGAAGGATGAAGGGTAGATGTATGCAGTAAGGCGACACATGGGGATGGATAGTAAAGAACCTTGCCCATGCCCCCCCCATGCTCCCCCCATGCCCCCCCCATGCCTCCCCTATGCCTCGCTCGCACTTGCCTTCCCCATGCCTTCCCCATGCCCACCACGCCTCACTCATCACTCTTGATGCCCCACCCATGACTCACCTCATCTACGTCTCTCCCCATGACCACAGGCGCGCTGAAGACACGTGCAGTAGAGCCAGACGATTGGGCACATGACAGCCCTTGCCACATCCCCCATGCCCCGCCCCCATGCCCCGCCCCCATGCCCCGGCCCCATGCCCCACCCATGCGCCCCCCATCTCTCTCACCTCATCTGCGTCCCTCCCCATGGCCATCGCATGCACTAGTGTGCTCAGAGACACGTGCAGCAGCGCCAGATGACTAGTGCTGTAATTGATTATACAGGTTGGTGTAATTCGGGCCCTTGTCATGGTTTTTTCTTTTAGGTTTTGATATTGTGGAAGGAGACGGCAACAAAATGTATCCAGAACCTTTCTTTAAGCGACAGTACGATCATTATGCAAGATTGTGCAACAACAATCCCAGCACTAGTCTGACTTTTTTCAATGGTTGTAGTATGGTTAGTATATATGGAACAACAATACCAGTTAACCAATAAAAAAAAGTCGGACTAGAGCTGGGATTGCTGCTGCACAACTTTGCGTAATGATCGGATTGTTGCTTAAAGAAATGATTTGGATACATTTTGTCGCCATCTCCTTCCACAAATCAGAACCTTCAAGCAGCACTGACAGCTGAAATTGCACCAACCAGTACAATTGAATCCCTCCCATCTTCTTTTACGCCCTCTCCATGCCATCACCTCATCCGCCGCGTCTCTCATCATGGCCACAGCATGCATTGGTGCGCCAAGAAACATGTGGCGCAGAGCCTTATGACTGGGCACAACAAAGACATCTACCATGCCTCACCCAGCTCTCACCTAATCTGCGCCTCTCCCCATGGCCACCGCATGCACCGGTGCGGCCAGAAACATGTGCAGCAGAGCCTTATGACTGGGCCCAAAGACACCCACCATGCCTCCCCCATGTGTGTCTCTCACCTCATCCGCATCCCTCCCCATGGCCACGGCATGCACTGGCGCGCCAAGAGACACACGCAGCAGTGCAGAGGCGGGTGCCTGCAGAGAGAAGAGAGACGCCGTGCTGCCGCCTGTGCCACACAGCTGTGGGCAGCAAAGGAGAGGGCGGGCGGCAAGGAGAAGGGGGGCGGCAGAGGAGAGGGCGGGCAGCAAGGAGAGGGGGGGCGGCAGAGGAGAGGGCGGGCGGCAAGCCGGCGGAAGGGGCGGCAACAGAGGCAGAGGAGGGAAGGGAAAGGAGGGAGGGAGTGAGGTGGATGGAGGGAAGGGACGATGAGAAAAGGTGCATACCGGAGATGAGGAGGTGAAGGAGTCGACTCAGACGCGCACTTGGTTACTAGATCAGAGAGTGTGAGAGATGAGAGGCATGCAAGAGATGAGGGCAGATGCGGGAGATGAGGGGAAGAGAGAGATGAGGGGGATGGGAGGGGTGAGAGTGATGGCTCACCAGCCAGGGAGCCGTGGAGTCGACTGCTACACTGCTGACCCACGGTGAGGAGAGGGAGGAAGAGGGCGAGGAGGTGGAGGAGGTGGGGGAGAGGGGTGCTTTTGAGACGACTGAAAAGGACTCACCAGCCATGGAGTTGTGGAGTCAGTTGCTATACTGCTGACCCAAGGCGAGGCGGGGGAGGAGGACGAAGAGGGGGAGAGGGGTGCTTGGCGCGCAGTGAAGGGGTTGAGACACAGCACTGCGGTGGCTGTGCGGCAATCTGGTGGGTGGGGTGGGAGGAGATGAGAGGAGGGAGGAGGAGAGAGGTTGAGAGGATGGTGAGGATGAATGGAGAAGACTGGGGGGGATGAGAAGACAGGGAGATGAGAGGCCACTAGGAAGGAAGGGTTACGTATGGAATTGGCAGCTAAGTTGACGATGAAAGGGCTGTTAGAGGGAGAAAAAGAATTGCTTGAGGTCGGGCAGGCGGCAGGTAGGAGGGTCAGAGAAAAGGAGCAGCGGGGGATGTTGATGAATACACCTGCCAAGAACCTCAAGTTCATGCCCACCATCCCATGCCCATGCCCATGCCCATGCCCATGCACATGCACATGCCCACTCCCCATATCCATGCCCATGCCTGCGTCCACATGAATTTCAGTTGGATCAAACGCATACTCATGTCTGCACCACATATGTGCATGCGCCAACCCATTCCACCACATCACAGCATGCCAGCCCAGCGGCCCCACCCACCCCATACTCGGCATGTGCCGTCCTCAGACCCCGTCACTATCTGAGGTGAGCGGAGGGGTAGGGGTACGGGTAGGGGTAGGGGAGGGGGATGAGGACGGGGAAGGGGAAGGGGAAGCAGAGGGTGAGGGTGACGGGGAGTGGGGGGGGGAGAGAGGGGGTGAGGAGGTAGCAGGCGACGAGGGAGAATGGGGGTGGGGGAGGGGACCGAAAAGGACAGGAGAGAGGAGAGGTAGAGAATAGAACATCTAAGCAATGCCACCCAACCCACTCAGCACACGCCACCCTCTGACCCTGTCACTATGTGAGTCGCCAGGCAAGGTGAGAGGTAGGCCAGGACAAGAGTGAGAGGGGGAGAGTGGGGGCGGCGGGTGGGGAGGGAGGAGGAAGAGAGTGAGGGTCAACGGGTTGAGCGGGAGGGGGGGGTGTGGGAGAGGGTAAGAGAGGGAAAGCGAGCTTGTGATAAGGTAAGGTTAAAGGACCAATTGGAACTATTCTTTTTTTGCAGTAGCGACGCCACCCGCTTTTTTGTTTTCTGACCTGACCACATCTGCTGTTCATGACTAATACTACCTGGCTCTGTTTTTTTTCACCTGGCGCTTATATTCACCTGGCTTTGTTCTCACCTGGTGGTGCTGCGGCCGTGCCACCACACAGTGCAGGTAGTCTGAGTGGCCCCTAAACTCAGCGACCCGCTTCTGAGACTCCTGAAAAAGCACATGAGAGCGAGGGAAAGTAAGGGGGAGGAAGGCATGATTTGAGGCGCCTAAAAAATCTCCTCGCTTCAGGCAGAAAAGTAAGGGGGAGATAGGCGTGTGTAGAAGTGGAAAGGCGAAGCACGTGTATGAAATGGAAGCGAGTTGACTTTTGAGTTGAGAGGTGGAAAGGCGAAGCACGTGTATGAAATGGAAGCGGGCGAGAGGTGGAAACAAGAAAGTGAGGCAGCGCGTGTTGAGACATCAAAGAGAATCAGAGCAGGAGAAGTCCCAAGCAACCCCCCCCTTTCTAACCTCTACTAACCCAACCACCATGTCTCATCTCATCTATACTCACCACGTCCCATGCGTATGCACACCCGTTGCCTGCTGCACTGTAAATGGTGTTCCTCTGCAGTGGTTTTGCAGGAGTTGGGAGGAATGGGTGGGTGGGTGTACGGAAGGGGTGCAGAGGGATACAAGTGCCTTGTGAGGTGCAGAGAGGGGAGAGAAGTGTGCAATGATGGGATGCGAATGCAGCATGCGGTCCGCAAATTGCGCCGTGCACCATGGAACATGCACCATGCATGCACCATGGAACATGCACCATGCATGTGCACAACCGCTCGTCAACATCAATGGCGTTGGTCTCCGGCACCATTGCCATGCACCATTGCCATGCACCATTGCCATGCACCATTGCCATGCACCATGCACCATGCACCATTGCCATGCACCATTGCCATGCACCATGCACCATGCACCATGCACCATGCACCATTGCCATGCACCATGCACCATGCACCATGCACCATGCACCATTGCCATGCACCATGCACCATGCACCATGCACCATGCACCATTGCCATGCACCATGCACCATGCACCATGTGTGCACACACACACCTGCTCGTCAACATCAATGGCGTTGGTCTCTGGCACCACTGCCACGCCCCTTGCAGCAGCCCACGTGGTGGGGGGGTTGACCAGGTCAACGCAGGGGGCCACTTGAGGGGCTGGGAGTTGGAGTGGGGGGAGTTGGGGGTGGAGCAATGGGGTTGGGTTGACCAGGTCAACGCAGGGGTGGACCTTTTACCAAGCATATTTTGGGTACGTGAGCGCTACATTGAACATGCACGTGGCGCCCTGGTGAGAGGAATGTGGTTCTGGACACCGGAAAAATAGCATGCTGTGAAAACAAGAATCGAGAATAGCTGAGTAAGAGGTGACTTTTGAGTCGACTCCAAAGTCACCTCGTTCTGGACACCTGAAGAAAGACTAGCATGCTGTGAAAAAACGATTTAGGATTAGCCGAGTAAGAGTTAGCATGTGTTAAAGGTTGTAAGAAGCCTGTGAAGGAGCTGACTTGTTGAGTGGCAGACTCACCGTGAGCAGGAGTGGACGAGAGAAAGTCGCTCCACTCCACCGCCACTATTTTTGAGGCGCCTCAAAAATTGCAACGAGGTTATGAAGGAGCTGACTAGCTGAGCGGCAGGCTCACCTTGAGCAGGATTGGATGAGAGGAGGTCGCTCCACCGCCACCCTGCAACACGACCGTCGTCCCCGCAGCTGCCACATCAGCACAAACAAGCCTACAGCAGCACTTTCAGCACTCGCCACGCCACATATTCATTCAGCTGTCTGTAACTCTAGAAAATAGAACCAAGGATGGGAAGAAAGAAGAAAAAGCTTTCTATATTCTTCTGCAGGCGTAGAAATGAAGGGCCTGGAAGTTAGGGGCTCGATCCCCCTCCCCACCTGAACAGCAGCGGCTGTCCCCCCATAGCGCACGTCTTGAGCCCAAACGCCGCCCCCCTGTGCGCCTGCACCGCTGCTGCGGGCTGCGCCTCCCCCACGCGCCTCGCCCCCTCCCCCGCCTCCCCCCAAGGCCCGCCGCCGCGCTGGCCATGCGCGGGGACAGGGGAGGCGGGAAGAGAGGCGGCGGGGAAAAGAGTTTTGGGGTGACTGAATGAAAAGGGGGTAAGGGGGGGGGGGGGGGGGGGATGTTGTGGGGAGGGGAGGTGGAGACACGAGGAAGGCGCGGAGGGGGGAATGCCTCTCTTTTAGGAATAGGATAGGGGTTCCTTCGCCGACCCTGGAATTTAAAGTACCTGCGAGGCGACTAACGAAGCCAGCGAGTGAACCGATACGCGACCGCTGCTCGAAGCACATGCGACGAGCCGCGGCGCTGCTGACGTGGACGGCCACGTTTCGTCCCTCAGCTCTCCAGCTGGCATGCTGACGTGGTCACCCGGAACGAGCAGCGCAGCGTAGATCACGCTCCCGGCTAGCTTCCGCTCGCGCAAAACGCGCTCAGCGTAAGCCGAGGCGTCGTAGTTGCGACAATCCATGGCAGACGGAGGAGCAACGAGTGCGGTTCGCTGATTCGAGCTAGCCGTTGGCTGATCGCCATGAACTCCGCGGGCCGAATGCGGCACTCGTGCTTCGGCATCGTCTGTGGACCGTTCAACCCGGTCCTTAAGTACGTCGTCATCTCGCCAGTCCTCTCCGTAGTCCACGGCGTCCAAATCCATGGTCCCTCGCCAGTCTAGTGGTGTCTTGAGGTGATCTGAGTTGAAACAATACTAATAATTTTTGTTTACCACAATTTCGTACCCGCGTGGCCTAATGGATAAGGCATCTGACTTCTAATCAGAGGATTGTGGGTTCGAGTCCCATCGTGGGTGCACTTCTTGTTGCTGAGACGTGGTCCAAGGGAAAAATTGGGAACCTGTCTTCTTGAGGGTTTGTTACACCTGTTCTGATGTAAGGAAAATCTCCTTTTCCTTACTTCGCGTCCCTGCTCAACGCGTACATCACTGTAGCGCCACAGTCAGCACCGTTACCACTCGCAATCCTCGCATCGACAATCCGCCCGCCACCTTCGCACGTCGCACCCCGACCTCACGGCTCGGCGGGTAACCCGCGCTCCGGGCCTCCGCTTCGACACTTTTCCCAACCTCAGTCCCAAGGCCCGTCGCGCGACAACCACAGTCCATTACCGTTACCACTGTAGTTTCGCTATATATTCTTCGCTCATACCTTCGCTCATTGTACTCTTGCTTCGATAGTGCAATTCTCGTTCGTTCACTCAATTGCACTCGTAACATCTGACATATCTCAGGAAAACTCAAATCAACAAGCATTCTTTATCTGTACGTCTGCATCACCACACGTTCTTCTTCCTTCCGTTTTAATTTTGATCTCATTATCCAGCAATGCTCACAAGACCCCCAGGCATGTTGACGTACATGCATCCAAAAGTAATCAGTATGTTCTTAAGCCCTGGCACAAGGGCGTGGAATAAGTACAACAAACACAAAAACCTCCGTTCCCTACTACAATCTCTAGCTCTAACTCATGTGAAGATGGTAACCACATCCCGGCGGTAACCACGGACCATAAGCAAGCGCGGGATGTTGTTGACAAGCAAGTCCATGTACTCCATGTAGCAATAAGGGGGATGGTTCTGAGGGGGAGGCGGGAGACTGACGAGCACCACAGCAGCCATGCGCGAGTACCGCAGAATAATGGAGTTGAGCTTGATTGTGGTGTAGAGGAACTTATTCACCTTGCTCTCGTCCAGCAGTGAGTGGTGCGTCTCAGCCTCGGGGTCCTCGCTCATTCTCTGGGCTATGTTGCGCCGCGCCTGGGGGAGGGGTTGGGTTGCAGTGGGGCAGGGGGTGGGGTAGGAAGGGATGGGATGGAATGGGATGAAGATTTGAGTGTGAAAAATGAATCCAGAGCCTTAGCTGCAGCATAGACTTGTGCCCACACCATCATTACCACCTCTAGCACGCACCACCCATTTGCAGGACTGTGAATGTACAGGTGAACGTGCAGTGGTGCGTGGGGGGTACCACTGCAGCCCCACACACCCGCACAACGGCTTGTCCAAATCCCCACTCAGTGCTTGTACTCAGGGTTTGCATCTGTGACCATTCCCAGAGCCTATCCTGCATGGCACACTCCTCCCACCCACGTGCGTGAAAGCCTCCATGGCGCCTTGCCGAGCGAGCTCTGCCTCAGCGCACTCAGCATCGGGGTGGCTTTAGAGTCGACTCAAAAGTTGCCTCAGCGCCCTCAGCATCGGACACCGCGTCCTCCCATGCCTTCATGGTGATAACCAAACCCAGCACCGCAGACTTTCCACCATGACTGTGAATGCAAGGCAAGGGGCACCACCGTACCACTCACTCTCACAGGTGCCTGCATGCCTGGCTGCAATCTGCAACCATTTCCCTGAAGAACCCTGCATGGCACACTCCCACTCACCCGAGTGAAAGCCTCCATGGCGCCTTGCCGGGCGAGCTCTGCCTCTGCGCCCTCAGCATCGGACACGACGTCTTCCCAGGCCTTCATGGTGACGACAATGACGTCAGCCTGCATGCGCAGGTCGTACAGGAACTTGCTCACGTCCAGCTTCAGGTTCTCCGCGCCTGTGTCCTCCTCCGCAATGCAGAACACCTGCAGGCGTCCAGCGGTGGAAGGGGAGAAGTGACAGTGGTTATTCGTGCATAAGCAACATTCAATACAGTCATTCCATTGCTCACGTCCAGCTTCAGGTTCTCCGCTCCAGTGTTCCTCTGCAATGCAGAACACCTGCAGGCGCGCGCGGAGGAGTGCAGGGGCAGTACGGGCGGCAAGGGAGCAAAGGTTAGTGGTTCTAGGGGCACAGGCGAACACATGGGAATAGTCATTAAGCTTGCTCACGTGCAGCTTCAGGTTCTCTGCTTCTGTGCCCTCCTCGTGCTTGCAGACGAATCATCAGATACAGGTACTTATGCATGAGTCACTCACCTGGATCTTGCAGTTCTCAAAGCTCTCTTTCGCCCGCGGAAGCTGGGACAGCAGCAGCATGACGCCACCGTCCCTCACGATCCAGTGGAGGTCGATGGTGCCATACTGCTTCTGGTACTCTCGCCCTTTCAGGATGGGCTTGCGGGTCAACTGACCAGTCAACACATAGCATTTACGCATGAGACACATACCTGGATCTTGCAGTTCTCAAAGCTCTCTTTCGCCCGCAGCAGCTGGGACAGCAGCAGCATGATGCCTCCATCCCGCACGATCCAGTAGAGGTCGATGGTGCCGTACTGCTTCTGGTACTCGCCCGGCCACTCGTCCAGCCCCTTCACGATCACACACGCCTTGTTCGCCGTGTTGCAGTCGTTGATGACGTTCACAAACGTGCCGGGGATGTCCCTGTAGGCGCCAGAAGGGGAGGAGGAGGAAGAGGGGCTTAAGGTTGATTTCTTTTTCCCTTTTCCACGGAAATCCTCGCATGTAACCTGCCCTCCAATTGTCTTCGCACCAGATCTCAGGGTAACACATGCACACGATGTTGGATGTTGGATTTTTTGTGTTTTTGTGTTTGTGTTTCTGTGATTCTCTCCCCAAACGCCTGAGAAACGAAAAATTTGACACTCAAAGAAGCTCCTCACCGCTGGATGTCTTCGCGCCAGATCTCAGGGTAGCGCATGCACACAATGTTGGGCTTGAGATTTGCGAGCCCCATGGTCTGCACGGCGATGCGGAATCCCTCGTTGAGCGAGTCAGCCACGATGGCCTCTGCCACCCCCTCGCAGCGCTTGTAGTCAATGTAGCTCAGCAGCAGGTGGCTGGCTGACCGTGCATCATCTGCCCGGTCCCTGGTAGAGGGTAAGAGGGCCCACGAGGCGCGTTCAGATGGACGATTTGCAGGGAGTGGGGTTGAAATGGGCAAGGGAGTGGAGTGAGAGAGGGAGGGAGGGAGCAAGGGAGTAGGAAAGTAAGGCAATGCGGAAGCCCTCGTTGAGCGAGTCAGCCACGATGGCTTCAGCCACCCCCTCGCAGCGCTTGTAGTCAATGTAGCTCAGCAGCAGGTGGCTCGCTGACCGTGCATCCTCCGCTCGATCCCTGGAATAAGGGGTGGGGCGCAGAAAAGGGAAGAGTGAATGACAGAGAGGTAGTGAGGGCCATGGGTACAGGGAAGGGCAAGAAGGAATGTAAGACGGATAGGTAACTGGTGAACCATTGCAAGGGAGATGCATCTGGGACGTTCCACTCCAAAAACAGGCGAACTGCAAGCACACCTGCCTCCCAGTGTGATGTCTCAAACGTTGCGCACAATGCTTGCACATGTAACCATGCTCGCACCTGAAGCGGCCCTCAAGAATGGTGGCGAAGATGGTCATTCCGCGCCCCTTCTTCTTCATGCAGTTGGCAAAGTCAGCAAGCTTCGGATGGCATGGCATGTCGGGAGGCAGGATGCCCCAGGGCTTGCAGAAGATGAGCGGGATGGGGTACCAGTTCTTGGGATGCACCTGACTCGCTGCAGGGGGGAGGGAGGGCGGGCAGGGAACGAGGGAAGGGAGAGAGCGCGGGGAGGACAGAAGGTGGATGGGTTAGGAGGGGGGAGAGTGCGGATGGAGAGGGTCAGTTCCAAGACACAATGTCCCAGGGCTTGCAGAAAATGAGCGGGATGGGGTACCAGTTCTCGGGATGCACCTGACTCGCTGTATGCGGGAGAGAGGGCGGGAGGAGAGTGTGGGGAGAGAAAGCGGGGAGACAGAGAAGGTGGGGAGAGAGTGCGGTTGGGGAGCAGGGATTGTTGTAGCTATTTTGCAGCTATTTGCCTCTGGCTCTGCCCGTTTGCATGTACCCATGGCTGATATAATACAAAGACCCGTTTGAGAAGGTGGGGAGAGAGTGCGGGTGGGGGGGATCAGTCTCAAGACAAATTGCCTCGGGGGAAGCAACGGGGAAGGGGCATAAGTCAAGAAGACGCTGTCGGAGAACACCTTTCCTCTGGCACCTGCTCCTCTTCCTGCTTCCATTCTTCTTTCTTTCCTTGCATGTGATGTTTCACCTCAGCCACTCCCTGAAGAAGTTCCCTCCCTCACCCCGTAGGTTCCCTCCTAGTGGCGTGCTGCTGGATGTAGGATCTAGAGCAACTGATTTCACTATGACGAGAGAATAACAAGCGAAAAGCATGGACTGGATGTTCCTGACTGAACTTACCTTGCCCAGGCTCAAGTCGCACATTTCACAATGTGCGGCTCGAGTTTGGGCTGGTCCTCCCTGATTGGTTCAATGCATTTCGCCCCTCGGTCCTTTCCCTCCCATTCCTAACGTCAAATTCGTCCTCCCCCTACTCAACCTCAACTTCCATTCCAACATTCGCTACACCACAATCTACACCCGCGCAACAGTGTCATCCCATATGCACAAAGTGCATATTTGGTGACAGCTGTCGGAGAACACCTTTCCTCTGGCACCTGCTCCTCTTCCTGCTTCCATTCTTCTTTCTTTCCTTGCATGTGATGTTTCACCTCAGCCATTCCCTGCCCCCTCCTGTGCCCGGGCTCGAGCGGCTTGAGCTCGGGTCACAGGACCACTCTGCTGAGGCTTAGCTCCTCGTATCACTGCCGTGTTGGTCTGATGCTCCTTCAGCTGCGCTCCTTCCTCGTTCTCCAGCACTAACACCCCAGATGGGCGCACTTCCTTCACCCTCCATTTCTCTGTCCCCACCCCGACGTCCAGCGTGTCTTGCTTCGCCCGTTTCAAGTACACTTCCTGACCTTCGCTGACTCCCTTCTTTGCTCTTCCCGACCCCTGTTGCTGCCGCTGCTCATAGCGTCTCGCATCTCTCCACTCGCAGGTACCTCGCTCTGACTTCGGACAGTGCTACCCAGTTGCCTATGGTGCCCGCCGTTACTGTGTCTGTCAGGACCCGTGGCGCTCCCACCGGCAGTATTGGCTCACATCCGAACAAGAGGCTGTACGGTGAATGATCTCGCAGGGCTGCTTGCTTCCCAAACCGGTACCCTGCCGCAATCCAATGCAGCTCATCATCCCAGTCCCTCTTCCTCTTCTCCCCATATGCCCGCAATCCTCTTTTTATGGTTTGCACCAGCCGCTCAGTCAACCCGTCACTCTGGGGATGGTAGCGGGAGGTGCGGCGGTGGGTAATGCCTGCCTCCTCTAACATTTTCTTGAACTCCCCTTGAAACTCATTCCCCTGGTCCGTGAGGACCTCTCCGCACGCTCCAAATCTGCTCAGCACTTGCTCCTTGGACGCTGCTGCCACATGCCTTGCGTTTTTGCTTGGGATCGCCCTTACCTCTAACCATTTGCTCACGTGCTCCACCATGAGCACGATGTATTGATTCCCTCCCCTGCTCAGAGGCAGCTCTCCCGCCAAATCCAGGGACCACCTGAAGCCCAGGCCGCGGATGGGCAGCGACTGCAGCTCGGCCTTAGCTTGCGTCAGGTTCGCCCTGCTTCTCTGGCATGCTTCACAATTCTCCACCCACTTCTTCACCTGCCCTCGCATTCCCTCCCACCACCATCCCGTCTTCAGCAACTGCACCGTCCTTTCATGCCCATAGTGGCCCAGCTTAGTGTGCACTTCAAGGATCACCGCCTCCCTCTCGCCTGGCGCTGGCACCAGCTTCCACCCATCCTCTGTCTGTATCTGCAGCTGCTGTTGGTACCACCTGTAGTGGTGCCCCCTTGCCCTTACCCTCTCCGTCATCTCCTCATCCTCATCCGTTTCCCCCTTCACCCACCTCATGGCTGCTTCATCCTCCCAGATGTCTGCCGGCCCTCTGCTCCCCTTAGCCCCCTTTAGCTTGACCTGCTTTGCCAGCAGGATCAGAGTCGCCGTGGGCTCTGGTGGTGGCGGGTTGCGGGAGAGGCCATCCACGTGCTGCAGGGTTTTTCCGGGCCTGTGCCGGATTTTGAAGTCGTACTCCTGTAATTTCATGGCCCACCGTGCGCTCCTGCCCGTCAGCCCCGGTGTGGTCATCAGCCACGTTAGTGGCTGGTGGTCCGTCACCAATGTGAACTCACGGCCCTGCAGGTACACCCTGAAGTGGCCCACGGCCCATACTGCTGCTAGTCCTTCCCCTATGTATGAGCTGTGCCTCTGCCGAGTTGCAGCTCCTGCTCGCATGTGCTACTACTTTCTCCTCCCCCTCCTTTTCCTGGCAGAGTATGGCCCCCATTCCTTGGCTGCTCCAGTCAGTGTAGAGGGTAAACGGCTGGTCCGCTACCGGCAGCTGCAGCACCGTTGCCGTCTTAACCGCTGTCATGAAATCCTTCAATGCCTCCTTCTGTGCTTCTCCCCATTCCCACGCCTTGTCCTCCCTCAGCATCCCATTCAGCACCGTGGCTCGCTTGCTGAAGTTGGGCACGAACCGCCTGTAGTAGCTTAGGAAGCCCAGCACTGCCCGCAACCCCGACTTATCCTTGGGCTCCCGAAGCTTGTCCAGGACCTCCACCTTGGCCTGTTGAATCCCGATCTGCCCCTCTGTCACCTCGTACCCCAGGTACACCGTACAGTACGGTCTGCTCTCCCCATCTACACTTCTTCGGGTGACAGGTAAGTCCTGCCCCCTCTAGTGCACTCAGCGTCTTCTCCACATCCTGTAAGTGCTGCTGTTCCGTGGCGCTGAAGATCACTACGTCATCGATGTAGCATGCAGCACACTCCACATCACGCAACACTGAATCCATGACCTCTGAAACACGGCTGATGCGTTCCTCAAACCAAAGGGCATGTACAACCACTCGTACAGCCCATCTGGCCCATGGAACGCAGTTTTCTTGATATCTTCCTCTCTGATCTTAATCTGATTAAACCCTTGTCGCAGGTCCAGCGTCGTGAAGAAGACCCCATCCGCCAGCTTATCAAAAATCTCTTCAGCCATTGGCATCGGGTACCTGTCCGGTACGGTGATTTTGTTGAGTGCTCTATAATCACCGCACATCCTCCTGCTCAGAATCTCCCACGTCAGGTCCTTTCGTGCGGCTACCACTGTCGGCGTGGCATACTCCGACTCTGACCGCCTAATCAGCCTCGCCTCTAGCAACTCCTTGATCTTCTCCTTGCAAATCTCCTCATCCCCAGGTGGCATCTTCCTCCTTCGGTGGAACACGGGCTCTGCGCTGCTCAACTTCAGCTCCATCTCCTTCACCTTGCACCGTCCCAACTCCTGCAGGGTGAAGGCAAAGCATTTCCTATGCTTGGCCAGCAACTGTTGCATGGCCTCCTTCCCCTTCTCACTCATCTGGTCCCCTATTGTCCACCTTTCTTTCTCCCCCTCCCGGCAGCTCCATGCTCCTTGCGGGACAGGCGCAGTTTCCTTCTCATCTTCCCGGTGCCCCCAGTTCAGAACCGTCTCTCTCCACATCCGCTGAATCAACCACCTCAGCATGTTGCCGTCCATGGCATTCCCTAGCGCCCTCCTCCTTTCTTCCTCGCTCACCCCTGTGGCTGCTGTGACATCCTCCCCATATCCCATGGCCAGCTCTCGCTCCAGCGCGGTTGGTTCCTCCCATTGTCGTCTCGTATGGTCATATATTAGCCCCGGCCCCGGCTTCCCCGCTTCCCACTTATAGCCGACTGCCCCCTGATAGGCGACCAGAGTGGGCAGCGCCCGCCTGTCTTGCCCCACCTGATTACATGGGTAGTGCCTGCTGTAGCTCTTCCTGCACACTGGTGCAGGGGTCCGCCCGGGCTCCAGGATGTCCTGTACCTTTCTCCCCGAAGCTCTCCTCACCCCGTCCGCCTCCTCTTGCAGGTCTTGCACTGGCACGACGTTTTGCCAATACATCCTGAGCCGGTGTGCATACGACCCCATTCTTGCCACATCAGAGCTCACCCCCTTGCCCAACTGTCTCTTAATCTTCTCTCTCACTAGCCGAATTGGCTCGCGGCTGTCCCCTTCCAGGTCCAAGTTCTCCAGCAGGTATGCCACCCTGCCTTGCCTCTCCTGCAACCAGTCCATGATACGAAACATGTCCTCCATCAGCTTCGTCCTGGGGTCCAGTTCTCCCTTCCCCTTTCCGGCCCATGATACCCCTTGACATTCCCACCCTGCCACCAGCAGGTCCACCTGCCCCCAGCTGGCTACCTCTGCCTCTGTCACCTTCCTCACGTCATGAATGGTTCTGCCCATTGCTTCCCGGATCACCTCCCTGCTCAGTAGCTCTGGGAACTCTGCGTGTAACTTCAACGCGTGGTGTTCAGCCATCTTCCTCGCTGCTGGTGCCTGTTCCACGTATATCCACTGTCTCACGGCGATTCCACTCCTCACCACAGCTGCCAATCCTGCCCCGATTCCCCCGAACAGCTCCACCAGTCGGATGGGCTGCCGCCAGTCAGTCTGGTGCCTCTGCTCATCCATGCGCTTCATCTTGGGCTCTTCTTCTGCTCCTTTCGGTCCCTTTTGTCCCCTTGCCTGCTGTTCCCCTGGCGTCTGCCCTGCAGTCGCCTGGTACGCTCTCTTCGGCTCCACCTTCACGAACTGTACGGGCAGCTGCCCCAAGCGCCCTTCCTTCTTCCAGTATCGCGTCCGGAACTCCACTTTCTCCGTCCACGTGCATATCGTCATCCCCACTGCAAACACCATCTCTGTGCCCACCAGGACGTCGAAGTCCTCTGAGTCTGAGATTCCACACTTCATCCTGATCTTGGTCTCATGTTCTTCCCCCGGCAGCAGGGTCAACTCTATGGGAGTCCGTGTGCACGGCATCCACTTCGATTCCCCCCCTTCTGCCGTCATCACCAGCATTCCTTTCGCTACGTGCTTCTCTGGTGCCATCAATCCTAGCCTTTCTGCCATGCTCTTGCCCAGCATCACACTTTGTGCCCCGGTGTCTATGATGGCAGTCCTCACCCTCTCCCCTTCTACCTTCATTGCACCCCCCTTCACCAGTAGCACGGAGGTCTGACAAGCCAGCCTCTCTTGTGGGTGGCGCGCTGACACATTCTCCTGCTCTTGCTCCTCTGGTTTCCGTCCCTTCTCCCGCTCCTTCCTCACATGATCCTGTCTGCCGTCTCTCCCCCCGCTTCTCAGCCCCATCTCTTCCCTGCCTCTCCAGGCCATGAGGGCACACTGCACATCCTGTTCCACCTCTTCTCCTTCTTCATCCCTGGCGTACATTCCCGCCTCTGCTTCCCGCCTCGGTCCTAATGCTTGCAGCTGCGACTGCAGTCTGCTGATCTGCCGCTCAAGGTCTGCTGGGTTCCTCTTTGCTCCTCCCTCCCGCTGATAGCAATCTTTCGCCTCGTGCCCCCTCTTGCCACACATCTCACAGCTTGGGGTGTCAGGACAGTCTCTCCTTCGGTGCCCTGGCTTCCCGCAGCAATCACAGTTCTTGCAGTCCCTGCGCAGATGCCCCACTTGCCCGCATCTGTGACAGGTCCGAGTATCAGTCCTGCTCTCCCCTCGACCCTCTGGTCTCCCTCGTTCCTCGGGAATCATCGCTGCTGCCCATGTCGGCCTGCAGCTGCGCTCTGACGGCTTGGGCAGGTATGCTTCATACTTCCTTTGTGCGAGCTCCACCTTTTCCGCTAGCTCGAATACCTCTTCTAGGCTCGCATCTGCCCCCAACTCATACACCCTCATCCTTAGGCCACCCCCCAAGCTCTCGTCCAGCCCCCCCAAGAACTTGCTAATCAGGAGGCTGGTGTCCGTGCACGTCACGTCCTCCGCCACGTTGATCAGTCGGTTATAGTAGGTGAGCAATGACTCCATCCGCCCCCTTATAAAGTCCTGGAACTCCCTTATCCGTTCTGCAGTATGTCCCGGAAACTGTCGCTGCAGCCGGCGGAGGAACGCCTCCGTGGGGTCTTCACCGTGCCTTCCCGCCCTCCGCAGCAGCTCATCCATCCTCATCCGATACAATGTCTCCGCCTCCCCCTCCAGTGTGTTAGGTAGGCTCAGAAAGAAGTCTACCGGGTCCATGCCGCTCCTGTCACACCGATACCGCACGTTTCCCACTTGCATGAGGTAATTCTTGAGCGAGGGCCCCGTACGTTGATCTCCTGAGAACCTCGCCGGGACCTCCACACGTGGTGCCGCCGCCGCACTCCCTCGACCTTCTCCCCAGGACTCGCTTGTTGCTCTGGCCTGCCTTTCGTGTGTCCCCCTTTCCCTTGCTCTCTCTATTCCTTCCCTCGCCTCCCTGGCTCGTTCCGCACTATATGCCAAATTACCGCCCCCGACCTTGCTTCCCCGCTGGTCCCATCTCGCCTCCTTATGCAGATCCTACGAGCTCGCGCGCCCTTCCGTGCGTTGACCTTGCCCATCCGGCGAGTGGTCTGCCCTCGCCCGTTCTTCCCGCCGCGTCTCACGCCGATGCTTCTCTAGCGATGGTGACCTCTCGTCTCTCCTTCCTCCACGCTGCCGACGGCCGTACGGCGACTGCCATTCCTCATCACGTGCTCCTTCCTGCTGCCTGCGCAGATCTGGCGAGGGGGACCTGACATCACGCCATCCTTCACGTCTCTGGTGCAGTTCGGGCGAGCGCTCCCCGCCGCTGCGCCACCCTTCATGTCGCGGATGCGGATCTGGCGAGCGCTCCCCGCCGTCGCGCCACCCTTCGCGTCGCGGATGCGGCTCTGGCGAGCGCTCCCCGCCACCGCGCCACCCTTCGCGTCGCGGATGCGGATCTGGCGAGCGCTCCCCGCCGCCTCGCCACCCTTCGCGTCGCGGATGCGGATCTGGCGAGCGCTCCCCGCCGCCGCGCCACCCTTCGCGTCGCGGATGCGTATCTGGCGAGCGCTCCCCGCCGCCGCGCCACCCTTCGCGTCGCGGATGCGGATCTGGCGAGCGCTCCCCGCCACCGCGCCACCCATCGCGTCGCTGCTGCGGATCGGGCGAGCGCGATCCCTCGCCTCGCCTTGCTCCGCGCTGCCGACGCTTTTCCGGACACGCGCGACTCCGTGTTCCGCTCTCCTCGGTCCTGCTGTCGCAGGTCGGGCGAGGGATCTCCCTCCTGACAGTCGCGGTGTTCCTCTCGCTGCTCCTTTCGTGCGCCCTCTGGCCCGTCGGCCTTCGCCTCGCTCTGGTCCGCCGTGCTGTCCGCCCGCGCGGCGTCAGCCTCGTCGGCTCCAGCGGTGGAGCCGTGACTCCCACTGGCGTCCTCCACTTGGCGTCGCTGATCCTCGCTGCCCTCGTCCGTGCCTTCTCCGCGGCCTTCCTCCCGCATTTTCCCCACGGGGGAATTCTCCTCTTCGCTGTCCGTCTCGAGATCTCCTCGTCGACCAAGATGCCCTCCTGGCGGGCCTCGCGCGCGGTCGCCTTCTCCGCGTCGGCGGTACCCTTCTTCCGGCGAGGGATGTGCCCTCGTGTCACGGCGATATCGACAATCGCCTCCAGATCCGTCGCGCGCATCCGTCCGCCACGGATCGCCTCTCGACATGGCGGATCCCGCCCCACCGGTTTCATCCCGGGCCGAACCTCCTCCACGTCCATCTGGCGCTTGGAGGACCCGATCAGCGCGGAAAGCCGGCCTCCGCGGCGATCGTTCCAGTGAGCGCCCGCGTTCCTGCGAGCGCTCGCGCCGCGGCCGTTCCTCCTGCTCACGGCGACTATACTGCCTGCCCCATCGCCGCTCGTGCTTGTCCATGCTCACGCGATGATGCGCCCTTTTCGCTTGTTATGAAGAAGTTCCCTCCCTCACCCCGTAGGTTCCCTCCTAGTGGCGTGCTGCTGGATGTAGGATCTAGAGCAACTGATTTCACTATGACGAGAGAATAACAAGCGAAAAGCATGGACTGGATGTTCCTGACTGAACTTACCTTGCCCAGGCTCAAGTCGCACATTTCACAATGTGCGGCTCGAGTTTGGGCTGGTCCTCCCTGATTGGTTCAATGCATTTCGCCCCTCGGTCCTTTCCCTCCCATTCCTAACGTCAAATTCGTCCTCCCCCTACTCAACCTCAACTTCCATTCCAACATTCGCTACACCACAATCTACACCCGCGCAACACTGTCATCCCATATGCACAAAGTGCATATTTGGTGACAACACCAGAGGATAAAAAGAAAAGGAACATATAGATGGCCTTACAGTTGTCAGGGCCTTTCTACACCATAAATTCGTTAAGTGTGTGCACAGCCTAGCCTAGACTCATACCTCCAAGGAACTTGAGGGAGCGCAGGGCGAGCTGCAGGTAGGCAGACTTGAAGCCGTCGCCCCAGTCGCCGGCCTTGCCCTTGAGGCTGACGTAGTAGTAGATGAGCACCGCTAGCAGCAGACACAGCAGCGTGAAGAACCACGATATCATGAACATGATCGCTGCAGGGGGGGGGCACCAGGGGGGGAAGGGGGGACAAGGGAGAGAGGGGGTATTCATCACTTCTGTCTCTTCTGCTTCTTCTTCACCTTCTGAGGCGCCTCAGGGAAAGGCAGACTTGAAGGCGTCGCCCCAGTCTCTGGCCTCGCCCTTGAGGCTGACGTAGTAGTAGATGAGCACAGCTAGCAGCAGACACAGCAGCGTGAAGAACCACGATATCATGAACATGATCGCTGCAGGGGGGCCACAGGGGGAGAAAGGGGGGAAGGAGAGATCTTTGAAGCTCCTGATGAATCGCATGGCTAGCAGCAGGCATAGTAGCGAGAACCACGATATCATGAACGTGATCGCTGCAAGGGGGGGCACAGGGAACGGGAGAGAGGGAGCATGTGAGGGGGGGATAGCGTAACAGGTGCGGGAGGGGTTGGTGCAAGGGTGGAGACAAGGGAGAGGAATCAATTGTTTCATCACACGAGCAGGTGATGGGAGGGCAACAAGCGCACATGGGAAAGAGGATAGCAGCTGACAAGCAGGGTTATCTTCCAGGAGGATTAATGCCGCAAAAACGCAGAAACAAGAACAAAAAATACCCCTCTCCTCCCGTCCTCCCGAAACAATAGGTTCTTACTAACGCAAAGGACCGCTCCTACGAGGGCAGTCAGCGTGTGGTGCCACTTCCACCTCGGACGCCACGACGGCGCATCGAGCAGATCCAGCAGGAAGCAGGAGAGGTTCACCCCGAGATAGACTTTTGGGACGCCTCAAAACTTACTAACGCAAAGGACGGCGCCAGCGAGGGCGGTGAGCGTGTGGTGCCACTTCCACCTCGGGCGCCACGACGGCGCATCCAACAGATCCAGCAGGAAGCAGGAGAGGTTCACCCCGAGATAGCACAGCAGGAAGAACATGGTGATCACCGGCGTGACATAGTCCACATCTCCAATGCACACAAAGCCGGCGCAGATGAGCAGCGTGCAGAGCGTGGCGAGGTAGGGCTCCTGGTTGTCCTCTGTTTTGAACCAGTCCAGGATGGGGAGAATGTCGTCGTTGGCGATGGCTGTGAGCAGACGTGGTGCGCTCATGAGGTTCTGCATGGCGGCGCCAAGTGTGGAGAGGATGATGCCGATGTATACCACTGCTGGGGACGGCCAGGCCAGGGTGGCCGTGAGCAGCCTGCGGGGAAAAGGGAGGGAGACAGGACAGGAACCGTATATTTTCAGTGGGTCCGAAGAAGGCGCCAAGCGTGGAGAGGATGATGTTGATGTACACCACTGCTGGGGACGGCCATGCTAGTGTGGCCGTGAGCAGCCTGGGGTTGGGGGAAGAAGGGAGAAAGGAGAAGGAATTCCCAAAGTGTGTCCAACGTAGGCGCTGAGGGTGGAGAGGATGATGCCGATTTACACCACTGCTGGGGACGGCCATGCCAGCGTGGCCGTCAGCAGCCTGGACAGGGAAAAAGGGGGAGGGGAGAATGGAGAAATGACAAGGTAAGGTGTATACGAAGGGTGTCCAACGTAGGCGCCAAGGGTGGAGAGGACGATGCCGATTTAAACTACTGCTGGGGACGGCCATGCCAGCGTGGTTGTCAGCAGCCTGGGGGAGGTGAGGCAGGAGTTTGGGGAGTGGGGGAGTCGGGACTTGTGGAAAAGGAGTAGAGAATGGGGAGAAGCAGGGAAGAAGGACGAGAGGGGAGAAAAAGGCGAGAGTACACACACCGAATCTTCTCTACTGCCTCTCACACCCACCTCCCATTGCCCTTCTCTGTTCTCCTGGTAACAGACACGTCTCTTTCTCTCTCCCCCCTCTGCTCCTCGCACCACCCAGTCTTATCCCCCTTCCTGTCCCTTTGTATTCACCAGTCATTGAGCAGGAGGCTTCGTAACACCACATATCAAAAAACGAAGCAGCAAGAATATGGTGGTGCCAATGGCCCAACACACACACCCGTGATCCTTCCCAACCTCAGCTTCCACTCGCCCCCCCCGAATGGTCCCCCCCTCCCTCCCTCCTCCCTCACCGGTCAGTGAGCAGCAGATCCCTCAGCGCCACAGAGCCGAACATGAAGACAGCAAAAACGTAGAGCAGCGTGGTGGTGCCGATGGCCCACAGGGTCCCAATGGGGATGGACTTCTGCGTGTCCTTGAGCGACGCCGACCGATTGCTGCCCGCCATTATGCCCGTGACCGCCGGGTAGAAGAGACCCAACAGCTGACTGCAGGGGTGGGTTGGGTTTGAGGGAAGGGGAGGGGATGGGGTGGACGACGGGAGAGGGGAGGGACGTGAAAAGAAGAGTGAGGCGGGTTGAACTTTTGTGTGTTCTTGAGCGACACAGACTGGTTGCTGTCCGCCATTATGCCCGTGACCACGGGGTAAAATAAGCCCAGAAGCTGACAGAAGGTGTGCGTCGGTTTCCGAGGGAGGCGGGGGATGGGGTGGACGAAGGCAGAAAGGAGGGACGTTAAAGGAAGGACGAGTAGGAATAGACTTCTCTTTGACGAGCTAGCTGGAAGCAGGAAGCAGGGACGAGAAGGTGGATGTGGAAGGAACGTGAAGGGACAATGCGTGTAAAATGAAAGTCAAGGGACGGTGAGGGTGGAGCTGACGTGGGACAGTGGGTGTGGAGGAAACACGAAGGGGGTGAGAAAAGACCACAACTGAGGAAAGCGTGGAGGGTGGGGGCAAGGGTGCGAGGCTCACGTGAAGCTCCAGTTGAAATTGCCGTTCTCATCGGGAATGCCGTTGGCGTTGGTCTTCTGGTAATCCGACGCCCAGTTGCTCGCCAGCGTGCTGCCGCTCAGCCCAGTCAGCCCCTCTGTTACCAAACGCCGGCACGCACACCCCATCACCACACACATGATACCACACACACACACACAAACGCGAGACAGCCTCAAAACGCACACACACACGCACATTTGCGAGGACGCATACAGGCGGAGATATGCAAGGTTAGCCAAATATCAACCAGCACTTAACAGAGAGTACGTGTAAGCACTGTGCAGCACGGGGAGAGAGAGGCTGACTACCATACCTGGGCTGCCGCTGCGGGGAGCAACGATGATTCCGATGAAGATGCAGATGATGGCGAGGATGGAGGGGATGAGGAAGAGCGGCCCCACGCGCACGACCACGCGCACGCCCCCCAGCACCACGATGCACAGCGCGACGGTCACGATCACTCCGTACACCTGCATGTCCGCTGTCGACGCCAGCTCCACCGTCGAGTTGGTCGTTGAGTTCACGCCAAACGTCACCTGCTCCGCTGTGGGCCGTAAGGGGTTACAGCGCATGAGGGAGGACACAGGGCGCATGGGGAAAGGACGAGAGTTAAGGCTGCAGACACGTCTGCCCGGGATGATACAGGGCATACGGGAAACGAGATCTGATGGGATGGAGACGAGTGGGAAAAGAGACGGGTTGTTAGACGAGTGGGTGGGCAGGTGAAGGGGATGGGCGGGCCATAGGGAAACTCACGTGGAAAGAGGGACATCTGGGGGAGCCAATCCAGCAGCGTTTCGACCGCACCAAGAATGTATCTGAACACGCGGGGGAGGGCGAAGAGGGGAGGCGGTGCAGTAGGTCGACGGGAGAGTATGGAGGGTTGAGACAGGCAGTTCGAAACGAGGAGTCAGCCTTGCGGATACCTGATTCTAGAATGTACAACTGTACGGAGGTCAAATAACAGTGGCTGACGGAGCGGCTGCGGGGAGCACTCACAGGGAGCCAGCGACTGCATTGCCGAGGAAGAAGCACAGCCCTATGCTCACTCCCACCTCAGGCCCTAGCGCTCGCCCTATCAGGTAGTAAGGGCCGCCTCCCTGCAGCACGCAACGTGCAAAACATTAAGACTCAGAAAGGGATCTCCAATCCTCATCGGAACCTAGACGCCAGCACCAAAAACCGACTGAGCGGCGTGAGACAGCAGAGCGCGCACAGGTTCTCTTCTCTATACCCCTCCCCATTAGAACTGTTCCAAGTGCTTCCGAATTCTTGGACTAATCTAGGCTAAGATATTTTCCGCATGATCCGTGATCACGCTGGTGTAATATGTGTGCGCTGACCCGCAAGTCCCAGGATCCGCAAAATACACTTGTGAAGGGGACGGTGCTCACCTTCATGGCGCCGTTGGTGGCAATGGCAGAGAGGGATAAGCCCGTGAGGACTGTGCTGAGGCACGTCAGCGCAACCAGCAGCAGGCTCTGCCCGATACCCGCAATACCCACAATCCTGGCAATATCCACGCGCGATGACGACGCAAATACGGGTGAGGGAAGATGTAGTGCGTGAGGCAATCAGAGAATGACGGTTAGATGAATGCTGGTATATGAAGCGAACAACATGGTGGTTGATATTGTGACACTAGCAAGGACAGCGGGAACGGCAATAAGCGATTCGCTGTACGTACCAGGAAAGACGAATGTAGAAGATGATTCCGAGGATGTTTTGAACGCACGGGATGTACACGCCGGTCAGTGTACCCAGCTTCGCTACTTTCATGCTCTGCACAAGACCAGACGCAACCCGGTGCGTTGAGCCACATTACTTTCCAGAAGAGGTTATATATTGTATGTGACTCGTGTCTACGCAAAGCCGATGTGATTCGAAAGTTTTTAGCCCATAATTGAGTTTCGACGTACGACTGTGTAATGGACGTACCCTGTCGGAACCTCGGTGAACGTGCATCTCATCGCCGTCACGAGGACTCATGGGATGCTCACCAGCCATCCTGCACGTGCCGGTCAAAAGGATTAGCCAAGATTTGATCGCACATTCACATGTTAATGGAGAGTGAGACAGGAATGAGGCTGGACAAATTGGGGTGTGGTTGCTGTACCTTCTCACGCCGACAGCATCGACCAGAGGGTCACTCTCAAAAAGCTCGAGCTTGGAGTCTCTCTCCCTCACGGCGCTGACAGGTGCAGGTTCATCCTCTCGGTGTCCATCTTCCATTGATAAGCTGAAAAGGATAAATCGAGAATGTGGACAAAGTAGATAGCAAGGATCATCATGAACTAAAGCCAATTCGATCTAGAAATGACAGGAATTGGGTTTTCCGATCGCGTCAATCAGCGACTATCTGAACTGCGTTGTATTAGAAATGAAACGAATCTAGTGCACTATGAGTAAAATGTCGACTATCTTCCACGTCAGCACTTACTCCTCGTCACCATGAAGATCAACGGCGGACATCTCGAGGACCTGCTGCTGACCATCTGTGCCTCTCCCGGATCCACCTCTTTCCGGCTCCATTCCGACCTACGCTAGTCGAGTAGCTAGCGTCTACAATAATCTAGCCCACCGAGATTTCAAAAAACGGGAAGTGTAATCTAAACCGCAGACATGTAAGAACAAGGTTCCACGAACATGGAACCGAGGAAACGCGAATCCAGCAAGGAAACTAGTGAAGAAGGTTTTTGTGCTAGGAACTTCTAGGCTGGCTTCCTGAAAGCTGAATCTTGCAAGAGAGCAAAGCAGCATCTCAGAAATCAGGAATTCATTAAAGCGACGGTGCACATTTGCCACCCAAAACCCAGAACCCTGGCGAACTGTTACTGCGGATGGAAAGTGTCCGCACGAAATCCTGGTTTTCGCCAGCCAGCACTTTCGCGCTGGCAAGCCTGGTTAAAAAAAAAAACTTCTGAACCCAACACTGCCAAAAGTTGCCCGTCGCTTTAAGTCACTGTCAGCCAAGCATCACCGAACAGAAAGGAAGTCTGGTCTGGTGTGGTAGGCCAATGTCCCATCAGGAAGGCTTGGATCTGGGCAGTTGCAAAATGCCCGAGAGCTCAGGGACTGTCCACCTAACCAACAGATTCAAAGCTGAAGCCTTGCGTCGGCGGGCGATTTTGTCCCCGCTTCGACATCGATTTCACCGCATGAGATCCCTGAAAATCAGGCCTGGTGGCGAGCCTGCGAAGTGGAAGGCCTGCCACATTAGAGTTTCCCGCCTGATACGCAGTCATCCGGTTCGTCCAAAATCTTGGTCTGTTTATAAATCAATCTTAGCCGTCAATGATCCTGGCAGGTCACATCTTTGTCAGCCAGTCTGATCATTTGTGGACACCAAAATCGGGTGCTCGATTCGCTGATTTTCATTTTAGAGCAATGAATAAGCTGAATCCGAAATATATTTTCATTTACAGTGCACTGAATCACTCTGTAAAGAACACTGAACTGATGCCCAGGCACGCTTTGTTCCAGGCCGTCGGAGTGATTCCAATTGGTTCTCCTACATCCCTGCTTTCGAACAGAACGCGACGCACAGAAGCACGACAAACGTCATACTCAGCGCTCTGCACAGCGCATCTCTCCGTTCCCTGCGTCCCTTTTCAAGTAATCGACTGGATTCTTAGCGTCTTCTGCGCTCGTTACCGTTTCTGTTGCTACCACGGTGGTCCCACCCGCAGTGAAACACCTACCGCTTGGGCAAGCTGGAAACTCCTCGTCACGATGCTTCATCAGAAGCAGTTCGTCCGCAAGACGCGCAAAGGAGCCATACAGCGGGTGCGTAGTGGATGTGTTTCTAGTTTAACGTTGGATTCGCTTTGAATCTCCACAGCCACGGCGTGGGGTATTACCAGGACTTGTGTTCTGAGCTTCGTAATTTGCATTCCGGCATTGCTTGCAAGAGACTAGGAACGTTCTTGCAGGAATGTATTCTCAATAGCTTAGCAACGACTCGTTTTGTTCGGAGCTGACTTCCTGAGAGCGTTTTTGTAGGCAGATGAGACGGTACCGCTTTCAGAATCAAGGATTTAGGATTTCAGGGCTAGGGTACGAGGTTCAGGGTTTGTGTGGAAGCGAAAGCATCGCGCACCCAGATTCCGCGCAAGAACTTACAAGCTCTTCTCAGTGGACCAAACATTAGCTCGCAATGATTTCTTAAGATCCACAGACGCACATCTGACTAAATCAACCCTAAGTTGTTGAATCTGCATCCCTCCACTTTATTACTCCGCCCTTTCCTGCCTGAATCGCCGGCGACGTCAGGTGGTGCGGGAACACTACCTGCGCGACGACATTCCCTGTGGCGCACTGCCCTGCGCCAAGTCGCCCGCCACCGCCTGCGACAAAGAATCCGCTCGCCTCTCGCCTAATAACGAAACCATCCTCGTTATAGACACCAACGTCGCCCTGCACCAGGTGAGCTCTGGACCGCGCAGGCAGTGCGGCCGGGATTGCATCTGATCAGGGCTTGGGATTCAAAAAGGGCAGCCAGAATTCTATCCGCACGCCACTGCCATATCCTTATCCCTGCTATCCCTGCCATCCCCAATCCTCATAGCCGCATAACCACATATTCTGATGCCGCATTACCCCGAAAATACATAACCACAAATCCACATAACTCTATATCCCCATAACCACATAACCACATATCCCATACCCCCTAACCCTCCCCGTATCCCCATATCCCCCCCACAACCGCCATATCCCGTTTCTCGTCACCATCCATGCCTCACAGATTGATCTGTTGGAGAATGCAGCGATCAGCAACGTGGTGGTGCTGTCGGTGGTACTGGAGGAGGTGGAGCTGACGTCAAATCCCCCCAATACAACCCCTATCGCCTTCCTCACCATCCATGCCTTTCAGATTGATCTGTTGGAGAATGCGGCGATCAGCAACGTGGTGGTGCTGTCGGTGGTACTGGAGGAGGTGAAGAGTCGCAACGTGGCGGTGTATGGGCGCCTCAGGGCGCTCGTGGCGGAGGAATCACGCCGCTTCTTTGTCTTTTCTAATGAGCACCACAAGTGAGTGGGTGCTTGCGGGCCTGTTGCAAGACGAGTCAGAAGGACAGTAGCAGTGTGGCGGTCTTGGCATGGTCTTCTGTAATGAACACCACAGGTGAATGAGTGGCGGCATGTAACGCAAGTATCTTACCCCACCCTTTCCATCCCCCCCCCTCTTTGTCGTGTTTTGTTCCCTTCGATTTTCTGAATGCTCCTTGCCCACTCTGTGCTCCTCTATTTCCTCCTCCCTTCCCTCTTCCCCCTAACCGTCCCCCTCCCCACTTCCCTTCTCCTCTCCCCATGTGGATGGGATACCATGTGTGCGGCCCACAATCAATCAGGGACACGTACATCAAGGCGGATCCAGGGGAGAGTCCCAACGACAGGAATGACCGAGGTCAGAAGGCCGCGATTTCCTCGCCTTCCCCTCTTGCTTTTCTCCCTTCATCATTCGCGATTCACCCTCTCTCCCCTCGCTCTCCCATTGTCTCACACACCCTGTCTTACCCCCCCCCTTACCCCCTCTCCACGTCACTTACTTCTCGTCCTTTCTTTCCTCCCACAAAACCCTGCCTCTCTCTCACCTCTCCGCTTGCAGCCATTCGGGTGGCAGCGCAGTGGTACCAGCAGCATCTGGGCGGCAAAGTGCCGGTCGTGCTCATAACAGACGACAAAGCCAACCTGGCAAAGGCGGTGGCGGGCGGCACAAAATCCATGAGAGTGCGAGAGTATGTGGCGTCGCTAGGGAGTGTAGAGCTCATGGATCTGGTTGTTAGTGCGGGGGATGGGGAGGAGGCGGAAGGAGGGGAGGGAGGGGAGGGGGATAAGGCGGCGAGGGAGGAGGAGAATCGGGGGCTTCGGACGAACGTGTCTCGCAGCAAGAGGAAGAGAATCTACTCTGATGTGAGTGGTGGGGTGGCGGCTATGGAGGATGGATAGCATGTCATGTGGTGCGACGTGGTTGGATGTGGTGTGATGGTGTGGTGGTGTGGTGCGGTGTGATGTGGTGTAATGTGGTGTGCCACCCCCAGGGCAAGCTGAGGCTGAGCGGCTGCAACAGTACTGTCAACCACTCCTTTCCCCTGATGTTCCCCCCTGTCCTTTCACCCAGCACAAGCCCATGTCAGCCATAACAGTGGGGTTGCAGCGGGGCCTGTACCACCAGGGCAAGCTACGAGTGAGCCGCCACAACTGCCTCGACTCCTCACCTCAACGCCGTTTCCCTGACTCCTCTACCCCCGCCCATCTCACCAGCACAAGCCCATGTCAGCCATAACAGCGGGGCTGCAGCGCGGGCTGTACCATCAGGGCAAGCTGCGCGTGAGCCGCTACAACTGCCTCGACTCCTCACCTCAACGCCGTTTGCCTGACTCCTCTACCCCCGCCCATCCCACCAGCACAAGCCCATGTCAGCCATAACAGCGGGGCTGCAGCGCGGGCTGTACCATCAGGGCAAGCTACGCGTGAGCCGCTACAACTGCTTCGAGGCGTTTGTGGGATCCGAGTCGCTGGGGGACGAGATCCTCGTTATAGGCAGATGCGATATGAACCGCGCCGTGGACGGGGATGTGGTGGCGGTGGAGCTGCTGCCGCGGGATCAGTGGAAGGAGCCGACGAGTGGGGCGCTGAGGGAGAGGGAGGATGATCATGACGATGCTGCTGGTGAGTCTGCTTTTCCTTAGAGACGCCCCAAGAAAGTGTGGATGGTGATGTGGTGGCGGTGGAGCTACTACCGAGGGATCAGTGGAAGGAACCGACCAGTGGGGCGCTGAGGGAGAGAGAAGACGACCATGATGATGCTGCTGGTGAGTGGCGGGCAAGGGAGAAAAGGAGGGTGGGATGGGTGGATTTTGAGGCGACTCAAAAAGGTGGAGCTGCTGCTGCGGGAGCAGTGGAAGGAACTCACCAGTGGCGCACTGAGGGAGAGAGAAGATGATCACGATGAAGCTGCTGGTGAGTCTGTTTCTCATTAGAGGCGCCTAAAGAAAGTGTGGATGGTGATGTGGTGGCGGTGGATCTGCTGCCGCGGGAGCAGTGGAGGGATCCGACTAGCGGGGCGCTGAGGGAGAGAGAGGACGATCATGACGCTGTTGACGAGGAGGTGACTTTTGAGTCGACTCAACCCCTTGGATGGGGCTCTTGTAAAATTAGTTTCTCGAATGCACTCGTCTTCAGCTGTCGCACTTGTGTGTAAGTGTTTCTAGCCCGCAGAAGGCAATCAAACCCGACGTTCTTCCCTTTCTCCCTTGTCATTCTCCAGCTTTCCTCAGTGCCTCCCTCCTCGCCCTTCCGCCTTTTCCCTCCCGCTCCTCTTTGCCCTCCCCCATACCCATTCCTCTCGTGTATCGTTACAGCGGAGGAGCAGGGCGAGGAGGACTCAGTGGGTCTGCCCCCCGCCTCGGCAGACGATGCACCTTCCACTCTCTCCTCTGCTGCTGCTGCGCTCTCCCTGGATAAGGAGGGGGACGGCAAGGAGGAGGGGGGTGGCGGAGGAGGGGGGAAGGACGGGGGAGGGGGAGAGGGGGGAAAGGGGCCATCTGAGCTGGCAAGGCCAACGGGGCGGGTGGTGGGGATAATCAAACGCAACTGGCGCACGTGAGTTGATGGGGAGAGTCGTTTTTGTAGCAAGGAGTGGCTAGTCATCCCGTATTTTTTTCATGCCACCAGTTCGTCATTCCATTGCTTCAACCAACCCGTTCTCCCTCCTCTAAATGATGTAGCCCCCCTGCTCCCTGATCCTCGTGACCCTCTTCTCTCAAGCGGGCACCTCTGCTATCTGCTAGCTGCTGCTGATCCGCGTGCATGCCATGCCATCTTCACGGCAGCAAGGGCGTTGGTAGGTGCTGTCTTTGTTGCTTTGCTGCCGACCGCAGTGTGCCTTCAAGCTCAATTCTCACTCCGCTTTGCCGTTCCCCCCCTGCTTATTTCCATCTTCTTTTCGCCAGCTATGCGGGTTCCCTCGCCCCCATGCGCACGCCCCCGGCATCAGCAGGGGCGTTGGTGCGCGCCCTCTTCGTCGCTGCCGACCGCAGGGTGCCGCGCATCCGTGTGGAGACAAGGCAGGCCGCCCAGCTGATGGGCAAGCGAATCCTGGTGGCCATTGACAGCTGGCAGCCCGACAGCGCGTTCCCCTCGGGGCACTACGTGAAGACGCTGGGGGATATTGGCGACAGGGAGACAGAGAGCGAGGTGAGAGAGGGGTTGGCTGGCAGTAAGGGATGGGGGGAGCAGGGTGAGAATGGGTGGGAAGGGGTGGGATGGGCTGGGAAGGGGGCTGGCAGCCCGACAGTGCGATCCGGCAGGGGCACTACGTGAAGACGCTGGGATATATTGGCGACAGGGAGACAGAGAGCGAGGTGAGACAGAGAGTGGTGGGGGAGACACTGACCCGTGCCTCTCTTGAAGCATGTGCCACTTCAAGCCCACACTCCACAACCCTCCCCAATCGTTGGCTGTGCTTTTGCTCCCCCCCTCTTTCACCTCCCCGTGCCCCCCCGCCTCATGATTGAAGAAGGGTTTTGAGACGTCTCAAAACCCTCCCCGTGGCCCCCCCCGCCTCACCTTCTCCCCACCCACAGCTGCTCCTAATGGAAAACGACATTGATGCGCGCCCCTTCTCGCAGCAAGTGCTGGCGTGCCTGCCGCCGCTCCCCTGGTCCGTGTCTCCTGCAGACGTCACAGACCCCAAGACCAAGAGGGAGGACCTGCGCCACGTGCGTGTGTTCAGTGTGGACCCCATCGGGTGCCGGGATATCGACGACGCGCTGCACTGCGTGCCGCTCCCCAATGGCAACTTCGACGTCGGCGTTCGTGAGTGCTGGTTCTGGGCTCGGTGTGAAAGGAAGAGCCTAGGTCTTGAGTACTTGTCTTGGTGGGGAATTTGTGTTCAGTGTGGACCCCATCGGGTGCCGGGATATCGACGATGCGCTGCACTGCGTGCCTCTCCCCAATGGCAACTTCGATGTTGGCATTCGTAAGTGCTGCTGGCCTTGCTGTGGGTGGAAAAACAGAAACTATGCGTGTCCAATTTCCCTTTTGAGGCACCTCAAAAGAGCTATGCGTGTCCAGTTTTCCCTCTTGCATGCTGCCGGCTTTGGTCTACGCCACCAGACATAACAGACGAGACTCACTTTTGTGCTGTTGGCATGTGTACTTGAGTCAACTCAAAACCACCGTCTCACTTAACCCCATCTGTCCCCTATCCGACCGTCCCCACTACAGACATAGCAGATGTGACCAACTTTGTGCTGCCGGGCACGCCACTACTCGTCGAGGCATCCCAGCCAGGCATGTCGAGTGTCCCAGCCAGGCATGTCGAGTGTCCCAGCCAGGCATGTCGAGTGTCCCAGCCAGGCATGTCGAGTGTCCCAGCCAGGCATGTCGAGTGTCCCAGCCAGGCATGTCGAGTGTCCCAGCCAGGCATGTCGAGTGTCCCAGCCAGGCATGTCGAGTGTCCCAGCCAGGCATGTCGAGTGTCCCAGCCAGGCATGTCGAGTGTCCCAGCCAGGCATGTCGAGTGTCCCAGCCAGGCATGTCGAGTGTCCCAGCCAGGCATGTCGAGTGTCCCAGCCAGGCATGTCGAGTGTCCCAGCCAGGCATGTCGAGTGTCCCAGCCAGGCATGTCGAGTGTCCCAGCCAGGCATGTCGAGTGTCCCAGCCAGGCATGTCGAGTGTCCCAGCCAGGCATGTCGAGTGTCCCAGCCAGGCATGTCGAGTGTCCCAGCCAGGCATGTCGAGTGTCCCAGCCAGGCATGTCGAGTGTCCCAGCCAGGCATGTCGAGTGTCCCAGCCAGGCATGTCGAGTGTCCCAGCCAGGCATGTCGAGTGTCCCAGCCAGGCATGTCGAGTGTCCCAGCCAGGCATGTCGAGTGTCCCAGCCAGGCATGTCGAGTGTCCCAGCCAGGCATGTCGAGTGTCCCAGCCATTCTCCTGTTGGATTCATCTATCTCTGCCCCCATCCGTCCTGCCCATCTGTGCAGACATAGCAGACGTGACTAACCTTGTGCCGCCCGGCACGCCTCACCGCATCATGTTGCCCCAGCTGCACCCTCCCTTCAACCCCATCTGTCCCGCCTGCCCACCTGTGCAGACATAGCGGATGTGACCAACTTTGTGCTACCGGGCACGCCACTGGACGTGGAGGCATCGCAGCGCGGCACATCTGTGTATCTCGTGGAGCGCCGCATAGACATGCTGCCCAAGCCCTTGACTGAAGGTGGGAAAGTGAGGGTCAGGACGAGGGTAAAGAGGAACGATATGATGATGGTGGGACGGGTCATATCGTTCCTCTTTAGGGACGAACGGTCTGCGTATTGATCTCGTCGCATTCTGCACACGGCATTCCCATCGTCAACCGTTCATGCATGCATGCACCAAGCTAACCTGTTTCTTACCTCCTTATGCCTTTTGGCCAGATTGTTCCACTCCTTACTACTTCTAACTCACACCCTCCCTCCCACTCTGCCTCACCTTGCCTCACCCCGGCCTCACCTCACCCGTCGCCTCCCCTCGCCAGACATCTGCTCCCTACGTGGCGGTGTGGAGCGACTTCCCAACGTCTCCTGCTCCTTACCCTGCTCATGCCTTTTGGTCAAACCTTCTCACACCTGTCTCACCTTGTCCTACTCTTCACTCACCCCTCCTACTTTGCCCCACCTCGCCTCACCTCAACCCCCCATACAGACATCTGCTCCCTACGTGGCGGTGTGGAGCGACTCGCCTTCTCCTGTATTTGGGTCAGTGCTGCCGCTGCTGCTCGTGCGCTGTTAGTGCTGCCGTTGGTGCTGCTGTTGGTTCTGCTGTAGCTGCTGCCGCTCTAGTGGTGCTGGCTGCTTGCTCTCTCCTAACGCATTCGCGTCCAGGATACGCATGTATGCACATCCCACATCACATCCCAAACCCACATGCCATGCCACATCCGACCAGGAGATGACTTGTGAAGCAGAGATCGTATCGGTGCGATTCACCAAGAGTGTTATCAAATCTGCTGCTGCGCTGTCCTATGTGGAGGCACAGGCTCGCATGGATGATGAGTGAGTGAATCATGGATGATGAGTGAGTGATGCATGGATGATGAGTGAGTGTGAAGGATGGAGTGTCAGAGTGTGCGACCTGTTAGGGATGTATGGATAGCAGCTTGGCTGGTAGTCACAGATGGCTTGTGAGTATGGCCATGCATGGGGTGTTCTTTGCATGAGTAGTCCCTGAGTAATAGCGCTGTGGTGGCATGTGTGTGTATGATGATAGTTGCCTGCCATGCTCCCATCTCCTCGCCCCCCTGTTGCATCCCATATGCCTCACCCCCCTTTTGCATCCAATCCCAGCTGGCATGCTGCCTCCCTCTTCTAACGCCTTCCTATCCCTTTCCAACCCTCTCCCCACCCTCTGCTGACGTCACCATGGCATCAGGCGCATGCATGATGACCTCACAAGGGACCTTCGCAACCTCAACCGCCTTGCCAAGGTGTGATGCCATGTCATGCTATAGCATTCCATGCCACACGACGCCATAGCATAGCATAGTTTAGCATACCCTACCATGCCATACCATACCATACCATACCACAATACACCACACCACTGCAGACCACACCACACCATAACAAACCACACCATACCATACCCACACCACACCATACCCACTCACCCCCATCCCCCCGTGCCCACGCCAGGTGATGAGGCAGCGGCGCATAGACAGGGGAGCACTGACACTGGCATCACCGGAAGTGAAGTTTGAGATTGACACCGAGACACACGACCCCCTTGACGTTGGTACGACCCTTCTTGCCCCTCTCCATGCCATTCCTCGCATTAGTCGCATCCACACGCCCGTTTCCCCAGTCTCCCACCCCCTGCCGTCGCCACCCTTCCCTGCATCTGTCATTGCACTCTTTCCCCCTTTCTTCCCTCTCACTATCCTTTTAGGGCATGTACCTGGTGCGAGAGGCCAACCACATAGAGGAGTTGATGCTGCCATGCTATCAGGCCCCCGCCCCTAATCTTCCTCTCTGCCTCTCTCTGCCACTCACTCGTCCCCCCATTCCCCTCCCCTTCTCCAGGCATGTACCTGGTGCGGGAGGCCAATCACATGATAGAGGAGTTCATGCTGGCAGCCAATGTGTCCGTAGCTGACAAGATCCTCCAGCACTTCGCCTCCTGCTCGCTGCTCAGGTAATTCTTCAGGGGGCTCTCAGGTGAAATCTTAGGTGAATTTCCCACACAGGCAGCACAGCACCTCACCCCTTCGCCCAACATGTTAGAGCTGCTGCTGGTTCTAAGTTGACTTTTGAAACGCACCATTGGGATTGTCATGGGTCGTGACCATACCACTTCCTCTTCCACCCACCGAACCCTTGCCACCCACGACAGGCGGCACCCCACCCCGTCGCCCAACATGTTTGAGCCACTGCTGCGCACAGCAGAGGCGGTGGGGATTGCAGTTATGAGCAACACTCGCAAACCGCTCACCTGCTCCTCTCCTTCTCGTTCCTCTCCCTACCCTGTTGCTCTCACACACAGGCGGCACCCCACCCCGTCGCCCAACATGTTTGAGCCGCTGCTGCGCACAGCAGAGGCGGTGGGGATTGCAGTTGACACCTCCTCCTCCAAGAATCTTGCTGACTCGCTTGACCGCGCTGTGGTGAGCTGCTTGACTCGCTTGACCGCTCTGTGGTGAGCTGCTTGACTCGCTTGACCATGCAGCTGAATTGCTTGTAATGAGAAATCCCGATCCCCCTGTCGTCATTGCTACTCTCATCATTGCCCTCTCTGCACCGTTCACCTTTTCCTCTCAATTCTCGAACCTCACTTTCTCTACAGGGACTTATGTCGAGCCGTCTCAAAAGTCTTCTCCCTCTCTCGACCGGTCTGTGTGCTCCTCTCTCCCTTACTTTAACAAGCTCATCCGCATCCTCACCACTCGCCCCGCTGTGACCTGTGTGGAGCCGTTTCAACCAACCAGCTCTCAACCACTCTTCTCCTCCTCTTCATCCCGTTGTGTGCTCCTCTCTCCCCACAGGGCCCTGACCCCTACTTTAACAAGCTTATCCGAATCCTCACCACTCGCTGCATGACTCAGGTGGGAGGTGACAGAGATATGTGGTGAAGGGACATGAAAGGATGCAAGGTATGCACCTCTGTGTTCTCGCAGGGCCCTGGCCCCTATTTCAACAATCTCACCCGCATCCTCACCACTCGCTGCATGACTCAGGTGCGAGCTCACTAGGATGTGCAGTGAAGGGACATGCATGCATGGCATGAGAAAGAAAATGTGCTACACACGTGCATGACTCAGGTAAAAGCCAACACTCATGCTTGATAATACCATAGGTGCGCACATGGGGCTAGCTAGGGTGCATGCAGAGCAGATTGCTGAAGACCCTTCCAACCTATGTTTTTTGAGAATTCTCAAAAAACATACGCTGAGAATTCTCAAAAAACATACGCTAGCTAGGGTGCAGAGCAGATTGCTGAAGACCCTTCCAACCTTTTCATGTTCCCCCTTTTGATAATCGACTTACTTCTCCTCCCTCCAACCTTTTCATGTTCCCCCTTTCCCCATGCTTCCCCAGGCCGTGTATTGCCCCAGCGGTCAGCTGGCGCCTGCAGAGTACCACCACTGCGGCCTCGCAGCCCATATTAGTGCCCCCGCTCTCTCACTTTCACACACACAGCCCACCCCACCCCTCCCCCATCCGTGTCTTTGCCCCTTACCCCCCCCCAACCCACCATGCCCCCATGCTTCCCCAGGCGGTGTATTTTCCCAGCGGCCAGCTCGCCCCTGCAGAGTACCACCACTACGGCCTCGCAGCCCCCATCTATACCCACTTCACTTCCCCCATCCGTCGCTACGCTGGTGAGACACTTGGCGCCTGGACTTTGAGCGTTAGAGAAAGTGCCCTCCAAAGTGCCACCACCACTACGAGCTGGCAGGTCCCATATGCACTCACTTCACCTCTTCCTTCCACTGCTACGCTGGTGAGGCAAGTGGTGCCACGTTTCCTTTCCACGTGACAAAAGTGTTGTTTTGAGACGTCTCAAAACAACACTTTTATTACGCTGGTGAGGCAAGTGGCGCCACGTGTCCTTTCCTCTCCCCTAACTTCACCTCTCTTACCTTCATCTCCCTTCCACATTTCTCCCCTGCTATCGTCGGATCTCCACTGCTCTTGCCACCTCTCCCTCCCCCTCCTCTCGATCCTCCCCGCTCCTCTCACCTGTATGGGGCAAATCAACCTTCCACTTTCGCCCTGTGCCCACCCTCTTGAATGTGCCAACGCCCATGCAGGCAGACGTGGTGGTACATCGCCTGCATCGCAGCCATCGGATTGACATTGCTGCCATTTAAGGCGCCTCAAAATCTCCCCGTCCTCTGCCGCCCCTCTCCCCTCTGACTGTGAATTCATCCATGCCCAACCAGACGTGGTGGTGCATCGCCTGCTGGCTGCAGCCATAGGGTTGACACCGCTGCCGGATCAGACCAAGGATAAGACTGCACTCACCGCCCTCACTGACAGTAAGCACCAACGCCGTAGCAGGAAATTCTGTCCACACTCCCGTTGTCTCTCTCATTACAACGTTAGTGTGGTTTCCTCCCAGTAAATTCCCGCTTCTGTGATATGGAGTCAGTACAACACGAGGCATTGACAGCACATAGAAACAGCAGGCAGCAATTTGCGTAGTATGTGCTTATGCAGACTTTGCATGAAAGATCCAGGTGACTGATGGCAAAAGTCGTCATGTGTCAGAGTCAGACCAACGTGCTGACCTTTGGATAGCTGTGTCAATAAACATGTTGGAAGGCTGACCTTCTCCTCTCCCTCTTGTTGCTTCTACCCCTCCTCCTCACCCCATGCCTCCCTCTCTCGCGACACACTTCCTTGTCTTCGCCTGGTTCCCTCACTCCTCCCTACTTCTCGTTTTTCTCAACCCCTCTCCCCACACTCCCGTCACAATGTGCCAGACCTCAACTATCGCAACCGCAATGCTCAGATGGCGGGGCGAGCATCAGTGGAGCTTCACACGCTCATATTCTTCCGCACTCGGTGAGCTGTCAGCGTGTCCTTCTTACCATTACTACCTTTCCTACACACCTTCTTCTTCTTCCTGCATTCATCTTCCCATGCTTCTCGTGCACAGAACGTCTCTTGTCTTGCAAATTTGGTCTATTTCTTTCGCCCTCGTTCTCTCACGTACTTACCGCTGTTCTCTCTAACCTGTCCGTCTCCTCTCATCACTTTCTCGCCAGCCCAACGGATGCGGAGGGTCGGATAGTGATGGTCCGCTCCAATGGGCTGATCGTCTTCGTGCCCAAGTAAGCAACACTCCTTTTATTTGTTTTCTGTCATTATTATTTTTTCCCCTCGAAAATTTCTGTGTTCATGTTGTGTACAAAAACGACGCTTTCTGTGTTGTTCTGTGTTTGCACAACTCACACCTGCTGCACAACCTGTGTGCTGCACTTTCCCTTTCTGTGCTCAATTCTAGGTATGGCATCGAGGGACCAGTCTATCTCGTACCCAAGGAACCTCACAAGGGGAAAGCTGCTGCAGTTGCTGCTGCCAACAAGCTCGATGGGAATGCACCATCTAGTGACTGGGTGGTGGATGAGAAGTCGCAGACGGTAGAGTCGAAAGACGGGAAGCGGCGATTTAAGGTGTTGGATACAGTGACTGTGCACATTGAGGTCATTGAGCCGCAGCCCAATCGGCCCAAGCTGTCACTGACGTTAGTGAGCCAATGATGCGAATGGCTAATAACCAAACTATAGCCAATAAATGATCAGGTTGTGTACTGTACTCACTATTGATCCAAAGAAATGGACACTGACTGAGCCACAGCCCAATAGGCCAAAGCTGTCACTGACTTTAGTGAGCCAATGATGTGCTGTGAATGTTCGATAACCGAACTAAAGCCAATAAATGATCAGATTGTTAATGTCCATCCCTCCCAGCTGTCCCTGCGGCCTTCCCTGCTCCCTGCCAGTTGACTTCTGCGACTTTCGCATGACCAATGACAGACCCGCTTCAACGCAACTAGCACTTCGAACTTTCTTTGGAACGAAATTTCCTGGGACCGGTGGTCTGAGCGAAAACGCAAGTGCTGGTAACCACAAACTCCCATGCGCTGGGTCTGTTCCCGTCTCATGCACGCTCGGACTGACCCGCGCCGCATTGCTAGCTACGCATAGTACCGAAATGCACAGAACCAAGCTTCAAGTGCCCGTCACGGATATGCACTGGGTAACCAGAAGAAGTGTGAGCGATGCGAAAGTATGTGCGAAAAAGTGGTCGACTTCCAGAGGCCCCAGGCCGTAACACAGTGCTCTGATGTACCTCATGTCATGTTTCGCGAAAACTGGTGAACCATGCATGGTGCAACCAAAGCCGCAGGCAAGTCCGAGAATTCGCTCACCTGCCCCATATCTTCAGACCTCGTGCAATTTCTGACCATCCAGGCAGGTGCATTGCGGCGCGACGACGCCCCCACCCCACCTCACTCCGTATGAGAGCGGTGAGTACAAAATGAACCATCAACCCGTGGGACCACCATCACAATTCAAGCCTTCCAGCAGCATTCAAAGCAAATTCGACATCCGTTCCTTCTACCTGTTCTGCTACTACTGCTAGTTTTAGGCCAACAAACGTCTGCAGGCAACGGTTTCAGGCACCGTTCAAAGCAACCTGCCCGCCGAAAGCTAAGTATCGCCATGAGGGACGGTCCCGCGATTGCGATGCTACTGCTTCTGGCCGCATTCCTCCTTGCGGCACAGCCATCCAGTGCAAGCCGCGAATCCGTTTGGCGAAACCTGAACCGCGCATGGCGCAACGGCGGCGACAATGATGCGCTCCTCGCGGCTCCCTCCAGGGAAAACTCCGGCAAATTCGCGACGCCAGCAGCGGATAGCTCCGCGGTCTACATCGTCCGCCTGAGTACCGCGCCTCCCCTCTCCGAATACCGCGGCGGAATCGCGGGCTACCCCGCGACGGCCACGTGGGACGACGGCAGCGACGAGGAGGGCGACAGCGACGCCGTGCCGCAGATGATCCTCCCCGTCGGCGATTCCGCCGCCGCCGCAGGCGACGAATCCGTCGATTTGGACGACACGACACCCCTTTCAAACGGAACTGTGCCCACGCCACCCCCAAACGCCACATCTGACGCCGCCTCCACTCCCAACGCTCGCGGCGGTCGCGGCGGTAACGGCAACGGTAACGGCGGTCGTAACGGTGGCGGCGGGTGCCCGCGACACCGGCTGAGTCTGAGCATGGACCGCCCCCAGGTGGCGGCGTTCGCGGGGCTGCTGCAGAGGCAGCAGGCGCAGGTGGCATCTGAGGCGGGCGTACCCGAAGACGGGCTGCTCTACAGCTACAAGCACACGTCCAACGGCTTCGCCGCGCGTCTCACGCCGCGCCAGCTGTGGCGGCTGCGGCGCAACCCCGCCGTGGCGTCCGTCCGCGCCAGCCGCGTGTTCCGCCGGCAGACGACCGACTCGCCGCAGTTCCTGGGGCTGCCCGGGAAGGTGTGGCCGGCAGTGGGCGGGCAGAGCAAGGCGGGCGAGGGCACGGTGGTGGGGATCGTGGACACGGGTATCTGGCCCGAACACCCGTCCTTCAGCGATAAGGGCCTCTCCTCGCAGCTGCCCGCGGGGTGGAAGGGCAAGTGCGAGCAGTCGAGCTCGTTCCGGTGCAACAACAAGGTGATCGGCGCCAAGGCCTTCTATGCCGGCTTCCAGCAGAGCAGCGGCCGGCCCGTGTTGAGCAACGACTGGCTCACGCCGCGAGATGCGGACGGCCATGGCACGTGGTGCGCGGGGGCGGCCGCGGGGAACCCCGTGAAGGTGCAGGGCGGCGGGCAGGTGAGCGGCATGGCGCCGGCAGCGCGCATTGCGGCGTACAAGGTCTTCTGGACGGACGGCAACGGGGACATGTACGCGACGGAATCAGACATCATCGCAGCCGTCAATCAGGGCGTGGCGGACGGTGTGGATGTGCTGTCGCTGTCTCTGGGCGGCGTGAATCCCGACGACAACTATTTCAACGACCTCGCTTTCATGCGTGCCAATGCTGCCGGGGTGTTTGTCGCCTTTGCTGCCGGCAACGCCGGGCCGCCCGGTCGTGGAGGGTTCTACCGCACGCTTGACAACTTCGCCCCCTTCTATCTCACCGTTGGCGCCAGCACCATTGCCCGAGGAGGCGCCTCCCTCGCTTCCTCAACGGCTGGCGCTCAGTCGCTCGCTCTCGGTGCCACTACCAGCAGCAACGGCACGGATGGCAGCACAGGCGGCAACTTCAATGGCAACAGCACGGACGGCAGCAGCACCGTTCTGACAGCAGACGGCGGGATCACGTTCACGACTGCATCTTCCTCCGCCCCCGTGGTGGCTGACTTCTCTTCCCGCGGCCCCCTGCTGCAGCCCTCCGCCACAGCCCAGCCGCCCAAGCCAGGCAACGCCATCTTAAAGCCTGACATCATCGGCCCCGGAGTGGACCTCGTAGCCGCTGCTCCCGGGAAGAAACCCGGTGAAACCGGCGCTCTCGCGCGCATGTCGGGCACTTCCATGGCCACCCCGCATTTAGCCGGGCTAGCCACTTTAATCATCCAGAAGTACCCCAACTGGACCCCGGCGCAGGTGATGTCAGCGCTGATGACGACGGCGCGGGTGACGGACACGAGCAAGAGCCCGATCAAGAGTGCGACGGGCAGGGAGGCCACCCCGTGGGAGATGGGCGCAGGCCACGTGTTCCCCCCGGCCATGCTCGACCCCGGGCTTACTTACGACGCCCGCGACCGCGACTACCAGAACTTCCTGGCCGGGCAGGACCTCAACCGCGCGAAAAAGGAGTTCCCAGGGGTGGCGCTCTCCCCTCTGGCTGTCCGGAACCTCAACCTGCCCACCATCACTCTGCCTCGCCTGCAGGGCTCCCTGCAGGTCACACGCACCGTCACCAACGTGGGGCAATCCCGGTCCACATACAGCGTATCTGGGAAGGCGCCGCAGGGGGTGAAGGTGACTGTGTCTACTAAGAGCCTCATGCTTGCTCCTGGGGAGAAGGCCACCTACACGCTGACGTTCACGGTGGATACCCCCAGTAATGACTTCAAGTACGGGTTTATAGTGTGGTCTGATGACCAGGGCCACACTGTGCGCTCTCCCCTCGTGGTGCAGCCCATCTCCCGCTGAGGGGGAGAGTTGTGTGATGGAGGCTATGTTTTGGTAGGGGGGTTGGTGAGTAGGGAGCCCTCTGGTCATTGAATGAGGAAGTGGCACTTCTTGTGGCACATGGCTTGGCATGGCTTAGTATAGGTTGATGCGTCATGGAGTGGAGAGTGATGTGGAGGGCCCGGTGCGTATGGCATGAATCTGGGCTTGTGAGCTTGCAGAGTGTGTTTTTCAGAGTGTGACAACCCTGTTTGCATACAGTACTACTACGGTATTTATTGGAGATATGAAAGAATACAGCCCTACAAACACAAATGTGCATGGAACCCAGGTGATTGCACAGACTGACACTTTCCACTCCGCAGACCAAGCACAAAGCGTCTTTGCTGCGCTACCTCCCTGCTCGTGCAGCAGCAGCCAACAAGGGGAGAGTGGGCACCGGGAGAGGGCGAAGAGGCAGGGAACAAGGGGACAGGGAATGGGGAGAAAATGGCGCAGCTCAGAACAACAAGGGCGAGAGTTTGATCAATCCATCTCCAGTAGGCGTCTGGGACTGAGAGGAAGGGAAGGACGTGCGGAGAGCAGACTGCAAGGAGGGCATGGGAACGAGAAGAGCTCCAGTTTCACATACTCTCGGCTGCTAGCTAGTGTACTCTTTACACTGTTTTTCCCACTTGCTTTAGCCTAGACCCCAAACACTTCTGCTCACTGGAAGGTATCTGAGGACTAGTATGCGCCTGGGACTGACAGGAGGGGAAAGGGCTTGGGGAAGGGAAGGCACGCGTGGAGAGAGGGCATGGAGAGAGGGAGATGGGCATGGGAAGTAGCAAGAAGGAGGGAACATTGGAGGTGAGTTGGGGGGTGCAATAGGCAGCAGGGAAGGGAAGGGATAGTGGGAAATAGGTTGAGAAAAGTTATACAAACATCAAGCAGGTATGGGGCAGCAGTGGCAGCACCATTACCACCTGGTGACGATACCTGATATGGCTGCTGGTATGATGACAGGTGACACACAAATATCCATCCCCTCTCCACTCCTCGCATTGTCTTCACTCCCATGTGGACCCCACACCTCGTCCCCCCCTTCCTCCCATCATTCCCCAGCTATAATCCCCTTTACTGCCCTGCCCCCCTTTGCAGGTCTGCGCTGCTGGTAACACCACCGCCCACACAGCATCTGCCTTTGCGCCGACTGCTCTGCTCTGCATCCCCCCCTGCTTCTCCCGCCTTCACCCTGCCATCTTGCCCTCGGCAGAGACAGTGCGTGTCTGATTCGCTCCATGGCTGCTGCCTCGTGCTCAAAGTCAAACTCGTACCGGATCTGCACCACAGGGACGAGGGACGGGACAGGATGAGGAACGAGGGCAGCACATTCCCCTTCGTATCGCCCGGTAGTGCCTTGCCTTTGAGCGCTGTTTCCGAGACTTGAGCCGTCTCACACGTTCATGGCTGCTGCGTCGTGCATAAAGCCAAACCCAGGGAGGGGAAAAGAGGGCCACAGGATGAGGGAAGGGAGCAGCACATACACCGATGCCTGGAAGCCATTTTCCGAGATTTGAGGCGTCTGATACCCGATTGCATCGCACCCGGGCTGGCGACCTCTGAGTCGACTCAAGACTCACTTCAAAGAGGAGATGTCAACTGATGCTGCATTCAAGTACCTTAAGAAAGAAGCCCTGCATTTCCGCGCCCCGCTCGTGCTGCTCCTCCCATGCCGCCCGCCGCTGCTCCTCGCTCAACCTGCAACCCACCCGCACGCGCACCTAGCACACAGTTGATGGCGCGCGCATGGGGATGGGTGGAGCGGGGAGCAGGGGAGAAAACAGGCGGAGAGGAACGGAGTGACGCGGCGAGGGGAGGTACAGCTGGCACAGCTGATGGCGCGCGCATGGGGGTGGAGGGAGCGGGGAGAAAAGGCGGCGGGAAGGGGAGAGGCTGTTGAGTCGAATCAGATGGTGAGAGGAGACGCCACCGTGCCTGGCGTAGCTGACGGTGAGGGGAGCGCGCTCTGCTGACTCGTTACAGTCATTCAGTGTGCCAATGCCTCGTTAAATTTACCCGCTGCTGGCACCGCCGGTAGAGTTGGTAGCGCCGGCAAAACTGTTTGTTCCCCGCGCCGTGGCACTCCCCGCCTAGTCATGCGAGTGCCATGGCGCGCCGGACAGCCCGCTCCGGAATTGCGACTCCGCCTGCACGATCCGATCCTGCAGCCATCCCGCGAGCTCGGCGCGCAGCGACTCGGGGTTCAAGCCTACGACCGAACTGCCGTTACGGTCGGTCGAGGCGGCAAGAGATTGCTTCGAGATCGTACCAGTAGGGTTACGATGGGCGATAGCTACGTTTCTTGGGACGAGTAAAATGCCACTTGGCGGGTTCGGAGAAAAAATCGAAACCGCATGGGCCTGACTGCGAGACAACTTAGTTGTATGAATTACACAATCTCTGCTATCAGACGTAGCATGAACAATAGTGAAATACTCTACCGGGATTCGTCTAAGGGAAAGGACGCCATGGATTGCTGCTTGTGAAAGTTATCCTGCTGGAGGGTGTTGCGACAGTGATCAGGGTGCATGCGATGTGGAGAACATCGCACACGGTTTGCGAAAACTGGCAATATCTGTCGTTACAGAATTCTACGTGTGTGCGATACATCAGTGTGTGCATGGAACTGTAAAATTGCCCGACGAAACACTAGCGACGATATGACGAACTTGCGCGAACTCATCTTTAGGCTAGTCCTCCCTCGCCATCTCTGTTCACATGACAATCTGCGTTACACGCCGGAACCTGTGCACCTTCCTTCGCCAATGCTCTGTGTGGACAGATTTGGAGCTTTGTTTTCCAAAACAGTGCATTAACTCGAATACAACCGTAATCAACCATTTTTGAAACCCGCTGAACCACACTTTTCGACAGATCTTCTCCCCAACGAGATCTGCTCGGGAAACACTTTCACATTTCGCGCCACACAGGGCACCTAGCACCAACGCGCATCGCTGATTTGCTGTTGTGCTGCCTTGCCTGTCTCACCCAGCGTTCCTGACACAGCCGCTCTGGCCGTCTTTTTCCTCAATTATTGCTCTCTCACGCTCTGGCCCTTCCCACACTAGCTGCTAACTCACCAGCTCTGCCTATTTCTTCCCCATTTGGATGGCGCCACACGCCACCACGCACCAACCTGGGTGTGCCTTCCTCTGTTGGCCATCTCACCAAACATTCCTGCCAGACACAACCACTCTGGCCGACTTTTTCCTAGAATTATTGGTGTCAATTCGAATCGAAGGTTGGCAGCTTGCCTCCAATCATCTCAAAAATTGGTGCTTCAGAAACCTACGCTGGGGTATCGTCAGAGTTGCGGGGGGGTTTGTTTTTCAGGAGCTACGTTCACGACAGTGGGAAACATACGTTTTCAGAGGGTTTGAAGCTCGGCATGTGTTCGCAGGTTCGGCAAACGTATGTTTCAGGGTATCGTGAAGGTAAGTTTGAATCTCAACCTGCATTTCAACCTCGGCTCTCCCAGAATGTAGGCGCGTTCCGGATTCGCTGACGAATACCGTGCGGGTGTTTTTCGAAAACGGTTACTCAATTCTGTGTGGATGCGAAAAAAACCGACACTGTCCACGTGTCTGATTTCTGTGAACTGAAATTGATGCGGAAATCTCCGTTACGGACCAACTCGCTACAACTGTGTGTCGAAAATATTACAAAAAAAAAACACATTCATCAACAGTTGTAAACCACCACAAGATCTGACTGTCGATGCTTCGACACGTGTCCAACGATCCTTCGGTTTCACAATCGCGTTACAGACGACCTCGCCCATCAAAATAACCTGGTAACTACGATAATGGTCGTAACACGATTATTATAAATATCCCATTTACTGTACAATGCTTTGCTGGTGTTCTAATTAATTGCTGTACTTGTTCGAGATTATGGTTTATATAAATCACACAAATTGCATCCAGGATTATTTAGCACAAACTACATGGATATGCAATATAACTAGTTAAATATTTGACCTAGTAGCCATTATCAACAGAGCTTTTAAAACAGCTCCTTATCAAGCCTTCGGTTTATATTTAACCTGCACAGAGAAACAAGTTAGGAAGTCAGCAACATTTCATTTGATGCCCAACGACAAAAAAAAAAATATTAAAAAAAAAAAAAAAACAAACAAACAAACAAACAAAAAACAAAGGAAATAAAATGGGCACTTACCTCCACCTGCCTGGAAAGAGGTCCTGCTGGAACCACGGGCAGGCTGGTTGCAATACACGGTGTTGACTCATGAAATGTCACAAGAGCATGGCAAGTGGGGGAAAGGGGGGGGGGGAAGGGGGGGGGAAGAGGGGGCGGGAGGAGTGAGACATTGCGGGTGGGGGAGGGATGGGCGGAGTAGTGGCCATCTGAGGCAGGGCGGAAGGTAGACTCTGGTGGGCGCAGATAAGGGGGGAGAAGAGGGGGAAGGGGAGGCGGCGGGGAAGAGCGGCACAAGGAGGGGAAAGGGCAGACGGGTTGAGAAGGGGAAGTCGAACACGTCGCCGCCCTGAGGGGATGGGGTGTGGGAGCGCACGGTTGGGGGAGCAAGGGAGGCAGGCGCATGAGAACATGAGGGCGGACGGTAGGGAGGGGAGAGAGAAGTAGCGCAAGTGGGAACATGACGGCAGCGGGTTGAAGAATCAGGGCCCCACAGCTCCTAGCTACATTCGTTACACTCACCACGCTACACTGCCGCTGCTGAAGCCATTCGTCGAGTGCGTTGTAGAGAGCGAGCGCGCGCTCGCAAGGTGCACGGGAGCGAGCGAGCGCGCGCGCGAGGTGCTCTTGGTCCGTGGCGCCACGCTAGTGCTATCTGCGAACACAAGTATGGGTGACGGGGGATTGGGAATTAGGAACGCGGGAAAACGGGGATGTAGGAAAATTAGAAGGAAAAACGGAGAGAGCGGGGAGAACAGAGAAGGAACGAGGGAAGGAGGGAACGCAGGAAAAAACACATTAATGGCTCGCGAATGAAACTTCGCGACAACCAGCGCCGCCACACCTCACAAGTTCCGCACGCGGCGGCGGCGGAAGTTCCTCATGCTGTGGCGGAAGTGCGCCGCTTGCCGCGTGATGCTGCGAGCGATCGGCCAATCGAGCGCGATGCGCCACTCGTGATAGTCGCTCTCTGCAAAGAAAAGAATAACGTTAGTAGGAAGGAACGGGAAAGCGTGGATAGGAGAAACGAAAAAGCAAGAGACTTCGCGTTCCTACAGTTCTCGATTTCGCAACAACATGAAACCTCGAACACTAAAGGACCCGTCGACGACGTTACGAGCAGCGCGACAACCAGCGCCGATACGCCTGGCGCATAGTGGATCGACGAGACCGGGACAATTCCGTGGCTGAGAAAACGTGTATCTATGGCAGACAGGAAACACAACAAAAAAACGCAAGCACATATATGTGGTGACAGATAAGGGGGAGGGAGAATCGAGATGAAGAGATGCTCGTCTGGGTGGGGAGGCTGTAAAGGTTGATGGTCAAGATTTGACAGTTTGGGATCGACGGTCGAGAGCACCTGTGCTGGGGCGAAGTTTTGTTTGGCGGAAAATGTTGAGTCAGATTGTGTCAACGCGGTGAACCCGGAGAACCGTTGATAAGTCAGAATTGTGTTACCAAACTAAGGGCATCCGTCTCCCCAGCGTTGTTAACAAACTAGACAGACAGGCCCTAAAATTGAAAGTTAGTGTATCACGTCACTTGAGACTGTATTAGCACATGATTTATGCAAATTATCAAGCTATTGAAGAATCCTAAACTACGACAGCACATATTACCAGATTCATATTATCTGTGTATTTGATTCCCACACAGTGTAGTATCCGATTTACTTTAACAGCATTATAATTAGATTTGGTACGACTTAATCTAAACGTGTTTAAGCGTCTTCATACCACCACCACCACTACTACTACTACTACTACTACTACTACTACTACTACTACTACTACTACTACTACTACTACTACTACTACTACTACTACTACTACTACTACTACTACTACTACTACTACTACTACTACTACTACTCCTGCTTCTGCTGCTGCTGCTGCTGCTGCTGCTGCGGCGGCGACGACGACGACAACGACAACAACAACAACAACGACGGCAACGACAACAAACACAACGACAACAACCAAACGTTGGCGAGCTGACATGTCACGCACGGCCCTATCATTGCACAGATTTAGGCCAGCAAACGCACGAACAAGCGTCAGGAGCTGCGTAGTTGTGCTAACGAGTTCAAACCAGTTTCCATGGCACTGGAATAGGAGGTACTAGGGAACTGTGTGAAGAAATAGAGGTACAAAAGGCATCCAAACGTTGGCGATGTGACGTGTTGCGTACATGCCTATCCTTGCACAGATTCACCATGGAACGCACAAACAAGCGCCACGTGCTGCGTAGTTGTGCGAACGAGCTCAATCCAGATCCTATGGCTAGAGAATACGATGTACTAGGAAATTGTGTGAAAAAATAGAGGTAAAAAAGGCATCCAAACGTTGGCGAGGTGACATGTTGCGTACATGCCTATCCTTGCACAGATTCACCATGGAACGCGCAAACATGCGCCACGTGCTGCGTAGTTGTGCGAACGAGCTCAAACCAGATCCTATGGCTAGGGAATAGGATGTAATAGGGAATGTGCGAAGAAATAGAGGTAAACAAAACACCCAGATATTGAAACAGTGACATGTTACGCGCAGGCCTATCCTTGCACAATTTTCCCAGCTTAGTTGTTTGAAACAGCACATCTTCCTACCAGATGCTGCGAATGACACCAAATCTTTTCCAGCACGCTCACAATATAGTAAAGGCTTGAATGATAAAAAGAAACATAATTTGAAACGACAAACGTGTGAATCAAGAAAACAGGAATGAAGGAGGAGGGTTGCACTAGCAAGAATGAGGATACAAATAGCAAACCCTAGAAGGGTTGTACTCGCTATAGAGCACCCCACTACAGGCTAGAGCATAATATTCTGACACACCCCCATAGCCAAAGTGGGGTGTAATCAGCAGAGCAAGCACAGCAGTACAAGCTCAGGGTGGATCACAATGTCACCACACATTCTGAGCACAAGTTCAAGAAGCAATAGTTTAAAGTTCACAATTATGAGCAAAGCTAGAGGCTATCGCAGAGGGCAAGTGAGGAGGAGGAGAGACTGTGGGGGAGAGAAGATGGGAGGCGACTGCTGACGCTGCAGACACACAGACGAGCTGCTGGCTCAGTGGCTACCGGAACAACGCTCCGGACTACTGGGGTAACTGGCCCCGCGGCTAAAAGTAGCGGCAGACGAGCAACGGACCCACGGGCGACTGGCGACTACCGGAGATTGTAGCCTCCGGACTGCTGCTGCTGCTGACGACAAGACTGCTGCCTCCACTCGACCTCCCCCAAACAGTACCACCCCTCCTGACACACACCCGCTGCTACACCGCTAGCTCCACTCCCCCTTCACCCCCCCTTAGCACCACTCCAACGGCTCCAACAAGTCCACCCCCCCTCAGCGGCAGCTGCAGCACAGGGAGACGGAGGAGGAGGAGGAGCAGGGAACGGCACACAGTAGTTTCACCCCCATACCCCTCACCCCCAAACCCTAATTCAGGAGAACGGGCTGTAGGAGGGGTGGGGCGCCAGCAGAAGCACGGGGGACAGCGGGGAGGGCAGGGGCAGCGAGGAAAGGGCCGCCCACGGGCCTGGCACAGCCTCCCGAACCGCGCGCAGGCGGCCCGAGCCGCGCGCGGGCCTGGCGCAGCCCGTACGGGCCGCGCGCGGGCCTGGCGCAGCCCGTACGGGCCGCGCGCGGGTCTGGCGCAGCCCGTACGGGCCGCGCGCGGGTCTGGCGCAGCCCGTACGGGCCGCGCGCAGGCCTGGCGCAGCCCGTACGGGCCGCGCGCCGGCTGTACGGGCCGCGCGCAGGCCACGACGGGCGACGGGGGGCGACGCGCGGGTCCCCGTCGCCCGTCGCAGCGCCTCCCGAGGGCGACGCGGCGAGTGACGGGGTAGAAGCCCGCCGCGCGCCTCGGGGCGCACAGCGGGCAGAGAACCGCCGTGCCGCGCGCCTCGGGGCGCACGGCGGGAAGAAAAACTGCCGCACGCCATGGGGCGTGCGGCACAGAAGGTAGTAGTGGAAGTTGCAGCGGAAGCAACGAGGTGGTGAGCCCACCCACAGGATCGATCCAAGGGGATCGACCTGCTCTGATAGCATGTGAAAATTTAAAAGGAAGAAGGAGGAGGGTTGCACTAGCAAGAATGAGGATACAAATAGCAAACCCTAGAAGGGTTGTACTCGCTATAGAGCACCCCACTACAGGCTAGAGCATAATATTCTGACAAAACGGAGGATAATTTGGCACCACGTGTCGCACAGGCCTATCCTTGCACAGTTTTCCCTGCTCAGTTGGGCGAAACGACATATCTTCCTACCCGATGTTGCGAATGGCACCAAACTTGTTCGACAAGCTATAAATATAGGAAATGCATGAAGGGTCACAAGAAATCTTGTTCAAAATAACAAACGGACGATAATTTGGCACCACGTGTCGCACAGGCCTATCCTTGCACAGTTTTCCCTGCTCAGTTGGGCGAAACGTCATATCTTCCTACCCGATGCTGCGAATGTCACCAAACTTGTTCGACAAGCTATAAATATAGGAAATGCATGAATGGTCACAAGAAACCTTGTTCAAAATAACAAACGGACGATAATTTGGCACCACGTGTCGCACAGGCCTATCCTTGCACAGATTTCCCTGCTCAGTTGGGCGAAACGTCATATCTTCCTACCTCATGCTGCGAATGGCACCAAACTTGTTCGACAAGCTATAAATATAGGAAATGCTTGAATGGTCACAAGAAACCTTGTTCAAAATAACAAACGGATGTTAATTTGGCACCATGTGTCGCACAGGCCTATCCTTGCACAATTTTCCCTGCTCAGTTGTTCGAAACGTCATATCTTCCTACCTGATGCTGCGAATGACACCAAACTTGTTCGAGAATGCTAGAAATATAGTAAATGATTGAATGATCACAAAAAACGTTGTTCAAAATAACAAACGGATGTTAGGGTGCCACGACGTGTCGCATAGGCCTATCCTTGCACAGTTTTCCTTGCTCAGTTGTTCGAAACGTCATATCTTCCTACCCGATGCTGCGAATGGCACCAAACTTGTTCTACAAGCTATAAATATAGGAAATGCTTGAATGGTCACAAGAAACCTTATTCAAGATAACAAACGGACGATGATTTGTCACCACGTGTCGCACAGGCCTATCCTTGCACAATTTTCCCTGCTCAGTTGTTCGAAACGTCATATCTTCCTACCTGATGCTGCGAATGACACCAAACTTGTTCGAGAATGCTAGAAATATAGTAAATGATTGAATGATCACAAAAAACGTTGTTCAAAATAACAAACGGATGTTAGGGTGCCACGACGTGTCGCACAGGCCTATCCTTGCACTGTTTTCTCTCGTCAATTGTTCGAAACGTCATATCTTCCTACTTGATGCTGCGAATGGCACCAGATTTGTTTGAAAATACTATAAATATAGTAAGTGCTTGAATGGTTACAAGAAACCTTGTTCAGAATGACAAACCGACGATAATTTGGCACCACGTGTCGCACAGGCATATCCTTGCACAGTTTTCCCTGCTCAAATGTTCGAAACATCATATCTTCCTACCAGATGCTGCGAATGACACCAAACTTGTTTGAGAATGCTAGAAATATAGTGAATGCTTGAATGATCACAAAAAACGTTGTTCAAAATAACAAACGAATGTTAATTTGGCACCACGTGTCGCACTGGCCTATCCTTGCACAATTTTCTCTGCGCAATTGTTTGAAAGAGCATATATTCACACCCGATGCTGCGAATGGCTCCAAACTTGTTCAACAATGATTGTAATATAGTTTATAACCATTAATTAGTATGGAACAACAATACAAAAAAGTCATTCACAGCCAAAGATGCATGAAATCTGCTGCTATTGGAACTAAAAATGACAGGGCTTATGTTGCATAAACATTAATAATTTGTAAAGATGGACTAGGCGTACAATTCATAGTCGGAATGCTAATTACTCTATATCGTTCTAAAATCTGTGACCTACTATGATGACAATAAATCTAAATATGAACACGACCTATAGGTATCTATTTCTATTGGCACGTAAATTTTATGAAATAAACACAGCATTACATGGGACACTTGTTGCTTAACAATTAAATATGACATGATCGGTTTGAATCACTATGAAGCTTAAATCAATTCAGTTAGGTATATACATATGCGAAATATATTTGCACTTTGATTTGTACCAAGCACCACGCACATATTCAGGTTATTCAGGTTCGGTAGCACCAGAGCCACGCAGCAACTTTCCTATTGGTGTAGGAAGCCCGAGCCACAGAATTTAGTTTGGCGCAACTTCGAACTCGAGCCGCGCAAACCAAAACATACCCCCACGTAACCCCAACGCAACGGTCCCACCCAGCGCACGCGAGGGCTGGGGTATGTTTGGAAGTATCGCCAGCAAACATACCCTGCAAGCGATTGCATTTTTGGGATGATGCGAGTAGTTCGACGTGGCCCCAGCCGCGTTCCCGCCGTGAGTCCCGCGTCGCCAACCGTCTCCGGTCCATGCGTCGCCGGGGGAACGAGATTCACGGCGGAAAGTAGTTCCTGCGATTATTGGTACTAAAACTACAGACGTGGTGTCACCAATAATTGTCATAGCACACCCCTCGGACCGCACAGCAGAATGACGGACACAACTCAATCCGATCTTGCCTCCGATGCGATCCGAGCCGCAGTGCGGCTTGGATCTGGCGGTGTTCAAAAGGGACGGTCTCGCCGTGAGGTGCCATACTCATTCATTCCTTTCAACCAACCAGCCTGAACGATGGCGGGTGCGCATTTCCTTTCGACTACATTGGCATTATGGGTGATACTAGTCGTGCTGATGGCTCTCAGTCCGACACCTGCGTCAGCCGCATTCAACTTCTCAATCTCCGAGGCCGGAAAAGTGCAGTGGTCGCTCGACTGTGACTGGGTCGGCAACGACATAGGCCGAGCGGCCGGCAAGGGCGAGACGTGCGGACAGCAGTGCCTGAGCCGCGCGGATTGCACGCATTGGACGTGGAGCGCCTTCAACGGCGGCACGTGCTGGCTCAAGGGGGCCATCAACGCGACAGAGCTGGTCCCCGCCACTGGCACGTCGTGTGGCTATCGCGTTACCGACAGCGCGACCGGCAACCCGTACACGGCAGTCCAGCAGTACCTCAACCCGGGGTACGCGGCGAGCGTGAATGCCGCGGTGCGCGCCGCGCTTCCCTCGAATGCGCCGTTTTTCGCGAGCGTGGCGCAGTATGCGACGGCTGTGTGGCTCGACACGATGGCTGCCCTAGATTCCATCCCCGGCCACCTGAGCGACGCGGCGACTCAGGCGGGCGGCAAGGCGATTCTCGTGCAATTCGTGATCTACGACCTCCCGGGCCGCGACTGCAAGGCGTGGTCGTCCAACGGGGAGATTCCCAAGGGCGGCCTCGACACGTGCAGGACCAAGTACATCGATGTTGCCGTGGCGCGCCTCAAAACCAAGGCGGCGAACGTGCGTCTGTCGCTCGTGATCGAGCCCGACTCGCTGCCCAACATCGCGACGAACATGGGGACGAATCGGTGCGACGCGACGACGGACAAGGAGTACACGGAGGGCGTCGCCTACGCCATCGCGAAGCTGTCGCAGATCCCCGACACCACGCTCTATCTCGACTCCGGCTTCGGCGGCTGGCTCGGTGAGTGCGTATGCCTGTGATTCATTTCAATGCTGTAATCTATTCTGTTCCAGAACGGCCGTTTCTTCCTCCACTTTCAACCTGACTCATCACTTCACACTTCTCCCCACAACACCTTCCCTCGTCGCGTGAGCAGGGTGGCCGGAGGGGATGAAGCGCGTGGTGGCGGTGTACAGGAAGTTCCTCGCGCGCGCGCGGCAGATCCGCGCGAACGCCAAGATCCGCGGCTTCGCGTCCAACGTGGCCAACTACAGCCCGCTCTTCGCGACCGGCTGCCCCGCCTTGGAGAAGTGCCCGCTCGCCAAGAACCCGAGCACGGGCGAGATGTGCTACGACTGGAACCCGTGCATCGACGAGAACCGGTTCACGGCGCGCATGAATGCGTACCTGGGAGCCGCGGGACTGCCCACCAGGTGGATCGTGGATACGAGTAGGTCCGGCCGCGCTGGCATCCGCAACCGCTGGGGGTCGTGGTGCAACGTGAAGGGCGCGGGAATTGGACAGCGCCCCGAGGCGAATCCCGCTAATGCTCCGCAAGGTGAGCACCCTTGCTTTTTCTTGCTGCTGCTTTTGTTCTCTTCTCTTCTCTTCTCTTTTCTTGGCGATCCTGTTTCGGAATGGCGTTTCCCGAGGGGCCCTCGGGTGGTCTCATGCGGTTCCCTCCACTTTCCCGCACACCTTTTTCTTGCCTGCCCCGCAGTTGATGCTCTGGTTTGGATCAAGCCGCCTGGGGAGAGCGATGGCCATTCGTAAGTTCCTAATCCCTCCTATGTGCCTGCGGGGTATTGCTACTGTTTTCCGTGTGGGTTTGTCCTTTCCTCTTTGCCAACGGGTCATTTATCAGATGTTGAAACGGTTGGCTGTGCTTCCCGGTACACCTTCACTCATCTCTCTTCCTTCCTCCAACCTCTCATCTCCCCAGAGCAAAGATTCTGGGCATTTTCCTCGTGGATCGCGAGTGCGACCCCAATGACGCGCTGGGCCTGGACGCCCTATCGAACGCGCCCCGCGCAGGGCAGTGGTTCCAGACGCAATTCACCGCGCTGGTTCGCTACGCCAACCCGCCCATGCCTGCTGGAAAGGTGGACCCCTGCATGTTTGATCCGAAAACAAACCCCGCGTGCGACCCGTTCTGGGAGGACGTGGCCGTCAAGTACTCGCCGCAGTACAAGTTCCACCCCGACGAGGATATCTGGCCAATCACGATCGACGAGTACCTCACACACGTGACTGCCTCCAAAGGTTATTTTACTGAGGATGGTAGAGAGTATGAAATTGAATACCAGGCGGGCCCGATCACTCCCGACAACCTCGATGCACTCCTGAAGAATCCAAATAGCGAGCGTGGCAAAACTGTCCTGTACAGTCCGGATCAGTTTGACAAGGATACCGACTGGATGAGCGACTCGGCGCGCAACCCGAAAAACGGAGGGACGAAGCTGTACACCATCATTTACGACCCGAAACCGGACGACAAAGACTCGTTTGTGGAGATTCAGTATTGGCTCTTCTACCCTTACGTGGGTATTCCAAGTGGTACCCTGGCTTCAAGTACTTCCTTTGTCTCTTCCCCTCTCTCTCTCCCACACCCCTTTCGTAAAATGTTCTCAATCTGTTTCAACTAATCCACCCTTGTCGTTTGCAGAACTATGCCAGCGCCTTTGGTGGCAACCACATCACGGACCTGGTGGCGATTGCAATCCGCTTCTCGAAGACCGGCCAGCCGCAGCGCATTTGGTACGCGCAGCACGGCGATGGCCCCGTGTGGGCGTGGGACCAAGGGGCCGACTGGGCCGACAAAAAGTCAAAGAGGAAGTTTGCTACGGTGATGGGAACACATCCCATTGTGTATGTCTCGGAAGGAAACCATGAGCACTACCCTAGACCTGGTGAGTAATGCCTCGAGTAACACTCTGCATCTTGTCCTGCAGTCATCTACGCAAAGGCTGAACCCTGTTGCTGCTCTGTGTTTCTCTTTCATTCGCAGGTGATCACAATTGCTATTTTCTCGGGATCGTTTGTTTCGATCTCACTTCCAACGTAGGAGTCGTATGGACGCCCAAGGACAACCCGCAGTCCTTTGAGTTTGTTCACGTGAAGAGCGAGATGTCCGGCTCCACATCGAATGCAGACATGGCGAAGCTATTCAAGGGGAGAAACAAATGGATGGCTTTCAATGGGAAAATTGGTGGATATTGTAAGTGTGTTTGTCCTTCAACGACGGTGTGTAGAGAATGCTTTGGATGATGGGTGCTGACTTTGTTTGCTTTTGTTCTCAGATGACTCGGGACTCGAAACTGGAGTGAGCGCGATAGCTTTCCAGAAGAACCAGGGGCAGGTAAGCTTGTGTTTAGCTACAGGACATTTTGTATGTTGTCTTTCTCTGGCATGGCGTGCCAATCAGCCTCTAATATTTCTTCTTGTTGCGCCAACAGTTCACTGCTAACCTAAGGGATGAGTAAGCAAGGGGCGAACCCCTGAGGGGTGCTTGCTTGGAGAAGAGGCAGCTTGACTTGACACAAAGGGGAAGTGTGGCACGGGGCAACCCCCACGTGGTTTGAGTGGGGAGGGGACCGTCTTCTCTTCAGCAAAGCCACTCTCCTCGCCCATTGACGCTTGGATTGGCACCGACCAAGTTCCACCACCATATAGAGTTAGGGAGTGTTCCTACGTGTAAGGAAAATTCCTTTTCCTTACTTCTGTTGGGCTGAAAAGGCCCTTAGGATCTTTGCAGGGGTGAACTCTGGGTAGAGTTGGTGTAGTAGCGGAAGCGTTAATTAAAGAGTTGTGAACCACCTTGCGCTAGTATGTGAGGGCAAAGTAAGTTGATTAAAACAAAAAGATACAAGAATATATAAGAGTATAAGGAATATGAAAGGATACGGTTATAACTGTTTTACTTGTTGCTGTTGCGGTTCGATACAGTGACGACTCGGGCAACTGCTCTGTAGCGAGTCAGTTGTGTGTCCTTGCTGTCGCGCTGTACTTGTCAGGTCAAAGGTCGCTGACCTTTGACTTTCGCGTAACCTCCAGCGGTTACTTCAACCTCCGAGGGTTGACTCGCTGGTGCCTCGATATGCTTTGCTTCGCTTGTGCCTTAGTGTTTCGACACGACAGAAGCGCTTAGGACCGATTATTTCCAACACTCCCCTTCGCTTCTGGAGTGTCGCTGACGTGGCTCTGTCCAGTCAGCAGCATGCAGTATTCGAACTTCTGCTTTCCGAGCTTCTTGGTCAGGTAGTCAGCTGCCATCTCGGATGGGGCAGTATGACAGCTCGAGCCTTCCCTTCTCGATCTCGTCCTTCACGAAGAAATATCGCAGGGCGATGTGTTTCGTCCTGTTCGCGAAGCCGTTCTTGTTGGCGATGCGAATTGCCGATTGGTTGTCGCAGAACAGGGTAAAGTTGGGTAACTCGGCTAACTTCGCTTCTTCCAGCAGCTCGCGAAGATAGAGTCCTTCCTTGGTGGCTGAGCAGAGTGCAATATATTCTGCTTCAGCTGACGAGAGAGCAATTAGTTCCTGCTTGCTCGATTGCCAGGAGATAGGTCCGATAGGTTCGAGGCGGTAGATGTAGCCGGTGCGGGAGCGCCTATTGTCTGAGTCGCCCGCGTGATCTGCGTCGACGTAACCGATTAGCTTAGGCGTTGTAGTTGCGTTCTTATGGAAAGTCAGGCCGACCGTCGGGGTACTGACAAGGTAGTGAAGAGCGCGGTCGAGCTCCGCCAGATGTTCCGCTTCAGGCTTCTTGAGGTGGGTGGCGAGCTGGCTTGCAGAGTAGGATAGATCTGGGCGGCAGGTGACAGCTGCGAAGAGAAGGCAGCCCAGCTTTCTCTGGTAGTCGCGTATGCCGGCGGGCTTGAGTAGAGCGGAGCCTTCCTTGTTGTTTGCTGTCGTGTAGCGGTACGGTGTGGAGATGACAGTCGGTGTGAGTGCGAAACGCTTGGCGATGGTGTCGGCGTATTTCGCGGCGCTGAGGTAGATAGCGTCTTCCTCTTCCCGGATGTTGAGGCCGAGGTACTGTGTGACGGTAGATGAGACCGTGAGTGAGGTCTTGCTGTAGCTCCCCTTCGAACCAGGTTGTAATGCCGTCAGTTGAGCCGATGTAGAGCAGATCGTCTACATAGACGATTAGCAGGATGTAGTCGGTACCCTTCGTGAGCCGGTACATGCCCTGGTCGTGCGGCAATTGCTTGAAGCCGATGCGAATGAGGCGAGCGTGTAGGTATTGTTGCCATAGTCGCGGAGCTTGCTTGATGCCGTAGAGCGACTTGAGTAGTTGACAGACGTGGTTCGAGTCCGTGCTGGAGCCGTGTGGTAGCTCGACGAAGATCTCTGCGTCAACGGGTGCGTAGAGGAATGCGTTAGCGACGTCGATTTGCCGCAGCTTCTTCTTCTTCATGGCGGCGATCGCGAGAAGGATGCGTAGCGAGGTGTGTCGGCTGACCGGAGCGAAAGTTTCGGTGAAATCGCGTCCGTGCTCTTGGTCGAAGCCGCGTACGACCCAGCGTGCCTTAAATTTGTCGATGGTGCCGTCAGCCTTTGTCTTCACACGGAAGACCCACTTCCCGGTGAGCACTGTCTTGTTCCGTGCCACGCCGATAGGAACCACTTTCGACGTGTTGCGTTCCTCCAGTGCCTTCAGTTCCTTGTCCATGGCTTCGCGCCATTTTTCCTTATGTTCCCCCCCCAGAGCCTGCTGAACCGTCGCAGGCTCTTTAGGAGTGGCGGTGCCGTGGACTGCGGTGACGAGTCCGAGAATCTGCAGTCCACTCTGTGAGTAGCGGGGAAGATTTACGTCCTCGGGATAAGCTGCTTCATCTCCCGCTTCTGGATCAGGTATGAAGTTCGGTCCTACTCGTTCGGCTTCGTTGGTGTTGACTGTCGCAGGTGTTACGTAACCGTTGTCGGCGAAATGGTAGAAGGTTTCGGCGTTGGCACTTTCGCGAGGGTTGTCTTCGTCCATGGGAACCTCGACGGAGCAGAACGGAAGAGGTCCGGCTTCTTCTGATGCGTTGTCCACATTCTGCTCGTCCCAGTCGGCTTCGTCCGCTGCTGAGGCGAAGGCTCGGTCACCACGAAAACCACCTGTGGGATCCTGGTCTTCGTGCAGGTTGGCAAGGTATGTCTGGAGCGTGAGTCGTTCGTAGAAAATTACATCACGTGCTGCTACTGTTTCCTTGGAGTGGACGTCGAAGATTTTCCACGTGTTGTAGTTCTTTTCGATTCCCAGGTGTAGTCCCCACTGTGCTCGTTGAGAAAATCGGCCCGCTCGTGCTGCTGGGGGTCGGTACTGTACCATGCATCCGAATACTCGTAACATTTTTGTGCTGCCCTGTTTCCCTGTCCATAGCAGATGCGGTGATGCGTTGTTCGGAAGCGATGATGACGACAGCAAGTTGTGCAGCATGACGGCGTGGTCCATTGCTGCAGGCCACTGGTGGTTGGGTAGCCGCATGCCACGTAACAGTTTGCGCATGCTGTTCTGCAAGGTCCTGTTCATTCTTTCTGCTACACCCTGCTGGTGATGGGCGTAGGGAAGGGAGATGAGTCGCTTGATTCCCCTTTCCGCCAGGTACTGCTTGAATCGCTGAGAGGTGTATTCTCCTCCTCCGTCTGACTGGAAGCTTTTCAGCTTCACGCCTGATTCTCTCTCTGCTACTGGTAGCCAGGCAACGAAGGCTGCGAATGCCATGTCGCGGCTAGGGAGGTTTAGGTGCCAGACGTAACGGGTGGCGGCGTCGATGAAGGTGATTGTATAGTTGTATATTACTTGTCCTGGTTCCCGATTGTACAGGATGTCGCTATACACCTTCTCGAGTGGTGCGTACGCGGGTGCGCTCGAGTTGTGATGAGACGCAAACGGTCGATGTGGTAAGTCACCCTCAGGGCAGGTGAGGCACGTTCCGCGTACTCGTTGAAGTTCTCGTCCGTCGGTCAGTAGAAGTGAGTCCTTGTCGAGTACTCCTGCTCTTATCGTATTGTTTAATACTGTGTTGCTTGGGTGTCCCATCCTTGCTTGCCAGGTGCTTTCGTCGGCGCGATGTCCGGGTGATCGTCGGTACATATCGGAGTTGGAGTAGAAGTTGGCGGTGAAGTTGGCGCTACGATGAACTTCTCGTGGTGCTGGGTGTAGTTGTTGCGCGGGTGTCGGTGGTGTGTCGTCGATGAGGAGCGGTGTCGTTGAAGGACCAGCAATTGGTGTTGACGTTCCTGCTGTTGCCGTTGATGGTTCTGCTACTGCCGATGTTGTCTCTGCTGCTGCCGATGTTGTCTCTGCTGCTGCCGACGTTGTCTCTGCTGCTGCCGATGTTGTCTCTGCTGCTGCTGATGTTGTCTGAATTGTTGCTAACGCCCTTGTTCTTTCTGCTTCAGGGATGGTGTGTAAATACCAGAAGCCTTCTGGACTGAAGTCTGGATCAAGGTCTGGAGGGTGTGTCCAGTCGATGAAGTTAACGATGGCGTCGCTGTCGGCGGTGCCAAGGTCAGGAACGAAGTCAAGAACAAAGACGTTGTTCTTGAGGACCGCCTTGCCGATGTAGAGTCCTCCTCTCCCGTGATACAGCTTGAATTCTTGGGTGGTGCTGTCTGCTTCGAGGTGAATCCCCTTCGCCATTAGCTGACTGACGCTCAGTAAGTTGTAGCCGAGTCCCTCCGCGATTAGTACTTTTGACATCTGCAGTACAACGTTTGTTTCCCTTGACTGAAGTTGAACTACACCTTGTCGTCGTGTTCGCAGGTTCTGATTGTTGGCGACTGTAATGACAACTTCGCGTTGAAGTTGGTGTTCTCGTTGAACGAAGCGTCCCGAGGAGCACATGTGCTGTCCGCAGCAACTGTCCAAGAACCATGTGTCCCTTCCGGATGGTTCGCTTTGGGCGATGGCGGCGTATGTCGGGTTCGGCTGAAGTGACTCGCGGCGGGGTGTGGTTTCGTCGAGTTGCTCTTCCGGTGAGTAGTGTGGCGGTGACTCGGTGATGCAGGAGTCACTCAGCTTTGCCATGCAGTTGACGATGTTTCTTGCTCCTTGTGCAGGTTGTCCTGTTGAGGTCGTTGAAGCTTGAATCTGAGTCGTGGGATTTGCTTGCGTTGAGGCGATTTGGCTGCTTGAAGGTCGAAGTTGCCGCAGTGGAGTTGTTGACTGTTGACGATTCGGGCAGTGCGTGCGCGGGTGTCCTGAAGTTTTGCAGATGTGGCAGAACGGAGGTACTGGCTTCGGTTGTTGCTGCCGGTTGTTGTTGTTGTTGTAGCGTCGCTGAGTGTGGAACGCGAATTCCGGTGCTGATGTTTTCTTTTTGTGTCGTTCTTCTTGCAGGTCCATGTCTTGCTGCTCGGCGTGGATTTCGGCGCAGAGCGCTGCTTCGGAGATTCTTCCGTGAGCTCGGAGAATGGCCTTTGTGGCGCGCCATTGAGGACCGAGGCCGCCGATGATGACTGTCACGAAGGCGTCTTCAGAGATCGATCCTCCGCATCGAAGGAGCTTGTCGCGCAACTCGCGACATCGGCTGATATACGCCATTCCTTTCTCCCCTGGTTTCATTTCAACCGTTGTCAGTTGCGCCATTAACCGACTTTGGCTTACGCTGTCTGTTGCTTGATACAGGCTCTTCAGGTGGTTGTACGCGAGCTCCGCGGAGTTGCCGTAACCTCGGTAAGACCTTATGTTCTGCTGTTGAGTCGGGGTGATATTCCTCAGTAGGATCGTGTACGCCATCATTGACTGATAGGTGTATTGCTGCTTCTCGTACTGTGTGCCGTTTGTTGGGTATGGCAGAGACCCGTCGAAGAACCCGAGTATCTGCGCGCCTTCCATCATCAGCTCGAACTCAAACGACCAGGTGAAGAAGTCCTTTCCATCAAAGGGTCTTGACGTCTGCATCTTCAGAACGTGTGCGAACTGCGACTGAACTTGTAATGCGTCCAGTGGTTTTTCTTGTCCAGGTGAGGGCTGTGGGTGTGGCATGAAGCTGATGGACCCGCGCTCGTACGGAGCAAAGGTGGGCTGCTGTTGCTGATCTCCTCGTGCATATGATGAGCCGTCGAGACTCATGGGTGTTGCTCCGTTGTTGTTGCTGTTGTGTGACTGCGCAGGTGCCGATTGCTGGTGTTGTTCGTAGAAGGACATGAAGGAGAAGAACTTCTCCATCATGCTCTGGTCGAAGTCTGCAGGTTGATTTGCGGGAGTCTCGGTAGATGTTGCTCTGGGTCTTGTTGCCGTGCCCTCCTCTGTCTGTAGGCCAGAGGCAGGAGTTGGAGTAGGAGTACTGCCCTGGGAGCCGTTGGAGTTGCTCCTTTCCTTTTGTGTAGCCATGGTGATTGATGTTGTCGGTATAGTAGTTGAATTCCCCCTGATTGCTCTCATACCATGTTGGGCTGAAAAGGCCCTTAGGATCTTTGCAGGGGTGAACTCTGGGTAGAGTTGGTGTAGTAGCGGAAGCGTTAATTAAAGAGTTGTGAACCACCTTGCGCTAGTATGTGAGGGCAAAGTAAGTTGATTAAAACAAAGAGATACAAGATTATATAAGAGTACAAGGAATATGAAAGGATACGGTTATAATTGTTTTACTTGTTGCTGTTGCGGTTCGATACAGTGACGACTCGGGCAACTGCTCTGTAGCGAGTCAGTTGTGTGTCCTTGCTGTCGCGCTGTACTTGTCATGTCAAAGGTCGCTGACCTTTGACTTTCGCGTAACCTCCAGCGGTTACTTCAACCTCCGAGGGTTGACTCGCTGGTGCCTCGATATGCTTTGCTTCGCTTGTGCCTTAGTGTTTCGACACGACAGAAGCGCTTAGGACCGATTGTTTCCAACAACTTCGCATCCCTGCTCAACGCGTACATCACTGTAGCACCACAGTCAGCACCGTTACCACTCGCAACCCTCGCATCGACAATCCGCCCGCCACCTTCGCACATCGCACCCCGACCTCACGGCTCGGCGGGTAACCCGCGCTCCGGGCCTCCGCTTCGACACTTTTTTCCCAACCTCAGTCCCAGGCCCGTCGCGCGACAACCACAGTCCATTACCGTTACCACTGTAGTTTCGCTATATATTCTTCGCTCATGCCTTCGCTCATTGTACTCTTGCTTCGATAGTGCAGTTCTCGTTCGTTCACTCAATTGAACTCGTAACACTACGCTCTTATCAGACAGTCCTCTTATCAGGCTTGCCTGGTAAAATTTTGCGAGAAATTTTGGGTTTAGGGAAATTTCAGTGTGATGCGAAGCGAATCTGGCAAGGGGGTGGCCTGATAGGTGGTCGTAGGAACACGCCCTTAGCTCCTCTTTGAATAAAACGTGGCGTGCTCCTCCTCATGTTGCACGTTGCCGAGTGTCCTTGCTTACTCCGGCTACTTTCCCTGATGTGGTGTATGGTGTGGGTGGGGATGCCCATGAATGACCTATTTATTGAGCATGTAACCAGGAGGAGTGTAGTGCATGACAAGTTCAACAGGATCAAGTTCAGAGTGAACAAACGCAACAACTCAAAGCTCACATACGGTACCCACATTATCAAGGGCTTACTCTAACTCTATGTCGTTACTACCGTAGTACGAACACGTGACCATACATGGAGAAAGGAACGCTTCATCATTCTCTGAACAGTCGCAACAATCTGGCACAAGATGGCAACGAGTTGACAAGGTGTGACTGGCTACAGCAAATTCTCACCCATACCTGTCATTTCTTCTTGACTGGAATAGGCAGTGACCTGGCGATGAGCTGCCAGTTATGAGGGCTGCACACTAGGCTCTGACGTTGCTTCTTATTGCACCCACCAACAGTTCACTGCTAAGCTCAAGAATGCGTTGGAGCACTGCTAAACACCCTCAGCACCACCATACTACCCTCAGCACCACCATACTACCCACAGCACCACCATACTACCCTCAGCACCACCATACTACCCTCAGCACCACCATACTACCCTCAGCACCACCATACTACCCTCAGCACCACCATACTACCCTCAGCACCACCATACTACCCTCAGCACCACCATACTACCCTCAGCACCACCATACTACCCTCAGCACCACCATACTACCCTCTGCACCACCATACTACCCTCAGCACCACCATACTACCCTCAGCACCACCATACTACCCTCAGCACCACCATACTACCCTCAGCACCACCATACTACCCTCAGCACCACGAGGAGGGCGGGAGAAGGCACAGGGATACATGGAAAGAACGGACAGTGGAGGAGGGGAGTTGAGGGTGGGGAACGGGGGGGGCAGGGGAGGTGTGATGGAATCGAGTGAGAGCGATGCAAGGGGTTGTGCTGGTGTTGGTACAACGAGTGGCAATGAAGCAGAGGGGAATATGTCTGACAGAGAAGGAGCGGGTGAGCAAGGAGCGAGGGGAAGAGGCGCAAGCGAGGGAGGAAGCTGCACGGGTGATGGAGGCGTTTCTTCTGAGGCCACTGTGTAACGAGGTGAGGACTCACCACACTCATGGTTGTGTTGTCTTCCATCACAGCCAGCATCTGAATGCGAGCAACAGTTGAGGCTTGAGTGCTGCTGTGACGCCACCACTCAGGTCACACCTCCACTGGACACCACCCCACCCCACCCCACTCTGCATGGATGCATGCTCCTAGCTCCTCTCCCCATGTCTCCTCCCCTGCCACCATCCTTCGCATTCCCGTTTGTTGCCATTGGTGCGTTGGTGAAGCTGATTGGCCTGCCAGGGTAAGCGTTGAATGACCTGCCAGGCCAGCACGGATGGCCGCATGGGATGAGAAGCACCAGACAGGGCGCACAGGGGAGAGGGGGTACAGGGGAGAGAGTGCACGTTGAGATAGGGGAGAAGACAGCCGGGGGAGGTGAGAGGAGGGGAGAAGACAGCAGGGGGGGGTGGAGGAGAACCAAAGAAAGGGAAGTGAGAGGAGAGGGGGTAGGGAGGGAAGGTGAGGAGTGGAGTGGGGAGAAGGAGATGGTACCATGGTAGGCCGGGAATCTCTCTCGGCTGCTAGATCAATGCCACGTGGACAGATTGAGCAGGGCGCACGAGTGGTAGGGGGCACGAGCAGTAGGGGTCATGAGCAGTAGGGGGCATGAGCAGTAGGGGGCGATTTTACAAGGGCAGTCCAGAAGGCAAGGCAGACTGCAGTGCCACACGCCCTTGCCTCATGCATATTGCTCGGAATGAGAAGGGGCGGAAAGAGGGTCAGGCTTGAAGGAACGGATGTGTGATGAGAGATTGGAGACGAGGACCGAGCGCGCATGGGGAGAGATGTCCGGCTTGGGTGGGAAGTGGGCTGGCTGAAAGGCGAAAAGTGGGAGGTGGAGAGGAGAGCAGGGAGGAGAAGGGGAGAGTGGAGCATGGGGTGACGTGCCCTGCTTGGGGTGGGATCTGGCCTGCCTGAGGGGAGAGGGGGAAAAGGGGCGGGATGGGGAGGGATGGGGAGGATGGTGGGGAAATGGAGGGATAACAGCAGCAGAACGGGGGATACATGCAGAGGAAAGGCCAGCATTGTGGCGAATGAGGAGGGGACACGTGTAGCCTGGCTAGGAGCGGAGTGCATGGAGAGAAGTAGGCGCCGGGGATGGATTTGGAAGGGTGGGAGGAACGATAGTGGATAGGAGAGAAGGCACAGCATGGCATGGTGTATGGGGAGCGGCATGGCAGCATGTGAGGTGAGAATGCAGCAGAACGGTTGGGGCAGTGATGTGGTGGCGTTGGTGATGCTGGCGATGATGCACATCGTGCACAGCCAGCTAGGGCGATTTGAGTCTAGAGAGGGCGCCACCTCCCCTCTCCTCTTATCCACCCTGTCAGACGTAGCTGACGGTGAGGGGAGCGCGCTCTGCTGACTCGTTACAGTCATTCATGTGCCAAAGGGTCGTTACAAACACCCGCTGCTGGTACCGCTCGTACCGCTGGTAGCGCCGGCAAAACTGTTTGTTCCCCGCGCCGTGGCACTCCCCGCCTTGTCATGCGAATGCCATGGCGCGCTGGACAGCCCGCTCCGGAATTGCGACTCCGCCTGCACGATCCGATCCTGCAGCCATCCCGCGAGCTCGGCGCGCAATCGGGGTTCGAGCCTACGATGAAATTGCAGTTACGGTAGGTCGAGGCGGCAAGAGATTGCTTCAAGGTCGTGCCAGTAGGGTTATGATGGCGGCGGCGGCGTTTCTTGAGAGTTGACGAGACAAAAATCGAAAAATATTAAAACCGCACGGGCCTGACTTTGGCGAGACAACGTAGTTGTACGAATTACACTATCTCGACTACCAGACGTCGCATGAACAATAATGAAATACTCTACAGGAGGTAGGGAAGACGAGGGACGCCATGGATTGCTTCTTGTGGAGGTTATCCTGGTGCAGGCTGTTGCGACTGTGATCACCGTGCTTGCGATGAGGGCAACATCGCACACGCTTTGCGAAACCTGGCAATGTTTTTTGCTACAGATTTCTACCCGTGTGCGACGCATCAGTGTGTGTATAGCACAGTGAATTGCCCAACGAAATACAAGCGATGATACCCCGAACCATCGCGAACGCATCCCCAGGCTAGTCCTCCCTCGCCATCTCTTTTCACATGGAAAATTGCGTTACACGCTGGAACCTGTGCACCTTCCTTCGCCAACGCTGTACATGGACGGATTTGGAGCTTTGATTTCCTAACCTGTAACTCAAATACAACCGCAATCAACCGTGTTGAAACCCACTGAACGAAACTTCCGACAGATTTGCTCTCCGACAAGTTTTGCTCGGCACGGGAAACATGTTCATATTTCGCGCCAGGGCTGCTTGCAACGCAACATCGCATTCGGTTGGCGAAACCTCACGAGGTGTCGCCAGCATCGATTTCAGCTTCTGTGGGCGAGTCGGCCGGAATGTGGACGAGGAGCTGTTGCTGCTCGACGAAGCTCGCGGTTGCGGTTTCAGGTCAGCTTTCCGATCGCTATTCATGTTACATGCATCACAATTATGTTACGGAGTGTCACCAGGCTTCGTAGGTCGCCGAGCACGGTTTTGTTTGGTGAGTTTCGTTTCAAACTGGTCAATACAGTACCGTGTGGTACCGCGTCAAAACCTTCACAATCACTCTGAACGACAATCTGAGTATCGCTTCCCTTCGGACAGCCCCTTGCAGATCTGCAAGCAGATTCCAGATTTCCTCACAAGCGCACGCCACGGCATCCACACATTACAGAAACCCGTGCGCAGCTAACACATACACGGGAACTTGTCTCACAAGCCATGGCGTCACCAAGGATTCTCAGAACTCACGTCTCGGACCGTAGGTCGGAAAGCATTATGGGAAACGAGAGGCATTGTAAGCTTCCCCCTGATGCGATCCGAGCCGCAGTTCTGGTCCCCTGCTATAAAAAACGACGGTCCCTTGAGTACGTCGATACTCAATCATTCGAAACTCTATTATTCCTTCCAAACAACCAACCAAAACGATGGCAGCTAGGTGTTTCCGAAACGCATTGGCACTGGTAGGACTAGTAGTAGTGCTGGTGGCTCTCAATCTCTCAGTGAGAGCCACGTTAGCATTCAGCTTCTCAAGCTCCGAGCAGGGGGGGGTGATGTGGTCGTTCGACTGCGACTGGAAGGGCAACGACATTGACCGAGCCGCCGGCATGGGCGACACGTGCGGAAAGCAGTGCCTCGATCGCGCGGATTGCACGCATTGGACGTGGACGGCCGAAAATGGCGGCTCGTGCTGGCTCAAAGGGGCAATCAACGCGACAGAATTGGTCGCCGCCAATGGCACGTCGTGCGGTTACCGCGTTACCGACAGCGCGACCGGCAACCCGTACACGGGAGTCCAGCAGTACCTCAACCCCGAGTACAAGGCAAGCGTAGAAGCCGCGATGCGCGCCGCGACTCCCGAGGATGCGCCGTTTTTCGCGAGCGTGGCGGAGCATCCGACGGCCGTGTGGCTCGACACGATGGCGAAGCTCGACGCCATCCAGGGCCACCTGGACGCCGCAGCGGCTCAGGCGGGGGGAAACCCGATTCTCGTGCAATTCGTGATCTACGACCTCCCGGGCCGCGACTGCAAGGCGTGGTCGTCCAACGGGGAGATTCCCAAGGGCGGCCTCGACACGTACAAGGCCAACTACATTGATGTTGCCGTGGCGCGCCTTAAAAACAAGGCGGCGAACGTGCGTCTGTCGCTCGTGATCGAGCCCGACTCGCTGCCCAACATCGCGACCAACATGGGCACGAATCGGTGCGACGCGACGACGGAGCAGGAATACATGGAGGGCGTCGCGTATGCCATCGCAGATCCCCGACACCACGCTCTATCTCGACTCCGGCTTCGGCGGCTGGCTCGGTTAGTGCGTGTGCGGCTGCCTTTGCCCCTGCGCCCCCTTCCCGCTCCAAACCCTCGTCAACACCGGCTGGCATCTCGAAGGGATGTGATCCCCCATCCGGCTGATCCGACGGCCCTGATCGCCCCAGATCCGCCACGATTTGCGCAGCGTTCCCCTGAGCACCAATTCTTTTGCGCAACGTCCCTTTGCAGCTGGACCCCTGCTTCCGTCGTTTCGCTTCGCACCCTTCCCCCCTCACCCCACCCCGCAACCCTAATCCGCTCCCCGTCTAATGCGAGAGCAGGGTGGCCGGAAGTGATGAAGCGCGTCATGGCGGTGTACATGAAAGTCCTCGCGCGCGCGCGGCAGATCCGCGAGAACGCCAAGATCCGCGGCTTCGCGTCCAACGTGGCCAACTACAGCCCGCTCTTCGCGTCCGACGACGGCTGCCCGGCGTCGGAGAAATGCCCGCTCGCACAGAACCCGAGCACGGGCGAAATGAACTATGACTGGAACCCGTGCATTGACGAGAACCGCTTCACCGCGCGCCTCAATGCGTTCCTGGGGGCCGCGGGACTGCCCACCAGGTGGATCGTTGACACCAGCCGGTCCGGCGTCGCTGGCATTCGAACGCGCTGGGGGTCGTGGTGCAACGTGAAGAACGCGGGGATCGGAGAACGCCCCCAGGCGGATCCCGCTGATGCTCCGCAAGGTGAGCACTTGGTATCTTTCAATAGCATCCTGCTTCTCTCCCTCGTGCTGTTGCAAATTGTCCGTATCCGTTTTATTCTCTTTAGTACAATTCTGATTTTACTATCGTTTCCCCCTTGTGACTCCCTACCTTGCTTGCCTGCCAACAGTTGACGCTGTGGTCTGGATCAAGCCGCCTGGGGAGAGCGATGGTCACGCGTAAGTGTCCTAGTCCGCGGCCTGCATTTACAAATTTCGTTTCAGTCCAGAAATTCCGTTTGTGGTTCGTCTGATGCATGCATCCACAAACTGTAGTTTCTTCCTTCCTGGCTCATATCTCTTCCTCCCTTTCCACGATGTATTCAATTCAGAAAGGAGATTCCGGAGCCGCTTCCCGTGGATCGCGAATGCGACCCCATGGACCCGCTTGGCCTGGACGCCCTGGCAGACGCGCCGCGAGCTGGCCAGTGGTTCCAGGAGCAATTCGCGATGCTGGTTCGCAACACCAACCCGCCCATGCCTGCTGGAAAGGTGGACCCGCCCCCGCCTGCCGACCCATGCATGACCGACCCGCAGACAAACCCCGCGTGCGATCCGTTCTGGGAGAACCTGGCCGTCGAGTACTCGCCGCAGTACAAGTTCCACCCCGATGAGACCATTTGGCCAATCACGATCGACGAGTACCTCACACACGTGACTGCCTCCAAAGGTTATTTTACTGAGGATGGTACAGAGTATGAAATTGAATACCAGCCGGGCCCGATCACTTCCGACAACCTCGATACATTGCTGGAGAATCCGAATCTGAGGAGCGAGCATGGCAAAACTGTCCTGTACAGTCCGGAAGAGTTTGACAAGGATACCGACTGGGTGCGGGACTCGGCGCGCAACCCGGAAAACGGAGGCACGAAGCTGTACACCGTCATTTACAATCCGAAACCCGACGACCAAGACTCGTTTGTGGAGATTCAGTATTGGCTCGTCTACCCTTACGTGAGTATTCCAAGTGGTACCCTAGTCAAGTACTTCCTCCCCTCTCTCACTCCCACACCCCTTCTGTAAATTTTTTGAATCTGTTTCAACTATTCAAACCTTGTCGTTTGCAGAATTTTGTCCACCGTGACACTGAGAAGTACAACCACATCACGGACCTGGTGGCGATTGCAATCCGCTTCTCAAAGACCGGCCAGCCGCAGCGCATTTGGTACGCGCAGCACGGCGACGGCCCCGTGTGGGCGTGGGACCAAGGGGCTGACTGGGACGATCCTAGGTCAAAGGAGTTTGCTACGGTGATGGGAACACATCCCATTGTGTATGTTTCCCGGCAAAACCATGAGCATTACCCTGGAGCTGGTGAGTAGTGCCTCGAGTAACACTCTGCATCTTGTCCTGCAGTCATCTAAGCAAAGGCTGAACCTGTTGCTGCTCTGTTTTTTTCTCTTTCGTTCACAGGTGATCACAATTGCTATGCTTTCGGGATCGTTTGTTTCGATGACACGGCCAACGGAGGAGTCGTATGGACGCCCAAGGACAACCCGCAGTCCTTTGAGTTTGCTCATGTGAAAGGCGAGATGTCCGGCTCCACGTCGAATGCAGACATGGCGAAGCTATTCACGGGGAGAAACAAGTGGATGGCGTTCAATGGGAAAATTGGTGGATATTGTAAGTGTGCTTGTCTTCAACCACGGTGTGTAGAGAATGACTTGGATGATGGGTGCTGACTTTGTTTGCTTTTGTTCTCAGATGACTCGGGACTCGAAACTGGAGTGAGCGCGATAGCTTTCCAGAAGAACCAGGGGCAGGTAAGCTTGTGTTTGGCTACAGGACATTCTTTGGCATGGTATGCAAATCAGCCTCTAACCTGATTTCTCTGCCCCTTGCTGATATTTCTTCTTGTTGCACCAACAGTTCACTGCTGAGCTATCCTAAGGGATGAGTAAGCAAGGGGCAAATCCCTGAGGGGTGCTTGCTTTGAGAAGAGGCAGCTTGACACAAAGTGGAAGTGTGGCACGGGCAACCCTGACATGGTTGGAGTGGGGAGGGGACTGTCTTCTCTTCAGTGAAGCGACTCTCCTGGCCCCTTGATAGTTGACACCGACCCAGTTTCACCCCCATACGTGCTCCTCCTCATGTTGGAAGATGCCAAGCGTCCTTGACATAAGTTTTGCTGCAGTTTTCCTAGTGGAGTGACGTGTTGTTGCCTTGTTTCCCACGGGAAGCACAGAATACATTGCATTCGTTCACCGGTGCCAGCAACAGTCCCAACCACACCACTGCAACCACAACACAAACCCTCTCCTCACCCAATGTAAACAATAGTACACCCAATATTCAACCTGCTTTCCGGCTCGTGCCGCGAAACCAGCGGGCTGCCCGAGAGATATTTTAGCACAGCTGCCCGAAGCACGCCCGTGCCAAGCCCATGCACAATGAAGAGCACAGCACCAGGCGGGCTGCACTGCACTGCTAGGTCCACCGCTGCTAATGCATCCTCTGCACTCCGCCCCCTCACATCCACTGTGTTCCGTGCTGTCTGTACCGCTGCCTCTCTCACCGCTGGCAGAGGGGAGGAAGAGGAGGAGGACGGGGAGGGCAACTGACCGCCACGCTTGGAAACACGAGTCTTATTTGAGTTGGTGTTGCTGTTGCTGTCATCATCTTGCTCCCAATGGCGGCCAAACAGTCCTCCTGTTCTCCCCCTCCTTCCTGCCTCTCCATCTGTCCTGCTCTGTCCACCATCACCACTGCCATCGGCGGCGGGAAGGAGGTCTGCTCTCTGCACTTGCAATCGCAGATTTCCCAGTTGAACCGTCACAGACCGAGCACCTGCTGTTTCTGCCGAGGCTTCTCCCGAACCACCGCCCACTGCCACCACAGTACCACGCATGCTGGTGCCGAACCTCCTCACATACACAGGCTCTCCCAGAGCAGGAACCCAGTCCGCCCCTCCTGGGTCTCTCGCCGAGCCACCAACCGAAGCATCCGAACCTATAGCAGGGTTAGCCTCGGGAGAGAGGCCCGTCAAAGCCGCCACCGCTGCCACGTCAGCACAGGCCTGGTCCGTCGCCGCCCGCTCCGGAACACTAGCAAGGGAGGCTTCCTGAAAAGCGGCAACAATGCGGGAAATCTCCTCCCTTGCTGCCAAGACCTCCTCCTGAACGTCCCTCTGATACCTTCTCTTCCACCGCACCTCCCTCACATGCACAGGCTGCTCCTGCTGGCCCTGCTGCGAGGTGCTCCTGCTGGTGTAGTGCGCCTGCAGGTCTTTCAAAAGCCTTTCGGCTTGTTGCCTTGCCTCGGCTGCCTCTCTCGCATCTTCCACGTTCCGCTGCCACTGCTGCTTGAGTGATGCTAGTATTCCCACCTCCTCACCCTCCCCACTTCCCCCTCCCAGGGAAGCATACTCGTCCGACTCACTCTCTCCCCCTTGCCTTCTCTCTCCTATTCCCCTCCCCTCCTCTTCCTCCCTCACCGCCTCTTCCCCCTCCTCCTCCTCCCCTGCCTCTAGACTGGCAGCACGGGCCAGCCTGGCGGCTCTGGCGACAAGGGAAGGAGGCAGGCCGCGGGAGGCAGCGAGGGAGAGGGCGTGGGAGGTGCCGGGGAGACCCCAGAGGATGTGGAAGGACGGACGCAGGGAGACCGGGTCGAACGCGACGCTGGCATTCTCAAACCGGGAATCAGCAGCCTGAAGGGAGGAGGGGACAGGGAGTTGGGTGGGCGATGGGGGGAATGGTAGGGGATGAAGGAAAAGGAGGTGTTGGGCAGGTGATCGGACAAAAACGAGGCTGTGGGAGGTGGGTCTAGGCGGCCCAGAGGATCTGGAGGACAGGCGCAGAAGGAATTGGTTGAGTTCTGTACCAGCGTTCACGAGTCGGGAATCGGTGGAGCTCGGAGGGGAGTGAGGAGGCGGAGGGAAAGAGAGAGGTGCAGAGGGAAGACTGGGGGGCGGGAGAAGCTAGGAGGGAGAAGAAGTGGGCAAGAATGGCAGGTGCATGGCATGCGCACCTTGAGCTTCTTCAGGTCGGCGTCGTGAGTGGTGGCGAGAGTGGGCCCATTGCAGCCACGTTCAAATCATTTCAAAAAAGGTCTCACACTTTGAGTCGTTTCAAAACTGGACAGGCGTATGGCATCCATCAATCTCTCCCACCAATTCTCCCTACCTTGAGTTTCTTGAGGTCGGCATAGTGAGTGGTGGCAAGCGTGAGACCATTGCAGCCTATCTCAAGACGTCTCAAATCCAGACAGACGCACCTTGCCTTCCCTCCCCACCTTGAGCTTCTTAAGGTCAGCGTAGTGAGTGGTGGCGAGTGTGAGCCCGTTGCACCCAGCCAGGTGCTTCAGAATGGCCGCTGCGAGCGCTGCTCCCTCTGATGGGTCCGTGCCACTGCCCGCCTCGTCCAGAAGCACTAGTGTGGCGGAGGTGGCGGGAGAGGGGGTGGATGAGGCGGGGGAGGAAAAAGCAGGAGACGGAGAGGAGGGAGAGGTGGGAGAGGAAGGTGCAGAGGAAGAGGAGGGAGGGGAAGGGGAGGAGGGCGAGTGGGGAGAGGAGGCGAGGAGGATGCGGGAGACGCGGCGCATGTGCGCACTGAAGGTGGAGAGGCTCTGCTCCAGCGACTGCTCGTCTCCAATGTCCGCCACCACGCCGTCAAACCACGGCACCACCGCCACCCGCCCCCTCCCTCTGCTTGCTCCTCCCATTCCCCCACTCCCGCGCCCACTCTCCGCACCTGCCTTGTCTTCCCCTGCTCGCTGTCCCCCCACTTCCCCCGCCAGGGGCAGGAAGAGCCCCGCCTTGGCCATGAGCGCGGCAATCCCGAGGGTCTTGAGGGCGGCGGTCTTGCCGCCCGCATTGGGGCCGGAGATGACCACCACTGCCACGCCAGCCGGCACCAGCAGGTCTATGGGCACCGGGGGAGACGGCTGGGGTGATGCTGCTGCTGCTGCTTCTTCTTCTGCTCCTCCTCCTCCTGATGCTGCTACTGACTTGGTGTCTGCTGCACCTGTGCTTTTACCCGTCCTGCTCTGAGCAGCAGCACTGAGGGCGTCAAGATACATCTCCATCAGCACTGGGTGCTGGATGCCGCGAATCTCAACCGCAAAAGATTCGATTTTGTCAGATTCTCTTCCTACAAGGGTATTCCCCCCCATACCACTGCCCCCAGGGGAATCTACTCCTGAAGTTGCATCCCCATGCGCATGGGAGAGAGGGTGCGTGGGGGGCAGGAGGACAGGAGCGGAACCACCCATCCACAGGGCATGCCTTGCACGGGCACACGCCAGGTCCAGCGCGACAATCCTGTCCGTCAGATCTCAAATCAACGGTGCACAATCCGCCACCTGCTCCGCCATTTCCCTCAGCACCCGCCTCTCCTCCTCTGCCTCCTGCCCACTCAGCTCTGCTTCGTTATTGTTCAACTCAATAGCCTCTACAGGCTCCACAAAGAGTGTAGCGCCAGTGTTACTAACATCCAAGGTAACACCCCCGGGTGTGACAGCACTCTTTTTCCCTGCTCGCACCGCCACGCACCCCCTCCCTCTCCTCCTACTCACCTGTGCCTCATCCATTCCTCCTCCCTCCACCACACGCCGCGCGGCTCTTTGTAGTGATTCGTCCAGCTGGCGCCGGTTGTCCCTCCTGGCGGCGCGGATGGCTGCCAGCTCAGCGCTTGCTGAGTCAGCGAGGGACTTGAGGCGCGGGTTGATGGCGGTGCGGATGCGGAGGAGGAGATGGGGACACGTGGCAGCAGAGGAGAGGAGGGCCGTGAGAGGGGCGAGATGCGAGGGGGTCGAGGAGGAGGAGGAGGAGGAGGAGGAGGAGGAGGAGGAGGAGGAGGAGGAGGAGGAGGAGGAGGAGGAGGAGGAGGAGGAAGAGTAAGAGGAAGAGGAGGGGCAGAGAATGCCAGATTCATCTGGGACCAGCCCAATGCCCGCCCCTAGATCAATGCCTGATTGCAGGAGAGATGCCACTGACAGAAGCTCCGAGGGGGTTATGGTCATGGCCGGGGGGGGTGCAGCTGTGGCAGCAGTGGCAGCACTCGCGGTGCTCCCATTAGAGTCCGCAGAACCAGAATCGCTGTCACTGCCGTCAACATCACTATCACTGCCAGAAGACGCGGCCATACCATCACCAACATCACTAGCAGCAGCAGCACGGTCGAGCCGTGAGAGCAACCCTCCCACGTCCACAGCACCGTTGAAGTCCAGCCGTCGTGGCAGCAGCAGCGCTGCCTCCGTCTGCTGCAGCAGCGCCTGGCTCTCCTCCCACGTGCGCCCCACTGCCAGCCTCCCCTCCTCCGCCTCTCTGTACCCCATTACTGTGTCCGCGAATCGCGCCACCTGGCGGCACACGATTGGCCATTCCAGCAGGTCTTTGGTCTCCTGCTCGAGCTCCCACACAACCTTGGGAATGTCAGATTCCATTCCCACCCTGCTTCCGTTCCCAAACCTGTTCTCACCAGACCCCGTCCCCACCCCCCCTCTCCCAACCCTGTCCTCACCAGACCCCACCCCGTCCCTCCTCCGCTCTCCTTCCATCCCACCCACACCCGACTCTATCACATCCGTTAGAGTCACACCGCCTACGCTGTCTCCTCCTCCGCTTGTAGCAACACCACCCGCTCGAGCAGCAAGGCCACGCCAGCGCGCAGCAGTGTAGCGGCGGCAGGGAGATGCGAGGCTGTGGCAGGGAGAGTGCCCGAGAGACCCAGCGAATCGCTCAGTCGGCCTGTGTGGGACCAACGGAGAGAGACCAAAGAGCGCGCTCCGGCAAGAGGCCTGGAAAGGAAGCTTGAGAGGCAAGTGCAGTGCTGAATCGAAGCTGCCTCGCGACCTTCTTGAGCAGGCTGGCGGAAGTGCGAGCATGGGCCGCCTAGAAGGTTGCGACAGTGTCTGTGCTTGTCTGGACCGCCATGCCGTGGCTTGTAGCAGCGTTGCTGTCGCTGCCAGTGGCGATGGTGCTGGCGATGGCAAGAGAGGTTGGTGGTGCAGACACAGCGCCATGGCAAGGTTGAGACTGTTGCTGGCAGCTGTTTCAATGACAGAGGGTGACCGCGAGCGATTGTGATCGACTTTGAGAGAATGTGAGCGATTGAGCGACGGAGCGACTGTGGGCGACTGTGAGCGACTGTTAGTGACTGTGAGCGGCTTAAAATACCGGCAGAAGCTGACGGCCGGCTGAGGAAACGCTAAAACGAGCCCCCGACAGTCACTTGACGATGGTCTGCGCGCCTCTGAGCGCGAGGAAGGCCTGCGCGTGCGGGTGGGGGAGCGAGCGCGCGATGGCGAAGGCGGCGGGGTTGGCGTAGCGCAGCTTGCTGTGCGGGTCCGTGTAGGGCGCCTCGAGCCCCGTTATATCGCAGTACTTCTTAGCGGGGTACATTGACGGCGGCGCCTCGATCGTCACGTCTGCGCGCGCACGGGAGGGAAGGGGGAAACGGGGAGAGGAGGAGATGGGGGAGGGGGGAGGGGGAAGGAAACAGGGAGAAGCAGGGAATTTGAATGGGGAGGGGGCGGGGAGGAACGTGAATGATCTCAGAAAGACCTGATTATCTAAATTGGAGAGGCCTTAGGTCAAAGCGGGAGAGGCCCGGGAACCGGGGAACAGCGGACGCGGAGGGGCCACGGCTCACGGAGAGGTGGCGTGAGAATCGGAGATTTCATGAAACTCCAAGCCGGCGTTGATTAGGGCAACAACTAGCAGAAGCGCAGCGCGGCAATCCCAAGGTAGAGGCGAAGAGCAACGCACAATTGGCTTCGTCGGGCGGCAGGTCGCTCAGGTTGTGCGGCTGCAGGATCTGCTTCAGGTGCTTCCAGTGCCGCCCGCCGCGCACCTGCGACCCGCGCGGGTACTTCTCCTCCAGCTGCACGCGCTTGAATGGTAGCGATGACGGGAGGAGGAGATCCGACAGCTGCGGTTCGTCCTTGGACTGCATGTGGATTGATCGATTAGGAGGCCGACTGGCGAAAGGCTTGGAAAAAAGCTGGTGGACAGGAGTAAACGGCAGAGAATGGGGACTAGTGAGTTGCGTACCTACTTATATCGAAGCACCGACGCTCTCACGGGCTGGAAACCAGTGCTGTACACTCGCATGGATTTTCGCAACATTTTGTTTTGGCGAACACGACTTCGCTTGTAGCTAGACGGGTGACCAGCTGGTTGCTATGTCAGTTGAACCTCCCAGGAAGCTCACTGACCAATCCCCGTCAAAAGGAGGCTTTTTGCAAAACAGAGCCCGCAACGTATTCAGTATCTTATTTTTCAGCAGATCAAAGAGTCGTTGCAGAACTGGGAGGGCTCATTGCAAAGCCCAAAACTGCCTCCAAGAAGCAATTCAATCCAATTCTCGCTCGGCCTAACTCGGTAGGAGAATGGCTGACTCCTACAACGCCAACCCAACCCTTAGGTATAAAGGCCAACGCAAGGCATAAATTGCCGTACTCCAACATCCCACGTTTCTATCATTGTGATGTAGTCTACGCGCGTTTTGATGGGGCTTCCGAACTTGATGACCGTCATCGGCAGCTATGTGACGCACTTCGCGTAGCGCTTGGAGTGGAGTGAGCCTCCTCGGTTCCGAATGTAAGTCATCAGTGACCTAATGCATGCCTGACAAAGGCGTCCGTTTTTTCGCGAGTAGGATTTGAGGTGATTGTTGGGAACGGGAATTGATGACATTTTCCCCCATGATCGAAGCTGATTCAACTGTGCTACTTTGGCCCATTAATGGGCCACCAAGCCAGTACCTGATCCCGTTCCTTCCCCTGCTCTTCTCTCGACGTCGCACTGACCATTTCATTTGGGCTGAGGTGATTTCATATTTATTTTCGTTGCTGCACATGAAGAAAATAATATCCAACGCAGAAATATACTGTTGATATATCTCTAGAGCTTTTTAACCCTGATGCAGCGACACTTCTTCTGTTTACGTTTTGCCTACTTTTCTTCGGATTAGTGCCTTAGACAGGAAGAGTCGGTATGCCAGACTTTTATCCTGATCCCGGTCCTTCACTTGCTCTTTCCTAAAATCTGCACTGAGTGCATTCTGACTGAGGTGATTCTCCTGCATTTTCGTTCCTGCACATGATGCATCAGAATACATCCAACGCAGAAATATACTGTTGACTCAAAGAGCTTTTTAGCCCTGATGCAGCGATTATGCTTCTGTTCACGTTTTTCCGATCCTTTTTTGAGTCGGATTAGTGCCTCAGATGACGAAATTCTTGTATGATAGGAAGAGTCCGAATGCTAGGCTTACAGCCTGCGTATGTGGACCATCAAGGGATTTATCCGATGAGACTTGTCCGCCTCCTAGTCTCTTTTTCATTACCCTCCGCGTCGTCTTTCTGGCCCTCTTAGTTTTGATAATGTCATTCGTCTGACGAGCATGTTGGTGGAGGGAAATGAGGACATTTTCCCCTATGATCGAAGCTGATTCCACTTTGCTTACTCGGCTCTTACGAGCCACCAAGCCAGTAACTGATCCCTCCCCAGCGATTCTCGACATTGCACACCTACTTGTCAAATGTGAACGTGCGAACACTGTCTAAATCCTCTGTCGTGTTTATGTGGGTGCAGGTGTCTTTCAAGACAGTTTTGAGGCACTGCAATTTGCGTTTGTATTCATTTGTACATAACGTTCCAAGTTTTCACCCTATGTATTGCCTCTTTCCATAATGTTCCATCCAGGTTTTACTATTACCCCTGTCATAAACCTTCTTGCAAGATGTCACTAGAATCTGAATTCAGTTATTCTTCACCGGTTAATGCATGTCATTTGGAAATAAAGGACATTCCATCGAAACAACACATTCATACGTTGGATCTGCAACCAGGCCCCTAGATTCGTTTTGAGGTAGTCTGAGGCCGAGTACACCCCTCCTGGAACTCTGTCTGTCAGAGGTGCCTCAAAATTTTAGTCTGAAAATTCAGACAAGCACAATTTTTTTTGTCTGAACTGTCAGAGTTACTTCAAATTTTAAGATGTTCATGCAGTTTCGTAAAAGCAGTTATAATAGCATTGAGGCTGATTACAGCCTACCATACCAACGCATCAGGCAACGTGCTTGTGCTCGTACATCGCCTCTGCTCATGTCGGCGGCGTTCCAGTGTTTTTGTCACGTGCAGCGCATGGTTGTTTCTGCTCTGCTGATCTCATTTCGTTTTGGCGTGTGTGTGATTACCGTTCTGTACCCATTTTCTCGCATGTGTGCCGATTTTGTCAGTTTTGGATTTGCTTTTCAAGCGATTCGATCGTTCACCCGATCTGTATCAGGTGGGCCAAGTGCCACGCAGCTGAGCTGGCAGCAGGCAGAAACTGTTGCTTGGCGTGGCATGTGAGGATCAGACAGTGCCACACGAAACTTTCAGTACGAATCAGGAACTTCGCAATTCACATCAGTGCGTGCTGCAGATGTTTTTACAGCGAATCAGCATCAAAGTCGCCTATTCTTTACAATACATTAGCGATAACTTACATGTGACGAGATTTTGTCTTCAGAAATCTCGTAATCACGCAACCATTTCCTCAGCGTAACTGGAAGATATTCTCGACGAACGAGTGTATTTGGATGTCCCAGCTGTCGAAGTGAGCGTTGCTCACGTCCTGGCACTCCACTGCCATCTCGGAAGTGGGCATATCGGAAGGAAACTTCCAGGAAACTTTTCTCCGATAAGAGCGCAGAGTGTACCCCCGATACAAGTCTGAGGCTCAGCATACCCTAGTAAAATTAGGCTGAAATTTCAGACAACTCATAAGAAAAAACTCTGGAAAATCAGACAAGGTACAAAAATAAATTCTTTGAGTTCAGACTAGGTACAAAAAAAAAGTCTGAACGGACTCTGATTCAGACTCCAAAGTCTGATATCTAGGGCACTGTCTGCAACCGGAGACCTTAGCAAGTTCATCCTACAATCCTTATTCCTCTTCCTTGACACACACAGCTTCCCATACGTCCTCCGCAGCCTCCTTCCTCCTTCGCGACTCCCCCTTTTCCTCACATCCAAAACCAGTCTCCGAGCCACTGAAAGCAGGTTCCCCAATTCTTCAATATCTTTCTTCCCAAGATTCACCCGGCGGTCATGAGTCCGGTACTGCTTGCATGCCGGGTCATGATCACACGCAAACGGACCAACGCCTTGAAAGTCCGCATCTTTAGCCGGCATGGGGGCAGGTCCGGCTGTGCACTGGTGCAGCATGTAGGTCACCCCGGCATTCACCGCCATGAAATAGTACAGATTGTAGAAGACTCCGTAGGGGGGAATTTCCAGGAGAACGGAGTCGGAGCGAGCGAACGAGGCGGGGTTGGTGAGGCCTGCGCCATGCAGGGAGACTATGATGTCTGCTGCCTGTACCAGAGCTAGCTGGTGGGCAAAGGTGAGCGGCGTGAACTCCACTTGGGCTACCTGGTGGGCAGGCATACAGGGTTGCAGGAAGGGAGAGTTGTGGGACAGGGTAATGGGAGGACCGCGATATATGGAAGACCGATGTGTTGGGGGTGATTGGAGAATGGGGAATGTCAAGATGGGGGATATGATCAATTGAAAGACAGGGGTATGAGTGGAATTCGGTATGGGGGAGTAAGTGGAAAGTGAAGGGGAAGGGCACAACAATACTACTGGGCACTAAAGCAGCAGGACGGCCAGAGTCACATTGCGGTGGAGTGGGCACGCACCTGGAAGTTGAGCTGGTGAAACAGCTTGAGCAGAGCGCTGGAGCTTTCCGCACTCATGACACGGCGGCCGCGTGTGAGCGATGCATTGCGAGTGATGTACAGCAGGCGAACAGTGGTACCATCAGCTGAACTGCTCCCAGCAGATGCATCTCCCACAGAGGCATTGTGGGGAGACGCCAGAGCGCGGAAGGGGTCGGGGTCGGGGTGGGGGAAGGCCTCCTTGAGGCGGTGCTTGAACATGTCCGCCTGCTCCATGCCCCCTGGGAAGGTGATGGCCTGCATAGAGGTTCAAAAAGGCCGAGAGGATGTCGAGGCGAATTGTGTTTCAGCATTGTGGCGAGTTCAGGCCATCCAATGGAAGAAAACAAACAAATGGAAGACAACTCCTGTATCATGTCGGGACGAAGGAAAGCAACACTGGAGGGAGAAGAAAGAGAGTGAGAAGCGCAGCAAAAAATGGCTGAGGGCAGGCATTCGGGCAGTCGAAGCAGAGGGCAGAAAGAGAGCAGGCAGCGGCACCTTGAGGTAGCCTGGCAGCACAAGGCGATGGAAGCACATGGGATGTGCATCAGATGCCCTGCTGAATGCTGACTCAAACTCCACCGCCCCTGCTAGCACCTCCAAACCACCCCTGCTGGCACCAGTGCTTGCTGCTGCACCAGTGGACGCTCCCACTAACACTTCAGGCGAGACCGCATCGGCTAGAGATTGAGGGCTTCGTGGGAGCGACGGGATGTGATGGGAGGAAGCGGTGTGGTTGAGGAGAGGCTCGAGGGCGATGCGCAGCAGCATGTGCAGCACGGAGGGGATCCACCCCCGCTGCCCGTGCTGCCTCATCCTGGTTAAGAGACAGGGATAAACGTGTCAGGAATATCAACCGGGGGGAACAGGAGGACAGGGAGGTTCAAAGGAAGGCAAAGAGGGTCCACCAGAGCAAGATGTGAATCAGATGAGAACGATGTGGATTGTGCATGATGCACACAAAAAGGAAATTAAAGAAGTTCCTACACGCGCCACAAAAGGCTGTGCAGTAACGAAAAACGTTGGATAAGGGAGACGTGGGGAAAGCACAGCAGGCAGGCACCTGGAGGCAGCAGCAGGGGTGCGTGGCAGGAGGAATCGTGTGATGAGAGGAAGAGCCGTGGGCGTTGATGCATTGTTGACTAGCAGTATCTGAGCCGCCTTCCCTGCCACTCACATCATTCACACCCCCCTGACCCTCCCCCATCCATCCTCCCAACAGCCCCGCTCCCCCGCACGCGCACATACGCACACACAAACACGCCCATGACCGCATATGTGTGCACACATCCCCACACACACACCACCATTATTGCCCAAGGAGGCACACATGCACACACACACATATGTGCAAGGAGGGAGCCAGATTGAGGTGGTTCACGCAGGAATGCCCATTAGCAAGCACAAGCATATTTGAGAGCAGTAGCAAACAACAGAGCCTAAAAGACAAAATAGACAGCACGGGTTGCACAGGCACAAGAACACAACCCGTCCCAACAGTCTGCCAAAGAAAAGAGCAACAATGGTGATTGGATCAACCGGAAGAGATGGTGTGGCATGGCGCACGCACCAATGAAGTGAGCCACATTGGTGGTGGGGTCGTCCAGAGGTATCAGCAGCGTGCTGCCATCCCGCCACTCTGCCGTCCCTCCCTTGTCCCTGTTCCCTCCCCCCGGACCAACCCACTTGCGCCACGTGTCCTCACTGGCAGCGTGCAGGCCTCCTCTGATGGGGGCTTCGGTAAGAGCCATGTTGAGATAGGCAGCGAACTCTGCCTTGCGACTGCAGGGGATGGGAGACAGCACGTCTGTAATCCCACTGCTGCTGCTGCTCGCTCCGTCTGGGGAAGGCTGTATCTGGTTCAGGGTGTACTGAGGCGGAAGGCAGGGGGGTGGAAGAGATCCGGGATTCTGTCTGTTTCTGCCTGAGGTTGGCTGAGGGGTGGGGGCGGAGAGGAGCGCGGAGCCGTTGAAGCAGAGCGAGTGGCAGACGCAGAGGGCCTGCTTGCAGCAGTACACGTTGCGCACGCGGTAGCAGCTGCAGCCCGAGGTCGGCGCGAGGTGAGGGGTATGGAGAGGGGAGAGACGGGATGGTGGGAGAGTTGTTGTGGTTTCGGAGGAAGCGGATTGAGGAGTGAGTGAGGGAGAGGGGGAGAAGTTGGTGGACGGGGAGGAGAATTTGGAGGAGTGAGTGAGAGTGGTTGGAGTTGGATTGGCAGGTGGTTTGTTATTCGCGCTGACAATTGGAGGGTTTAGAAGCAGGCTGGACGCGGGTGGAGTGGCTGACATTCTTCGGAAATGGGACGCCTGGACACACCGCGAGCATAACATGGAAAGGGAAATGTGATGCAAACGGTGGGTAGTTGGGGCAGATACGGACAGATCGTGACGGTAACGACGATATACCGGACGGGAATAGATTAGTATCGAGCAAGTATCACTGAACACATTGCTGAGGAGAGTAAGTTACCTTTTGGCTGAATAACCGTGGCACCACGTGCGAATGCCACAATACGAACAGCGCAGCTAAAGCCATGACAGCAAGCAGGATGCCTCTCGCGCGGCCCATGCACAGCAATCGCCGCGATGGACTCCATGACGCAGCGCCGAAAATATCCTGCCGTACTGACGTCAGTCGAGTTCTCTGATGCGAATGCGATGCAGGATTTGAGCTCCCGATAGGCTCAGACTGGTTGCGAGAGGGACGCCATAGACCATGGTGACGAGCTGAAATGGTGTGCAGATCGTTTGCATCATCGGCCCTCATGATTGCCCGCAGATCGCGGCGATCATGGGGTGCCGTTGGGAGTATGTAATGGAATCCTTGACGAGGGACAATCTCGAAAACAAATGCACAGTTGAAATCCCTGTTGGAGCAGCCTCGTTACAAAATGTTGAGGTTACGAACAATACACAGAATACACAACAAAAACAAAGCTATATGCTCGTAATTTGTGATTCTATTGTCCATCACAGTGATTGTAACACTGTGGTATCGCATCTCGACCTTGGAGGAATCAGCAGGATGACGCAAGCTGCGGGTTACTATGAGGTGGCGCTCTTCGATCTTTTGCTGGACCGCCGCTACTCACGCGTGGAGGTGACTCATTGGATCCGCTGTGGCGGTGGCCCATAGGGGCTGGATGGGACGGATGTGCCAGCACTGCATCCGTCGCCTTTCGTTGCTCCTTTCGCGAACTCCAAGCCGTCTCCCGTACCGCTTCGCAGCACGTCATCGTCGCCCACCATATGTGGCTGCCGTTGATTTTCAGCCCTCGCGCTTCCATCTAGACCCAATCTCGGCCATGCAAACCTCAGCCATGCGATTTTCAGGGTGGAATATGATCCTCGTGCTTGACGACTCTGGGATTGGGAATTGCTACACTGCATGGCACGAGACGAGTCTCTCCAGCAAGCCTCCCTTCTCTTCTCCCGCAAGCAAGGAGTGTACCAGCACGAGCACAGCATGGCACATTCCGGCCCAACACAGCAGCCTCGCCTTATAAAAACAGGCAGCCATTTCCACACACGCCAGCGTAGCACGTCGGAGATTGCACCGTTTGCGGCGGATTGTGTCGCCACTCCCGCATTACCTTGCTTCGGCTTTCTCTACTTCCTGGAGGGTAGAGTAGGCAAGGGACTGACAACTTGTATGTAGTGGAGGGAGGCCGAGCGGCTACATTGTTGCACTAAGAATCACGGGGGAAACTGCTGTTGATCCGCCGCGACCGACGTGCTGGCACACCTGATTCTGGAAACTTCGTCTCGTTTTCATGGTCATCGTATAGCTCGTCGAGATTCCCCAGTCAGTCAATTCCAGTCCTACATTTGAAATACGCACCGCTAGGCAGTCTCGACAAAATTATTCTTCCCGTCCCCGTCCTGATTTCCGGCATGTTCCCGTCTCCGTGCATTGCGCTGAGCAGCACCACCTCATTGTTCGCCGCGAATCTAGCAGCCCTGTCTACTCCACCTTCAAACACCGCAAGCCACCGTACTGCCAGGCCCCATGGCCCGCAAATCTCAGCATCTGCTGCTCCTTCTGCACCCGGTCTTGTTGCAGACAACTCCACTGTTGCGACTCTAGAAGGAAGCCTAAGCCTGCAGAGCCCGTGCTTTGAAAGCCGTCTGAGCGTCGGAGACGCCGCTACTGGCATGCTGAATGGTGGTGGGGACACGTCAGACTCGGACAGTACAGGGATTGTAATCTCGTCGTCGGAATACAACATGCGGATGAAACGAGCCATGGCTAACCCTTACGAGTATCACCATCACCTTGGTAAGCTCACGTACTTTGAATGTGACTGACTTCGTAACCTATTGCTTCAACTGAGATATTTCTTTTCGCTTGCCAATTCCAGCAGCACAAGACCTTCTCATGCGAGTACCCGCAACACGCGCATATTTCTAGATTCGTATGTCTAGACTGGACTTCAGCACGCTAAAACTCACTCACAACGTGGTGCAGGCATGTACTATACGCGGATCGCGCAGCATCTGCTGGTGGGCTCTCAGCCGCAGAGTCCGGACGACATAGAGCGGCTGCAGCGCGAGGAGGAGGTGGCGGTGGTGCTGAACCTGCAGCAGGACCACGACATCGCGTACTGGGGCGTCGACATCCACCGCATCACGCACCACTGCCGCCAGCTGGGGCTCAGGCACTACCGCCGACCCGTACGACTCCCATGCTCATTCCTTCCTGACCAGTTGGGTGATTTTTGGGGAATTGTTATCTCATGCGGCTTGCCCCCATTCTCCTTGCTAGCGTGTGCCATTAAAATCCATTTTCTCTTCCTTACCTCCCCTCGCCCTCTGTTCCCACCTGGCCCTGTGTGCATCAATGTCCCCACCAGGCGGTGGACTTCGACCCTCACTCGCTGAGGCACCAGCTGCCAGGAATGGTGGCGGTGATAGAGCACCATGTGTCCGGGGGACGCACTGTGCTCGTGCACTGCACTGCTGGCCTCGGCCGCGCGCCTGCTGCTGCCATCGCCTTCCTCTTCTGGTTCCGTGACATGGACGTGAGTCGCTCTGCTGCCGTATTGACTCACTCTGACTGCCCTACACTGTTCAACTTCCCTTTGTACACTCTTCAGTTCAAGTTTGTCAAGGCTTGATCCCCGTCCAGTCCACCCCTCCCAGTCCTCAAACCCTGACCCTTATACCCCACACTCTCCTCTGCCTGCTTCCCTACAGCTGCGGACAGCATATGAGATGGTTACCACGAAGCGGCCATGCGGCCCGCGCTGGGAGGCCATACGCGGCGCCACATATGATCTGGCAGACAGCCGGCCGCAGCACTGCCGCCCACCACTGGAGCACCTGCCATCACATGCCTTCTCCGATGTGTCTCAGGAGGAGAGGAGGACAATTCAGGGCAGAGTGAGAGGGTTGTACCATGGGTGACCCTGGGCTGGGGGTCAAAAGGTGCACTCAACTTTTGCTGGAAGATCTTTCAAGGATGTGCTGTAATTTGTGGGGTTGATAGGTGATTTATCTGAAGGCACGGGTAGTAACTTGGCTTGGGTATTCCACGATTGAGGTACTGCTAGCTGTATATAAGTTGCACAGTAGCTATTACTGGTATAGCTTGTCGGGTTGGTCCATTTGTCTACTGCATGCAATGCATGGTATGGTATGGTGCCATGAACAGAAGAGGGAAAGGCTCGCATGAACCATACATGAACGACTACCACATCATTCAATCCTGTGCAGCTATATACGGTAGTAGAAAACAGTAACGTGAATCAAGGTAATGGTGTGGAAGCAGGGAAACCTGGCAAGTCTTGGAAGAAAACACTCTCAGGTACCATCTTGTCCACCTCTTCTTGTGTTGCCTGCCGCCCTATGATTCTCTGGCAACACAGGTATGGTAGAACATGCAATAAATGTGAATGAGAATGAAGTACTGTACATGTTGTAAGTGCCAAACGGTTGTTATGTGTGTGGGCTGGGCTGTGATAGCAAGATTGAAGCATAGACTGTTGTCGTACATGAGCCAATGAAGCACGGGGTCCGGTGCACTCCCACTCGAGGAACCTAGGGCGAGAAACATCAGTCGCAGAGTTCCATGTGCCCCACCCCTCTGCCTTCACCACGGCTCCTATGTTGCACCCATGCAGCAGCACACGCGCATCTGGACCCCATGGCCGTCCCAGCAGCGCACAGCTGTCAGGCACTGATGCATCTGCCGCTGGAAAAATTGCAAGGGGGAAACAGGAGGGCAAGACAGCAAAAAGAATGGGTATCGGTGGTCCAAAGGGCTTGGTAATGTGAAGAACACACTCGTTCCAGGCGATGGGTTGAGAGCCATAAACCCTTGGAGGAGGAACTGGAGGAGGCATTGAGTACCTTGAATGGAGCATGCATCGAAGACGAATGCACCATTGGTGTCGTCAGGCCACTGGGTGAGATCCCTGCGGTGAGCTGTCATCCACCCCCTGCCCCTTACTGCCACCTCACACCCCTTCCAGTAGCCTCGTGCCTGACCACACAAGCGGCGGGCAGGAAAAAAGAAACACTGGATCACAGGAAATAAAATCACAGAATGCATGGGCTTGGGAGGCGTCTATAGTCTGCATCAGCAGGAAACGGGAAGGAAACTGAGAGCAGGAAGAAAACTGGTGGCAACAGCAGGCAAGGGAAAAGCAGACACTCCAGTTCTCCTCACCTTGGGTCCTCCAAAGATGAAGTCCACAGATCCCTCCACTCGGCAATCCCTGAACCACGCGCTGCCACGGTGCAAGTAGAGCGTATCCTGCCACCCCAGGAAGCTGCACCGGTGGAACGCTGCTCGCTCCGCTGTCACCCGCACTGCCACCGCCTGGTGCTGCCCTGATGCGCCCCCACACTGCGGTCCTGCTGCGTTCTCAAACACTATCCCCTCTGCTGTGAAATGGCTCGCCTCCACCTGTCAGGGGAGGAGAAGGGTAGGAGAGCAAGAATGACGGACAGTACCGAGGAAAAATACATGCGTAGTAGAAGGCGAGTAACAAAAAGGGTGGTATGAGAAAGGCGGGTTGTACGGGGCATGGATAATATTCGCTTTCTTCTCACCGCAAAAGTTGCAGAAGTATATGTCGTGTAGCTGTCAGCAGCACTGGCATCTTTCCCTTTGATACTGCCACTGCCGCTGACGCCACCGCTGCTGTGCTTAGGTTTCCCTGCATGTGCGTCAAAGACTATCCGGACCTCCCCACCACCAGTGCTCACTTCTTCAACTGATGCCGCCCGCAGCAGAATGTGCGTCTTATTGCAGGGGACTCGTACCTGGCGAGCAAATTGGTTATAGGTTTGAGCATTGGTTAATCATGCACAAGGGGAAAACAGAAAAGTGCAGCAATTCGTGCACATACGAATACTGTCCCTCCCGCCCACCTGCTCAAAGTATGTGCCTGGCTGGACTGCAATCACAGTGGTGTGCTTCCCTCCAGACTCCACTGCATCAATGGCCTCCTGCACCTTCGTGAACCACTTTACTGTACCATACACACGGTCAAGAGCTGAGGTAATTGCTTCTGGCGCCCGTGCACCCACAAGAATCATTCTTGTGGTTTCTTTGGTCGTGGCAGGAGTGGTTTCTGGAGACAGCAAAATGAGTGAGCATTGGGTTAGATACCATGGTGATGCTATGCGACAGAAGGGATGTGCGTATGAACGCCTCACATATACGGCCTTAGACAGACACTATACCTTCAATTGGAGGACGAGGGGTTCCGAGTGGGCCGTCTTCATTAACAGAGCACGGTGGCGCTGGCCCAGGAAAGGTCGTCCCTGGGCAGTCCGTTTCATTCATTGCAAAAAAAGATCGGCAGTCTAAAAATGGGGCAACCTCAGCTTCTGAAGGCTCTCGGCCGATGAATCGCGGTGATTCTGAGGGAGGATCTTTCTGCATTGTACGCCTCTCTTGGTCTGAAGGTTGATTGGTGGCGGAAGAAGCATTCTGCAACAACAAGGCCATCACAACAGGGACGCTTATGGTCAAGCACAGGTTATGCGGGTCTCACCAAAAGCTCATGATTCTGTTGAGCACGAATGGTACTTACGATTGAACCAGGCCCCACACATCTGAACTCCCAGAACTTCGGCCTGTTAATGTCAGTGGAACCGTCCCAGCGGTTCCAACCACGCCGAGGCACACACTGACCAATATAGCATTGCGATAGGATGACCCGTGCATCCGGGCGCCAGGGGCGGCCAAGGTAACAAGGACCCGTTGTACTTGACATGCCTGAAATCATTATTTGGAAAACATGATACAGTACATTATCAACCAGACCTAATCATGGCAAAGTAAGAATACACTCACCATCAAAAGCGCAACACTGAAACACAAAAGCGCCAGTGTCTCGTGGAGAAGTGTCGAGGTCTCGGTAGTGAGCTGTGAATGTGCCTTGAGCCTTGGCTAGAATTGAACATCTAAAGAAAACTGCTTTGACATTTGGCCCTCCAAAAACCAAATCCACGTTTCCTTCGATAATACTTCTGGAGAAGTACTGCAAAATCATGCAAGAAAGGGGCCAAGAAAAAAAAAAAATCAAGAGTTGATTGTAAAATTTATGGACTATTTATTTATGTTTACTTCAGCTTTAACATCGCGAGTGAGTTTAGCGAGTCCGACCCCCAATCTTTTCCTCGTCGCGACACATGCGACGCGGTGGCACATTTGTGAGTTGCTCCTGGTTCGTCATAAAAACCAGATCCAAGGGAATACCGTCATTTTCACACAAACCTTTCGTGACAAACCATCCACCGAAACGGATGGCTCGAGACGAGATCGTCGAATACCGGTCTCAGGTCGGTCGACAATTCCAAGATCGAGTTCTCAAATGCTTTCAGTGAAACTCATTTTTTTTCTCAGGATGTGGTTCCCGCATCACCAAGTGCCATCTCGAAGAAGCGAAGATTGATGAGTGCAGCGTGTGTTGAAACACACGCTACCCACACTCAAAGTTTCACCAAGTATGAGCAAGTTTGTGACGTATATAAGCAGATCGAGAGACAGCTAGTACAAGGTAACGATCCCGCTCATCGTTGCTCTCAAAAGACTTGTTTTTACCAGTTTCTTTTTCTCACGTTGGCTTCCTTTACAGAGGAAGGAATTCGTCGACTTTTGGATGATAAGTTTGGAAAGCAGGATCTCTTGATAGAAGAGCTGAAGACAGCGCTCGTCCAGTTACAAAACGAAAATGCATTGGTGAACGCTAACGCCAGCGAGAGTATGTGTTTTCCCTATTGCTTACCTTCGTGCGAGATTTTGTCAAACTAAAAACGCCGTTGATGCAGGCCGTAAGGAATGCATGCGTTTAAAAAGGCTGGAAGCGGAATTAAAGTCCTCTCTTGAACTCAAGAAGCGAGAAGCACAAAAGTACAGCTCTGAAAGAGGTGAGACTCACCGTTACGATTTCGTCTTCTTCACAGATGGCTAACAACCGTACTCGCTATTGTGTCAGATACTTTGGTGAAACAAGCACAGTCATCACAGGCAGCATATCATGTCAAAGAAAAAGAGTGCGAAGAGCTTGCTTCAACACTTATGCAAAGACAAGTGGAGGTGGAAAACTATAAGGAAGACATGAAGCAGCTTGAGCTCTCCAACACTTCCTTGGTACAGCAGCATTCTTGGGGAAACCAGTTGCTTTTCAATAAACACAAAGACTTACTGTCGTGTTTTCTTGCAGTCGAAGGAGATCTCGCGCCACCAGGCCAACATAAAGTTATTACAGACAACCTTGGAACACAGAAATGATGAAGTGAAAGAGCTCAAAGCTCATGTCGATCGACTTTCAGCGGAGCTGGGTGCACTTGATAGTGTGAACGCACTGTCAACGCGGAATGCAGATGCCATTCTGAGCCAGTTAAGCTCTTCAAATGTTAGGCTTCAAGAAGAGAGGATTAAAAAGGAAGAACTTCAACAGGAGCTGCATGAAGCACGCAAGGAGTGTGAACAGTTGCAAACCCGGGTTCAGCAAATGGAACAACAATCAAAAGGTAAATGATCTTAGCTGGACTGGTCTCGTTCACTCGTATCATGCTACAACTCAATCGCGTGTTGTTTTTAACAGAGGCAGAAGAAAAATGGAAAAAGACCATGTGCCAGCTTGAGTCCGAGCACGGTCAGTCCAAGGAAAAAATTAGTCAGCTCCTGACAACATTGCAAGACTTGGAGGCCAGAGCCAAGGAAGCTGGGAGCGAAAAAGAGGAGCTTCAAAATCAGCTGGAAGCATTGGAAGATAAGGACAGGAATACAACACAGGAGAAGGTAACAAACTAGCAGACGTTCATGGCAAAAGCTCTCGCGTTCGCATCTCACAAGCCTTTTTCTTTTGCAGGAAGGATTGCAAGCCGAGTTGCAGTGCTTAATCACAGAGTTGAAAAGCACCAAGGAGTCCTTGGAAGCAAAACTAATTATGCTTACGACAGAAAATCAGGAGCTATCTGCAGCTGTTGCAGCGAAGACAGAAGCTGAGACCCAGCTCGTCTCTGGGAACGAGACACTGAAAGAGAACCTTGAGGCGAATGAAGCTGCATTGAGCCAGATGAAGGAACAAATTGAGACACTTGAGAAGGATTACAAGGAGGTAAGTACACAGAGTTTGGTGTCTCTTCCTTACATATTGCAAGAAACTTACCAGAGTATTGGAATTCCAGTGTCAGGAGAAGCTGCTGTCAGCAGAGAAGCAAGCAAAGGATCTGAAGAGAGACTACCAAAGGCAGATGCAATCAAAGCAGCTTGAACTGCAGAAGCATCTTCAAGAAATTTCAAGGCGCAATAATCTCGCTATGGCGGAGATGCGGAAAGAATTTGAGGCAGAGGCAACAAGGAGTGTGGATGAAGAGCGGAAAAAGGTGTGCACATGGAAGATTTGGCGGCTCATAAAGTGGTCACCACAAGTTGAATTTACATCCATTGCCATGTCACAGGCTCAAGATGCACTTGAGAGTGCCAAGAAGAACCTCCAGAACCAACTGGCAGAAGAGAAGGAGAAGTATGGAGCCAGGATCAAATCCCTCCTCGAGAAAAACAAGTCACAGGTAAGCTTGCCTCTACTTGCCTGGACAATGCCAAAATCTGAGGCAGATCGGCTTACAGCAGTCTTAATAGGTGTCGGAGCTTGAAGAGACCCATCATGCATCATTCGCCTCGTTTGTGAAAGAGACTGAAATCAAGTTGCGGCTTAAAGAGGAAGAGTGCCTGGCTGCTATTGATAAGGTGAGCTGGCTGTGCGTTGATAAGGTGAGCTGGCTGTGCATTGATGAACTGACTCCAAGCATCTAAAGCTATCCTCTGCAGGTTGAGTCAAAGCTTCAATCTACAGAGGATTTGATTACGAGACTAAAGCTCCAGCAGAGCGAAGAGATGGCGACTGCAAGAGCGTTGATGGAGCAACAACATGCTGAGGTAAGCATAAGTATTATTGTGCTCACAAAACGCACCAATATAAACCTTCTAACACTGGTTTCCATGTCAAGGCCATTGCATCATTGACGGAAGAGCTGGAAGGGAGGATTGAGCTGGCCAAGACAGAACGTGAGGAAGCCCTTAACTTTCAGTTGGAAGTAATGACACGTGAATCCACTGAGGTCAGTGTACTTGCGTACCTGTCTAAGCATGAGCATTTTGGCGAGTTCCCAGAGTCATAACAATTCTGCTTGCTGCAGCTCAAAGACAAGTTGACATCTAAGGATCGAGAATACCAAGAGCTCCAGGAGATACACAGGGTTGATATGGACAAGCTGAAGGAAATCAATGAGTTGCGACAGTCAGAGGTAAGGCTTTTGTTTACTTGCTGCATTCGCATGTGCATTTACATGATTTTATGTGGCAAAGTTTCATTGCAGCTGCAATCAAGGCTTCGAGGGATGGAAAAGAAGTGCAAGCAGCAGCAGGAAAACCATGAAGGCATGCTGCGTAATTTGCATGACGAGCTGGAGCGGTGCTTGACAGAGGTAACGTAGCTAACCAACCTTGATATAGTTTTCGAAAATAAAAAGTATCTTACCGAGTTTACATGTTGACTTGCTGCAGGCACAGGAGAAACTGGAGAAAGCTGAAAAGAAATCCATGCGACTTGAGGAGGAAAGCAGGGCCCGTGAAGCTCAACTCAAGGAGAGTTACGAGCAACAAATTGAGGAGGTGAGTCAAACAGCAAAAATCAAACTGATGTGCTCATTTTGCTTTACACCGACCGAGCTAACCAACATATCGCAACTTTGACAGTTGCGACAGAGTGAGATGAGATTGGAAGAGGAATGCGCAACAACAAGAGTTGAGGCGGAGGGTCATATCAGCAAACTTAAGATGGAACACGAGAACATGCTGAACAAGCTCAACATGGAGCATGAGGACAGTCTTCGAAAGACTCAAATGGAGCATGAGAACGTCATCAAGAAGAAAGATCTGGAGCACGACAGCATCCTTAAATCTATGAAGCTGGATCATGAGAACGCACTGAAAACTCAGCGTATGGGCTTTGACAGTTCTTTGAGGAAGAGGAAGCTAGAACAAGAATCCTCTTTTAAGTCACAACGTGTCAGCTTGACAGAGGAAACGGTAAGGCTTTTAAACGCTGTGAAATGCGTTGTCAGCTCTTTGTCTTAATCAATTTTCCGAGTTAGTGCAGGCCAAGTCAGGGGAAGCCAAGGAAGCCATGGAGGCTAAGGATGTGGAATCAGGCAAAAGTCAAGCTGCGCTGCAACTGGAAAAGGTAGAAATGGAATGAGCAGAACGTCTGAGACATGGCTTTATGAGTATTGACTTATCCAGTATCTCGGTTGTGCACAGAAGTTGGAAGGCTCCACTCCTGCGTCCAATGGAGCAGCTGAAACACAGAATCTTACTTCATCGAAGACACTGAAGTCACGGGTGGGTTGTCCACGCTTGTGACTGACATTTTCAGGGTGAGCATTCTCTTACAAACTCTGGATCTACAGAAAAAACTATCGGGGAAGAAGTTGAGGCTCCAGCCAGCTATATCTACACAACAGCAGGATCTCGCTTTGGACGCAAAAGCTGCTACTCCCAAACAGGCAAGTACCCTTCAGCAATGCTTTACCTTTGCTGAAGAGAGAATCTTGACGAGCAATCGAACGCTTTGGTTTGCTCCAGTTGGATTTCGTCACCAAAGCTACATCTACGTTTTCTAAGAAGAAGAAGCTGAAGCACATGGTAATACATCTCTTATTATAACGGTTCTGCTATTTCCAATTCCTCTCCTGACAGCATCTTAAATTACAGGAAGCTGACTACAAGCCTAATGATTCCAAGGTGGACTTCACTAAGGTCTGTTCAAACTCCATCTGTTCATGCTTGCTCATTTGTTGATGCTTTGAAACTTACAAAGCTGACCACTCCACAGGTTACGACGGGATACAATGCTGACTGGCAGGTTTCCGAAGTTAATGTGGATGACCCCTACGCCTTCTGATTTCAATCCAGCGATGCTGGCTTTAGCACCATTGCTTACAAGCTCATGCACAATTTCATGTTCCAAGTGTCATTCAGACCCCCTGAGTATATTTTTTCACTTGTACTAGATCTGATACTTTTAGCAACAGTTTGTTCTGCTTGGTTGAAACTTCAAGAAAGCGTGGTTTCTTTGACAACAAGATAGGCATAATCAAATTCCATTCTCGACTAGGAGGGGTGCTCACCTGCCGCCCTTGATGGGCGTAAAGCGTCGCTTGCCAACTTCGTAGCCAGCAGCCATGGAGCTGAACCTCGTCCCCCGACGTGCGTAACGCCACTGCCTGGTTTTGCCCTGACTGACCGCCACAGCCTGGCCTTGATTGGTTGACGATCACAATGTTAACCATGATAATGCCTGAAGCCTCCACCTGGGAACATGGGGAAATGGACAATGATTGCGTAACTACGACTCGAAGTTGGCATTCCTAGAGTGCTTGAACTCAGCAATCTCTTACCTGAACTGTCGCACAATTGTACGTGTTGTATACAAGAGTCGTACGATCGCCTAAAGCGCTCAGTGCATGCGGACGTCGAGCCTTCCCGTCGAATGCGTCGAAACAGATTATTGTTGACCATGAAGGTCCAGCTCCGATGAATCTAATGCATTTCTTGGACGATGGAACTAGAACCTGACGGGAACGGTCACCCAGGGGGGCAAAAGCATTGTTAAACTTAGCGACTCACTAGATAACGCTTGAAACGTCAATAACAGCAATATCCTGCAAATCTGGCAAGATTCGTTGCTTGTGGTTTGCGGACCTGTTCCAAGTAAGTGCCTGGGCCGATCTGTATGATCGTTGGTTGGCTTTTGCCTGGGATGGCGTCCACTGCATCTTGAATACTGGTGAAAGGGGCGGAGCCGTCTAGCGCAACACGTAGGGTAAGATGTCCCATCGAGTACGACGGTTGGTGCAAAACTAATTACGGTCGCTGCAATCTCGTGCTATTTGGCGGAATATTTAGTTTTCGACAAGTGGACATACGAGTGTCGATCGACGATCTGGGTTATCTTTCAGGAAGGTGTTTGTAGTTCAGGAGGTACAGAAATAAGCCATCTTAGCAATCTAGTCATCGCTGCCCTCCAAATCAATCAACTTCACCAAAGCGCAACTACTTTCTCCCTCCCAAATGGCTCCCGCGAAGTCGAGTTTAGAAGCCAATAGACAGCCTCCTGCCTCTTGAAGCATGGCATTTCCCCTCAAAGCCACCTTCACCGTGACAGACTCTGGAGTGTCCAAGTCCACCACTTCATGCTTGCCAGCAGTCACCCATCTATCTGTTCCATGCACATTTTCTCTTCTCACGAGCTTGCCTCCTCCTGCCTGTCCTCTTCCACGCATTCTACCAGGGCTGTCACCGTTACCCAGGTGAATCAAGTCAATGCAATCACTCACAGCCTTTCCGCCATTGCTTATCCCAACTGACTCAACTGCGGTCGTTGAATCCTGTTTGTCATTTCGCAGGGTGGTCATGTTTGTCAAGTCAATAAATGGACCCCCTCTCCGTTGCTGAGCATTTTGTACTGCACTACGGTCCTGCACCCTGCTTCGCTTTCCCTTCTGCTGCTCCTTGGGCGGGTAGTCCTCCTGCTGCCAAACCCACAGCAGCCCATTCTCATTGCTTTTCACTGCTCCCCTGCTTCTGCTCTCCACAGGTTTAGCATCTGCTTTCTGGCAGCGCTTCAGCACTCCCACTTCCTGCCTTCCCGCTTCAACCACATCCTCCTCATGGCTCGCGCTCTGAACAATCTTCTTCATCTGATGCACCGCTCCCCTTGCTTGTATCTCATGATTCTGTGCAGAGGATAGAGCAGCCTGGTCGCTTTCAGTCTGCCTGAACTCGGAGGGCAAGTACAACTGATCATAGGGGCTGGGTTCCGATCTGCTGGATGGCTCCCTGTCTCCCTTCAAATCAGCAGATGTGCCCGCATCTGCACCGCTTCTCTCACCGCTGCTGCTGTCATTCGTTACTGAGAACAGCAATGTATGTGACCGCTCTGCCACTGAATTATCTGTATGGACTGGTTGCCCTGCCACACCTTGAGACCGCTGGTACTCCGTCTCATCCTCCCACTCTGTATATCCGCCACATACATCATTACCAGGTGCCTCTCCCAAGTCAGTCATGAACTCACTCATCTCCGTCGTTTCCTTCTCCTTCGTTCCCCTCGTCTCCGTTGCCTTCCTCTGCTGTTTCCCTCGGCCCTTCTTCCTTCCTGCTTCCTTCTCTGCTTCATATGCTTGCACCATTTCCGGATGAACCCTGCCAGCGCAACAACAACGTTTATTATATCCGGAAACAAGGAGATCTCTTCAAGACAAGACAAAGGAGACTCCTGACGACAATTCCAACACCAACCACTTACCTCGTGAGCAGTTCTGCCCGAACAACCGAGTTTTCAACTTCAGGCTGCCCAGTCCATGAAACCTCAAACATTCTATGCCCAGCCACCCACCGCTCCTTCACTATGCCGCCCACCCTGTACCTCACTCCATCCAGCATCCCCCCCACTTCATCCGCTTTCCTGGAAGCTTCCTTCCCTGGTGTCACACAGATCTCCGCTGCCTGCCGCACCAGCAGCAAGCGCCTGAGGTCTCGTTCTGCTAGCTTTGACCCAATGTACCGTGCTGGGTGTGGTGGGGACAGGGGGCAAGGGCGGTTGGAGCGTGGCAGGGGGAGAAAAAGGGAAAGGATGGCATTCATTCTCTTATTGTGAACCCAATGTACCGTGGTGGGTAACGTGGGGATGGGTTCACAGGGGGCGGGCTGTGGGGGTAGTAGGAGCATGGAAGGGGAAGAAGAAGGGAAGGATTGGGTTCTATTTTGCCTAGTGTGGTACCAATGTACCATACTGGGTATGGTGGTGATGGAGAAGGGAAAGGAAAGGAGAAATTAGCAAAAGGCGATGGGAAGGGAAAAGGAATTGCAGCTTCACTTGAGGACACGTGGTAGGCAGTCAACGTCCCATGGCACACGCACCTGTGACGTCAGCAGGCCATGCCATGTGCCTGTCACAGAAGGCGACGATGTCAGCACATGAAGGGCTGCAGTGCTTCTGTAACGCACTGGAACACGCACGATGGGGTAAAAGAGGGGAACGTAGATAACGGTGGCAGGAAATAGCAGCAGGGAGCACGCTAGCTCAATAGCTGCGAGCGCTTGGATACCTCATCTGATCATATTCCACTTGAATACCACATGCTGCTGCCACTTCAGCATACGTTACATTGCATCACATCCCGGTTTCCATATACATCAACGCAACACAGCCATGCGTGTCCTTACCTTTTGACAGCATCCGATGCAGCGTCGTGACACGGAGGATTCAGAAACGCCTCTATCACCCTCGCAGCATCCTCCCTTGCCTGCTCTTCCCCCCCGTCCTCCATCTCTCTCGCGCCTTGCTCATGCCCTCCTTCTCCTGCTGACGGATTCCCCTCTGCCCCACTGCCACCCCCTGTACCAACACCAACACAACCACTCATACCGCTCTCTCTCGATTCTGTTACATCTCCCCTGCCTCTCCCTTCCCCTCCTCCAACTCCTTTCCGCCTCTGCTGTCCTTTCTTCCCTTGCGCCCCTGTGCCGGGTCCCACTCTCCTGCGAGCTTTGGGAGCAGCAATGGCAGCCAGGCCTCTTTCTCTTATCGCTGCTAGCACGCCGTCTTCACCCAGTGCTGCCACCCTCTGCACCGCTCCTTGCTGGTGGGTGAAGTTGGGGACGAGGAGGTGATAGAGAGGGAATGCGAGGGGTTCGTTTGACTGGAGCGGGCTGGAGAATGTAACGGGACTGGAGATGATGAGCTGGGATGCTTGACTACAATAGCTAAGATTCACACAGAATGGGGGCACCAGAGCACTCACCCTGGCACGAAGAGTGGGAGCAGAGGAGACGCCCTGTGAGTAGTCTGAGCCAAGAAAAAGCCCCATGGCGATCTGAATAACAACACGGCAGGAGAGCACAGCACAGCACAGAACGAATGAGAGAACGGGCTGAGCGTGAGACAGGGGGATTAGAGTGGAGTGGAAGCTCGAGTCATGGTACAACATGGCATCATATGGCATCATAAGGCAGGCATGGCATGGCACATGAGGGCTCTCACGAGTGAGTTTCGGCCGAGGCTGAGTGAAGCTGCGATGTCCGCTGCAGTGTATAGCACAGCCCAGTTGGCACCTGGTATCAGCGCGGCAGGGAGAACAGCGAGCACGGGGAGAGGGGGAAGGCTTAGGTGCAAAAGGAGAGGAGGAGGAGGAGGAGGAGGAGGAGGAGGAGGAGGAGGAGGAGGAGGAGGAGGAGGAGGAGGAAGAGGAGGAGGAGGAGGAGGAGGAGGAGGAGGAGGAGGAGGAGTAGGAGGAGGAGTAGTAGTAGGAGGAGGAGGAGGAGGAGGAGGAGGAGGAGGAGGAGGAGGAGGAGGAGGAGGAGGAGGAGGAGGAGGAGGAGGAGGAGGAGGAGGAGGATACAAGGTGCTTGCACTGTAGCCACGCCCTTCCATTCCATCCCTGCCAAACTCTCCCACAGCGCCCTAACCACCGCATTGGCTGCTCATTTCGCCCATGCACCCCTTCGCAACCCATTCTAACAACACACTCTCCCCATGCGCACCTTTGTGCAGGCAGATGTCTCGGACCACGGCCTTGGCTCCAAACAGAAACGCGTCCGAGTCCCCCGTACACACCACATCCTGATTGAGTGGCGGATGGTTGAGAGGTGGTGAGGGGCGTGAGTGTGGTGGGGAGGTGTGCGTGCAACTAGCGAGGAAGCATGAGCACAGAGATGGGGCAGAGGAATATTATCTATATATCTACTTGTTTTCGGTTTACTTGGATGAGGAGAACAAGCAGGAACATGGGGAAGAAACATAAGGGTGAGAGGAAGGGAGGAGAGAGAGCAAGTGAAGGAAGGGAGTAGGAGAGAGGGCGTGGTGAGAGAAGAGATGAGCACTCACACACACGCCAAATGCGTTGAGAAGCGCGCACTGAGCCTCTGCCTCCTCGGGACTGGTGGTGGGAGTGCAGGCGAGGAGAGGACGAGAGGAGGCGGGGAGAGGGGAGGAGGGGAGGAAGGGAGGAGGGGAACAGAGTGGCGAGAGGAGATTAACGGAGGGGAGGAGACGAGAAATTAACATTCTGGCTCTGACGCACAAAGAAGGGAGCATGGCAGTCTGTTTGGGAGCCGTGGGAAAGGGCACGGCTAACTCCCCCTGCCGCAGCAGTGTTGCGTCAATCACCAACAACAACCACTTGTTTTATTGAGACACCTCCTCCTGTCAATGCACAGCAGCCCCTATCCTTCCCCCAGCATCCCATGCTACATCAAGTAACTTGCTTGCTACCCAACCATGCCCATCTCAAGACGCACACCCCCCCACTCTCTCTTTCCCTCCCCACTCTCACTCCCTCCCCCCCACACCTGTCATTGCACGGCACGCCCCATGCTGCCCCCAGCGCCTTCGCGTCCGCCACCATGCGCGCAAACTCCGTCCCCCTCCGCCTCTTCAGCGCGCCCTCAGGGGCGCGGGGAGGCTGGGGGGAGGAACGCGGGGAGTGCGGGGGAAGAGAGGGACGGGGAGGAGGGAATGATGAAGAGAATGGGAAAGGGAGGTGGTGAGCGTGTATGCTAATGTGCAGCATGGCGGATGGCGGATGGAGTAGATGAGAACAGCAGAGATGCTCGTGGTTGGAGAAAAGAGAATTTTCTACCTTGCTAGTAGGCTGTGCTCCCGAGTCTGCACCAGTCGCTGCCGCTGAACCTGTGGCAATGGCTCCAGCGGAACCTGCGGCAGTGGCATTGCCTCGACCCGCGCGGCGCCAGTGAGGGTGTGACGTGGCGGCATCGTCCGCCCTCCGCTGCTGGTACGTCGCGCGCTTGACAGCTGGCACGTCGCCATCTGACGCGAGAGATGTCGGGAGGCGATTGAGGGGGGGACGGACGAGCGACGGTTTAAGGGGCGGCCACTGAAACGCGTAAGATCAGGGCATATGGCATAACGAACAGGAAAGGAGGAGCGGCCGACAGGATTCGACGGCGAGAGGAAGCGACTCAGCAGCGAAGAAAACGGGACAGATAACCCGAGCGAGTCGCAGCCAATGCAACGGAGGAAGGGACGGAGCGGGGTTTATGTGCTAGCTACTACACCTGTAACGAAGATGACGTGGCTATTGAGCGCTTTCAGCGCGCGCAGGCGGTGAAATATTCCGCGAAGGTGCGGCTTCTGATTGCTCTGGACGCCTGCCTGCGGTGGGCCGTTTTGGCAGCTAGCGGCGAACTGAACGATCCAATAGGAGAGATCCACGCAGATGGTCTTGTTCCTGCGCGCACAACGTCAGTATATTCGAGGCTCGCGAGGAGTTAGGGATCCTAGACCCAAGCACACAGCTAAGCGTTGAACGCGGAGAGAGGAACGAGGTCATTGGCAAGGGAGCTGCATTAGTGGGGTCTTACTCGAGATCTTCAAGCGGGATGGTTCTCCTCGCCGGCTCGAGAAGCGACCACAGGCTTTTAACCCCCATGTTCCGGTGGCAACTACGGAAGCTTCGATGGAGGAAAACCCTGAGGCGTCTTTTTCTTAGGCGGCACCAACACTAGCATCAATGGTAGGGAACCTTGAGGTGTCGAGGACGGCCGCTGGCGGTGACAGGTATTTTACAGGGGCAAAAGTAGGCGGAGAAACGTTTGTGGTAGGGACGTCATAGGAAGTAGTAAATATCGTGGATGAGTTGAGATTAGTGCGACTATGTGTCCGTTCCTGCTGTGGTGTGTGTTGAGGTGGATGAGTGGGTTGGTTGTGGTGGATGCACGAGAGGTGGGCGGAGCGCGTTCAAAAAAAGTGGCAGGGGGAGTGGTGCTGGTTGTGTCAGATGGGCCATGTGGCGCGCATCTGTGTAATTGGTTGTGTGGAATTTTTGAAAAGTTCTGCACTGCATGTGTGTCAGGGGCTGCCCCGCGTGTTGCTTTGCTGATCGTACGGTTCAGTATGTTTTCTCAAGGTTAAAGGCGGTCTTGTTTGCCCCGACTAAGATTGGCGTGGCGAGGGTCTGTCCAAGCCTCACACCGCACCGCACCGCATCAACTCGTTGCCACCTTTTGCCTGATTGTTGAGTTGAGACTATCCAGAGGATGTTTGTGGCAAAGGAAGGTGATAAGAACCATCTCATTACCACAGTACTCCATTTTACAGCATATAAGCCAACATGTTCACTGCTGTCGTGTCCAGCGTCACTCAACACCATATGCATGATGAGGATGAGGAGCCAGCTGCCTGCCATACACGTTTTATTACCTACTAGGAAACCCATGGCCATGCAAGATGACATCAATGTTTTCATGGGCACTCACAGAATAAAAGGAAAGTACAACACATACGGTAAAATATAAAATAGTTTCATAGCTACGAGGATATACAGATATGGGGGAAGAAGAAGAGACGTGGAAAAAACTGAAAAGGGAAGGAAAGAGAAGAGGAAAAGGGATGGAGAGGGAGAGGCAAGCTTTGTGGGCCAGCGAAGCGAAGTCGATAGGGGAGGTGGCACACACCATTTAGGGCCAATGAAATTAAGAAAATCACGAGACTTGGTTATGAACTCCTTACGTTGCCGCCTGGGCAGCTCCCAGCCTACAACGTAGAGGTCCGAATCACTTGGCCTCTGGTAACTCATCCTTCAACTCTCCGGCCCCTTATTGATCATGTCATGGTTGCAGCAGGCATGGGCGGGTTGGCGTTCCGAACCAGCATGGCGAATTCCGCCTGGAACCACTTGCCAGCGCGGGGCGCGCCAGATAAGGCTTCCGCGCCCAGCTGGTCGAGGGGGTCGCATTCGCGATCCACCGGGGAAATACCAATTTTTTTTCTGGATTGGATGCATCGGGGGGAGGTAGGAAGCGAGATGAGTGAAGGGTAAAGCGAAGCATAGCCATGGCAGAGAAGGGAGATGAGATGAGTGAAGGTGCAAGGAAGAATAGCCCAGATGATATGATGATTAACTCACAGAAAGAGAAGAAAGACACTATATTAGGTACATGGTAGGATCACTCCGCATGTTTAGGATCAATTAGAGCGACCGTGCAGTATCAAGAACAAATTGAAACGAGCTGTTTGTCCTGCATATTTACTTACGAGTGGCCATCGCTCTCCCCAGGCGGCTTGATCCAAGCCAAAGCATCAACTGTCGGGCAAGCAAGGTGTGTGGGAAAGGAACGGCGGCATGTGACTACTGGAGGAATCGACTTTTTCAAAACAGATTTGCCAAAAAGACAAAAAAGAGGCGAAAAGAAAAAGCAAGGATGCGCGTGATGTGAAGTGCTCACGTTGCGGAGCACTGCCGGGATTCGCGCGGGGGCGCTGTCCGATCCCCGCGCCCTTCACGTTGCACCACGACCCCCAGCGCTTGCGAATGCCAGCGCGGCCGGACCGGCTCGTATCCACGATCCACCTGGTCGGCAATCCCAAGGCTCCCAGGTACGCATTCATCCGTGCGGTGAAACGGTTCTCGTCGATGCACGGGTTCCAGTCGTAATTCATCTCGCCCGTGCCTGGGTGCTTCGCGAGCGGGCATCTCTCCGCCGCCGGGCAGCGGTAGGAAAAGAGCGGGCTGTAGTTGGCCACGTTGGACGCGAAGCCGCGGATCTTGGCGCCTGCGCGGATCTTCTGCGCGCGCACGAGGACTTTCTTGTACACCGTCACGACGGCCTTCATATTATTCGGCCAGCCTGTTCAAGCGTTGAGAGGCGAGCAGGTAAGGGTTGAGGGGTGGGGTGGGGTGAGGGGGAGTGCGAAGCGAAACGGTGGAAGTAGGGCTACGGCTGAAAGGGGAGGAAGGATAGGAAGGAAACAGATTTGCATGGAACGGAATCTATTTCTGAGGCGCCTAAAAAATGGAACGGAACGAACCGCGCGCGGCATACGCACTCACCGAGCCACCCGCCGCCCCCCGAGTCGACATACAGCGACGTGCCAGGAATCTGCGAGAGCTTCGCGATAGCGTAAGCGACGCCCTCCGTGTACTCCTTCTCCGTCGTCGCGTCGCACTGAGCTGACCCCAAGTTCGTCGCGAGGTTCGGCAGCGAGTCGGGCTCGATCACGAGCGATAGGCGCACGTTCGCCGTCTTGTTTTTAAGGCGCGCCACGGCGACGTCGATGTACTTGGCCTTGTACGTGGCGAGGCCGCCCTTGGGAATCTCCCCATTAGACGAATACGCATGGCAGTCGCGGCCCGGGAGGTCGTATATCACGAATTGCACGAGAATCGGCTTTCCCCCCGCCTGAGCCGCAGCGTTGTCCAGATGACCTTGGATGGTGTTTAGCTTCGCCATCTTGTCGAGCCACACGGCCGTCGGATACTGCGCCACGCTCGCGAAAACAGACGCATCTTTGGGAGACGCGAGCATCGCGGCTTTCACGCTCGCCGCGTACTCCGGGTTTAGGTACTGCTGAACTCCCCTGTACGGGTTGCCGATCGCGCCGTTGTCGCGGACGCGGTAACCGCACGACGTGCCAGTGGTGGGGACCAGTTCAGTGGCGTTCATTGCCCCCTTGAGCCGGCACGTGCCGCCGTTTTCGGCCGTCCACGTGAAGTGCGTGCAATCCGCGCGGCTGAGGCACAGCTTCCCGCACGTGTCGTTCTTGCCGGCGGCTTGGCCAATGTCGTTGCCGACCCAGTCGCAGTTAAGCGACAATTGCACTTTTCCGGCCTCGGTGCTTAAGAAGCTGATCGCTGACGTGGCTCTCATATGGAGCGCCATCAGCACTACCAGTGCCAATGTAGTCGAAAGGAAACGCGCAGCCACCATCGTTAGGTTTTGTTGGTTGAAAGAAAAAAAATAATTACGACAAGCTCATGGCGGGACCGTCCGTTTAAAACGCTGCCAGAACCAAGGGGAATTGCTGCTTGAATCGTATAGGGGGCAAGATCAGATTGAGTTGCACACGCTATTCTGCTGTGCTGTCCGAGGGGTGTTTTCTGACTACTAAGGTCACACCACAGTGGCAAGAATATAGTATGAAAGAGACGGTGGGATGGGAAGGAATTTCTTAGCAATGAACGAGTTACGGCACTCACGGAGGGAACGCCGCTGGCCCCACGTCGAATTACTACCGTATTAGAGGCAAGCTCAACTTGGGTCACATCGAACTGTTGTTGCCTACCTACTTTCCGAGGCACGTAATCCAACGATAATTGGCGACATCACAACTTGTCGTGGTGACACCAATATTTCTAGGAACAAGGTGGTCGGAGTGGACCCATTGTTTCAGGAGTCTAGCAAGAGGTGGCCAACACAGCAATTAAAAGGTGCACGTTGGTGCGTCGTGGCGCGTGGCGCGAAATGGAAACAAAGTTAGCAGAGCAGATCCGTCAGGGTGGCAGACATCTCAAGTCCACGCTGTTCAAAAATTGAACTTCCATTTATACCGTGATAAATCGTTTATAAACGTTATGAAATGTTTTCAGCGCTTGTTACCAAAGTCTTTCAAAGGCAACCCTGAACCGACAATGTTTCCCGCATGCGTTCCCACCCACCCATCCCCCCATGCGACATTGATCAGCGTGGAAAACCGTGCGACTGGAAGTTGAAGCAAGCGCGGTCCAAATCTACGTAAATGCAAAACTCCAGAAACTAGTAGCAAAACAACCACTCTTCATGCAACTCTCCTGAACGGGACTATAAGTATCGCGTTTTGCCTGGGGTTCGAAGGTTTTGCCACATAGTCCGCGCGCGGCGATGTTGATCCGTCGGACTATAAACGAGAACATCTATAATGGCTTCCTCCGTCCCTTCACGAGCATGTACCTCCTGTAGAGAATCTCATTCACGTAATGTCTGATTGTGGAGATTCGTAACATGTCTCGCCATGTCAGGCCCATCCCCTAGCGATTTAGTTCGAGAACTGCCTCCCGGTACTCGTCAACTCCCAACAAGCTTCGTTATCGACCGACCGTAGCGTTAATTCTTTCGTATGCTCGAACCCGTTCGTTGCGCGCCGAGCTCGCGGGATGGCTGCAAAATCGGATCGTGCAGGCGGAGTCGCAATTCCGGAGCGGAATGTCCGGCACGCCATTGCACTCGCATGACAAGGAGGGGAGTGCGGCGCGGAACAAGCAGCGCTACCAACACTACGAGTGCTAATAATGGTACGAGAGGTGGCGGTAGCGGTAATTGCGGAACTACAACGAAGGTGGGGGGGTGGCGCGAGCAGCAGCAGCAGGCGCTGCGTCGCATCGTTGACTTCTGGAGACGAGCCCATGCGCGCGCCATCAGCTGTGCCAGCTGTAACTCCCCTCGCTGCGTCACTCAGTGCCTCTCCGCCTGTTTTCTCCCCTGCTGCCCCGCCCCCCATCCCCATGCGTGCGCCATCAGCTGTGCCAGGTGCGCGTGCGGGTGGGCAGGCAGAGCGAGGAGCAGCGGCGGGCGGCGAGGGAGGAGCAGCACGAGCGGGTACAGCACTCCCTGTGCAGTAGGGCTGTCGATTCAAGGGCAAATGACCTTGATGCCCACAGTGTGCTCCCACATGCAGGGCTCCTTCCCCAAGGTAACGCCACAGCAGCCATGCCTCTGCACGGCTGCGTCCTTCCCCAAGGTAGCGCCACTGCAGGGAATCTTCCCCTCAAGGTGGATTGCAGCAGGCAGGCTCAAGGTGCCGCCGCTGCAGGGCTGCTTGCTCTCAGGGTGGGGTTGCAGCAGCCATACGTCAGCAAAGCAGCTGTGAGTCAAGTCAGCTGCCGTGCAAGCCCACGCACAAGTAGGGTTTTCCTCCTCACAGTGTGCCGCAATTCGCCCTGGCTGGCTGTGCACGATGTGCGTCATCGCCAGCATCACCAACGCCACCACTGCCCCATGCGCCCTGCTGCATTGTCACCTCACATGCTGCCATGCTGTTTCCCTTCCAGCATCCCTTTTCATTTCCACCCATACACCATGCCATGCGCGGTGTCTGCTGCTGCTTATCCCGGGCGCCATCCGTGCTGGCAGCCAATCAACGCTCACCCTAGCAAGCCAATCAGGTTCACCAACGCACCAATGGGAACGAACGGGCAGGGGATGGGCGCAAGGGGAGAAGCCTGGAGCATACAGGGAGAGTGGGGTGGGGTCCAGTGGACGTGTGACCTGAGTGGTGCCGTCACAGCAGCACTCAAGCCTCAGCCGTTGCTCGCGCTTGGATGCCGGCTTTCATGGAACACAACACAACCATGTGTGTGGTGAGACGTCACCTCGTGATGGTGAGAGTGCACCTCGTGATGGTGAGAGCACACCTCGTGATGGTGAGAGTGCACATCGTGATGGTGAGAGTACACCTCGTGATGGTGAGAGTGCACCTCGTGATGGCGAGAGTGCACATTGTGATGGTGAGAGCACACCTCGTGATGGTGAGAGCACACCTCGTGATGGTGAGAGCGCACCTCGTGATGGTGAGAGTGCACCTCGTGATGGTGAGAGTGCACCTCGTGACAGCATCGGATGCAGCCTCAGGAGACGGTGGTCTCAGAAACCTTTCCGTCACCCGTGCAGCGTCCTCCCTCGCTTGCTCTTCCCCTGCATTCCCCCCCTCCCTCGCCCCTTGCCCACCCACTCCAGCACAACCCCGTGCATCGCTCTCACTCAATCCCATCACAACTCCCCTGCCCCCCCTCTTCCCCGCCCCCAACTCCCCTCCTCCACTGTCCATTCTTTTCATGTACCCTTGCGTCTGCTCCCACCCTCCTGTGAGCTCAATGCCACGCCGCCACCTCCCACTGCTGCCACCCTCGGCACCGCTCCTGGCTGCTGGGTGGGGAGAAGCGGGAGGGCATGGTGGGATGCGGATAGTAAGGGTGTTGATAAGGAGGAGTGGGGGAGAGGAGAGGCGAGGGGTCAGCACCGCAGCCGACCCTCTCCCTTTTGGCAGCTAGCGCTCTGGTTTCACCTGCTGCTGCCACCCGTCTTCACCGCCCCTTCCTTTTGGCAGCTAGCACGCTGCTTTCAGGAGCGGACAGTAAGGGTGTTGATAAGGAGGGGTGAGAGAGAGGAAACGTAGGGGAGCAGCACTCCAGCTGGCGCTCTCTATGTTGGCAGCTGGCTCGCTGGCTTCTCCACTGCTGCGACCCCCTATTCCGCTCCTTGCTGGGGGGTGGGTTTGGGAAGAGGAGGAAGCAGTGAGGCAATGCGTGGAGTTTGTGGGTCTGGAGTGGGCTAGAGACTGGGATGGGAGTGGAGAGGAAGCGAGACCAGAAAGAGAGCAGCAGAGAATTATCCCTGACGCGAAGTGGGAGCAGCAGAGACGCCTTTGTGCGTAGTGTGAGCCCCTTGGCGACCTGAATAACCACGGGCCGGGTGGTAGACGGGTGCATGGGGCAATTGAGAGAGAGTGAGTTGCGGGGGAGGGGAGTTCAGGTTGAGAGGTCGGACATGATGTGCTGAGGGTAGTGTGGTGGTGCAGAGGGTAGTGTGGTGGTGCAGAGGGTAGTGTGGTGGTGCAGAGGGTAGTGTGGTGGTGCAGAGGGTAGTGTGGTGGTGCAGAGGGTAGTGTGGTGGTGCAGAGGGTAGTGTGGTGGTGCAGAGGGTAGTGTGATGGTGCAGAGGGTAGTGAGGTGGTGCAGAGGGGAGTTAAGGTTGATAGGTCGGACATAATCTGCAGAGGGTATGGTGGTGCAGAGGGTATGGTGGTGCAGAGGGTATGGTGGTGCAGAGGGTATGGTGGTGCTGATGGTATGGTGGTGCTGATGGTATGGTGGTGCTGATGGTATGGTGGTGCAGAGGGTATGGTGGTGCAGAGGGTATGGTGGTGCAGAGGGTATGGTGGTGCAGAGGGTATGGTGGTGCTGGCGTGGTTCTCATTGTGTTGCAGATGCTGGCTGTAATGGAAACAACACGACCTTAAGTGTGGTGAGTCCTCACCTCGTAAGGCTGTGGCCTCAGAAGAAACGCCTCCATCGCCCTTACAGCTTCCTCCCTCGCTTCCTCTTCCCCTGCGTTCCCCCTTCCCTCGCCCCGTGCTCACCCGCTCCTTCTCCGTCTGACATATTCCCCTCTGCTTCATTGCCACTTTCTCTACCAACAGCAGCACAACCTTTTGCATCGCTCTCACTCACTCCCATCACCCCTCCCCTGCCTTCCCCTTCTCCATCCCCATCACCCCTCCTCCACCGTCCATGCTTCCCATGTACCCCTGCGCCTGCTCCCACCCTCCTTCTATCTCGATGCCACGCCGCCTCCTCCCACTGCTGCCACCCTCGGCACTGCTCCTTCCTGCTGGGCGGGGAGAAAAGGGGGGCCATCGTGGGATGCGGACAGTAGGGGTGTTGATATGGAGAAATGAGGGAGAGAAGGCGTAGGTATGGTGTTGCTGAGGGTATGGTGGTGCTGAGGGTACGATGTTGCATGCACTCTGTGTGTATGTGTGCGTGCGCGTGTGCACGTGAGCACTTGCACATGTCCGTGTCTGTGTGCATGGATGTATGTGTGCGAGTATGAACATGCATACATGCACGTTTGTGTGTGCAGGCACGCATGGGCAAGTGTTGCGGGGCAACAGGTGCACAGCGGCGCGTTGAGAAATGGCAGCATCGTCGCAATCCAGGTGGCTACAACAGACCGTTTTTGTTTTGCATGGTTGATGGTCGCTCTTAGGGTGCATGCTGTGGAGAAAGGCCCACAAAGTTCCATCACCTTGTTGTCTAGGCTCTTCCTCGTCGCGCTCCTCTCTTTGGCACAACAGCTTGTGGGGACAACGTCACAATCGCATCGCGACACATGAGCCACTCTCGGGTCACCGGTGTCTCAAGCACCCATGAATGTGGGGCTTTTCTTTCTCTCTCGGGCAAGAAAAACAGCCCTAGTTCATCCTTGTTAGTGGGGGTTGTGTTACAGGATACATGCAAGCTGGATGTGGTGCTGGATGGGTTAGAGGCATGCATTCACATTAGTTTCAGTGAGTATGGGGAGTGAAATGGGAAGGGATACCGTACTCTTAGAGATCTTATTCCTCCAACCCCCCTTCCTTCCTGCCACCCCCCCACCTGTTCTTTGTTGCTATGTTTGTACTTGTCGTTTTTCTCATCATTACTTCACAGTCAATACCGTATGTGTCTCTACTTGCCATGAGCCAATGAACGACAGCTCATTGTCTCTCCCCATTTCCCCCTTCCCTCCCCCGCGCGCGTGCAGACGTGACGATCGAGGCGCCGCCGTCAATGTACCGCGCTAACAAGTACCGCGATAGAACGGGGCGGGGCTGGAGGCGCCCTACACGGACCCGCACAGCAAGCTGCGCTACGCCAACCCCGCCGCCTTCGCCATCGCGCGCTCGCTCCCCCACCCGCACGCGCAGGCGTTTCTCGCGCTCAGAGGCGCGCAGACCATCGTCAAGTGACTGTTGGGGACTCGTTTTAGCGTTTCCTCAGCCGGCCGTCAGCTTCTGCCGGTAGTTTGAGTCGCGCACAGTCTCTTACAGTCGCTTCGTCGCTCAATTGCTCACATTCGCTCAAATTTGATCACGATCGCCTCGCAGTGAACCTTCGTCGTCGAAACAGCTGGCAGCCACAGCCTCGACCTTGCCATGGCTATGTCGCTGCAGCACCACCCTCTCTTGCCATCATCAGCACCTTTGCCGGCACATGCCCTGTCGTGCCCCTCAAGCCAGCCCACGTCCACACTTTCGCGAAATCGCCCAAGTAAGCCAAGAAGCAAGCTCATTCCAACAAGACACTTGCCTCTCGGGCTTCAGTTACGGGCCTCTTGTGAAAATGCGCTCTTTGGCCTCTCTACGCTGCCCCCTTACAGGCACCCTCAGCCACTCTCTGGGTCGCTCGGACCGTTGCCCTGCCACAGCCTCGCATCTCCCTGCTGCCGCTACACTGCGGCGCGCTGTGCCAGGGTTAGGCGTCGCCTTGCTGCTCGAGCGGGTGGTGTTGCTAAGCGGAGGAGGGGACAGCGTAGGCGGTGTGACTCTAACGGATGTGATAGAGTCGGGTGTGGGTGGGATGGAGGGAGAGCGGAGAAGGGACGGGGTGGGGTCTGGTGAGGACAGGGTTGGGAGAGGAGGGGTGGGGACGGGGTCTGGTGAGAACAGGATTGGGAATGGAAGCAGGGTGAGAATGGCTCCCGACATTCCCAAGGTTGTGTGGCTCCCAAAAGACCTGCTGGAGTGGCCAATCGTGTGCCGCCAGGTGGCGCGATTCGCAGACACAGTGATGGGGTACAGGGAGGCGGAGGAGGGGCGGCTGGCAGTGGGGCGCACGTGGGAGGAGAGTCAGGCGCTGCTGCTGCAGACGGAGGCAGCGCTGCTGCTGCCGCGACGGCTGAACTTCAACGGTGCTGTGGACGTGGGAGGGGTGCTCTCTCGGCTCCACCGCAGTGCTGCTGCTGCTGCTGCTGCTGCTGCTGCTGCTGCTGCTGCTGCTGCTGCTGCTGCTGCTGCTGCTGCTGCTGCTGCTGCTGCTGCTGCTGCTGCTGCTGCTGCTGCTGCTGCTGCTGCTGCTGCTGCTGCTGCTGCTGCTGCTGCTGGTGATGGAGTCGATGGTATCTCCGAGGGTGCTTCCTCTGGCAGAGATAGTGATGGTGATGGCAGTGACAGCGATGCCACTGCTGCTGTTGCCACAGCTGCACCCGCCCCGCCCATGACCATAACTCCCTCGGAGCTCCTATCAGTGGCATCGCTGTTGCAGTCAGGCATTGATCTAGGTGCTTGCATCGGGCTGATTCCAGATGAAACTGGCATTCTGCGTCCCTCCTTTTCCTCCTCCTCCGCCTCCTTCCCCTCCTCCTCCTCCTCCTCCTCCTCCTCCTCCTCCTCCTCCTCCTCCTCCTCCTCCTCCTCCTCCTCCTCCCGCAACCCCTCGCCTCTCGCCCCTCTCATTTCCCTCCTCTCCTCTGCTGCCACGTGTCCCCACCTCCTCCTCCGCATCCGCACCGCCATCAACCCGCGCCTCAAGTCCCTTGCTGACTCAGCAAGCGCTGAGCTGGCAGCCATCCGCGCCGCCAGGCGGGACAACCAGCTGGACGAATCATTGCAGAGAGCAGCAAGACGTGTTGTGGAGGGAGGGGGGATGGATGAGGCGCAGGTGAGTAGGAGGAGAGGGAGAGGGTGCGTGGCGGTGAGAGCAGGGAAAAAGAGTGCTGTTACTCCAGGAGGGGTTACTTTAGATGTTAGTAACACCGGCGTTACACTCTTTGTGGAGCCTGTAGAGGCTATCGAGTTGAACAATAACGAGGCAGAGCTGAGTGGGCAGGAGGCGGAGGAGGAGAGGCGGGTGCTGAGGGAGATGGCCGAGCAGGTGGCGGATGGTGCGCCGTTGATTCGAGATCTGACGGGCAGGATCGTCGCGTTGGACCTGGCGTGTGCCCGTGCAAGGCATGCCCTGTGGATGGGTGCCTCCCCTCCTGTCCTCCTCCCCCCCACACACCCTCCCTCCCATGAGCATGGGGATTCAAGGTCAGGAGTAGATACACCTGGGGTCACTGGTACTGGGGGAACCATTCTTGCAGGGAGAGAATCGCACAGATTCGAATCTTATGCGGTTGAGATTCGCGGTATACAGCACCCAGTGCTGCTGGAGATGTATCTTGACGCCCTCAGTGCTGCTGCTCAGAGCAGGACGGGTAAAAGCACAGGTGCAGCAGACACCAAAGCAGTAGCAGCAACAGGAGGAGGAGCAGCAGAAGCAGCAGCAGCAGCAGCAGCAGCAGCAGCAGCAGCAGCAGCAGCAGCAGCAGCAGCAGCAGCAGCAGCAGCAGCAGCAGCAGCAGCAGCAGCAGCAGCAGCAGAAGCAGCAGCAGCAGCAGCAGCAGCAGCAGCAGCAGCAGCAGCAGCAGCAGCAGCAGCAGCAGCAGCAGCAGCAGCAGCAGCAGCAGCAGCAGCAGCAGCCCAGCAGAAGCAGTAGCAGCAGCAGCAGCAGCAGCAGCAGCAGAAGCAGCAGCAGCAGCAGCAGCAGCAGCAGCAGCAGCAGCAGCAGCAGCAGCAGCAGCAGCAGCAGCAGCAGCAGCAGCAGCAGCAGCAGAAGCAGCAGCAGCATCCCCCCAGCCGTCTCCCCCAGTGCCCATAGACCTGCTGGTGCCGGCCGGCGTGGCAGTGGTGGTCATCTCCGGCCCCAATGCGGGCGGCAAGACCGCCGCCCTCAAGACCCTCGGGATTGCCGCGCTCATGGCCAAGGCAGGGCTTTTCCTGCCCCTCGCAGGGGACGTGGAGGGGCAGGGAGGAGGAGAAGAGCAGGCTGGGGCGGCGGAGAGCGGGGGAGAGAGGGGAAGAGAGATAGAGGCAGAAGGAACAGGAGAGAGCAGAAGGAGTGGGGCGAGGGGAGAGAGCAGAGCGAGCAGAGGGAGGGGGTGAGTGGCGGTGGTGCCTTGGTTCGACCGCATGGTGGCGGACATTGGAGATGAGCAGTCGTTGGAGGAGAGCCTCTCCACCTTCAGCGCCCACATGCGCCGTGTCTCCCGTATCCTCCTCGCCTCCTCTCCCCACTCGCCCTCCTCCCCTTCCCCTCCCTCTTCTTCCTCTGCACCTTCCTCTCCCACCTCTCCCTCCTCCTCTCCGCCTCCTGCTTTATCCTCCCCCTCCTCCCGCTCCCCCTCCCCCTCCCCCTCCCCCTCCTCGTCCTCCCCCTCTCCGGCCACCTCCGCCACGCTAGTGCTTCTGGACGAGGCGGGCAGTGGCTCGGAAGAGCGTACACTACTCACGCTCGCCACCACTTACTACGCTGACCTTGAGAAGCTCAGGGTACGTAAGGGTCTCCCATGCGCTCTCCTCTGTCTGACCAGTCTTCTAACACCCCCTTATTCCCTTCACCCTCCTGTCTCTGTCCCCTCCTTCCGTCAGGCGGCCGATTCCCGGTTTGAGAATGCCAGTGTTGCATTCGACCCGGTCTCCCTGCGCCCCTCCTTCCACATCCTCTGGGGTCTCCCCGGCACCTCCCACGCCCTCTCCCTCGCTGCCTCCCGCGGCCTGCCTCCTTCCCTCGTCGCCAGAGCCGCCAGGCTGGCCCGTGCTGCGAGTCTAGAGGCAGGTGCGGATGAGGAGAGGGAGGAGGGGAGGGAGGAAGAGGAGGGGAACGCATTCGGGGAGAGAAGTCAAGGGAGAGAGAGTGAGGCGGACGAGTATGAAGGAAGGGAGAGGGTGAGGAGGTGGGAATACTAGCATCTCTCAAGCAGCAGTGGCAGCGGAACGTGGATGACGCGAGAGAAGCAGCCGAGGCAAGGCAACAAGCAGAGAGGCTGTTGAAGGACGTTCAGGCCCACTACACCAGCAGAAGCACCACACAGCAGGGCCAGCAGGAGCAGCCTGTGCGTGTGAGGGAGGTGCGGTGGAAGAGAAGGTATCAGAGGGACGTTCAGGACGAGGTCTTGGCAGCAAGGGAGGAGATTTCCCGCGTTGTTGCCGCTTTTCAGGAAGCCTCCCTTGCTGGTGTTCCGGAGCGGGCGGCGACGGACCAGGCATGTGCTGACGTGGCAGCGGTGGCGGCTTTGACGGGCCTCTCTCCCGAAGCTGACTCTGCCGCAGGTTCAGGTGGTTCGGCAGGAGGTTCGGCGGGAGACCCAGGAGGGGCGGACTGGGTTCCTGCTCTGGGGGAGCCTGTGTACGTGAAGAGGTTAGGCACCAGTATGCGTGGTACGGTGATGGCAGTGGGTGGTGGTCCGGGAGAAGGCTGGGGAGAAGGTTCAGGTTCGGCAGCAGCGGCTCGGTCAGTGACAGTTCAACTGGGGAACTTGAGAATGCACGTGCAGAGAGCAGACCTGCTTCCTGCTGCTGATGGCAGTGGTGGTGGAGAGGCAGGAAGGAGGGGGGGAACAAGTGGGCTGTTTGGCAGCCAATGGGAGGAAGATGACTACAGCAACAGCAACACCAACTCATATAAGACGCGTGTCTCGAAGCGTGGCGGTCACCATATCAGCATTCCGGCTTGCCTGATAGTATTCCACGTCGTGTCAACCTGCCTTGTGCCACGGGCACGCCCCCCTGCTTACGCTCAGCAGAGAACGGTTGGTGGGTGGGTGCAATGAGAAGCAACGTCAGAGCCTGGCGTGCAGAGCAGCCCTGATAACCGGCAGCTCATTGCCAGCTCGCTGGGTACTCGGGTCAAGTAGAGATGACAGGTATGGGTGAGGGTTTGCTCGAGGCAGCCACACCGCGTCAACTCGTTGACACGTGTTAGTGCTTGATGTGCGTTTGTGAACCTTGAGTTTGTGTATTTGTTCATGGCAATGGTGAACTGTCATGCACTACACTCCTGGTTACATACCGTAGCTTAATAAATAGATCATTCATGGGCATCCCCACCCACACCAAACACCACTTCAGGGAAAGTAGCAGTAGCTGGAGTAAGCAAGGACACTCGGCAACGTGCAACATGAGGAGGAGCACGACACGTTTTATTCAGAGCTAACTCATAGTGGTGGAACTGGGTCCGTGTCAAGGGTCAAGGGGCCAGGAGAGTCGCTTCGCTGAAGAGAAGACAGTCCCCTCCCCACTCAACCCATGTCGGGGTTGCCCCTTGCCACACCTCCACTTTGTGCCAAGCTGCCTCTTCTCACAGCAAGCACCCCTCAGGGATTCGCCCCTTGCTTACTTAAGAATCCCTAGCGCAGCAGTGAACTGTTGGCGCAACAAGAAGAAATATTAGAGGCCGATTTGCATTCCATGCCAAAGAATGACACAATACAAAATGTTCTGTAGCCAAACACAAGCTTACCTGCCCCTGGTACTTCTGGAAAGATATCGCGCTCACTCCAGTTTCAAGGCGCGTAACTTCTTTACCGTTGGAGAGCCAACTCATATCTGCGAACAAACGCAAACAAAGTCAGCACCCATCATCCGAAGCATTGTCTACACACCGTGGTTAGGGCGACCACACTTACAATATCCGCCAACTTTCCCATTGTAAGCCATCCACTTGTTCCTCCCCGTGAATAGCTTCGCGCGGTCTGCATTCGGCATGGAAGCGGATATCTCGCTCTTCACGTGAACAAACTCAAAGGACTTTGGGTTGTCCTTGGGCGTCCATACGACTCCTCCATTGGCAGTCTCGTCACAATGGCCCACGTTGCAATGGAAACTACTACCTGTGAATGAAAGAGACGAACAGAGCACCAACGAGGATTAGCCTTGGCGTAGAAAACGGTGGGTGAGATGTTCCACGAGCTACTCACCGACTTTATGGTAATGCTCATGAGTTCCTTCCGCGACATACACAATGGGATGCGTTCCCATCACCGTAGCAAACTCCTTTGGCTTGGGGTCGGCCCAGTCAGCTCCCGTGTCCCACGCCCACACGGGGCCGCCACCGTGCTGCGCGTACCAAATGCGCTGAGGCTGGCCGGTCTTTGAGAAGCGGATTGCAATCGCCACCAGGTCCGTGATGTGGTTGTAATCCCCAGCAAGGGAGTTGACAAAGTTCTGCAAATGCAAAGGATAAAGCAAATCTTGAACGCTTGAAACAGGTTCACAACGTTTCACAGAGGGGTTGGGGCAAACTGGGGGGTGGGGGAGTGAGAGAGGGAGGAGACAAAAGGAAGTACTTGAATCCAGGGTACTATTTGGATTGGAATGCTCACGTAAGGGTAGAAGAGCCAATACTGAATCTCCACAAACGAGTCTTTGTCGTCGGGTTTCGGATTGTAAATGACGGTGTACAGCTTCGTGCCTCCGTTCTTCGGGTTGCGCCTCGAGTCCCTCACCCAGGCCGTATTCTGACTGATTTCACCCAGAATACGCAGGACAGTAGATCCATGACTGGACTTCAGATTCGGATTCTCCAGCAATGTATCAAGGTTGTCGGGAGTGATCGGGCCCGCCTGGTATTTAACCTGATGCTCCGTATCTCCCACAAAATACGAACCCATGGATTCATACACATGCGTAAGGTACTCGTCGATCGTGATTGGCCAGATGGTCTCGTCCGGGTGGAACTTGTACTGCGGGGAGTACTCGACAGCCAAGTCCTCCCAGAACGGATCGCACGCAGGGTTCGTTTTCGGGTCGGTCATGCACGGGTCGGCAGGCGTGGGCGGGTCCACCTTTCCAGCAGGCATGGGCGGGTTGGCGTAGCGGACAAGCGCGGTGAATTGCGTCTGGAACCACTGCCCTGCGTGGGGCGCGCTCGATAGGGCGTCCAGGCCCAGCGCGTCATCGGGGTTGCACTCGCGATCCACAGGGAAAATGCCCAGAAACTTTGTTCTGGGGAGATGAAAGGTTGGAGGAAGGACGGGAGATGAGTGAAGGTGTACCGAGAAGCACAGCCAACCGTTTCAACATTGGCTCATTGAGAAATGACCCATTGGCAAAGAGGAAGGGACACGCGCACTAGGAAACTAGTACGACCACACCACAGGCGCATAGGAGGGATTAGGTACTTACGAATGGCCATCGCTCTCCCCAGGTGGCTTGATCCAAACCAGAGCATCAACTGCCGGGCAGGAAAGAAAAAGGTGTGCGGGGAAGGGGAGGGAGCCGCATGAGACCACCCAAGGGAAACGCCACTTCAAAACAGGATCGCCAGGAAGAGAAGAGGAGAGAACAGCAGCAGCAGGAAAAAGCAAGGGTGCTCACCTTGCGGAGCATTAGCGGGATTCGGCTCGGGGCGCTGTCCGATCCCCGCGCCCTTCACGTTGCACCACGACCCTCACCGGTTGCGAATGCCAGCGCGGCCGGACCTACTTGTGTCCACGATCCACCTGGTGGGCAGTCCAGCGGCTCCCAGGTACGCATTCATGCGCGCGGTGAAGCGGTTCTCGTCGATGCACGGGTTCCAGTCGTAGCACATCTCGCCCGTGCTCGGGTTCTTGGCGAGCGGGCACTTCTCCAGCGCCGGGCAGCCGGAGGCGAAGAGCGGGCTGTAGTTGGCCACGTTGGACGCGAAGCCGCGGATCTTGGCGTTCGCGCGGATCTGCCGCGCGCGCGCGAGGACCTTCTTGTACACCGCCACCACGCGCTTCATTCCCTCCGGCCACCCTGCTCATGCATTGGGAGGCGAGCGGCGTAGGAGTGAGGGGCGGGGTGAGGGAGAAGAGAGCGAAGCGAAAAGGCGGAAGCAAGGCTATGGCTGAAAGGGGAGGAAGAAACGGAACGGATTGGCATGAAACGGAACGAACCGCATGCGGCACACGCACTCACCGAGCCAGCCGCCGAAGCCGGAGTCGAGATAGAGCGTGGTGTCGGGGATCTGCGAGAGCTCCGCGATGGCATACGCGACGCCCTCCGTGTACTCCTTGTCCGTCGTCGCGTCGCACCGATTCGTGCCCATATTGGTCGCGATGTTGGGCAGCGAGTCGGGCTCGATCACGAGCGACAGACGCACGTTCGCCGCCTTCTTTTTAAGGCGCGCCACGGCAACATCAATGTACTTGGCCTTGTACGTGTCGAGGCCGCCCTTGGGAATCTCCCCATTGGACGACCACGCCTTGCAGTCACGGCCCGGGAGATCGTAGATCACGAATTGCACGAGAATCGCCTTCCCGCCCGCCTGAGCCGCTGCGTCGCTAAGGTGGCCGGGGATGGAATCTAGGGACGCCATCGTGTCGAGCCACACAGCCGTCGCATACTGCGCCACGCTCGCGAAAAACGGCGCATCCGAGGGAAGCGCGGCGCGCACCGCGGCTTTCACGCTCGCCACGTACCCAGGGTTGAGGTACGGCTGAACGCCCGTGTACGGGTTGCCGGTCGCGCTGTCGCCGACGCGGTAACCGCACGACGTGCCAGTGGCGGCGACCAGTTCAGTCGCGTTGATCGCCCCCTTGAGCCAGCACGTGCCGCCGTTGAAGGCGCTCCACGTGAAGTGCGTGCAATCCGCGCGGCTCAGGCACTGCGGTCCGCACGTCTCGCCCTTGCCGGCGGCTCGGCCTATGTCGTTGCCGACCCAGTCACAGTCGAGCGACCACTGCACTTTTCCGGCCTCGGAGCTTGCGAAGTTGAATGCGGCTGACGCATGTGTCAGACTGAGAGCCATCAGCACGACTAGTATCGCCCATGCCAATGTAGTCGAAAGGAAACGCGCATCCGCCATCGCTCAGGTTTGGTTGGTTGAAAGGAATGAATGAGTTACGAGTGTGGCAAACTCACGGCGGGACCGTCCCTTTTGAACGCCGCCAGGGCCAAGCCGCACTGCGGCTCGGATCGCAACGGAGGCAAGCTCGGATTCAGTTGTGTCCGTCATTCTGCTGTGCGGTCCGAGGAGTGTGCTATGACAATTATTGGTGACACCATAGCGGTAGTGATACCAATAATCTTAGGAGCTCCGCCGTGAATTTCGTTCCCGGCGACGTCGGCTGGTTCGGAAGGAACGAGATCCACGGCGAGCGAGACTCACGGCGGGAACGCGGCTGGGGCCACGTCGAACTACTCGCATTGGAGGCAAGATCAACTTGGGTCATTTCCGTCACTCTGCTGCCAACCTACGATCCAAAGTTACACCAATAATTCTAGGAAAAAAACTGCTAGAGCAAGGCACACACTGGTTGGCGCGTGGTGGCGTGTGGTGTCAACGAAATGGGCAGTTGTGTTAGCATCAACTGCGGCAAGGGAAGGCAATAATGGAGGAAAATGACGGCCAGAGCGACTGTATCAGGAAGATTAGGTTTGGAGCCAGAGGCAACATAGTTACTTCAGAAAATCAGCAGTGCGCATTGGTGGCAGGTGCCGTGTGGCGAAATGTGAACATGTTCCAGCAGATCTTGTAGGGAGCAGATCTGTCGGGGAGTATCGTTCAGTTGGTTCCAACACGGTTGAGCGCGGTTTTTTTTTTTTTTTTTTTTTTTGGTAGGTGAAAATGCATTATACAACGTACAACGCAAAACACCGTCGGTCGTAACCGGAGCTAGAGGGCATAGGTAGTGTATACCGTACCCTCGCAGAAATCTACGGAGGCTTATAGACCAAACGCCTAAAAACTTCAACTTGCCCGCCACAAAATCTAACTGTGCCGTTGCCACACTTCAACTCTGGCAGAAACGCCTCGGTAGGTTCCAGGTTCTGTATCTGTTGCTTCAGCTTGGAAGAATTGGCTCCGAGCCTGCCCTGCCGTGCCTTGTAAAAAGGTTGGGTTCCAACAGAGAAAACCCTGGTTCGAAATTGCTGCCGTGCAGGACTTTGGTGACAGATGTTCAGTCTTGGTCCTTAGGCTCCAAATCTGATTCGCCGAGAGTGGTGGGGTTGGGTTGGGAGAGCAGAAATTGCCCTGGTTCGAAGTTGCTGCCTAGCAGCTGTGCCCCGTACACCAAAGCCTCCTATGGCAGGCAGTTGCGTGAGCTGAATGCTGGGGGCAACCCCCACTTTCTGAGGGAAGATAGGAGCAGCTGCATCCGCGACAGAATTTTGAGTAGCTTCACACACCGCAGTCGTAACGTGGCGCCATAGCCCTGTTTCCTCCAGCGACATAGGCTTATCCTGAAAATGTTCTTCCGTAGAATCCACCATGATATGCTTCTTCATGTCAGCATCATGTTGCCATAAGTTGTCGCCAAGAAATATAGAGAAATTTCCTTCCTGAGTTGATAGTGAAGCCATTCGGAATATTGGTAGTTCTTGAACTGATATGGTCAGAGTCGATCGTTTGGAACATGATCTTGGTTCAGATTCGTAGTTATTCCTTGTCGTGCGTTGCCGTGACAAGCGTGAAGCTCCTGTGAATCGTGAACGATGTAGGAAGGAAGAAAGTGTTGCACTTGTAGTTCTTCGCGGGAGCCATTTTAAATGTCCTTCACTTTGCGTTTGCTGCAAACAGGATGTATACCCTGTCTTGTCAGAAACCATCGCTGATCCGGATTTAGTCGCTCTTGACGGTGGTAATAAACATGTCCGCGGGTAACGAGACGTTTCATTTCTTGTCTCTTGTCGAAGAATGGCAGAGAAGATTGATAGGCGAAAAATATTTGGCGGTCCAGCTGCCTTGTACTTTCTCGTCTCATGTCTTGTGTCTGTGTTGCTTTCCAGGTTCCAGCTTCGATGATGACTTGTGCTAAGCCTGGGCATTATAGCTTCCTTAGAGCAACTAAATGTCTTGAGCTTAAAACCAGTTTAAGAACCTGAAAACAGATCTTCACAAGAGGAAGTCACGCCGAACCAATGTTCTCTGTTTGAACATAAAGTGGTGTCGAAATCAAGCCCTTGATGAGTAGACCCAAAATATGTATTCAGATCTTGAAGCTGATAAAGGTTAGCTTGACATTGCACGAGTTGAAGTTATCGTAGGAGCCATGGCGGAGAGCTTGTCTGAGCTGATGGATCGGAAAACTGCGGTCGTAGAACAACGAAAAACAACGCACCATATTGTACCATCCCTTTATTGCATTGGCAGGGGAAGGTGGATGGCCTCCAGCTTGAGTGTAACGCATTGTGCATGCGTAACAGAGATGGTGAGGGAGGACTAGCCTGAGGATGATGTTCGCGATAGTTCGGCAGGCCATCGCCATCTTTTCGCTGCGCAATTCACAGTTTCATAAACACACTGGTGTGTCGCACACGGGTAGAAATCCGTGGCGAACACGTTGCCAGTAATCGCAAACCGTGTGCAATGTTGCCCACATCGCAAGCACCCTGATTACAGTTGCAACACCTCCAACATCATTACCTCCACAAGAAACAAATCCTCCTGTGGAGTAATTGATTTTCGTTCTATCAATTACTCATCATACTATGTCTGATACCCAAGATAGGCCCATTTGGTTCCGATTTTGTTCTCTCTCTCATTTACTCGTCAACTCCCAAGAAACGTCGCTATTGCCATCGTAGCCTTCCTGATTCGATCATGAACCATCACCTCGACCGACCGTAGTGGTAATTCTAACGTCAGCTCCAACTTCGATTCATTGCGCGCCGAGCTCGCGGGATGGCTGCAGGATCGGATCGTGCAGGCGGAGTCGCAATTCAGGAGCGGGCTGTCCGGCGCGCCATGGCATTCGCATGACAAAGCGGGAGTGCCACGGCGCGGGGAACGAACAGCGTTACCAGCGCTACCAGTGCTACGAGCGGTACCAGCAGCGGGTAAATCTAACGAGCCATTGGCACATGAATGAATGTAATGAGTCAGCAGAGCGTGCTCCCCTCACCGTCAGCTACGTCAGACACGGTGGATAAGAGGAGAGGGGAGGTGGCGTCTCCCCTAGCCACAATTCGCCCTAGCTGGCTGTGCACGACATCGCCAGCATCACCAACGCCACCGCACCACTGCCCCAAGCGCCCTGCTGCATTCTCACCTCACGTGCTGCCATGCCGCTCCCCATCCACCATGCCTTTCCATTTCCTCCCCATACACCATGCCATGCTGTGTCCTCTCTCCTATCCACTATCGTTCCTCCCACCTTTTCAACTCCCTCCCACCTTTTCAACTCCCTCCCACCTTTTCAACTCCCTCCCACCTTTCCAACTCCCTCCCACCTTTCCAACTCCCTCCCACCTTTCCAACTCCCTCCCACCTTTCCAACTCCCTCCCACCTTTCCAACTCCCTCCCACCTTTCCAACTCCCTCCCCAGCCGCCACTTCCCTCCATGCACTTCGCTCCTAGCCTGGCTACACGTGTCCCCTCTTCATTGGCCACAATGCTGGCCTTTCTTCCACGCATATCCCCAGTTCTGCTGCTGTCATTCCTTTCTTTCCCCACCACCCTCCCATCCCGCGCCTTTCCCCCCTCGCCCCTCGGGCAGGCCAATTCCCAGCCCAAGCCGGACACGTCACCCCATGGCTGCCATTTCATCTCCTCTCTTCCCTCCTCCTCCGTGCTCTCCTCTTCACCTTCCTTGTTTCCCCTTTCAGCCAGCCCATTTCCCACCCAAGCCAGACATGCCCCCCCCTGCATAGTTGACCTCTCCTCACCTTGTCTCGTCTCCCATCTCTCATCACACCTCTCAACCTTCAACCCGAACCCTCGTTCCGCCCCTTCTCCCACTCGCCTTCATCTGCTCCCGCCCAGACGGGGTAGTTTCGAGCCAAGCAAGACATGCCCCCCCCAACGTGGGAACGCCGCCCCACCCCCCTCTCGTTACACACACCGCTGAGGCTGAGCTGGCGCGCGCTGACGTGGCAACTGCTGACGTGGCACGGGTGCGGCTGGAAGGCGTGTTTTCAGCGTTCGAGGAGGAGCCAGTTTGGTCTGCATCCATTGCCCAGGTCAGCCGCAGAGGATGAGGGGAGAGTGAATTGGAAGGATGAGAAGGGAGGATGATGGGGGAAAGGGAAGGGAGAAGGGATAGGGGCAGTATGCGTGTGCCATGATAGCTTCATGGTAGGGATTGTAACTTCCAAGCCAATGAGGTTCACCAACGCACCAGTGGAAACGAGCGGGAATGTGAAGAATGGTGGCAGGGAAGGGGACATGGGGAGAAGCGTGGGGCATTCATGCAGAGCGGGGTGGGGCCAGGGGACGTGTGACTGGAGTGGTGCCGTCACAGCAGCACACACGCCTCAACCGTTGCTCGCATTTGGGTGCGGGCTTTCGTGGAACACAACACAACCATGTGTGTGGTGAGATGCCACCTCGTGACAGCATCTGATGCAGCCGCCTGCCACGGCGGCCTCAGAAACGCCGCGATCACCCTACCAACAGCAGCACAACCCCGTGCATCGCTCTCACTCAATCCCATCACACCTCCACTGCCCCCCCCGTTTCCCGCCCCCAACTCCCCTCTTCCACTGTCCTTTCTTTCCCTGTACCCTTGCGTCTCTTCCCATCCTCCTGTGAGCTCAATGCCACGCCGCCTCCTCCCACTGCTGCCACCCTCGGCACCGCTCCTGGCTGCTGGGTGGGGAGAAGCGGTAGGCCGTGGTGGGATGCGGACAGTAAGGGTGTTGATAAGGAGTGAGGGAGAGGAGACGTAGGGAAGCAGTACTACATCTGGCCATCTCAATTTAGGCAGTTAGCACATACGGAAGTAGTATACCCCTCCCATTTCACTCCCATTCTAGATGTTTCAGTGAGTATGTGGAGTGCCATAGGAGGGTATCCTAGTTCGACAACCCCCTTGTTATTTCCGTTGTAGTGTTTGTACTCCTCGTTTTTCTCACCATTGTTTCACAATCAATATGTGCACCCCCTTTTCTAGTTGCCAGCTTTGATCAGCGATGGCTAATTGTCGCCTCACTGCTCGTCCCGATCAAGATATAGACGAGGATTTGCTCGGATCGGACCAGTAACACCACATAAGGTCGTTATGTTTTCATTATCTCATGTTCATCAGGGCATGTACTTATTCCTGGTAACCCTTAATGCATGTGTAGCTACTGAGCTGTGTTTGTGGGGGGTCCTGCTTGGGACTAACTTTTATATGCACTCCTGTTTACAGCACAAATAGGCCAAACTCAATATGTGCACTATTGTCCAGGGTCAATAGACACCAAATCCCCCCTCCCCCCATGGTACAGTAATAAGTACCGGTAGGTGGAGTAAGTATGGACACTTGTCAGTCAACCTGCGGGATGAGAAGGAGCCAGCTGCCAGACACGTTCCATCACCTAGCGAACTAATGACACCGCCATTCCAGGTCGGTGTCTAGGGAGGTACCACACAAACCATTCATGACAAAAATATTTAAAACTGGAGTCTCAAGTTCTCTTCAATTGCCTCAACCTTCCTACCTTTGGTTGGGTCACGAGGTCCAACCAACCTTCCTACCTTTGAAAGGGCCACTAGGTCCAACCAACCTTCCTACCTTAGAAACCTGTGGACCTCTGGCAACTATATGTTACCGTATTAACTCCTTCTCGTACCGCCACGGCAGCTCTGGGCATTGCGCTCCTTGATCACTTCCCGCTCAGGTCCATGGTTGCAGCAGGAAAGGGCGGGCCGGCGTTGCGAACCAGCATGGCGAATTCCGCCTGGAACCACTGGCCAGCGCGGGGCGCGTCAGATAGGGCTTCCACACCCAGCTGGTCCAGCGGGTCGCATTCACGATCCACGGGGGAGTTGCCCAGTTTTTTCCTGAATCAGATGCATTGGCAGGGGGGGCCAGGAAGAGAGAGGAGATGAGTGAAGTCTACCCTATGATGAGAGAGGAGATAATGAAGCATAGGCCACCCTATGATTTGGTAATTAACGAACTGAGAGAGAAGAAACACATCAAGGAAACTGGTAGGTCCACTCCGCAGATTTAGGAACCCTTACGAAGTCCCTGCAGAATGAATCAAAGCAAAGCTGTTTGTCCTGGATATTTACTTACGAATGGCCATCGCTCTCCCCAGGCGGCTTGATCCAAGCCAAAGCATCAACTGTCGGTCAAGCAAGGTGTGTGGGAAAGAAACGGCGGTATGAGACCACTGGAGGAACGACGTTTTTTAAACAGCATCGCCAGAATGAAGAAAAAATAGAAGAAAAGAGAAGCAACAGCAAGAAGAAGCAAGGATGTGCGCAATGTTACGTGCTCACCTTGCAGACCAGTAGGGGGATTCGCGCGGGGGCGCTGTCTGATCCCCGCGCCCTTCACGTTGCACCACGAGCCCCAGCGCTTCCGAATGCCACCGCGGCCGGACCGGCTGGTGTCAACGATCCACCTGGTCGGCAATCCCAAGGCTCCCAGGTACGCATTCATCCGCGACGTGAACCGGTTCTCGTCGATACAAGGGTTCGAGTCGTAGTTGATTTCGCCCGTGCTCAGGTTCTTCACGAGCGGGCATTTCTCCGATGCCGGGCAGCGGTAGGCGAAGAGCGGGTTGTAGTTGGCCACGTTGGACGCGAAGCCGCGGATCTTGGCGTTCTCGCTGATCTGCCGCGCGCGCGCGAGGACTTTCTTGCACACCGCCACCACGCGCTTCATGTTATCCGGCCAGCCTGGTCACGCGTTGGGATGCGAGCGAATTAGGGTTGAGGGGTGGGGTGGGGTGAAGGGGAGTGCGAAGCAAAACGGTGGAAGCAGGGCTACGGGCTGAAGGGGGAGGAAGGATAGGAAGGAAGCAGATTGGCATGGACGGAACGAACCGCGCGCGGCACACGCACTCACCGAGCCACCCGCCGGACCCCGAGTCGAGATACAGCGTGGTGTCGGGGATCTGCGAGAACGACGCGATCGCATACGCGACGCCGTCCGTGTATTCCTGCTCCGTCGTCGCGTCGCACCGATTCCTTCCCAAGTTAATCGCAATGTTGGGCAGCGAGTCGGGCTCGATCACGAGCGACAGACGCACGTTCGCCGCCTTCTTTCTGAGGCGCGACACGGCGGCGTCAATGTACTTGGTCTTGTACGTGTCGAGGCCGCCTTTTGGAATATCCCCATAAGACGACCACGCGCTGCAGTCGCGGCCCGGGAGGTCGTAGATCACGAATTGCACGAGAATCGTCTTCCCGCCCGCCTGAGCCGCTGCGTCATCGAGGTGGCCTTGGATGTTGTTGACCTTCTTCATCGTGTCGAGCCACACGGCCGTCGGATACTGCGCCACGCTCGCGAAATACGGCGCGTCTGCGGGGGACGCGAGCATCGCGGATTTCACGTTCTCCGCGTACTCGCGGTTGAGGTACTGCTGAACTCCCCTGTACGGATTGCCGGTGACGCCGTTGTCGGTTACGCGGTAACCGCACGACGTGCCAGTGGCGGGGACCAGTTCCGTCGCGTTGATTGCCCCCTTGAGCCGGCACGTGCCGCCGTTTTCGGCCGTCCACGTGAAGTGCGTGCAATCCGCGCGGCTGAGGCACTGCTTTCCGCACGTGTCGCCCTTGCCGGCGGCTTGGCCAATGTCGTTGCCCTTCCAGTCGCAGTTGAGCGACCACTGCACTTTTCCGCCCTCGGTTCTTGAGAAGTTGAATGCTGACGTGGCTCTCATATGGAGCGCCACCAGCGCTACTAGTACTACCCGTGCCAATGTAGTCGAAAGGAAACGCGCAGCCACCATTGTTACCCTTGGTTGGTTGAAAGAATGAATCAGTTACGACGAACTCATGGCGGGACCGTCCCTTTATAACGCTACCCGGGCCAAGCGGACCTGCTGTTCGAACTACTACCGCATTAGAGGCAAGCTCAACGCGGGTCACTTCCGTCATCCTGCTGCCGACCTACGTGCCGCCGATTATCAGGAACGTCTCGTGAGAAATAGCCAGCACAGCAAATCGAAGGTGACGTTGGTGGGATGAGGCTCGTGGCGCGAAATGAGTAGAAATCTGCTTAGCATGTGGTGGACATGTCAGGTCGAATGCTCTTTGACTTGAACGTACAAGTGTACCGTGATGCACCGTTTATGTTATGAGTTGTAAAAGAGAGTGCGCGGAATAACGAATAAAGAAGATGTGACTCAATGAACTGACAATACATTGAAGGCACGCGCTAATATAGTGGGCCAACCTAGCTAGGCGGGAACCTCGGGAACACGAGGTTGGGTGCAGGTTGGGCAAAGGAAAGGCCGAAGGCGACGCGAGGTTGCTTCGGCAGCAAGCAAAGTGGCCGAACGTGCACTTCCGAAAGTTGGGGTTGTACGCGGTTGAGTAAACCCCTGTAAGGAAAAGGGTTTTTCCTTACACTACCCCCCCCCTTTAAGAAAGGTGGTCAATATCCGCAGCTCGCTTGCGGGCGAGGTAATCACCAAGAAGCGGAGAAGCTTCAAGCGAGGCGGATGGCACCCAAGTGTCGTCCTCACTGGTGCGGTCAGTCCAGCGGATTAGAAAATCCACGTGGCGTCCAGAAGCGTCGAGCCGAACACGATGCGCCAAAATCTTGGACGGGTCAAGTGTCGGTTCGGGGACAGGTCGGGCTGTCGGGGCGGCGTTCTGGCGCGCGATGTCTGTCGTGGCAGGCACGAACTTGCGAAGGAGGCTGACATGGAAGGCGTCATGTATACGCCAATCATCGGGTAGCAACAGCTTCGCGGTGACAGGTGTCACCATCGTGATGATCTTGAAAGGCCCACAAAATCGTGGCCGGAGTTTCGATGGGCCGGGCAGGTGCAGGTTCTTCGTGTCGAGTAGCACTAATTGCCCAGCTGCCAAGACGAGTTCCCGTCGTAGAAGGTCGGTGTATTTACGGGAAGTGGTATTCGCCTTGCGAATTGCGTCCGCAGCCTTTTCGCGAACTTCCTGAAGTTCCGTCACAAATGTTTGTGACCGTGGGACCGGGTTGTCGAGTGTAGTCGTCGTAGGCACCGTCGGGTCCATCCCGTAATTTAAGAACGGGGAGTGATTAGTCGTGCTGGACGGGGCGTTGTTGAACGCGCGCTCGGTCTGGCCGTCCGTTTGCGGGTGGTATGCCGATGAAAATTGTAGCTTCGTGCCGTACTGCGCCCACGTCTCCTTCCAGAATTTCGACGTGAACTTTGGGTCCCTGTCGCTGATGATTGCCGCGGGGATTCCGTGCAGTCGCACGACGGTTGAGATGAAGAGGCGCGCAGTTTCTTCGGCTGTGATGGTTGTGCGACACGGTGCGAAGTGCGCCATTTTCGTGAGGCGATCGACGACGACGAGAACAGCGTCGTTGCCGGATGACCCAGCTGGCATCCCCGTGACGAAGTCCATCGTCACCTGTTGCCACGGTCGTTCGGGTGGTTCGAGGGGTTGCAGCAGTCCAGCTGGCCGCTGACGTGTCGATTTCATGGCTTGGCACACCCTGCATGAGGACACATATCGCTGCACGTCATTAGCAGAATATTGACGGTGCAACAGCTTCTGGGTTTTATCAACCCCGAAATGTCCGGAGAGGTTAGAGTCGTGAACCTCCTGAATAAAAAGTTCACGCAGCAGCCTGTAAGCGGGAACCCAAATCCGGTCAGTTCCGGCTTTTAGGTAATAATTCCCCTTCTGCGTCGTTGCCTGCTGGTGATTTCCAGTCGTGAAGAACGGGTCCGTAGTGTAGCCGTGGGTGAATAGTCCTGTAAGTAGCGGGTTCGAATGGGTGATGAGCACTGCAGCGGATTGAACTGTCGGTCTGGTCAGGGCATCGGCGATGTTATTCGCCCCTTTCTTATATGTGATGCGGTAGGTGAAGTGGCTCTCCATGTAGTCCAACCACCGAATTTGTCGCGGGTTGAGGTTGGGCTGAGCTCGCAGGTACTGTAGGGACTTGTGGTCCGTGCGAACAGTGACGTCGGCACCCGCCAAGTAGCAGCGCCACAGTTTGAACGCGTGTATTATGGCGAGCATCTCCTTGTCATGTATCGGGTAGTTGCGCTCGGCTGACTGCAGCTTACGTGACTCGTAGGCGATCGGCTGCAGCCCGTTCCCAAAATCCTGGAGGAGTACAGCTCCGATGGCGAAATCTGAGGCGTCGGTGACGACTTCGAACGGCTTCGATGGGTCGGCGATGCGCAAAACCGGAGGGGAAACGAGAAAATTCTTCAACTCCTGAAAAGCCGCCTCAGCGTCCTCCCCCCACACGAAATTCCTGTCCTTGTGCAGCAGGTCGGTCAGCGGGCCGGTTATCCCCGCCATATTTGGGATAAACCGCCTGACGTAATTCACGAAGCCCAGAAAACTCTGAAGTTCCGTGATGTTAGTCGGGGACTTCCACTCCTGAATAGTCTTGATTTTCGCCGGGTCGATTTTGATGCCGTCGCGGGAGATGACGTGCCCCAAAAACTCCAACTCCTGCTTAAAGAACTTGCACTTAGAGCCCTTGGTGATGAGGCGGTTCTCCTGCAACCGTTTAAACACTGCGTCGAGGTCGCGGAGGTGTTGTTCCCTTGTCCTGCTAAAAATCAGAATATCGTCCAAATAGACGATCACACACTTGTCGAGAAATTCCCGGAAAACCCTGTTCATGGTCAGTTGAAATGTCGAAGGCGCGTTTGTGAGGCCGAACGGCATCACTGTGAACTCGTAGCTTCCGTAGCGGGTGCAAAACGCGGTCTTGTGACAGTCGTCGGCGAAGACCCGAATCTGGTGGTAACCGCCACGCAAGTCGATTTTCGAAAAGTAGCGAGCGCCGCGAAGTTGATCGAGGAGGTCGTCGGTGCGTGGGATTGGATAGCGAGATTTGATGGTCACCCGGTTGAGCGCACGATAGTCGATGCACATGCGAAGCCCGCCATCCTTCTTCGGCGTGAACAGGAACGGGGCTGCGAAGGGAGATGTATTGGGTCGATTTAACCCCTTCTCCAAAAGTCCCTCAATTTGTCGTCGCAGCTCCTCGAGTTCCGGTTGGGTCAGCCGCCACTGTGTACGAACAGTCGGCTGCGCGCCAGGCTCCAGCTGGATTTTGTGGTCCTCGGGGCGTTCGGGTGGCAGTCCAGGTGGCAAATCGTCGGGGAAGATGTCCGGGTACTGTCGAATCAGCTCCGCTAAATCAGGTGGTACAGGTGCGCACAGCTTCTCGATGTCCTTTCCGTCGGTGTCGGTTGCCAACTCGCGCAAACATACGGCGAACAGCTGCGCGCCTCGGTTGAAGTGGCGAGCAATAGTGATGGCTTTGACGCAAGGGGCTTGGATGTAGTCAGGTGTCCATGCAGGCAACTTAATTAGCCCCTCGTGCTTGCTGATGCTGCACGATCCCGTTGTCCAGTCGATGACGGGGTTGTGCCGTCGCAGCCAATCACGCCCCAGCAGCACGTCGCAGCCGTCCAGCGTCGTCGCGAGAAACTTCATGCTGAAGCCGAAATCATCGCCGCATTCGATCCGCACCGTCCGTGTTTCTTCTAAAATCGCCAGAGGCGTCCCATCCACGAGGCGAGCGTCGATTTCGGGCAGACACCTGTCAAGTTGCAGCTTGCATTTTTTTGCTGTCGCCAAGTTGAAGAGGCTATGGCTGGCCCCTCCGTCGACGAACATTTTCAAGTAGTTTTTTAACACTTTGCCAACGACCAGCACAGGGTGATCCACATGGTTATCCCCGTTATTCGGCCGAGTGCGATCGATTGCATGAATCGGAACCACGACTCGGTGGGGATGATGGTGTTCGGGCAACAGAGCACAGTCAGTAAGGGGCCCGTCTGTTACTGACTCTTCCCATTTCCCGGCTCTTTCCCGTCGTTCCTCTTCGCCGGCGTTCTCTCGGGGCATTCTGCATATTTGTGACCCGGCTTCCCGCACTTATAACACAACCCTGTGTAGGGGCGGTCTGGTGCATGGACTCCGTTGATCGTGGCCCGTTGGGTCTGGCCGCGAAAACGATTTCCCTCCCGGAAACTCGACCTCGCGTAATGCATCAGCGCGTTTGTGGATTCTGCCAACCGTGCTGCTTCCAGGAACGATGTCGGGCGGCATCGGCGCACCTCATACTATATCTCGTATTTAAGGCCGCTGACGTACTTGTCTAACCGCTCCGCTTCCGACATGTCGTCCACTTGGTCGGCGAGGGCCATGAAATTTGCTGTGTAGTCTTGGTCACGCCGAATATCGGTGCTGCCACTTGAGTAACCGTCGTTGAAGTCCCGTCTTCCGCATGTGTCACACCTGTCGGGGTCCCCGTGTCCAAGGTTCGGCGCCACCACTCAAGCGCTGCGCCTCGAAGAAGCGAAACCGCGTAATTAATACGCGTGGCATCGTCGTTCACGCCTGCTGCAGTGAAGAAGACTTCAACGCCGAAAAGCCACCCCTTCACTATAGTAGTCTTGTCCGTAGGGTTGAACGGGGGCGGGTTGACGGGTTTAATCTTGATCGTCGTTACTGCAATTGGCGTCGCTGCCGCTCGCTGCCTATCCTCTTCTTCGAAATCACGTGTGAGCGCGTCCAACGGGTTGCTCACCGCTTGACTGTTGCCCTCGCCTTCTTCATCGGGCGACTCCTGACGCGCTTCACCTCGCGTCTGGCGTAGCTCGGCGTTTTCTCCTCGTAGTGTTGTCACTTCTGCTGATAAAGTCTGCACTGTTGCCTGTAGCTCTGCCATTTGCGCCAGCATCTTGTTCAATGTCTCCTGGTCCATGAGTCGCACGCTTTGTCTCGTGGGCAGAGGGGTATCCGTGGCCTTCCGGTGAGTGAAAAACACGAACTATCGGAGTCGGGCAGGATTGAATTAACAAACCTTGCAGCCAACCGTCGTGTAGTCCTCTATACCGACCACACCTGTGCCACCAAACTACCCTCGAAAAGCGGGGTGAATTAGGAAAGTAGCTCTGATACCAGGTGTTATGAGTTGTAAAAGAGAGTGCGCGGAATAACGAATAACGAAGATGTGACTCAATGAACTGACAATACATTGAAGGCACGCGCTAATATAGTGGGCCAACCTAGCTAGGCGGGAACCTCGGGAACACGAGGTTGGGTGCAGGTTGGGCAAAGGAAAGGCCGAAGGCGACGCGAGGTTGCTTCGGCAGCAAGCAAAGTGGCCGAACGTGTCAGAGTTATATGACATAGCTACTGTAGGCTATAGTGGGGTAGCACATATGGGGTACAGTTGCCTAGGGTTTGCCTTTTGTACCCAACTTTCACTTAGTCATTTCATTCCTGTTTTCTTGATTCACATGGTATAGAGCGGGTTCCTACATGGGACCGTTCCTTCCTAAGGGCCCACCATAAGATTTTTTTTTTTTAGCTGCCCGCGCACATTGCGCCCTGCCCTAAATTTTTTTTTTTTAGCGGCCCCTACGCTGCCCCTACGCGGCCCCTACGCCGCCTCCCACGCGCCCCCTATGCGGCCCCTGGCGGCGCCCTGACGAGGCCCCTGCCGGCGCCCTATCGCGGCCCCTGACGCGCCCCCTGGTGGCGCCCTGACGCGGCCCTGACGCGGCCTGACGCGGCCCCTGGCGGCGCCCTGACGCGGCCCTGCCGTGGCCCCTGACGCGGCCCTGACGCGGCCTGCCGCGGCCCCTGCCGCGGCCCTGAAGCGGCCCCTGACGCGGCCCTGACACGGCTCTGCCGCGGCCCTGACGCGGCCCTGACGCGGCCCTGCCGCGGCCCCTGGCGGCGCCCTGACGCGGCCCCTGACGCGGCGCCCTGACGCGGCCCCTGCCGCGGCCCTGACGCGGCCCTGCCGCGGCCCCTGACGCGGCCCTGACGCGGCCTGCTGCGGCCCCTGCCGCGGCCCTGAAGCGGCCCCTGACGCGGCCCTGACGCGGCTCTGCCGCGGCCCTGACGCGGCCCTGACGCGGCCCCTGCCGCGGCCCCTGGCGGCGCCCTGACGCGGCCCCTGACGCGGCGCCCTGACGCGGCCCTGCCGCGGCCCCTGACGCGGCCCCTGCCACGGCCCCTGACGCGGCCCCTGACGCGGCCCCTGTCGCGGCCCCTGACGCGGCCCCGCCACCTACCTTTCCGGCCACGCCGCCTCCTCTCAGCGGCCCCGCCGCCTCCTCCCAGCGGCCCCGGACGCCGCCCTCTCAGCGGCCCCGCCGAGCCGCCCAACAGCCTAGCCGCCCAGCAGCTGAGCCACCGAGCCGCCCAGCAGCCGAGCCGCCGAGCCGCCCAGCAGCCGAGCCGCCCAGCAGCAGAGCCGCCGAGCCGCCCAGCAGCCGAGCCGCTGAGCCGCCCAGCCGCCGAGCCGCCCAGCAGCCGAGCCGCCCAGCAGCCGAGTCGCCGAGCCGCCCTGCAGCCGAGCCGCCCGAGCCGCCCTGTCCGGTAAGAGCAGCGCCTCTCTCACAGCACTGCCCTCACCCCACTGTTTGCGCTGCTAGTCTACTGCTGTCATGGCTACCCCTAGTGTCCTCGCTTTTGACGCTGAGGGTCGGGCCATTGACTTTGACGTCTGGATAGATGACCTGCAGCTTTTCTTACAGTGCGATAGGGCAGACGGCCTCTCCCTCTTTGACCTCACTTCTGGTGCCTCTCCTGCCCCCGCCACTGATGCTGACGCAACTGTTCGCTCCCAGTGGGCCACGCGCGATGCTGCTGCACGTCTTGCTGTGCGTCGCCACCTGCCTACCTCTGAGCGTGCGCACTTTAGCCAGTACAAGAGTGCTCAGACCTTGTACGACGCTGTAGTTGCACGCTACTCCTCCCCTGCCACTGCTGCACTGAGTCGCCTCATGCTACCGTACCTCTTCCCTGACCTTGCTGCCTTTCCCACAGTCGCTGACCTCATTACGCACCTACGCACTAGTGACACTCGCTACCGCGCTGCGCTTCCTGCTGAGTTCTGCGCCAAGAACCCCCCCCCCATGTACATCACCCTCTACTACATAGTCACCCGGCTCCCTGACTCCCTTCGCGTAGTCAGGGACCACTTCCTCTCAGTTTGCCCCACCACTCTCACCGTTGACCTCCTCGAGAAGTCCCTCCTAGCAGCAGAGAAGAGCATAGTAGCTGTAGGAGCCTCTCGTGGTGACCCTCGCACCCCCATCTTTGAGGGGTGTTCCCCCTCCCCCCTTTTGCCCTCTGTTGCCTCTGCTGCTGCGGCCGACCTCGTTGGGCTTGAGTCGGTCGGTGCGGCGTCTACCCCTAGCGGGAGACGCCGCCTTGGCAAGGGCAAGGGGGGCAGGGGCGCTGGAGGAGCTAGCGGGGGCGGTGGAGGCGGCAGTGGAGGCGGTGGAGGAGGTGGGGGTGGCGGTGGGGGTGGTGGCGGGGGTGGAGGTGTCGGTGGCGGCAGTGGAGGCGGAGGCGGCAGCGGCAGTGGCGGAGGGAGCGGAGGTGGCGGCGGTGGAGGAGGAGGCGGCGGAGGAGGTGGAGCTGGTCGGGGTGGCGCTGCGCAGAGGGTCGGCTCCGGTGGTGGTCAGCGCCAGCAGCAGCAGCAGCACCAGCAGCGCACTCGTGACATCCCCTCCCCTCAGCAGCTCCGTGAGTGGTACACTGCACGCCAGAGGGGTGGGGGTACTGGTCCGTGCACCTACGTCCTCCGCACCGGCGACCGCGCGGGTGAGCAGTGCGGGGGTGCGCACTCCACCCAGCGCTGCTTTGGCCGCCTGACAGACGCTTGGCGTCACCAGTTCCCTGAGGCCACTGAGATCCCCCGCTGGGGTGAGCTGTCTAGGGCGGGTGTGGCTGTCTTTGACCTTGACTTTGATGCTATTCTTGCTGCCATGTATACTGTGACTATTAGTGATGAGGGTGACTGTTACCGGTGTTTTCCGCCCGACCCGGGCATTGAGACTGCTGCTCTAGGTACTGGTGAGGCTGCTGCTCTAGGTGCTAGCGAGGCTGCTGCTCTAGGTGCGTCTGCTCCCTCAGGTGCTGGTGAGTCTGCTCTCTCAGGTTCTGCGTCGGCTTCGGCCTCCCACACCTTCACCCTTGACTCGGGGGCTTCTCGCTCCTTCTTTCGAGACCGCACCACACTCACGCCGCTTAGCCGGCCAGTTGCAGTCTCTCTGGCAGACCCCTCTGGGGGTCCTGTCCTTGCTCACTTCTCCACTGTCCTCCCGTGTCCGGCGGCCCCCTCTGGCACCCTGTCTGGTCTTTACCTTCCCTCGTTCTCTACGAACTTGGTGAGTGGTGCTGACCTACAGGATGCGGGGGTTCACCAGTTCACTCCTGCGAGTCGGCGGGTGACCCACTGCACGGACGCTCGGACAGGCCGACACCTGGCCACGTTTACCCGTCGGCCGGGGTCGAGCCTGTACACCCTGACCACTGCGTCTCCTCCAGTCACTGCGTCTGGTCAGGTAGCTGCGTCGGGTCAGGTGTTTGCTGCAGCGTCCAGGTCTGGTCCTGAGTCTGCCCCCTGCTCGTGTCGCCTCCTGTCTCACGAGACTCTCCTCTGGCACCACCGCCTTGGTCACCCCTCCCTGCTTCGTCTCCGGAGCATGGCCTCCCGTGTCCTTGTCTCAGGTCTTCCCCGGTCCCTCCCTCCCCTTCCTCCGGGGCCTGGCCCTACCTGCGTCCCCTGTGTCGAGGGACGGCAGCGGGCTGCCCCTCACTCCTCCCAGTTTCCTCCGACAGAGGCCCCGCTGCAGACGCTTCACATGGACGTGTGGGGCCCGGCCCGCGTCCGTGGACAGGGTCACGAGCGCTACTTCCTGCTGGTGGTTGACGACTACTCGCGTTACACCACAGTCTTCCCCTTGCGCAGCAAGGGTGATGTCACTGAGGTGTTGATCGACTGGATCCGCGCAGCTCGTCTCCAGCTCAGGCAGAGCTTCGGCTCGGACTTTCCTGTTCAGCGTCTGCACTCTGACAGAGGTGGAGAGTTCTCCTCTGGCCTTCTGCGAGCCTACTGTCGTGCACGAGGCATCCGCCAGACCTTCACGCTTCCGGACTCTCCACAGCAAAATGGGATTGCTGAGCGCCGCATTGGCATGGTCATGGACGTCGCCCGTACGTCCATGATGCATGCGGCTGCCCCCCATTTTCTGTGGCCGTTTGCGGTTCGGTACGCGGCGCATCAGATCAACCTTCACCCCAGGGTCTCCATGCCGGAGACCTCCCCAGCTTTGCTGTGGACGGGGAAGGTTGGCGATGCGTCTGCGTTCCGTGTCTGGGGATCTCGGGCGTTTGTCCGCGACTTGTCTGCGGACAAGCTGTCCCCTCGTGCTGCTCCTTGCGTCTTCCTTGGCTTCCCCCCTGACGCGCCAGGGTGGCAGTTCTACCACCCCACCTCTCGCCGTGTCCTGTCCTCCCAGGACGTCACGTTTGACGAGTCGGTCCCCTACTACCGCCTCTTCCCCTACCGCACTCCGTCCCTCCCCCCGCCACCGCTCTTCCTTGTCCCAGGTCCCCCCCCGGTAGACCCCCTCCCCCCTCAGGGTCCTGCCCCTTCAGGTGTGTCCCAGGTAGACGCAGTCGAGCCTGTCAAGGTTACTGGTGACTCTGGTGCTGCTGAGGGTGCTGAGCCTGGGGGTGCTGACTCTGGGGGTGCTGAGCGTGTGGGTGCTACGCCTGGGGGTGCTGAGCCTGAGGGTGCTACTACTGGGGGTGCTGAGCCTGAGGGTGCTGAGCCTGGGGGTGCTACTACTGGGGGTGCTGAGCCTGGGGGTGCTGAGCCTGGGAGTGCTACGCCTGAAGGTGCTACGCCTGGAGGTGCTGAGCCTGGGGGTGCGGAGCCTGAGGGAGCTGGGCCTGCTCGTGTGGCGTCTGGCGGTGCTGAGCCTGGAGGTTCTCCGGGTGCTTCGTCTCGGCGGGAGCCACTCTCTCCACAGGAGCTGCGCGAGTGGTTTGCCCGGCGCTGGAGGCGTGCTGCTGGAGCTGGAGGTTCTTCGGCTGCTGAGGGTGCTGGTGCCGCGGGTCCCGGAGGTGCTCGTACTGGGAGTACTGGAGCTGCTGGGCCTGCGGGTACGACTGGAGCTGGAGCTGCTGAGGGTGTTGGCGCTGAGGCTACTGCTGTCGGTCCTGGAGGCGGTCCTGCTGGGGGTGCTACTGGTGCTGCTGGAGGTACTGGAGCTGGAGGTGCTGCTGGCGCTGGTGCTGCCGCTGGGGGTACTGGTGCTGTCCCTGCTGTGTCTGGAGTCGCCGCGCGGCCTCGGCCGTACTTCGTTCCGCTCCTTCAGCAGGTTCTTGGTCTCCCGCCTTCTACTGGTCCTCCTCCTCCCTTAGCGTGTCCACAGCCTGTCCCGTCACAGTTACAGTTACAGCCGGCCTCCCCACTGCCCGCTCCTTCTCCCTACACTGGTCCTACTGGAGGTCTTGCTGAGCGTCGTGAGCCTGCGTCTCGCCCTGCGTCGCCTGTCCGTGCTGCTCGCACTAGTGCTCGTGGTTCGCGTCAGCGTCCTCCTCCTGTCCCTGGCACGCACCGGATGTCTCTGCGTCCGTCCACTGCTCCTCTGCGTGCCCCTTTGCCTTCTCCTCCTGAGTCCTCTCTTCCTGCTCTTCCTGACCCGGAGTCGGACTCTCTTCGTGCTGCCAGTCCTACTGTCACGCGTCTCCTTGCTACTGTTGTCACTGACCCTTCCTTTGAGTCCACTACTGCGTCTGCCCTAGTTACTGAGCTCGTCGACTTTGCTGCTCGCTGTCGTCTAGACTACGCTGCTAGTCTTGTTGCTGAGTCTGAGTCTGTCTGTCCTCCGTCCGTCGGGGGTGAGTGTGCCCTTGGCACGGACGTCCTTGAGGACAGGCAGGAGGAGTTCCAGTGTTTGGCTGCTGCTTCACCTCATCTCGTGTCCGTACTGCTTACCCCTGAGGGAGACCCGGATGCACTTGACATCCCGACTCTGCGCTCTTACGCGGAGGCGATAGAGGGTCCCTACTCCTCTCAGTGGCAGGCAGCTATGGACGCAGAGATGGCTTCCTGGAAGTCCACAGGCACCTACGTTGACGAGGTTCCCCCGCCTGGGGCGAACATCGTCAGTGGCATGTGGATTTTCAGGGTGAAGCGGCCGCCGGGTTCTCCGCCTGTCTTCAAGGCGCGTTACGTGGCTCGTGGCTTCAGTCAGCGGCAGGGAGTTGACTACTTTCAGACCTTCTCTCCCACCCCGAAGATGACCACTCTTCGGGTACTGCTGCACATAGCTGCTCACCGCGACTACGAGCTGCACTCTCTTGACTTCAGCACTGCTTTCTTGCAGGGCAGCCTGCACGAGGAGATCTGGCTGCGTCGCCCACCTGGCTTCACTGGGTCTTTTCCTCCTGGCACCCAGTGGAGCCTCCGGCGGCCAGTCTACGGTCTCCGCCAGGCACCGCGTGAGTGGCACGACACACTGAGGACTACACTTGCGGCTCTTGGGTTTGCTCCCTCTACTGCCGACCCGTCGCTGTTTCTGCGCACCGACACTTCTTTGCAGCCGTTCTACATCCTCGTGTACGTCGACGACTTGGTCTTTGCCACAGCTGACACTGCTGGACTCGCCCACGTGAAGTCCGAGCTGCAGAAGAGACACACGTGCACAGACCTGGGTGAACTGCGCAGCTACCTTGGCTTGCAGATCACCCGGGACAGAGCACGCCGCACCATTACCCTGACTCAGTCACACATGGTGCAGCAGGTCCTTCAGCGCTTCGGCTTCACGTACTCCTCGCCTCAGGCCACTCCTCTGCCTACTCGCCACTCGCTCTCAGCTCTGCCTTCGGATGAGTCCGTAGAGTCGAGTGGCCCGTACCCAGAGCTTGTTGGCTGCCTCATGTACCTGATGACCTGCACACGACCTGACCTTGCATACTCTCTTAGCATTCTTGCACGCTATGTTGCTCCTGGGAGACACAGACCGGAGCACATGGCTGCAGCGAAGAGGGTGTTGCGCTACTTGTGCAGTACGTCGGGCATGGGGCTTGTGCTTGGAGGGCAGAGTCCAGTGGTCCTCACTGGACACGCAGACGCTTCTTGGGCTGACGACCAGGCTACGCAGCGGTCGTCACAGGGTTACACCTTCAGCCTTGGTTCCGGCTCTGTTTCGTGGCGGGCTACTCGCTCGTCTTCTGTTCTCGGCTCCAGTTGTGAGGCTGAGATCTACGCCGGGGCCATGGCTGCACAGGAGCTTCGCTGGCTCACCTACCTGCTGACTGACCTCGGAGAGCCGCCTCGTTCTCCTCCAGTGCTCTACGTAGACAACAAGGCCATGCTGGCCTTGTGTCGAGAGCAGAGACTGGAGCACAGAACGAAGCACATTGCTCTTCGCTACTTCCTTGCTCGTGAGCTACAGCAGCGTGGTCAGCTGCGACTTGCGTACGTGGCCTCTGAGGCCAACACTGCTGATATCTTCACCAAGGCACTTGCGCCTTGTGATCATCAGCGCTTCTGTACTCAGCTGGGTCTTGTACCTACCTTGCCTCACTTGCTCACCTCTTGACCTTGTTTGTACTGTTGCATATATATATACTCCTGCTCTTGCTTGTCTAGCCTTATATATATATGTAATCCTGCATGTGAACTGGCCTTGTGGCCTTGAACTTGTGCTCGGAATGTGTGGTGACTTTGTGATACACCCTGAGCTTGCTTTGCTTTGCTTGACTGGTCTTGTGACCCCTTGTTCTCCCCCACTTTGCCTATGGGGGTGTGTCAGAGTTATATGACATAGCTACTGTAGGCTATAGTGGGGTAGCACATATGGGGTACAGTTGCCTAGGGTTTGCCTTTTGTACCCAACTTTCACTTAGTCATTTCATTCCTGTTTTCTTGATTCACAGAACGTGCACTTCCGAAAGTTGGGGTTGTACGCGGTTGAGTAAACCCGTGTAAGGAAAAGGGTTTTTCCTTACAGTTTATGAACGCTTTCGTAATCCGTTACGTCTGTTACCGGAAACATTTTTCTTGAACAGTTTGTTCAGTGTTACGAGTGCAATTGAGTGAACGAACTAGAATTGCACTATCGAAGCAAGAGTACAATGAGCGAAGGCATGAGCGAAGGCTATATAGCGAAACTACAGTGGTAACGGTAATGGACTGTGGTTGTCGCGTGACAGGCCTGGGACTGAGGTTGGGAAAAGTGTCGAAGCGGAGGCCCGGAGCGCGGGTTACCCGCCGAGCCGTGAGGTCGGGGTGCGACGTGCGAAGGTGGCGGGAGGATTGTCGATGTGAGGGTTGCGAGTGGTAACGGTGCTGACTGTGGTGCTACAGTGGTGTACGCGCTGAGCGGGGACGCGAAGTAAGGAAAAGGAATATTTCTTACACTACCCCCCCCCCCCTAAGGAGGTCCTCCTTACGAAAGTGCGTGTACATCCCTGAAATTTCGGCTGCGCAGATACTCGGTGAGGACGGGGTGGTTTTCGATTCTGTCCAGGGGAACCCAATTGTCTTCGGTGGGTGTACGGTCCTTCCAGCGGAGCAAGAACTCGATCCTTCGGGCTCCTCGAGGGTCGCGAACTCTGTGACTCAGGATTTTCTCGGGGGTGATGATTGCTTCAGTTGGTGGTCTTGTCATGCTGGCTGGGCGATTGCGTGGCAGTTGGCTCGTGGACGGGATGTAAGGGCGAAGCAGGCTGACGTGGAATGAGGGGGTGACGTACCAGTCAGCAGGAAGGAGGAGGTGGGCGGTGACGGGTGTAATCATGTGGCTTATGCGAAATGGCCCGTAGTATCGGGGGCGGAGTTTCGGGGTGATGGGCAGTCGGAGGTTCTGAGTGTCAAGTAAAACTAGGTCGTCGGGCTGGTAAGTGACAGGCCTGCGGTGGCGGTCGGCGTTGCGTTTAGCGATGATGTTCGATTTTTTTATTGCGTCTGCTGCCCGGGTCCGTGCTGCTTGTAATATTTCGGCGAACTGTTGTGCTCGTGGTACTGGGTTGTCGGGATTCGGGGTCATGGGTACTGTCGGGTCTTGTCCGTAGATTAGGTAAAATGGTGACTGTTGGTTCGTGGCGGATGGCGAGTTGTTGTACGCGAATTCGATGAGTGGCAGTTGCTGTTCCCACGTGGTCGTGTCGTCACACGTGGCCCTGATGAGTTGCTCCATAGTCTGATTTGTCCGTTCTGTCTGTCCGTCGGTTTCGGGGTGGTATGATGAACTGAACTGCAGTCGCGGGCCGAACTGCTGCCACAGGTTCCGCCAGAAGTTGCTGGTGAATTTCGTGTCGCGGTCGCTGATGATCGCGACTGGCATCCCGTGCAATCGAATGACGGTGGAGATGAAGAGGCGTGCTGTTTCTTCGGCTGTGATTGATTTTTTGCAGGCTGCGAAATGTGCCATTTTCGTCAGTCGATCGACGACGACCAGGATCGCGTCGTTCCCACTCGCCCCGGCTGGTAACCCCGTGACGAAGTCCATTGTCACCTGCTGCCAAGCACGCTCTGGGGGTGGTATCGGCTGCAACTGTCCTGCCGGCCGTTGCCTTAATGATTTCATGAGCTGGCAAGTGGGACATGATGCCACGTGTCGCTGTACGTCGGTCAACATTTCGGGCCAGTAATAATACCGCTGCAGCTGCTGCCGTGTTTTTTCTACTCCGAAATGCCCCGAGGTAACTCCGTCGTGTGCCTCTTGTAATAATAATTCCCGTAGCAGTGTATACCCAGGTACCCAAATCAGGTCAGTCCCGGCTTTTACGTAATAGACTCCCCTTGCTGCTGCGAACTGCTGCGAATTTCCTCCTGTGAAGAATGGATCTGTTTGGTACCCGTGGGTAAATAGGCCTGTCAGTAGTGGGCTTGTCTGGGCGAGTAGTATTGCGTGGATCTGGGCAGTGGGGCGGGTCAGTGCATCGGCGATGTTCGAGGCTCCCTTTTTGTAAGTGACCGTGTAGTGAAAGTTGGACTCGAGGAAATCGAGCCAGCGAATCTGTCGTGGGTTGAGGAGTGGTTGTGCGCGAAGGTACTGTAGTGACTTATGGTCTGTCCGTACTGTCACATCTGCGCCGGTCAAGTAACAGCGCCATACTTTGAACGCGTGCACGATCGCAAGCATTTCGCGGTCGTGTATCGGGTAATTTTTCTCGGGCGGATGCAGTTTTCGTGACTCGTATGCGATGGGCTGTAGGCCGTTGCCGAAGTCCTGTAGTAGTACGGCTCCGATGGCGATGTCACTTGCGTCGGTAACTACTTCGAATGGGCGGTGTGGGTCGGCGATGCGCAGGACGGGCGGTGAACAGAGAACATTTTTCAGGGCAGAAAAGGCAGCATGCTCTTTCTCCCCCCACGTAAAAGCGACCCCTTTCCGCAGTAAATCCGTCAGTGGGGCAGTTAACCGTGCCATATCGGGGACGAACCGACACACATAATAAACGAACCCTAAAAAGCTCTGCAGCTCCGTGATGTTCGTCGGGGGATGCCACGCTTTTACCGTATCCAGCTTCTTTGGGTCGATTTCAACTCCAGCCTCCGAAATAACGTGCCCCAAAAATTCTAACCTATCCTGGAAGAACTCGCACTTGGAACCCTTGGTCAGTAATCTGTGCTCGTCTAAAACCTTAAACACTGCTTCCAGATCTGCTAAGTGCTGCTGCTTATCCCGACTGTAAACTAGGATGTCGTCGAGGTACACGATCACACATTTATCCAAGAGCGGCCTAAATGCCTCGTTCATGGTCATCTGAAAAGTCGCCGGTGCGTTGGTCAGCCCGAATGGCATCACCGTGTACTCGAACGACCCGTACCTAGTTCTGAAAGCTGTTTTGGCGCAGTCCGATGGTTCGACCCTAATCTGATGGTAACCTCCCCGTAAATCTATTTTCGAAAAAACCCGTGCTGTTCGCACTTGGTCGATCAATTCGTCGGCGCGGGGAATGGGGTACCGCGACTTGACTGTTACCCTGTTCAGTGCTCTGTAGTCGATACACATGCGAAAACCCCCGTCTTTTTTGTGTGAACAGTATCGGTGCGGCGAACGGTGACGAGCTCGGTCGGATGAATTTTTTCTCTAACAGGTAATCTAACTGCTTCCTTAGTTCGTCGAGCTCGAGCTGTGTCAGTCTGAACGTGTGCTGTACGGTTGGCTGTGCCCCCGGTTCTAATTCGATTCGGTGGTCATGTGCTCGCTGAGGTGGCAGTCCTTCCGGTAAGTCGTCGGGGAGAATCCCGGGGTATCGTTTTAACAGTTCTTGTAGTTCGGGCGGTACTGCTGCCAGCAGTTTCTTGAAATCACTCGGCTGCTCTGCTCCCTCTACTACTGCGATGTCTACTTCGTACATGTCAGCTCCAGCAGCGACAGCCCGTTTCATTGTGACGGCGTTGACGTGTACCGTTGAAGACTCGGGCGACTGCCAGCGAGGTAGCTCGACCCAGTTACCACTACTTCGCACGGTGCAGCTACCCGTCGTCCTGTCAATTCGCGGGTTATACCGTCGTAGCCAATCACGTCCCAGTAATATATCGTGCCCATCCAGTGTCGTTGCGAGCATTTCCTGTGTAAACCCGAAATTCCCCCCGCAGCGGACTTTGACTCTCTCTACCTTTTCCCGTATGGCCAGTGGCGTGCCGTCGACTAAGCGTGCGTCTATCTCCGGTAAGCAAAGGCTAAGTGTCAGTTGCAGTTTTCGTGCGGTTGCGGTATTAACTAAACTGTGGCTTGCTCCTCCGTCGATAAAAATCGTCACTGCTGCTCCCTGTATTTTCCCGTGGATCAGTACTGGGCAATCCGTCGCTGTACCCTCCTTATTCGTCCGAGTCCGATCGATAGCATGAATCGGTACTGTGACTCGGTGAGGGTCAGTGGGGTTGGGCGAGCAGGCAGTCTCGTCAGTAGTTGGCCCAATTCCTACTGACTGCTGGCGTTTCCCTGCCTTGGAGACTCCCTCCCCTGCTCTGCTCCGCGGCGCCTTAGCTCCTCTGGGCATTCGCTCTTGCGATGGCCCGGCCTATTGCAAGCAAAGCAGCGCCCCTTAAACGGCGCGGCAGCTGCATTCGTTGCAACGGCATGTACGGTGGCGTGCTCGGTTGGTCCCCGAGGGCGATGTCCGTAGTAGGACCCCGGTCTCGGATGGCGCAAAATGTCGATTTTCTCGGCGAGCGCGAGAATCTCGTTGAAACTCGGGATTCCGCGTAGCATGATTTCGTGCGAAATGTCCGGCTTCACCCCTCCGACGTAACGCTCAACTCGCTCTGCTTCGTGCATGTAGCCGACTTGCTCGCATAATGCGAGAAAACCGCTCGTGTAGTCTTGAATCGACCCAAGCTGCCGCCAAGTACGCAGTCTCTGACGCATCGAAATAGAAGCCGCGATCGGCTCGAAGCGTGCCCGAAGCCCTGCGCACCACGCATCCCACGTGCTGTATTGGGCGGTCTCGCAGAATGAACTCCAGGTGACAGCTGGACCCGTGGGCCCTTCCTCTTGCGACGGTGGCTCGTAGGCGCGTGGCGACGTCACGATGACTCGCCACCAGTCCATGGCGGGGCCCCTTAACAGTGAAACGGCATACCAAATCTTCGCTGCGTCCGACTCGACGTAATTCGCGTCGAAGAAGACGTTCATCGTGAAGACCCACGATTGAACCGTCGGACCTCCACGCTGGCTTGGGTCGAAGCAGGGCGGGCGTTGCGGCTTGAGTGGCATTGGTGCCATAATGGCCTGTTCACCACTTGTCGCCGCGAACTCCACGTGCCGACGGGCTTCGCGAGGCTCCCGCGGGCTTGGTGCGACCCTGTTTCCTCCCATGCCAGGCATCGGCTGGGCGGCGCCATCGCTGGCTGCGCCTGAGCGCTGTCCCACGCTGTTGTTTTGTATTGGTGTGCCAGACGAGATGACGATCGGCTCGTCCGATTGTGCAGATGCATTTGTCGGTGCGTGTGGTGGCGCTGGAGTGTTCATCGTTGATTGCTGACGCGCGGAGTCACTTTCTGACGTGAGCGTCGCAATTTCGAGCGCCGAATCTTCAAGTTGGCGCACCAGACGGTCGAGCTGCTCCTGCGTCAATGTGGCGAGCGTGAATTCGGCCATGGCGGGGGTGTCGGGCGAGCTCAGCGAGAGCCTCGGTCGTGGCCATGCGTGCTTACGAGAGAGCACTACGAGCGGCGGTGCTGTGTCGCTGAGAGACGTCTACTCCCCCCAAAAATTGAGATAGTGGGGAAGCGAAGGTGTGGGTGCGGTCCGAGAAGAGATCGTAGGCTCTGAATACCAAGTGTTACGAGTGCAATTGAGTGAACGAACGAGAATTGCACTATCGAAGCAAGAGTACAATGAGCGAAGGCATGAGCGAAGGCTATATAGCGAAACTACAGTGGTAACGGTAATGGACTGTGGTTGTCGCGTGACGGGCCTGGGACTAAGGTTGGGAAAAGTGTCGAAGCGGAGGCCCGGAGCGCGGGTTACTCGCCGAGCCGTGAGGTCGGAGTGCGACGTGCGAAGGTGGCGGGAGGATTGTCGATGTGAGGGTTGCGAGTGGTAACGGTGCTGACTGTGGTGCTACAGTGGTGTACGCGCTGAGCGGGGACGCGAAGTAAGGAAAAGGAATTTTCTTTACATTCAGAAAGCTATCTTGAGAATGTTGCTGTTATGAGTTGTAAAAGAGAGTGCGCAGGTAAACGAATAACGAGGCTGTGACTGAATCAACTGCGAATACAATGAATGCACAGACTAATGTAGGGCTAGCCTAGTTAGGAGGAAACCTCGGACAAGCGAGGTTGGGTGCAGGTTGGGCGATGGAAATGCCGAAGGCGACGCGAGGAGCCTCGGCAGCGTTGAAATCGGCCGAACGTGCAACTCCGAAAATCGGGTTGTACGCGAAGCAGTCAACCCCGATAAGGAATTCAGGAAAATTCCTTACACCACCCCCCCCTTTAAGAAAGGCGGTCAATATCCGAAACACGCCGGCGCGCCAGGTAATCCCCAACAAGTGGCGAGGCGTCGAGCGAGGCGGATGGCACCCACGTGTCGTCCTCACTGGTGCGGTCAGTCCAGCGGATTAGAAAATCCACGTGTCGTCCAGCTGCGTCAAGGCGGACCCTATGTGCCAAAATCTTCGATGGGTCGAGAGTCGGCTCCGGCACAGGTCGTGCTGTCGGGGCAGCTTGCTGACGTGCGATATCGGTCGTGGCTGGCACGAACTTGCGAAGAAGGCTGACGTGGAAGGCGTCGTGAATGCGCCAGTCGTCCGGTAGCAACAGCTTCGCGGTGATAGGTGTCACCATCTTGAGAATCTTGAAAGGTCCACAAAATCGTGGCCGTAGTTTCGACGGACCGGGCAGGTGCAGGTTCTTCGTGTCAAGTAGCACTAGTTGCCCAGTGGTCAAGACGAGTTCCCGGCGTAGAAGATCGGTGTATTTTCGGGAAGTAATATTCGCCTTGCGGATTGCGTCGGCGGCTTTTTCTCGGACTTCCTGAAGTTCCGTCACGAAAGTCTGTGACCTCGGGACCGGGTTGTCGAGAGTGGTTGCCGTAGGAACTGTCGGGTCCATCCCGTAATTTAGAAAAAACGGGGAGTGATTAGTCGTGCTGGACGGTGCGTTGTTGAAGGCGAACTCCAACATTGCGAGGGAGTCTTCCCAGCGGGCAGGGTCGGGGCAGTTTGTCCTGATCAGCTGCTCCATGGTCTGATTGGTCCGCTCGGTTTGACCGTCCGTCTGTGGGTGATATGCCGATGAGAACTGTAGCTTCGTGCCGTACTGCGCCCACGTCTCCTTCCAGAACTTTGATGTGAACTTCGGGTCTCGGTCGCTGATGATCGCCGAAGGGATGCCGTGCAGTCGCACGACCGTTGAGATGAAGAGGCGCGCAGTTTCTTCGGCTGTGATTGTCGTTCGGCATGGTGCGAAGTGCGCCATTTTCGTGAAGCGATCGACGACGACGAGAACGGCGTCGTTGCCGAACGGCCCAACTGGCATCCCCGTGACGAAATCCATCGTCACTTGCTGCCACGGTCGTTCGGGTGGCTCGAGGGGTTGCAGCAGTCCAGCTGGCCGCTGACGTGTCGATTTCATTGCTTGGCACACCCTGCATGAGGACACATAGCGCTGCACGTCGTTAGAGGAATCAGGCCAATAATATTGACGGTGCTGTAGTTTCTGGGTTTTGTCAACCCCGAAGTGTCCGGAGAAGTTCGAATCGTGGACCTCTTGGATAAGGAGTTCACGCAGCAGCCTGTAAGCGGGGACCCAAATCCGGTCGGTTCCGGCCTTTAGATAATAGTCCCCTTTCTGCGTCGTAGCCTGCCGATGATTTCCCGTCGTGAAGAATGGGTCCGTAGTGTAGCCGTGGGTAAATAGTCCGGTAAGTAACGGGTTCGAGTGGGTGATGAGTACTGCAGCGGATTGTACTGTCGGTCGGGTCAGGGCGTCTGCGATGTTATTCGCCCCCTTTTTGTACGTGATGCGGTAGGTGAAGTGGCTCTCCATGTAGTCCAGCCACCGAATCTGTCGTGGGTTGAGATTGGGTTGGGCTCGCAGGTACTGGAGGGACTTGTGGTCCGTGCGAACAGTAACGTCGGCGCCCATCAGGTAGCATCGCCATAATTTAAACGCGTGTATGATGGCGAGCATCTCCTTGTCGTGGATCGGGTAGTTGCGTTCAGCCGCCTGCAGCTTGCGTGATTCGTAGGCTATCGGCTGCAACCCGTTCCCGAAATCTTGGAGTAGCACAGCTCCGATGGCGAAATCTGAGGCGTCGGTGACGACTTCGAACGGCTTCGATGGGTCGGCGATGCGCGGCACAGGAGGGGAAACTAGAAAGTTCTTGAGTTCCTGGAAAGCCGCTTCTGCCTCCTCCCCCCACACAAAATTCCTGTCCTTGTGCAGCAGGTCGGTCAGCGGGCCGGTTATCCCCGCCATATTCGGGATAAACCGCCTGACGTAATTCACGAATCCGAGAAAACTCTGGAGTTCCGTGACATTCGTCGGGGACTTCCACTCCTGTATGGTCTTGATTTTCGCCGGGTCGATTTTAATGCCGTCGCGTGAGATGACGTGCCCCAAAAACTCCAACTCCTGCTTAAAAAACTCGCACTTAGAGCCCTTGGTGATGAGTCGGTTCTCCTGCAGCCGCTTAAACACTGCATCCAGGTCACGGAGGTGCTGCTCTCGTGTCTTGCTAAAAATGAGGATATCGTCCAAATAGACGATGACGCATCGGTCTAGAAGATCCCGAAAAACCCTGTTCATGGTCAGTTGGAATGTTGAAGGCGCGTTCGTGAGGCCGAAAGGCATCACCGTGAATTCGTAACTCCCGTAGCGTGTGCGAAACGCGGACTTGTGACAATCGTCGGCGAAGACCCGAATCTGGTGGTAACCGCCGCGTAAGTCGATTTTCGAGAAGTAACGAGCGCCGCGAAGCTGGTCAAGAAGGTCGTCGGTGCGTGGGATTGGGTAGCGAGACTTGATGGTCACCCGGTTCAACGCGCGATAATCGATGCACATGCGAAGCCCACCGTCCTTCTTCGGAGTGAACAGGATCGGTGCCGCGAACGGGGAGGTGCTCGCCCGAATGAACCCTTTCTCCAACGGTGCGTCAATTTGTCGGCGCAGCTCCTCGAGTTCCGGCTGGGTCAACCGCCACTGTGTTCGAACCGTCGGTTGCGCGCCAGGCTCCAGCTGGATTTTATGGTCTTCTGGTCTCTCGGGTGGCAGCCCAGGTGGCAGGTCGTCCGGGAAAATGTCGGGGTACTGTCGAATCAGCTCCGCTAAATCCGGAGGTACAGCTGCACACAGCTTCTCAATGTCCTTTCCGTCGGTGTCGACTGCCAACTCGCGTAAGCAGACAGCGAACAGCTACGCGCCCTTGTTGAAGTGGCGAGCTATGGTGATGGCTTTGACGCACGGGGCTTGGATGTAGTCAGGTGTCCATGCAGGCAGCCGAATTAGCCCCTCGTGCTTGCTGATGCTGCACGATCCCGTTGTCCAGTCGATGACGGGGTTGTGTCGTCGCAGCCAATCGCGTCCCAGCAACACGTCGCAGCCGTCCAATGTTGTCGCGAGAAACTTCATGCTGAAGCCGAAATCGTCGCCGCATTCGATCCTAACCGTCCGTGTTTCTTCCGTTATCGCCAGAGGCGTCCCATCCACGAGGCGTGCGTCGATTTCGGGCAGACACCTGTCAAGTTGCAGCTTGCATCTTTTTGCGCTCGCCAAATTGAAGAGGCTATGGCTGGCCCCTCCATCGACGAACATTTTCAAATTATTTTTTAACACCTTGCCAGCGACCAGCACAGGGTGATCCACATGATTATCCCCGTTTTTCGGCCGAGTGCGATCGATTGCATGAATCGGAACCAAGACTCGGTGGGGATGATGGTGTTCGGGCGACGGAGCACAGTCAGTAAAGGGCCCGCTAATTACTGACTCTTCCCATTTCCCTGCTCCTTCCTGTCGTCCCCTGTCAGCGTCATTTTCTCCTGGCAGTCTTTCCTGTAGTGACCCACCTTCCCACACCGAAAACACTGACCCTTAGGAGGGCGGTCGGGTGTATGGACGGCGTTGATCGTGGCCCGATGGGTCTGGCCACGAAAGCTTCTCCCATCCCTGGAAGCTGCTCTCGCGTACTGCATCAGCGCATCAGTTGACTCCGCCACTCGAACTGCTTCGAAGAACGATGTCGGGCGGCTTCCGCGGACCTCAAACTGTATTTCATATTTAAGGCCGCTGACGTACTTATCCAACCGCTCTGCTTCCGACATGTCGTCAATTTGGTCGGCGAAGCCCATAAATGACGCTGTGTAGTCTTGGACAGAAGCCATCTGCGACCATGCACGCAGCTTCATGCGAGCTTGCTCCGAGGCGGATATGTGCTCGAAGCGATCTCGTAAGGCTGCGCCCCACTCCTTCCACGTGCGTATCTTGGTCACACCGAAGATTGGTTCTGCCACTTGATTAACCACTGTAGAGGTCCCGTCTGCCGCATGTGTCACACCTGTCGGCGTCCCTGTTTCCAAGGTCCGGCGCCACCATTCAAGCGCTGCACCTCGAAGAAGCGAAACCGCGTAATTAATACGCGTGGCGTCGTCATTAACTCCGGCTGCAGTAAAAAAGACTTCGACCCCGAACAACCACCCTTTTACCGTAACCGTCTTGTCCGTAGGATTAAACGGGGGCGGGTTGGCGGGCTTTATCTTGATCGTCGTCACTGCAACTGGCGCTGCTGCCGCTCGCTGCCTATCTTCTTCTTCGAAGTCACGTGTGAGCGCATCCAGCGGATTGCTCATCGCTTGACTGTTGCCCTCGCCTTCGTCCACAGGCGACTCCTGACGCGCTTCACCTCGCGTCTGGCGTAGCTCGGCGTTTTCCTCCCGTAACGTTGTCACTTCCGCCATTAATGATTCCATGCCCTGCTTCATTTCTGCCACTTGCGCCATCAGCCGGTTAACAGCCTCCTGATCCATGTGCCTAGCACTACGTCTGGTGGGCAGTCGGGTACCCGTGGCCTCCCGGCAAGTGAAAACACGAACTATCGGAGTCGGGCAGGATTGAATTAACAATCCCTGCAACCAACCGTCGTGTAGTCACTAAACCAACCACACCCGTGCCACCAAACTACCCTCGAAAAGCGGGGTGAACTAGGAAAGTAGCTCTGATACCAGGTGTTATGAGTTGTAAAAGAGAGTGCGCAGGTAAACGAATAACGAGGCTGTGACTGAATCAACTGCGAATACAATGAATGCACAGACTAATGTAGGGCTAGCCTAGTTAGGAGGAAACCTCGGACAAGCGAGGTTGGGTGCAGGTTGGGCGATGGAAATGCCGAAGGCGACGCGAGGAGCCTCGGCAGCGTTGAAATCGGCCGAACGTGCAACTCCGAAAATCGGGTTGTACGCGAAGCAGTCAACCCCGATAAGGAATTCAGGAAAATTCCTTACAGTTGCGCTGGAGAATGTTGAACTGGGAATGTTGCGTTGGAGCCTCCCACGAGGGCACTTCTACTTATGCGGTGCCGTTCAGTTCAAACACGGTTACCGTTCTGGTCCGTGTATTGCGCCTGACGAGCCTCTGACAAAAAGGTGTCAGATTTGTCTCGAGTAACACGGATGGTGGCGAGAGTCATTTCGCAACAGTTCGCAACACCATCACAATTCCCCACGTCTTCGCCCAGCTGTTGCGGTGCCCTTTGAAACAAGCTCTGTGCGCAGAACACACGAAGGATTCAATCCCGGAAACCAGCTGCAAAGTTTCGCAAACCGTGTGCGATGTTGCCTACATCGCAAGCATCCCTTATTGCAGTCGTTGCAGCAGCGTACCGAAAATGACATCCTTCATCGGTAAATAATTCATGGCGTCCTCGTCCCATAACGAGGACGTAAAATTATATATTATCGTTCATGCAATCTCCAATAGTGGAGTTAGTGTGATTCATACAATTTCATCGTCTCGTCATGGCATGCCCTAACGATTTAGCTCGAAAACTGCCACCCATTACTCGTCAATTCCCAACAAGCTTCGTTACAGCCCTCGTTACCCGCCTGGTTCGAGCATGAAGCACTCTCTTGTCGCCTCGACCGACCGTAACGGAAATTCCGTCGTAGGATCGAACCCCGAGGCGCTGCGCGCCGAGCTCGCGGGATGGCTGCAGGATCGGATCGTGCAGGCGGAGTCGCAATTCCGCAGCGGGCTGTCCGTCGCGCCATGGCATTCGCATGACAAGGCGGGGAGCGCCACGGCGCGGGGGACAAACAGGGTTACCGACGCTACCAACGCTACCAGCAGCGCTACTGCTGGCAGCGGCGGCGGTAGCAGGAGGAAGGTGGAGGGTTGGCGGGAGCAGCAGCAGGCGCTGCACCGCATTGTCGATTTCTGGAGACGAGCCGTGCATCTGTACGGCAGCTACAAGGTGATTATAACGATGCAGCTACAAGGTGATCATAACGAGCCGTGTGAGTTGTGCAGCCAAGGCAGTTTCCTATGCAGTAGACAAGAAAGTCCATTCCTTTCACAGTGCTCCGTTCCGTGGACTCTCAACAGTAATTTCCTAGGTCCGCACGCACACGTGTTTTCCGCCTGCTTCCACACTTCTTCACTTCCACTCCCCCACTCCGATACCCATGTGAGCGCCATCAGCTGTGCCAGGTGCGCGTGCGCCTAGGCAGGCTTTCGAGTCGACTCAGAAGTCAGCTGCGTGGTTCTATCTTTCTTTCCCCCCGCCCCCCATCCCCATACGAGCCCCATCAGCTGTGCCAGCTGCGCGTGCGCGTAAGCAGGCTGAGTGAGGAGCAGCGGCGGGCGGCGTGGGAGGAGCAGCACGAGCGGGGGGCGGAGATACTTCACTCGCTCTGCACCGAAATGCAGGGCTTCTTCCTCAAGGTACCGCCGCCGCTGCGACAGTTAGGAGACTTTTGAGACGTCTCAAAAGGCGACAGTTAGGAGCGTGTCCTTCAGTCACCTCCCGCAACCGCAAGCAGCGATTCTTCCTCAAGACGGCTGCAGCAATGATGACTCAAAAGTAACCGCGGCGGGCGCGGAGATACAGCACCCCGCTCTGCACCGAGCCAACAGGCAGGGCAGTTTTTAGCCAAGCCACACATGTCCTTTCTGCATATAGAGATGCCATCTCCACTCTTCATTCATCCCCATCCCCATCCCCATCCCTCCTTTCTCCACCTGGCTGGGCAGTTCCTGGCCAAGCCAGACATGTTCCTAAACCCTGAGCCCCCAACCATAAACTCCCCTCTCACCCTCCTCCTCCCCTCCCCACCAGGCAGGGCAGTTCCTAGCCAAGCCAGACATGTCCCCCCCAGCCTGGGTGCGATGTCCTCTCCTTTCCTCACTCCTCCTCTACCCTTCTCTCCCCTTCCCTTCACCTCACTCCCTCTCTCCCCACCAGGCAGGGCAGTTCCTAGCCAAGCCAGACATGTCCCCCCCAGCCTGGGTGCGTCGCCTCGCCCCCCTCCATGACAGTGCGCCCGCAGACCCCTTCCCTCTCGTCCGACGCACCGTCGAGGCTGAGCTGGCACGTGCTTACGTGGCAGGGAGTGACGTGGCAAGTGCTGCTGACGTGGCACGGGTGCGGCTGGAAGACGTGTTTGCGGAGTTTGAGGAAGAGCCGGTTGGGTCTGCATCCATTGCCCAGGTCAGCGGGGGAGGATGGTGGGTGGGGTAAGAATGAGGGGGGAGGATGAGTTGGGGGAGGATGAGGGGGGAAGGAAGAGAGGGGGAAGGAGCAGAATGCTTTGTGGTATGATTGTGACCAAGTGCTTGTTGCAATCAACGCTGCCCATGGTCTGCCCATTTGTTTCCGTCTTCTACTCAATCCTCCGTCTTCTTTGTCATTCCCTCCCCTGCACCGTGCCTCTGTTTGTGTGTGTGTGTGTGATGGGGGCGGATTACAAGCAGGTGCACAGGGGCAGGTTGAAGGATGGGCGCCGTGTTGCCATCAAGGTAAGCAAGCAGCACATGTGCAGGGGGCACCGTGCGCATGAGTGTGCTTGTATGGCAGGCAGGCAGGGCCTATGCATGATGGGGTGGTATGGCGTTGTGTGATAGGATAGGCATGCTTGCTTCCTCACTCTCTTTCTCCACCCTCTTATCCTCACACCACAGGTGACTCTTGAGACGTCTCAAAAGAGACCACAGGTGCAGCGCGCGGGAGCAGAGCACCTGATGCTCATGGACGCGCTGGTTTTTGAGAATTCTCATGGACGCGCGGGGGGGCAGAGCACCTCGCCTGATGCGCATGGGCGCGCGAGCACAGCACAAGCTCTCTGCTACGCCCAGTCCTCTCATCGCTCACACACCTAACTGCCCCTCAGTTCCCTCATCTCTCCTCGCCCTCCGCGTCCCCCTTCATTCTCACCCCACAGGTGCAGCGCGCGGGAGCAGAGCGCCTGATGCTCATGGACCTGGCGAATCTGCGTCTCTACCACGCCCACTGCTCTCACCACTCTTATGAACCTAGATGTGCCTCATCGCTCACGTCTCTCCTCTCCTCAACCCCCCTCCACTTCCACCCCGCCCCACAGGTGCAGCGCGCGGGGGCAGAGCGGTTGATGCTGATGGACCTGGCGAATCTGCGTCTCTTTGGCGCCTTCCTGCAGCGCGCCGAGCTCAAAGTGGACCTGCTGGGACCCATTTCTGAGCTGGAGCAGCAGGTGCGTGCATGGTGCATGGTGCATGGTGCATGGTGCATGGTGCATTGTCACCCCATTAGTAGTGTGCTGCTCTCTCTCGCCCCGTGCATGGTGCATGGTACGAGTTTGATTTTGAGCGCGAGGCAGCAGCCATGAACTTCCCGGACAGCTCAAATATCGGAAACGGCTCAACGGCACTACTGGCCGATACGAACGGGTATGTGCTGCCCTCGTTTCTTATCCTGTGTCCCTCCTCCCTCGTCCCTGTGTTGCAGATCCGGTACGAGTTTGACTTTGAGCACGAGGCAGCAGCCATGGAGCGCATCAGACACGCCCTGGCACAGCGGGACGGGGGCGAGACGGCAGGGGGTAGGTGGGAGAGGCATGGGGGGATGCGGAGCAGCAGGCGCACAGGCAGACATGGTGTGGGTCGTGGAGGGATTAGCAAGGCGAATAGGGTGGAGAGGGTGGAAAGGGTGGAGACGTTGGGGAGGGTGGAGCATGCGGGGAAGAAGGCAAGGCCTGAGGATCGACAAGGGGCACATGTCATTGTGCAAGGCGGGGCTGAAGGTGGTGGGCGGAGTGCGGAGATGGACACACGGGCGTCACCTGTCATTGTGCCAGCAGCCATACCAGGCCTTGTCACCAGGTAATGCTGTTGCTGCTGCTATCACCAGGTGCCACTACTGCTGCCGTTGCCAGGTGCCACTTGTGCTTCTGTGGCCCCATTCAGCAGATAGAGATGCTGTGCTGTTTATGACGTCTGCTAGACATTCAAGTGGCCTTCTGCCTTTCTTCCTCCGCTGCTCCCCCCTTTCTTCTATCAGTCCTCCTCACTTCAATAACCGCGGCGGGCGCGGAGATACAGCACCCCGCTCTGCACCGAGCCAACAGGCAGGGCAGTTTTTAGCCAAGCCACACATGTCCTTTCTGCATATAGAGATGCCATCTCCACTCTTCATTCATCCCCATCCCCATCCCCATCCCTCCTTTCTCCACCTGGCTGGGCAGTTCCTGGCCAAGCCAGACATGTTCCTAAACCCTGAGCCCCCAACCATAAACTCCCCTCTCACCCTCCTCCTCCCCTCCCCACCAGGCAGGGCAGTTCCTAGCCAAGCCAGACATGTCCCCCCCAGCCTGGGTGCGATGTCCTCTCCTTTCCTCACTCCTCCTCTACCCTTCTCTCCCCTTCCCTTCACCTCACTCCCTCTCTCCCCACCAGGCAGGGCAGTTCCTAGCCAAGCCAGACATGTCCCCCCCAGCCTGGGTGCGTCGCCTCGCCCCCCTCCATGACAGTGCGCCCGCAGACCCCTTCCCTCTCGTCCGACGCACCGTCGAGGCTGAGCTGGCACGTGCTTACGTGGCAGGGAGTGACGTGGCAAGTGCTGCTGACGTGGCACGGGTGCGGCTGGAAGACGTGTTTGCGGAGTTTGAGGAAGAGCCGGTTGGGTCTGCATCCATTGCCCAGGTCAGCGGGGGAGGATGGTGGGTGGGGTAAGAATGAGGGGGGAGGATGAGTTGGGGGAGGATGAGGGGGGAAGGAAGAGAGGGGGAAGGAGCAGAATGCTTTGTGGTATGATTGTGACCAAGTGCTTGTTGCAATCAACGCTGCCCATGGTCTGCCCATTTGTTTCCGTCTTCTACTCAATCCTCCGTCTTCTTTGTCATTCCCTCCCCTGCACCGTGCCTCTGTTTGTGTGTGTGTGTGTGATGGGGGCGGATTACAAGCAGGTGCACAGGGGCAGGTTGAAGGATGGGCGCCGTGTTGCCATCAAGGTAAGCAAGCAGCACATGTGCAGGGGGCACCGTGCGCATGAGTGTGCTTGTATGGCAGGCAGGCAGGGCCTATGCATGATGGGGTGGTATGGCGTTGTGTGATAGGATAGGCATGCTTGCTTCCTCACTCTCTTTCTCCACCCTCTTATCCTCACACCACAGGTGACTCTTGAGACGTCTCAAAAGAGACCACAGGTGCAGCGCGCGGGAGCAGAGCACCTGATGCTCATGGACGCGCTGGTTTTTGAGAATTCTCATGGACGCGCGGGGGGGCAGAGCACCTCGCCTGATGCGCATGGGCGCGCGAGCACAGCACAAGCTCTCTGCTACGCCCAGTCCTCTCATCGCTCATACACCTAACTGCCCCTCAGTTCCCTCATCTCTCCTCGCCCTCCGCGTCCCCCTTCATTCTCACCCCACAGGTGCAGCGCGCGGGAGCAGAGCGCCTGATGCTCATGGACCTGGCGAATCTGCGTCTCTACCACGCCCACTGCTCTCACCACTCTTATGAACCTAGATGTGCCTCATCGCTCACGTCTCTCCTCTCCTCAACCCCCCTCCACTTCCACCCCGCCCCACAGGTGCAGCGCGCGGGGGCAGAGCGGTTGATGCTGATGGACCTGGCGAATCTGCGTCTCTTTGGCGCCTTCCTGCAGCGCGCCGAGCTCAAAGTGGACCTGCTGGGACCCATTTCTGAGCTGGAGCAGCAGGTGCGTGCATGGTGCATGGTGCATGGTGCATGGTGCATGGTGCATGGTGCATGGTGCATTGTCACCCCATTAGTAGTGTGCTGCTCTCTCTCGCCCCGTGCATGGTGCATGGTACGAGTTTGATTTTGAGCGCGAGGCAGCAGCCATGAACTTCCCGGACAGCTCAAATATCGGAAACGGCTCAACGGCACTACTGGCCGATACGAACGGGTATGTGCTGCCCTCGTTTCTTATCCTGTGTCCCTCCTCCCTCGTCCCTGTGTTGCAGATCCGGTACGAGTTTGACTTTGAGCACGAGGCAGCAGCCATGGAGCGCATCAGACACGCCCTGGCACAGCGGGACGGGGGCGAGACGGCAGGGGGTAGGTGGGAGAGGCATGGGGGGATGCGGAGCAGCAGGCGCACAGGCAGACATGGTGTGGGTCGTGGAGGGATTAGCAAGGCGAATAGGGTGGAGAGGGTGGAAAGGGTGGAGACGTTGGGGAGGGTGGAGCATGCGGGGAAGAAGGCAAGGCCTGAGGATCGACAAGGGGCACATGTCATTGTGCAAGGCGGGGCTGAAGGTGGTGGGCGGAGTGCGGAGATGGACACACGGGCGTCACCTGTCATTGTGCCAGCAGCCATACCAGGCCTTGTCACCAGGTAATGCTGTTGCTGCTGCTATCACCAGGTGCCACTACTGCTGCCGTTGCCAGGTGCCACTTGTGCTTCTGTGGCCCCATTCAGCAGATAGAGATGCTGTGCTGTTTATGACGTCTGCTAGACATTCAAGTGGCCTTCTGCCTTTCTTCCTCCGCTGCTCCCCCCTTTCTTCTATCAGTCCTCCTCACTTCAATCACGCCTTACTCCTCACAAGTAGTCTCCTGTCTTGCCCACTTGTGGCTCACTGTGTCAATCCCAGGCGCCTACTGGTGATGACTTTATAGACGGCACGCCCATTCTGAGTCCATTCTTCATTTGAGGCATTCTTGCTTGCCCCTCTTTCCTCCACCTGCCTTTTCGTGGCTCTCCCAGGGGCCTATTGGTAATGGACTTCATAGACGGCACGCCCATCCTGAGACTGCCTGAGGAGATGCGCAAGCGAGGCATCAGCCCCAGTGACGCACTGGCAAGGCAGACCAAGAGGTGCGGTGGGATGGGGTTGGGCGGGATTGGGTGGGGTACTCGTGTTTGTGTACACCTTGCTGAGGACACGCCCATTCTGAGACTTCCGGCAAGGCATCAGCCCCAGTGGTGCACTGGCCAAAGAGACCAAGAGGTGCGGTGGGTTGGGTGGGATGGGGTCAGGCGGGGCTGGGTGGGGTACTCGTGTTTGTGCCTCTCCTTAGGTTCACATGATGTGCCATGGCCACTCTCATTGCCTGCCCTTGTTCGCCCCTGCCTGCCACGTCCAATTCTAAGCTCCCACCTCCCTGCCCTCCAATCCTCACCGTCCTCCTACTCTACCACTCCCCCTCTGTCCCGTGCCCCCGCTTCCCTCCCCAGTCGTATCTTCTAAGCGCTACCAGCAGCGTACGGCCGTTCGCGGCTGGACTACAGGCAGTCCAAGGTGACTTTTGAGTCGACTCAAAAGTCGGCCGTACGCGGCTGGACTACAGGCAGTCCAAGGTGACTTTTGAGTCGACTCAAAAGTCGGCCGTTCGCGGCTGGACTACAGGCAGTCCAAGGTGACTTTTGAGTCGACTCAAAAGTCGGCCGTACGCGGCTGGACTACAGGCAGTCCAAGGTGACTTTTGAGTCGACTCAAAAGTCGGCCGTACGCGGATGGACTACAGGCAGTCCAAGGTGACTTTTGAGTCGACTCAAAAGTCGGCCGTACGCGGCTGGACTACAGGCAGTCCAAGGTGACTTTTGAGTCGACTCAAAAGTCGGCCGTACGCGGCTGGACTACAGGCAGTCCAAGGTGACTTTTGAGTCGACTCAAAAGTCGGCCGTACGCGGCTGGACTACAGGCAGTCCAAGGTGACTTTTGAGTCGACTCAAAAGTCGGCCGTACGCGGCTGGACTACAGGCAGTCCAAGGTGACTTTTGAGTCGACTCAAAAGTCGGCCGTACGCGGCTGGACTACAGGCAGTCCAAGGTGACTTTTGAGTCGACTCAAAAGTCGGCCGTACGCGGCTGGACTACAGGCAGTCCAAGGTGACTTTTGAGTCGACTCAAAAGTCGGCCGTACGCGGCTGGACTACAGGCAGTCCAAGGTGACTTTTGAGTCGACTCAAAAGTCGGCCGTACGCGGCTGGACTACAGGCAGTCCAAGGTGACTTTTGAGTCGACTCAAAAGTCGGCCGTACGCGGCTGGACTACAGGCAGTCCAAGGTGACTTTTGAGTCGACTCAAAAGTCGGCCGTACGCGGCTGGACTACAGGCAGTCCAAGGTGACTTTTGAGTCGACTCAAAAGTCGGCCGTACGCGGCTGGACTACAGGCAGTCCAAGGTGACTTTTGAGTCGACTCAAAAGTCGGCCGTACGCGGCTGGACTACAGGCAGTCCAAGGTGACTTTTGAGTCGACTCAAAAGTCGGCCGTACGCGGCTGGACTACAGGCAGTCCAAGGTGACTTTTGAGTCGACTCAAAAGTCGGCCGTACGCGGCTGGACTACAGGCAGTCCAAGGTGACTTTTGAGTCGACTCAAAAGTCGGCCGTACGCGGCTGGACTACAGGCAGTCCAAGGTGACTTTTGAGTCGACTCAAAAGTCGGCCGTACGCGGCTGGACTACAGGCAGTCCAAGGTGACTTTTGAGTCGACTCAAAAGTCGGCCGTACGCGGCTGGACTACAGGCAGTCCAAGGTGACTTTTGAGTCGACTCAAAAGTCGGCCGTACGCGGCTGGACTACAGGCAGTCCAAGGTGACTTTTGAGTCGACTCAAAAGTCGGCCGTACGCGGCTGGACTACAGGCAGTCCAAGGTGACTTTTGAGTCGACTCAAAAGTCGGCCGTACGCGGCTGGACTACAGGCAGTCCAAGGTGACTTTTGAGTCGACTCAAAAGTCGGCCGTACGCGGCTGGACTACAGGCAGTCCAAGGTGACTTTTGAGTCGACTCAAAAGTCGGCCGTACGCGGCTGGACTACAGGCAGTCCAAGGTGACTTTTGAGTCGACTCAAAAGTCGGCCGTACGCGGCTGGACTACAGGCAGTCCAAGGTGACTTTTGAGTCGACTCAAAAGTCGGCCGTACGCGGCTGGACTACAGGCAGTCCAAGGTGACTTTTGAGTCGACTCAAAAGTCGGCCGTACGCGGCTGGACTACAGGCAGTCCAAGGTGACTTTTGAGTCGACTCAAAAGTCGGCCGTACGCGGCTGGACTACAGGCAGTCCAAGGTGACTTTTGAGTCGACTCAAAAGTCGGCCGTACGCGGCTGGACTACAGGCAGTCCAAGGTGACTTTTGAGTCGACTCAAAAGTCGGCCGTACGCGGCTGGACTACAGGCAGTCCAAGGTGACTTTTGAGTCGACTCAAAAGTCGGCCGTACGCGGCTGGACTACAGGCAGTCCAAGGTGACTTTTGAGTCGACTCAAAAGTCGGCCGTACGCGGCTGGACTACAGGCAGTCCAAGGTGACTTTTGAGTCGACTCAAAAGTCGGCCGTACGCGGCTGGACTACAGGCAGTCCAAGGTGACTTTTGAGTCGACTCAAAAGTCGGCCGTACGCGGCTGGACTACAGGCAGTCCAAGGTGACTTTTGAGTCGACTCAAAAGTCGGCCGTACGCGGCTGGACTACAGGCAGTCCAAGGTGACTTTTGAGTCGACTCAAAAGTCGGCCGTACGCGGCTGGACTACAGGCAGTCCAAGGTGACTTTTGAGTCGACTCAAAAGTCGGCCGTACGCGGCTGGACTACAGGCAGTCCAAGGTGACTTTTGAGTCGACTCAAAAGTCGGCCGTACGCGGCTGGACTACAGGCAGTCCAAGGTGACTTTTGAGTCGACTCAAAAGTCGGCCGTACGCGGCTGGACTACAGGCAGTCCAAGGTGACTTTTGAGTCGACTCAAAAGTCGGCCGTACGCGGCTGGACTACAGGCAGTCCAAGGTGACTTTTGAGTCGACTCAAAAGTCGGCCGTACGCGGCTGGACTACAGGCAGTCCAAGGTGACTTTTGAGTCGACTCAAAAGTCGGCCGTACGCGGCTGGACTACAGGCAGTCCAAGGTGACTTTTGAGTCGACTCAAAAGTCGGCCGTACGCGGCTGGACTACAGGCAGTCCAAGGTGACTTTTGAGTCGACTCAAAAGTCGGCCGTACGCGGCTGGACTACAGGCAGTCCAAGGTGACTTTTGAGTCGACTCAAAAGTCGGCCGTACGCGGCTGGACTACAGGCAGTCCAAGGTGACTTTTGAGTCGACTCAAAAGTCGGCCGTACGCGGCTGGACTACAGGCAGTCCAAGGTGACTTTTGAGTCGACTCAAAAGTCGGCCGTACGCGGCTGGACTACAGGCAGTCCAAGGTGACTTTTGAGTCGACTCAAAAGTCGGCCGTACGCGGCTGGACTACAGGCAGTCCAAGGTGACTTTTGAGTCGACTCAAAAGTCGGCCGTACGCGGCTGGACTACAGGCAGTCCAAGGTGACTTTTGAGTCGACTCAAAAGTCGGCCGTACGCGGCTGGACTACAGGCAGTCCAAGGTGACTTTTGAGTCGACTCAAAAGTCGGCCGTACGCGGCTGGACTACAGGCAGTCCAAGGTGACTTTTGAGTCGACTCAAAAGTCGGCCGTACGCGGCTGGACTACAGGCAGTCCAAGGTGACTTTTGAGTCGACTCAAAAGTCGGCCGTACGCGGCTGGACTACAGGCAGTCCAAGGTGACTTTTGAGTCGACTCAAAAGTCGGCCGTACGCGGCTGGACTACAGGCAGTCCAAGGTGACTTTTGAGTCGACTCAAAAGTCGGCCGTACGCGGCTGGACTACAGGCAGTCCAAGGTGACTTTTGAGTCGACTCAAAAGTCGGCCGTACGCGGCTGGACTACAGGCAGTCCAAGGTGACTTTTGAGTCGACTCAAAAGTCGGCCGTACGCGGCTGGACTACAGGCAGTCCAAGGTGACTTTTGAGTCGACTCAAAAGTCGGCCGTACGCGGCTGGACTACAGGCAGTCCAAGGTGACTTTTGAGTCGACTCAAAAGTCGGCCGTACGCGGCTGGACTACAGGCAGTCCAAGGTGACTTTTGAGTCGACTCAAAAGTCGGCCGTACGCGGCTGGACTACAGGCAGTCCAAGGTGACTTTTGAGTCGACTCAAAAGTCGGCCGTACGCGGCTGGACTACAGGCAGTCCAAGGTGACTTTTGAGTCGACTCAAAAGTCGGCCGTACGCGGCTGGACTACAGGCAGTCCAAGGTGACTTTTGAGTCGACTCAAAAGTCGGCCGTACGCGGCTGGACTACAGGCAGTCCAAGGTGACTTTTGAGTCGACTCAAAAGTCGGCCGTACGCGGCTGGACTACAGGCAGTCCAAGGTGACTTTTGAGTCGACTCAAAAGTCGGCCGTACGCGGCTGGACTACAGGCAGTCCAAGGTGACTTTTGAGTCGACTCAAAAGTCGGCCGTACGCGGCTGGACTACAGGCAGTCCAAGGTGACTTTTGAGTCGACTCAAAAGTCGGCCGTACGCGGCTGGACTACAGGCAGTCCAAGGTGACTTTTGAGTCGACTCAAAAGTCGGCCGTACGCGGCTGGACTACAGGCAGTCCAAGGTGACTTTTGAGTCGACTCAAAAGTCGGCCGTACGCGGCTGGACTACAGGCAGTCCAAGGTGACTTTTGAGTCGACTCAAAAGTCGGCCGTACGCGGCTGGACTACAGGCAGTCCAAGGTGACTTTTGAGTCGACTCAAAAGTCGGCCGTACGCGGCTGGACTACAGGCAGTCCAAGGTGACTTTTGAGTCGACTCAAAAGTCGGCCGTACGCGGCTGGACTACAGGCAGTCCAAGGTGACTTTTGAGTCGACTCAAAAGTCGGCCGTACGCGGCTGGACTACAGGCAGTCCAAGGTGACTTTTGAGTCGACTCAAAAGTCGGCCGTACGCGGCTGGACTACAGGCAGTCCAAGGTGACTTTTGAGTCGACTCAAAAGTCGGCCGTACGCGGCTGGACTACAGGCAGTCCAAGGTGACTTTTGAGTCGACTCAAAAGTCGGCCGTACGCGGCTGGACTACAGGCAGTCCAAGGTGACTTTTGAGTCGACTCAAAAGTCGGCCGTACGCGGCTGGACTACAGGCAGTCCAAGGTGACTTTTGAGTCGACTCAAAAGTCGGCCGTACGCGGCTGGACTACAGGCAGTCCAAGGTGACTTTTGAGTCGACTCAAAAGTCGGCCGTACGCGGCTGGACTACAGGCAGTCCAAGGTGACTTTTGAGTCGACTCAAAAGTCGGCCGTACGCGGCTGGACTACAGGCAGTCCAAGGTGACTTTTGAGTCGACTCAAAAGTCGGCCGTACGCGGCTGGACTACAGGCAGTCCAAGGTGACTTTTGAGTCGACTCAAAAGTCGGCCGTACGCGGCTGGACTACAGGCAGTCCAAGGTGACTTTTGAGTCGACTCAAAAGTCGGCCGTACGCGGCTGGACTACAGGCAGTCCAAGGTGACTTTTGAGTCGACTCAAAAGTCGGCCGTACGCGGCTGGACTACAGGCAGTCCAAGGTGACTTTTGAGTCGACTCAAAAGTCGGCCGTACGCGGCTGGACTACAGGCAGTCCAAGGTGACTTTTGAGTCGACTCAAAAGTCGGCCGTACGCGGCTGGACTACAGGCAGTCCAAGGTGACTTTTGAGTCGACTCAAAAGTCGGCCGTACGCGGCTGGACTACAGGCAGTCCAAGGTGACTTTTGAGTCGACTCAAAAGTCGGCCGTACGCGGCTGGACTACAGGCAGTCCAAGGTGACTTTTGAGTCGACTCAAAAGTCGGCCGTACGCGGCTGGACTACAGGCAGTCCAAGGTGACTTTTGAGTCGACTCAAAAGTCGGCCGTACGCGGCTGGACTACAGGCAGTCCAAGGTGACTTTTGAGTCGACTCAAAAGTCGGCCGTACGCGGCTGGACTACAGGCAGTCCAAGGTGACTTTTGAGTCGACTCAAAAGTCGGCCGTACGCGGCTGGACTACAGGCAGTCCAAGGTGACTTTTGAGTCGACTCAAAAGTCGGCCGTACGCGGCTGGACTACAGGCAGTCCAAGGTGACTTTTGAGTCGACTCAAAAGTCGGCCGTACGCGGCTGGACTACAGGCAGTCCAAGGTGACTTTTGAGTCGACTCAAAAGTCGGCCGTACGCGGCTGGACTACAGGCAGTCCAAGGTGACTTTTGAGTCGACTCAAAAGTCGGCCGTACGCGGCTGGACTACAGGCAGTCCAAGGTGACTTTTGAGTCGACTCAAAAGTCGGCCGTACGCGGCTGGACTACAGGCAGTCCAAGGTGACTTTTGAGTCGACTCAAAAGTCGGCCGTACGCGGCTGGACTACAGGCAGTCCAAGGTGACTTTTGAGTCGACTCAAAAGTCGGCCGTACGCGGCTGGACTACAGGCAGTCCAAGGTGACTTTTGAGTCGACTCAAAAGTCGGCCGTACGCGGCTGGACTACAGGCAGTCCAAGGTGACTTTTGAGTCGACTCAAAAGTCGGCCGTACGCGGCTGGACTACAGGCAGTCCAAGGTGACTTTTGAGTCGACTCAAAAGTCGGCCGTACGCGGCTGGACTACAGGCAGTCCAAGGTGACTTTTGAGTCGACTCAAAAGTCGGCCGTACGCGGCTGGACTACAGGCAGTCCAAGGTGACTTTTGAGTCGACTCAAAAGTCGGCCGTACGCGGCTGGACTACAGGCAGTCCAAGGTGACTTTTGAGTCGACTCAAAAGTCGGCCGTACGCGGCTGGACTACAGGCAGTCCAAGGTGACTTTTGAGTCGACTCAAAAGTCGGCCGTACGCGGCTGGACTACAGGCAGTCCAAGGTGACTTTTGAGTCGACTCAAAAGTCGGCCGTACGCGGCTGGACTACAGGCAGTCCAAGGTGACTTTTGAGTCGACTCAAAAGTCGGCCGTACGCGGCTGGACTACAGGCAGTCCAAGGTGACTTTTGAGTCGACTCAAAAGTCGGCCGTACGCGGCTGGACTACAGGCAGTCCAAGGTGACTTTTGAGTCGACTCAAAAGTCGGCCGTACGCGGCTGGACTACAGGCAGTCCAAGGTGACTTTTGAGTCGACTCAAAAGTCGGCCGTACGCGGCTGGACTACAGGCAGTCCAAGGTGACTTTTGAGTCGACTCAAAAGTCGGCCGTACGCGGCTGGACTACAGGCAGTCCAAGGTGACTTTTGAGTCGACTCAAAAGTCGGCCGTACGCGGCTGGACTACAGGCAGTCCAAGGTGACTTTTGAGTCGACTCAAAAGTCGGCCGTACGCGGCTGGACTACAGGCAGTCCAAGGTGACTTTTGAGTCGACTCAAAAGTCGGCCGTACGCGGCTGGACTACAGGCAGTCCAAGGTGACTTTTGAGTCGACTCAAAAGTCGGCCGTACGCGGCTGGACTACAGGCAGTCCAAGGTGACTTTTGAGTCGACTCAAAAGTCGGCCGTACGCGGCTGGACTACAGGCAGTCCAAGGTGACTTTTGAGTCGACTCAAAAGTCGGCCGTACGCGGCTGGACTACAGGCAGTCCAAGGTGACTTTTGAGTCGACTCAAAAGTCGGCCGTACGCGGCTGGACTACAGGCAGTCCAAGGTGACTTTTGAGTCGACTCAAAAGTCGGCCGTACGCGGCTGGACTACAGGCAGTCCAAGGTGACTTTTGAGTCGACTCAAAAGTCGGCCGTACGCGGCTGGACTACAGGCAGTCCAAGGTGACTTTTGAGTCGACTCAAAAGTCGGCCGTACGCGGCTGGACTACAGGCAGTCCAAGGTGACTTTTGAGTCGACTCAAAAGTCGGCCGTACGCGGCTGGACTACAGGCAGTCCAAGGTGACTTTTGAGTCGACTCAAAAGTCGGCCGTACGCGGCTGGACTACAGGCAGTCCAAGGTGACTTTTGAGTCGACTCAAAAGTCGGCCGTACGCGGCTGGACTACAGGCAGTCCAAGGTGACTTTTGAGTCGACTCAAAAGTCGGCCGTACGCGGCTGGACTACAGGCAGTCCAAGGTGACTTTTGAGTCGACTCAAAAGTCGGCCGTACGCGGCTGGACTACAGGCAGTCCAAGGTGACTTTTGAGTCGACTCAAAAGTCGGCCGTACGCGGCTGGACTACAGGCAGTCCAAGGTGACTTTTGAGTCGACTCAAAAGTCGGCCGTACGCGGCTGGACTACAGGCAGTCCAAGGTGACTTTTGAGTCGACTCAAAAGTCGGCCGTACGCGGCTGGACTACAGGCAGTCCAAGGTGACTTTTGAGTCGACTCAAAAGTCGGCCGTACGCGGCTGGACTACAGGCAGTCCAAGGTGACTTTTGAGTCGACTCAAAAGTCGGCCGTACGCGGCTGGACTACAGGCAGTCCAAGGTGACTTTTGAGTCGACTCAAAAGTCGGCCGTACGCGGCTGGACTACAGGCAGTCCAAGGTGACTTTTGAGTCGACTCAAAAGTCGGCCGTACGCGGCTGGACTACAGGCAGTCCAAGGTGACTTTTGAGTCGACTCAAAAGTCGGCCGTACGCGGCTGGACTACAGGCAGTCCAAGGTGACTTTTGAGTCGACTCAAAAGTCGGCCGTACGCGGCTGGACTACAGGCAGTCCAAGGTGACTTTTGAGTCGACTCAAAAGTCGGCCGTACGCGGCTGGACTACAGGCAGTCCAAGGTGACTTTTGAGTCGACTCAAAAGTCGGCCGTACGCGGCTGGACTACAGGCAGTCCAAGGTGACTTTTGAGTCGACTCAAAAGTCGGCCGTACGCGGCTGGACTACAGGCAGTCCAAGCAGCTGCCAGAGATCACGTACAGGGCCCCTCCTCCCCTCCTCACTATCCATCCTCACCCTCTCCCTTTTCCTCATACACAAACCCCTTCCCCTTGCAGTCGCATATTCTCAGCGCTATCAACAGCCTATGGCCGCATGCTGCTGCAGCACGGGCACTTCCAGGCGGACCCCCATTCGGGCAACATTCTCGTGTGCGCGGGGGGCAGGGTGGCTCTGTTGGACTACGGGCAGACCAAGCAGCTGCATGAGGCGCTCAGGCTGAATCTAGCGCGCTCCTCCCCACCCTCCCATCGTCACAATCTTAACCTCCTGCCCTTTCCCCTCCCCCCCCGTTGCAGTCGCATATTCTCAGCGCTATCCACGGCGTATGGCCGCATGCTGCTGCAGCACGGCCACTTTCAGGCGGACCCCCATCCAGGAAACATCCTCGTGTGCGCGGGGGGCAGGGTGGCTCTGTTAGATTATGGGCAGACCAAGCAGCTTCCCGAAGCGTTGAGGCTGAATCTGGCTCGCTTGGTGGTGGCGATAGCCGATGAGGACATGCTGGCTGTGGGCTCGTGCTTCACGGCCATGGGGATCGAGACGGCCAAGACAGCCGGGGAGCACCCCAACAGCTTCCGCCGCATGGCCATGATCATGTTTGATACCGGCTCTGGTAACGGAGTTACCAGTGCCAACCCGTTCGGGGCGGAGAGCTCACTCAAGAGCAATGCCATGAAGGTAAGGTTTGGGAATGGATCAGGGGTAGTTATTTGTTTTGTCAACCAGCCTGTCCCGTTTCTTCGGACAAATGTTTTTTTTAGAGCTAGTGTCTTCTTGTGGGCATTTGTTGTTCCTGAGTCTTCGACGTTTGCAATTCTCTGCTCGTGCTCCCTTCATCGCCACAGGCTTTCCCAGCAGACATCTTCTTTATAGTGCGCACCATGATGCTGCTAACCAGCTATTATTCCACCCCCCCCTTGCGATGTTCCCTGCCCTACTGCAGGCTTTCCCAGCAGACATCTTCTTTATAGTGCGCACCATGATGCTGCTCAAGGGCCTGGCAACTGGCATGGGTCTGTCAGTGTCTACGGCCAAGCAATGGCGCCCCATGGCTCTACGAGTGCTCAGGGATACTGAGAGGCACAGACATGGCGATCAAAAGCAGTAGCATGAAGTGAATACAGTAGACATACAACATACGGTTAGGAGTATGCTATGGTAGTAGTGTCCATTGTCAGGCAAGGGTGTCATATGGCCATGCAGATGCCCAGGGATGTAGAGTGATACACAGTACACAGGCCCCTCCAGGGATTGCTGTGATGAAGTGGATGGATGGATGGATGGATGGCCTCAGGAAGGGTATGGTTCCCAATAAGGTGTGGCTTGCTCTCACAAGGGTTCTCAAATGTAATGTCACAGCATGCATAAAAGCAATGTCTAGTCTCCCTGTGCGTAGGTCACCACCAAAGTGGCTAAACCTGTACGGACACTGCATCTCATAAGAAATCACAAAATGGTGTTAGCACTGGAAGACTAGACAACAGCAAGATAAGGATGTGGAGGTGAGGGGTATCGATCCCCTTACCTATCGCATGCGAAGCGATCGCTCTACCATGTGAGCTACACCCCCGTGTACAGCAGGTTAACATCAATATTTTTAATGAAATATTTAAAACCTGCTCTGCTGATTGGACCTGTTCGTGTTGCATGTCACCATGGTTCGCAGCCTCGCCAGTTCGAGTTTTTTCGGCTTGCCGCCGTTCAACAACCCCTTCTCTGTAGTGAAGTCACGCCGCGATTCGCGGCGACGACTCCGGAAGCTACTAGATCGATTGTCAGAAGACCAGCAATTGGAACTTCTAGGTCTGAGACCCATTGGGAATGCCGACGGGGATAACGGAGGAAGAGACGGCGCCAGAGTTGATTCGCCCGCTCTAGACAAGAGATTGAAGCAGAAACGGTCGCTAAAGGGAGCGGAAACTGACATCGCGGCCAATGAGAACGTAGAAGAGGAAGAGGAGGAGGACGACGATAGGGAGGATGATCGTGAGGAGCATGAGGGAGGAGAGGAGGACGAGGAGGAAGAGGACGAGGAGGAGGATGAAGGGAGCGACGGCGACGGCGAGAAGAAAGGCGACGAGGAGGTACTGACAGCTTTTGGAGGGTTGAGTGCTTGCGGGTCACATAACCAGAAATGAATCACCAACGATAGGATTCAGGATTTCTTCTAGACGCTCTACTGGACGGTTGAGATCTATTTTGCTGTGAGATTGAGAAATGGGGGTTACCGCAGCTTCTAGTTCTTTAGCCGTGGTACGAAGGCAGAGTGTTTGCTGGCTGTGTCTGTGTTCATGTTGCCTTCCATGCCGTGATAGTTCCCTTCCATGACCGCTTTCCCTCCCATCCCTCGTCATTCCGCCCACCCCCACCAGATCCTGATGGTCGATTTCGACTTCTTTGACGCCCAGCCGTCGGATTACCACGGCGTGAAGGCGCTTCTGCGAACCTTCCTGGACGGCAAGCGGTGGGACCTGCCGGCCTTTGTGGACGCGGTCACCTCGGGAACTCCGGGAGGAGGCGCAGCCGGGGAAGGGGACGCTGCTGGCAGTGGTGGGGGTGGGAGTGGGAGTGGGAGTGGGAGTGTGGCAACGGTGGTGAAAGCAGGGGATGAGGGGAGCATTCTGGGGCTCACTGCTTGCCTGCCGTTGATCTGCAAGGTGAGGTGACACCGGGTGCATCATGCCATGCCATGCCTTGTGAGTTGATGAATGCTGTTGTTTGAGGAGAATCCAAAGGCATGGCAGTGAACCAGCTTAGCATCAGTTTTGAGACGCCTCAAAACTTTTTTCAGTGAATCCTAAGGCATGGCAGTGGAGCAGCTTAACATCAGCAGCTCGCTTGTGCATCTAGTCTCATGTATAATCCACCTGCCCTTTCATCACCATCCTCTTATTCTAACTCATGGTCGCGTCCTCATCCTCATCCCGCGCACAACCCCACCAAACTGCCGTTGCAGTCCAAGGGGTGGACGGCGGATTTTGTCCGGTTCCTGCATGAGGGGTGTGACAACAGGGCACAGTGGGACGAGCTGTGGAAGGTGATGCAGAGGGGGCGTGTGGGTGTGGTGGTGTGCGAGCGTGTGCCCAACCTGCCCTTCCAACTCGTGCCGCACCTCTTCAGAAGCACACTGCAGCCCATGGTGGGTCATAGGTCCCTGAAGCCAAAACCCGAAACCCCAAATCTGAATCCATAAACCCATATTCGCATTTGTGCTCCTGAATCCAAAACCCCGAGCTGTGGGGATGGGGGAGATGCAAAGGGGTTGAGTGAGCGTGGTGGTGTGCGAGCGTGTGGCCAACCTGCCCTTCCAACTCGTGCCACACCTCTTTAGAAGCATGCTGCAGCCCATGGTGGGTCACGGACCCTAAAAGCTAAAACGTTGAACCTGAAATCTCACATCCTTCAAACCCAAAACCCTGAAACCGGAACTCCAAACCTGAAACCGCTGCAGCCCATGGTGGGTCAGTAATCTGTGCTGTTGCACAACAATCCAGGGGGTTCTCTTCTCTCACAAGGAGGAGAGGTACAGGTGGTGCGCCTTAGTTTTGCAAAGCCATAGATTCACCATCCTGTTTTGCCTCTTTCCTCCTCCTATCCTATCCCCTCCTCCCCCTCCACCTGTATTCCCACCTTACCTCGCCACTCTCCCCCTTATTGGTCCACGTGGCAGCTGGAGAAGGGAGCACCGGTGGAGAAGTTCCTGATTCTCACGCGCATGTACCGCCAGACAGGCGGCAAGGTAATGGCTGTGCTCAATTCTACACAGGAGTTCTTGTAACGCATGGTCGCTCAGGTTACAGCTGCAGAGCACCCATTTGTATAAAGCAGGGATGTGGCAACAATGCTGTAATGATGTAATTGCATCCTTTCACCCTTTGGACACACTTATTTTTTAGTCGACCATAAAATAGGCTCGACACACTTCTTCTGTGGTTTGACCTCACCATGTAAGGTCACACCACGGCCTGCACCCACCTGGCACCCACCTGGCACCCACCTGGCACCCACCTGGCACGCACCACAGCCATGGGCAAGCCTGCAGATGTGAAAGTCTAGATCCAGCCTTCCATGCAGTCCTCATGCATTGACATGACCGCATCTCATCACCATTGCACGAGTAACCCAAGTCGGCTGATGTGACCATATGCCGTCATCGAATGCCGCATGGCCGTGTGCAGGCGGCAAGGAAGCAGGCCAAGGGAGCGGGGAGCAGCGCCTCAGAGCTGTTCTTTCCCAAGCCAGAGGACGAGCTGCTCAAGAAGGTAGGCCATCCTGTGCAGCCGCATCCACCATGCATCTGTATCTTTCACCATCCCGCTGCATACCACATGTCATGCCACATGCCTCATGGCTCCGAGTTAGTGCATTCTTTTGAGGCACCTCAAAAGTCCACCATGTGTCTCATGTGCTCTGCTTGCTTCTTCGCACCATTTCCCACCCATCTGTTGCCATGCAGCTCGCCACATCATCATATTCCTTCCCAGTCCATGCTGACGTCATGGCCTCCAGACAGGTCAGCTAGGGTGTCCCTTCCCAATTCTCTCTCTCTTTGCGCTTGTCATCCAAACACCATCGAAGGTCTCCAACCTTGTCAGTAAGGTTTTGCTGAACATCGAACCACCCAAACAACTGGCATTAACAATCTGCTTGTCAGCTTTTATCATGCTCCGGCTGTCCTCAGTTGCTCATTCCGGTAGTCGTGTTTCTGGTACAGGTGCATGTGAGTCGTGATGTGTAGAGAGTTGTATGCTCCCCTCTTTGTACCCCTTACATTTCCTCCTCAACCCCCTTGCTCCCTCCAATCCCTCTTCTTCTCCTCCCCCTCCCTTTTCGTTCCCCCCCATCGGCTCGCTCTCACTACCGTAATTCTAACCCTCCCCCACCCCCCCCCCCCCCCCCCTTCCCCTCCCCTACCCATTTCATGGTTGCTTTGACAGCTGAAGGGCTTTCAACACCTTCGCCTAGTGATGCTCCTTTCAGCAGCACAAGTGCGCAACTTCCTAGAGCAAGTTAATGACATGGTTGATGAAGATTGAGAGATATTACACGTGTGTAGTGAAAAAGAAAGCCAGAATGCAGGATGGTTGCATAAGTTCCTATTGGTTGTCCTGTCTATGCGACAACACGTAGCAAATAACAGAGAGGTCTACCATGCTATGAGGCTAGCGAATCATTCTGTACCGCATCAATTCGGTGACGCGCTATGGACAATTGCAGTTGCAAGGCACATCGCACGCCAAGCCAGCTTGCCCCAAGCCACACGGCATATGACGTTTCCGCGTGTTTTCCTGCCGAGGACAACATTTTTCCGTGCTTCACGAATCACCCACAAAATGAAAGCCGTCGGATTACTATTCGACAAAACGTCGCGACGGTGACGATGAATGGAGCTGTTGCTCTGGTTTCGGTCAGGTCGTCCACGGTTGACCCCGAGGACCAGGCCCCACGCGATACGACCTTGCAAACTGCCCCATTCACACACTCGTCTCTTCTCTACACGAAGACGTTGCTACCGAATTCTAGTACACCCTCATTCTCAGTCTTCTCACCGGCGGAAGCAGTGGCTACAGTGTTTGGACGTAGCGGGCTGGTGAGATAACTCGGTTGCGGGCCAAGTCGCACGAGGCGACGAAACCAGACTTGGGCCGTAAAATTCCGTTAACGCTGAATAACTGTCTTAACCGTTTAGAAAACAGCAGTACCATTCTAGAACGTATAGAACCTTGACTAAACGCCCTGGGTCAAACTGTCAGTATAACGCATGTGATAGGACCTTCTTTGGTCCGCTGCGGCTACACTAAGCGTCCCGGTCAGTATAACATATGCCAGTCTAACGAGAATGAGGGTGTAGTTTCGCAGACGCAGCTGAACGCTCGTGAATTCGTTTAGGTCACTCTATCTGGTTGAACCGACCAAACAGTAGAGTCTAGGGCATTTACAGTCACACCGCTTCCCTCATCCCCCACCCTATATGCATCGAGGTGGAATTTCCAATTAGTAGTGACCCACTACCCACGAGTGTGGCTTTGTTTGTGCGAAGCTCGCACCTTACCCCCTCACCATGGCACGTGCTTTTCGTCGAAGCATCGGTTTCTTGCCGTGCGGATCGTTAGTTGCGTCCAGTTTAAGCTCCTGACTTATGTTCCAAGCATTAGCACAATCACTTGTCCCGGCTCCTACCTTGGTAGGCTGCCTATTCAAACCCTAATTAGGAGGCACGTCCAATCCAACATGTGGAGCTCTTTTTTCCCTTCCACCTCGCTGCGGCTTTTCGCCTGCACTCAGCCGTTCCCTCTTAACGACCTACCTGACGATGTCTTAGCTCGCGTTCTACACTACGTCACGCGCCGCTCCTTCGACCACGCCTTAGTTTGCAAGCGCTGGTACCAACTATCCTGCCTAGGCCGCACCTACGTCCACGTGACACACGAAATTTCCACGCAGAAGCTCCTTAAGTCGCTCGCGCGATTCCCGCTGCTTACCCACCTTATAGTCGCCGACCGAACCGTCTATGACGCGGATGACCTGCTCCTCTGCGGATTAGGCGTGACGTGTCCCAATCTTAATCTCCTCCACGTAGGCTACCAGCAACGCACGCGCTTCAGCGAAGCCGGTCTGTCCAATTTATTTCGCGGCTGCCCGCGGCTCCAGGTCATCCGTCTCCTCTCCTACCGCCGCGTCTCCGCCCTCCCGCCCACCGTCAACCTCCTAACACAACTCGAAGCCCTAGAACTCGGTCAAAGTGAGCACCTAGGTCAACCATCTGTAAGCACCCTCTCTCGCTTCACCTCCACTCACTGCAACCTCTCCCTCCTCTCCTCCCTCCGAACCATCCGCATCTCCAGCCGTTGCTTCCACCATCTCCCGCCGTCCATCGGCGATCTGCCCGCGCTGGAGCACCTCGAGATCAACGCGTTCGACCTCTTGATGCTTCCCGAAACCCTAGGCCGCGTGGGAACCCTCCGAGTGCTCAAACTGGAATCGGAGCGCCTCACATGCCTCCCGGATTCCCTAGGCGGGTTATCCAATCTCGAGGAACTCCATCTGTCGCAGTGCGCTGCGCTGACCGCCCTCCCGGATTCGCTCGCCGAGCTTTCCCGCCTCTCCCGCCTCCGCCTGAGCGACTGTAGCGCGCTACAGCTTCTTCCGGCCGGCACAGCGCAGCTGACAGCCCTAGTAACCCTAGAAGTTGTCCGATGCGAGAGGCTAGCGAGTCTGCCCGAAGACATAGGGTGTCTGGTGAGGCTTGAGAGTATGGAGTTAAAGCAGCTGCCGAGTCTGGTAGGGTTACCAGAGTCGATAGGGCACCTGGGGGGTCTGCGAGTGTTGGAGGTGGAGGGGTGCGATGCGTTGCGGGAGGTGCCTGAGTCCTGGGCGCATCTGTCGGGGCTGGAGCGGCTGTGCGTGAATGGCGCCCGGCATTTGACCACCCTGCCGCCCTTCCGCGTTGCGTCCTCTGCGTTGGGTCTTGGTGGCGGGAACGCTGGCGGGTTGAGGGCGGGAGGTTCGGGTGGATTCGGTTGGTTGGAGCGGCGTGAGCGGCATAGGTCACTGGATGAGCTGTCTCTTGAAGATGCTTCGACTTCTGCAGGTGCTGCTGCTGATGCTCATGCTGATGCTGCTCATGCATCAGCTGTCAGCACGCTGTTTGGCCTTACTGCGCCCGCAGCCCCCAACACCAATACACCCAGCAACACAACCAGGTCACCTTCTTATGCTGCTGCTGCTGCTGCTGCTGCTGCTGCTGCTGCTGCTGCTGCTGCTGCTGCTGCTGCTGCTGCTGCTGCTGCCGCTGCTGCTGCTGCTGCTGCTCCAGGGCCGTACTCTTTCCACGACCCAACCCTCCCTCTCACCAACCCTCCACACCTCTCCGCCACCCTTTCCTCTCTCCGTTTCCTGGAAATTTCCGACTGTGCTTCGCTCATTTCCCTGCCCGAAGACCTCGGGCAGCTTCCTGCCCTTGACACGCTGCTCCTGCTCAAGCTCCCGTCCCTCGAACGCCTGCCCGACTCACTCGGGCAGCTGCCCGCGCTGAAAGTTTTTGGCCTATCGCTCTGCCCGCGCCTGGAAGAGCTGCCCGTTTCCATGGCGAACCTGCCCGTGCTACAGTGCCTGGTGATACACGACTGCTGGCGATTGGCTTCCCTCCCCCCCAACGCCCTGAAGCAGTGGGAAACCCTAACGGAGCTGATTGTAGCGGATTGCCCTGCTCTAGACGACCTTGGGTTTGGGCTGGAGGGAGCAGAGGGGGAGAGGGAGGGGGGGAGGAAGAGGCGGAGGTGGGCTGGTGCGGGATGGAGGAGAGTGAGAGGGGGAGGGATGGAGGGAGCGGGGCGAGGGGAGGGGAGTGGGATGGGGAGGAGGAGGGTGGGGAAAGCAGCGATAGATGATGATGACGATGAATTTGAGGGAGATTCTTCAGACGAGGAGGATGACGAGAGTTACGTGAGTGACGAGGAGGAAGAGGAGGAGAGTGAGACTGATGATGGGGATGAGGACGAGGGCAATGGATCAGAGGACGAAGAGGAGACGTGGGACGATGACTCTCCCGTGCACTTCCCCTTCCCTACCACCACATCCACATCCACAGCCACCGCATCGTCCTTCCGACCCCCACACATCCCATCATCTTCCGCATCACCATCATCAGCAGCATCGTGCAGGCCGGCACGCCATCTCCACCACTACGAGAGGGTGCTCTCGCGCCTCTCCCACCTGCATTACCTCGAGGGATGGCTGTCCGGCAGCCCGCCTCTGCTCGCCTACTTTGAAAACTCCTTCCCCCACGGCCTCTACTCCTCCCTGCGCCTCTCTGCCGCTCCTGGGCCGTCCCCTGCGTCCTTCAATCTTCCTCCTCCGTCGTCCAGCCCGTCAGCTGCTTGCAACCCTCTGCTGTCTGGCATCCCCCCACCTCCGCCTGCCTCTGCTTCGCTTGGTGCTGGGAATTTCGTGCCTGCATTTGTCTCGCCAGCAGTCACTCCTCTAGCAGCCACGTCAGCAGCAGCCACATCGGCAGCAGCAGCACCTACCACTGCACCGCCACCACCGCCACCACCACCGCCGCCACCACCACCACCACCAGCAAGGGCTCTTGTTGCAGCATCCACTAGCAGCGCTACCCCCATCAGCAGTTTCTTTTCGTTCAGTGCGGCCTTTGGCCTGGGTGGAAGCAGGTTCGGCACAGATGGTGCAGCTAGCACAGCAGCAGGTGGCAGCGGCGCGGCAGCAGGTGGAGGAGGAGCAAAGGATCAAGGCAGAAGCAGTGCTGTCAGCAGCACTCCCAGTAGCAGCAGTGCGTTCGGCAGTGCTCCCAGCAGCTGCGCTCCCAGCAGCAATGCTCCGGCTGAATCAAACCCGAATCCCTTCACAGAAACCAGACCTGCCACCACCACAGCTACCACCACCACTGCTGTGAATTCTAGCATCCCCGTTCCGTCTCTCACCACCACAGCTACCACCACCACTACTGCTACTGCCACTGCGACTGCCACCCCCACCGCGACACCCACAGCCACCACCACCGCCACTACTGCCGCTGGGGCAGCTACTAGAACCACCAACCGAGTCTTGGGCGGCGCACTCCCCCGTCTGCACATTCTCGTGGTGGACGGCTGCGGTTTGGACTATCTGCCGCCCGGTCTGCTGCAGCTGCCCGAGGTGAAGGCGATTGGATTCTGCGGGCGGCACGGCGTGGGGTTTAGGGACAAGCAGGCGCCGGGGAGGGAGGGGTTTTCCCATCACGCGTGTGGCAGTCTGGACCATTTCCACATGTATGTGCGTCACACCCGGTTCTGCTGCCGACACTGCGGTGCCAAGGTGAAAAACCCGCGGTGACTGGAAGAGTCAGGGGCAGGGGCAGGAGGGGGAAGAGAGGCAGAGGAGGGCAGAGAGGGAGAGGACGGGAATTCGGGGGCAGAAGTTACTGGGATTGGAAGAGTGGGGAGAGATGAGATTTAAAGGAGGAGCCAGTGGCAGCAAGGGGAGGGGGGTTCCGACCATGCGTGTGTGAGTTTGGACCATTTCCACATGTATGTGCGGCACGCTCGGTTCTGCTGCCGGCACTGCGGTGCCAAAGTGAAGAACCCCCGACGAATGGGGGAGATGGATGGTGGAGGAGTGGCAGGTGAAGGGGCCACACATTCTCATTAGCAGGTTCTTGTGCGGATATGCACTGTGGGCTGCAGGCGAAATGGCCTTGGAGAGCAAGAGGGCGAGGTAAGTCAAGGAAGCCGAGGGGTATGGGGAAGAGGGCTGGAATATGGAGTGAGGTGGACGATGCAGATTACCTTGATGTCGAACCGTGAGGTAAGGATGGGGCTTTTTGAGTGGAAGGGTGGAGTGACAAAGGCTTTAAGTGGAATGGCTATGGAATTTACGGTAGAAAGATGTTTCTTGCATGGTGAGGTGAGGATGCTATTGGTGAATGGAAGGGGGAGGCACAGGAAGAGTTTGGAGGAAGTTGAGGTTGAGGGGGAGAGGAGAGAGAGGGAGCGTTGGGGAAGGAAGAGCGGGGACTGGGGAGGGGATTTAAGTTGAGATGGATGAGAAGAGGTGTTGATGCAGAGTACCGCTGGAATAGCGGTAAGGAATTTCTACTTTTTTCGAATTTCTACTATTTCGCAACACTGTGGTGGTGGTACACTGGGTTCGGTTGTGAGAGGGAGACTGCTGGTTACAAGGAAAAGTAATCACCTGGGTTGCAAGGGCAGGAAACTGCAAGTGCTCAAGTTTCATGTGGTGTCGGGGTTTCTTCTGCCTGTGAACGTGGATGGCAAGCAATCGGGTGATGCTTTCAGGAGATGCTTGTGGTTTATTGTTTATAAGGAATTGACATGAATCGCCTGCTTGTATTGTGAACTTGTGCTGAAAGCAAACATTGTTAAAACTATCACATAGCAGGCTTGTTTTTCTAAACTCCAATTGTTTCCACATACTAAAGCCGTCAGTTATTCGAGTTATCCTCTACCGAACACTTCCCTCGATTTTGTCGCAAGCAGCAACAAGGGTGTTCACGTCACTTCGCTTCCTGAGCAGCAAAACAAAATCAGGAGTTGAGTGAGACTGGCACCTACTCAGGGGCTTCAACGGGACGCTTCACCTACCATGGCCGCGCGCTGTCGAATCCGAATGTTGCGATTCCATATTAGATACATCTGAAGCTTACCGTGCCGCTCACCTCCTAATTTACAGGTGAGATTGACAGCTTACCGTGCCGCTCACCTCCTAATTTACAGGTGAGATTGACAATGGTGGCATTGACTCCCCATCGCGAGTGCGGGAATGGCTTAGTGCGAATATTCGATTGCGAGAATGCGACTGTGAGGCTGGCGACTGAGAGAACGTGAATGCGATTGCGACTGCGAATACGAGAATGGATTGCGAGAATTCGACTGTGAATAAGCGAATGCGATTGCGAATACGAGAATGCGATCGCGAATACGAGAATGCGATTGCAAGAATGCGATTGCGAATACGAGAATGCGAGTGCGTGAATGCAGCTGCGAGGCGTGAACGTCCTTGCCTTATTCGTGAGCGAACTCACAACGCGGATGTAGGCCGTCAAGCTGCAGCTCGTACGTCCAGGTCTCATTGAGTCAACCCTACACCTCTTCTACCCAGCTCCTATTCAAGAGTCGCTACTCTCGCAAACGTTAGCATCTGCCATGGCCTCATAACCTGACTGCTGACCTGGTGGATTATGACTGCAACCTCCCCAAACCTCACCCCTCTCCATCTCTCCCCCTCCTCCTCCCCCATCCCCTTCCCTTCCTCCTCCAAATCAACATTCTCCCAGCACCGCAAACCCCTTCAGAGCAGCCGCTGATTGGTCCGCACTTGACGGTAGCTCAACCCAGGCCTGCTCTATCGGCGCCTATAAACGAGTCAGCCCATGGCGCGGACGCCGTTCGAGGACAGTCTAGCGCAGCATGTGGTGGTGGTGCCCGACCTCGTCAGTGCTCTCCCCTCCCCGCCCTGAATCTTTATTGTTTGGAATTTCTGATCCATTTTACGACCAGTTTTTCCTTTTCTGAGTGCCCATTGTTTTCGTTCTCGATTGCCCGTAAGATCCGCCTAGCTCCTTAGCTCGCTCCGCTTCACTCATGCTGTTCGGCTAGCTGTTTTTTTCCCCCTTGCCCTTCCCCTCCCGCCCTCCCCCCACTCTTCCTCCCCAGTCCCCCAAAAACCCTGACCTTCTCTCACCTTTTCCCCGTCCCCTCCCCACCCCCTTCCCCAGAGTCCTGATCTGTTCCGTGGAATAAAGGAGGTGAGACTGCTAGTAGCGTCGCCCTTCTTGCAAATAGCCTTCTGCCAGCTTCACCGTTGCTTATCACCTGCACCCCCCTTCCCACAACATAACCCCCCTTCTTCCCACCCCCTTTCCCAGAGTCCTGACCTGTTCCGTGGAATAAAGGTGGCGAGGCTGCTGGTAGCAGCGCCCTTCCTGCTGGCGTTCCTACTCGCCTCGCTCACCTCCCCGGTGCTCATACCCGTCTTCCTCCTAGCCGCTGCGGCCGTGCTCTTTGCCTCCCTGCTCGCCTCCTGGGTGCGGTCCAGGGATGATGGAGGGAACACCCTCAGACAGGTGGGTTGTTAGTCTAGGTTTAGGTGGGGGGAGGGGGAGGGGAAGCTTGTGGGTTGGGATGGCACTGGCCGTCTTCCTCCTCGCCGCTGCCGCCGTGCTCTTTGCCTCGCTACTCGCCTCCTGGGTGCGGTCCAGGGATGACGGCGGGAACACCCTCAGACAGGTGAGTTGGCTCTCAGGGATAGCAACAAGGCCCATGCGTTCTCTGCCCACCTTCTCGCCTTCCTGCTAGCCCCGCTGCTCGTCTGCCTGCTCGCCCTTCCTGCTGGCGTTCCTGCTGGCCTCGCTCACCTCCCCGGTGCTCATCCCCGTCTTCCTCGTCGCCGCTGCTGCCATGCTCTTTGCACTTCCTGTCCCCGTGCTCTTTGCACTTCCTGTCCCCGTGCTCTTTGCACTTCCTGTCCCCGTGCTCCCCTGGCTCTTTGCCTCTTTGCACTTCCTGTCCCCGTGCTCCCCTGGCTCTTTGCTTCTTTGCACTTCCTGTCCCCGTGCTCCCCTGGCTCTTTGCCTCTTTGCACTTCCTGTCCCCGTGCTCCCCTGGCTCTTTGCCTCTTTGCACTTCCTGTCCCCGTGCTCCCCTGGCTCTTTGCCTCTTTGCACTTCCTGTCCCCGTGCTCCCCTGGCTCTTTGCCTCTTTGCACTTCCTGTCCCCGTGCTCCCCTGGCTCTTTGCCTCTTTGCACTTCCTGTCCCCGTGCTCCCCTGGCTCTTTGCCTCTTTGCACTTCCTGTCCCCGTGCTCCCCTGGCTCTTTGCCTCTTTGCACTTCCTGTCCCCGTGCTCCCCTGGATCTTTGCCTCTTTGCACTTCCTGTCCCCGTGCTCCCCTGGCTCTTTGCCTCTTTGCACTTCCTGTCCCCGTGCTCCCCTGGCTCTTTGCCTCTTTGCACTTCCTGTCCCCGTGCTCCCCTGGCTCTTTGCCTCTTTGCACTTCCTGTCCCCGTGCTCCCCTGGCTCTTTGCCTCTTTGCACTTCCTGTCCCCGTGCTCCCCTGGCTCTTTGCCTCTTTGCTCTTCCTGTCCCCGTGCTCCCCTGGATCTTTGCCTCTTTGCACTTCCTGTCCCCGTGCTCCCCTGGCTCTTTGCCTCTTTGCACTTCCTGTCCCCGTGCTCCCCTGGCTCTTGCCTCTTTGCACTTCCTGTCCCCGTGCTCCCCTGGCTCTTTGCCTCTTTGCACTTCCTGTCCCCGTGCTCCCCTGGCTCTTTGCCTCTTTGCACTTCCTGTCCCCGTGCTCCCCTGGCTCTTTGCCTCTTTGCACTTCCTGTCCCCGTGCTCCCCTGGCTCTTTGCCTCTTTGCACTTCCTGTCCCCGTGCTCCCCTGGCTCTTTGCCTCTTTGCACTTCCTGTCCCCGTGCTCCCCTGGCTCTTTGCCTCTTTGCACTTCCTGTCCCCGTGCTCCCCTGGCTCTTGCCTCTTTGCACTTCCTGTCCCCGTGCTCCCCTGGCTCTTTGCCTCTTTGCACTTCCTGTCCCCGTGCTCCCCTGGCTCTTTGCCTCTTTGCACTTCCTGTCCCCGTGCTCCCCTGGCTCTTTGCCTCTTTGCACTTCCTGTCCCCGTGCTCCCCTGGCTCTTTGCCTCTTTGCACTTCTTGTCCCCGTGCTCCCCTGGCTCTTTGCCTCTTTGCACTTCCTGTCCCCGTGCTCCCCTGGCTCTTTGCCTCTTTGCACTTCCTGTCCCCGTGCTCCCCTGGCTCTTTGCCTCTTTGCACTTCCTGTCCCCGTGCTCCCCTGGCTCTTTGCCTCTTTGCACTTCCTGTCCCCGTGCTCCCCTGGCTCTTTGCCTCTTTGCACTTCCTGTCCCCGTGCTCCCCTGGCTCTTTGCCTCTTTGCACTTCCTGTCCCCGTGCTCCCCTGACTCTTTGCCTCTTTGCACTTCCTGTCCCCGTGCTCCCTTGGCTCTTTGCCTCTTTGCACTTCCTGTCCCCGTGCTCCCCTGGCTCTTTGCCTCTTTGCACTTCCTGTCCCCGTGCTCCCCTGGCTCTTTGCCTCTTTGCACTTCCTGTCCCCGTGCTCCCCTGGCTGCTCGGCTCCTGGATGCGGACCAAATATGATGACCAAAGGTGGGTTGGGGGTGGGGGTGGTTGTGGGGGTTGGGTTGGGGGATGGGGATGAGGAGCAGCTCGAGACCTCCTCACTCCCTGTCAACCTGCTTGTTGTGCTCTTTGTCTGCCTCACCCCCTTTCCCTCCCACACGTCGTGGTCACTCACTCACACTGTCTTCACATTGTTAGCAATTTCGTTTTCAGTATGTTTTTGTTTTCTTGTTTTAGACATCACGCCTCGGCAGGAGGTCATGGGCGTGCGCTGCTCCCTCTCTCCTCCCTCCCTTCGTTAGCCACTCCCATTTCCTCCTCAGTCCTCGCCACCCCTCTTGCGCTCCTCCCTGCCTGCCCACACCAGGTGACAGCAGCAGTGCAGCGGGGGGCATCCTATTTTTGAGTCGACTAAAAAATTTCCTCCTCAGTCCTCGTCACCCCTCTTGCACTCCTCCCTGCCCACATCAGGTGACAGCAGCGGTCCAAAGGGGAGCGGCCACGCTGCGACTTTTGAGGCGCCTCAAAAGTCGTCTCAGTCTTCGTCACCCCTCGTGCGCTCCTCCCTGCCCACACCAGGTGACAGCAGCGGTCCAAAGGGGAGCGTCCACGCTGCGAGCAGCCGTAACAGCGGCAGCAGCCAAGGCGGTGCTAGTGGCCACCATGCTGGTGGCACTCATCCACCTCTCCCACCAGCTCTCGCCTCAGCAGGAGGCCACCGGCGTGCACCGTTCTCCCTCATCTCTCCCTCCCTGAACCTTTCCCTCATGCCACCTCACTCCTCTTCACTCCTTGTCATTTCTCTTCACTTCTCCTGCCCCCACCAGGTGACAGCAGCCGTCCAAAGAGGGGCCTCAACTCTCCGAGCAGCGGTGACAGCAGCAGCAGCCAAGGCGGTGCTAGTGGCCACCATGCTGGTGGCGCTCATCCACCTCTCCCACCAGCTCTCACCTCAGCAGGAGGCCACCGGGGTGCACCGCTCCCTGCTCGCCTTTGTCTCGCTGCTCTCCTTCCTCCTGGGAGGCTCCTGCATGGCTCTTGCAGCGCACGCTGCAGTGTGGGTGTCCGTGCCTGCTGCTGCCAGGATTGCTGCTGCTGCCAGGCGATCCCCCCAAGAGGCCCTTCAGGTAAAAAAACGCATGTTGTCGTCTCGCTGCTCTCCTTCTTTCCTCCTGGGAGGGTCCTGCATGGCTCTTGCCGCGCACGCTGCAGTGTGGGTGTCCGTGCCTGCTGCTGCCAGGATTGCCACTGCTGCCAGGCGATCCCCCCAAGAGGCCCTTCAGGTAAAAAAACGCATGTTGTCGTCTCGATGCTCTCCTTCTTTCCTCCTGGGAGGGTCCTGCATGGCTCTTGCAGCACACGCTGCTGTGTGGGTGTCCGTGCCTGCTGCTGCCAGGATTGCCACTGCTGCCAGGCGATCCCCCCAAGAGGCCCTTCAGGTAAAAAAACGCATGTTGTCGTCTCGATGCTCTCCTTCTTTCCTCCTGGGAGGGTCCTGCATGGCTCTTGCAGCACACGCTGCTGTGTGGGTGTCCGTGCCTGCTGCTGCCAGGATTGCCACTGCTGCCAGGCGATCCCCCCAAGAGGCCCTTCAGGTAAAAAAACGCATGTTGTCGTCTCGCTGCTCTCCTTCTTTCCTCCTGGGAGGGTCCTGCATGGCCCTTGCCGCGCATGCTGCTGTGTGGGTGTCTGTTCCGGCTGCTGCCAGGATTGCCACTGCTGCCAGGCGATCCCCTCAGGAGGCCCTTCAGGTAAAAGAACAAAGGCATTGTCATTTCGCTTCTCTCCTCGCCTTCCTCCTGGGAGGGTTCTGCATGACTCTTGCTGCACACGCTGCTGTGTGGTTGTCCGGTAAGGGTGTAAAAACGAATACGGATTCGAATACGGTTATCTAAAACGAATAATTGTCGAATACCTGGCTGTATTTGTATTTGTTCGAATACCTGTCCCTCCACGAATTCGAATACGATTCGAATACATGGTGTGTCGAATACGGTTTCGAATAGCATATTGTAGCTCAAACAAGGATCTCATGATTCACGGTGGGGCTTAAATGCATACTGAAGTATCATTCACACCCTTTTACTCTAACTCATTGGCCCCTTGCTCAGTTAGCATGGCTCTGACGGCCGTTCTGTAGAGTCCTTTGTATTGTTTACTCAAGATTTCGTGAATAATAGCGGCTGGTTTGAGTGGTTCAGTAACTTAAGAACGAATCGAATATGTATTCGAATAACCGGTTATCTAAACCGAATACTCGAATACTTGAACGTCGAATACTTTCGAATAGTAAGGGGCATTTGTATTTGATTTGTATTTGATATTTGTCGAATATCGAATACTAATACGAATACAGTGGTATTTGTTTACACCCTTAGTTGTCCGTGCCGGCTGCTGCCAGGATTGCTGTTGCTGCCAGGCGATCCCCTCAGGAGGCCCTTCAGGTGAGAAAACCAGAACCCACTCGTGTCCCTGTCTTGACGGCAGCACAACCACACTAAAAAATCAACTGTAGGCAGAGGCCAAGAAATGGTGCGTTCGGAATTTTCCAAGAAAGGAAAGGGAGTGAGGGGTTGGGGAGAAAATGAGGTTGTGGAGGTAGGCAAGAGAGAGAATGACTGGAAGCCGAGTTAGGGCTACCACAAAGTTAACGCAACAAGGGCTACCACAAGTTAACGCAACAACCCTCCCCATCCCCAGGTTGCAATCCGAGCAGCGGGGGCAGCAGCGCTGGTGGTGGCAGCAGTGCCGGTGGTGGGGATGGGCATCAACTACAGCGCCCTGCTCGCCTTCTTCTTCCTTTCTTGCACAATACCCCATGCATATGGTTCTGTCAACCCCTCCCATGCGTATCGTTCTCAACCGCTCCCCACCCACAGGTGGCGATTCGTGCAGCGGGAGCAGCAGCGCTGGTGGTGGCAGCAGTGCCGGTGGTGGGGATGGGCATCAACTACAGCGCCCTGCTCGCCTTCTTCTTCCTTTCTTGCACAATACCCCATGCATATGGTTCTGTCAACCCCTCCCATGCGTATCGTTCTCAACCGCTCCCCACCCACAGGTGGCGATTCGTGCAGCGGGAGCAGCAGCGCTGGTGGTGGCGGCGGTGCCGGTGGTGGGGATGGGCATCAACTACAGCGCCCTGCTCGCCTTCTTCCACATGCACCTCGCCCCGCTCCCCGCCTCCCTCGCTGCACAAAAACGAAGAGGCCTCTCCGCCACTGCTGCCTCGGCCGCTACTGCGGGTTCGGCTATGGCTTCAGCAGGCCTTAAGCCCACTGATTGTAAGCACAAAGAAACGGCTTTCCTGTGTTGACTTTGTGCTTGCTTGATATGCATGATGGGAGGGGGGCCTCTCCGCCACTGCTGCCTCGGCCGCTACTGCGGGTTCGGCTATGGCTTCAGCAGGCCTTAAGCCCACTGATTGTAAGCAAGCAGCGAAAAGCCGAAAATATTACGCAACTTCACTCTCTTGCCTCATCTTGATTCTGCCTCTTATCCTCTCCTCCGTACCTCACCTTCCCTCCATCCTCCCCCTACTCACCCCTCCCACCGCAGTGCCGGCATTGCTTGTCTGCTTCTGTTTCGGGGCGGCAGTGGTGTCTCTCTTCTACCACCTCCCGCCGTCCATCTTCTCCCGCTCCCTGGCTCTGGGCCACAAGCTTATATCGAGGATGGACAGAAGCGCATCTGAGGCGGCAGGAGGGGGCGCCAATGTTGTTGCTGTTGCTGACATGGTGGGTCTGTTTTCGAGGTTTTGTTTTCTTAAGGCCTATTTTGAAGGGTCGTTAAAACTCGCTTCTCGCTCCTCCCTCCTCTCTGTATTACCCCCTGCATCAAGTTGCCTAAAATATATATATATATATATATATATATATATATATATATATATATATATCCTGTCTTCTTCCCTCTCACCCCCACCCTCGTATCTTTCTCCATGCGTCCGTGGAGAGCAGGTGGGGGTGGGCATGGCGAGGGGGGCAGCGAGGGCGTGTGAGGCGTTCTGCCTGGCTGCAGCGGAGGCAGTGGCATCGATGGTGCTGGGGGCGCATGTGGCACAGCACTGCGCCATCGACAGTAGGTTTGCCTTTGCTTTTGATTAATCTCAGAAGCGACTCAGGATTTGCCTTGGCGGTGGCGTCGATGGTGCTGGGGGCGCATGTGGCACAGCACTGCGCCATCGACAGTAGGTTTGCTTCCCTTGCAGCACTTCTTTCACTCTTTGCCCTTCCCTGATTTCCCCCCCATTCCACTCGTTTGCTTCACACTCTCCCACTCCAGGCGCCACACATGTCATCATCGACCTTACATGCACCTTTTGAGGCGCCTCACAACTTTTGAGGCCCCTCAAAAGCCAGGCCCCACACATGTCATCATCGACCTTACATACACCTCCCTCCTTGCCCTCCCCCCCCTCCCTTCCCTCCCTCCCCTCTCCTTACCAATCCAGACCCAACAGGGTTCATCCTTCTGCCCCTCGTGGTGCTCTCTCTCGACCTCCTCACATCAGCCGCAGCCATACTCTCCGTCTCTGCTGCTGCTGGCTCCTCCCGCCTCCCTCACTCTCTCCCCGTCGACTCCTCTTCCTCTTACTCCTCCTCCTCCTCCCCCTTCTCCTCGCACTCGCCGCTCTTCCGCTCCTCTCCCCGCTCGCCCATGGTGCGGGGATCAGTGCTGCCCACAGCAGCAGAGGAGGTGGTGGGGTGTATATTCAACGGATACGCGCTCTCGCTTGTGCTCGCTGTCTCATCATTCGCCCTGGTAAGTGGCTCCCATTGTAGCCCCTGAATGGGGGGGCTCTGTATGGGTGTTTCTGGTATGGTGTGCTGTGCTGCCCGCAGCAGCAGAGGAGGTGGTGGGGTGTGTATTCAACGGATATGCCCTCTCGCTTGTGCTCGCTGTCTCCTCCTTTGCCCTGGTAAGTGGGTTGCTTGTTGCATCACGGAGGGGCACTGTATGTGTTGCTCACAGCACCAAAACACCTGGCTGCACTTCTTCCTTTGCGCCCTCCTCGGAATGCTCTCCTCCATCCTCCTCCCAATGCTCCTCTCTCGTCCCTACCCACCCAAATCAACCCTCAGGCGACCAGGTGACTATATTAAGATGAGCACAGCCCTTACGTATCCCCCCTTGCTCCCCCACCTTTCCCTTTTGTTTTCCCATTTGCGCCCATCCCATTCACAACCCGCCCTTTCCAGGCGACCAGGTGGTTGCTATTCACGGAGCAGGCCCCTCTAGCCTGGCTGCACTTCTTCTTCTGCGCCCTCCTCGGAATGCTCTCCTCCATCCTCCTCCTCCTCTCCTCCTCCCTCCTCTCCGCCCCGCACCTCCCCCCCGTCCGCTCCCTCGCAATCGCCTCCTCCTCCGGCCACGCATCCAACATCTCCTCCGGCCTCGCCCTCGGGATTGCCGCCGCCGCGCCGCCAGCTGTCATCGTGGGATTGGCCGTGGCGGCGGCGGTGTGGCTGGGGCGGAATTCGGGGCTGGTGGATGGGAAGGGGGAGCCGGCAGGGGGGCTGCTGGGCCTGGCTGTGGCGGTGATGGGCATGCTCAGCAGCGGGTGCTTCTCCCTCACCACGGATCTGTTTCAGCTGGCTGTTTCGCATGCCGGCCTGCTTTGTAAAATGATGGCACAGGTGAGTGAGAGACACAAGGTCAACCAAGGGGGCTGGTGGATGGGAAGGGGGAGCCGGCAGGGGGACTGCTGGGACTGGCTGTGGCGGTCATGGGTATGCTCAGCAGCGGGTGCTTCTCCCTCACCACTGACTTGTTTCAGCTGGCTGTTTCGCATGCCGGCTTGCTGTGTAAAATGATGGCTCAGGTGAGTCGGGGACACGAGGTCAACCAAAGGGGGTGGTGGATGGGAAAAGAGGGAGTTGCTGGTGAGGGAGTGGGGGTTTACTCTGCTGGGGCTGGCTGTAGCGGTGATGGGATGCTTAGTAGTGGGTGCTTCTCCCTCACCACGGATTTGTTTCAGCTGGCTGTTTCACACGTGTAAAATGATGGCACAGGTGGGTGGGGGTCAACCAAGGTTACGGGGACTGGTGGATGAGGATAGGCCTGATAGCTGGTGAAAGGGGGAAACTTGGGAGAGCCCGTGGGGGGGCTGTTGGGCCTGGTGGATGGGAAGGGGGAGCCGGCAGGGGGGTTGCTGGGGCTGGCTGTGGCGGTGATGGGGATGCTTAGTAGTGGGTGCTTCTCCCTCACCACTGATTTGTTTCAGCTCGCTGTTTCACACGCTGGGTTACTATGTAAAATGATGGCACACGTGGGTGGGTTAATGCTCACGACCTTGTTCCAATGGTACCTAATACTTACCTGCCTTTTTCCCGATGAACTAACTTTCCCTTGAGTTCTCTCCCGCTCTCTCTTCTTCCCTCCCTTCACCTCCGTTTCCTCCCCCGTCCCATTCTCCTACGTGCAGCACCAGAAGCAGCAGCAGCAGGGGCAGATGCAGCAGATGCAGGAGTTCAGTCTCGGCCCGGCAGCACATGATGTGATGCAGGACGCACATGGCATGGCAGCACACAGCATGGCATCACATGGCATGGACGCACATGGCATGGCAGCTCACAGCATGCCATCACATGGCATGGACGCATATGGCATGGGCATGCAAGACGGAGGCGGCATGTCTTCAGACCATATGGCAGCAGCAGGAGGATCACCGCATCTGTTGCAACAACAAGTATCCTCAGACGCAGCTGCAGCAACGGGAGGGGTAGGTGGAGGGGTAGCGACAGGAGAGATGGCAGCAGGAGGGTTTGCAGCAGCAGGCAGCACAGGGGACTCCTCATCCTCGTTACAGTCATCTTCGTTACAATCCTCCGCGCTTCCTCCCTACGCTCCCTCATCTTCAGCATCAGCATCGCCAGCAGCGGCGGCCGCGGCAGCAGCGGCAGCGGCTGTGGTACGGACGCCAGTCAGTCCCTTGGAGGCAGCAGCATCAGCTGTGGCGTCGGCTACTCGGGGCATGGGGTGTGGTGCCTCCTCGCTCTGCTCTCTGCTGCTTGTGCACGCCTTTGTGGCCCTTGTCTCCTCTTACTCCAGCACAGCACTGCACAATGTGAGTTCTGAGACGTCTGTCTGACATGCCATGGGGTGTGTGTGGTGCCCCCTCGCTCTTCTCTGCTCTCCGGTGCTCTCGTACATGCCTTTGTGCCTCTTGTCGCCTCCTACACTGGCACAGCTCTGTATCATGTGAGTTGCAGCCAGGCTTATTGGACTGATCACTCGTATTTGTCATCTTACCCTACCCATCCTTTCCTCTCTATCTCGTATCCCTCTTTTTTTTTCCTTTTTTTTTTTGCCTCCTATCTTTCCCATCCTGCTCGGAGGTAGAGTTGCTGCAGGCAGAGATGCTGGTGGAGTGCATGGTGGGAGGGGGGCGGCAGTGGTAGTGTGCTCTAGAGTTGATTTTTAAGGCGCCTCAATAATCAACTCAGCTGCTGCAGGCAGAGATGCTGGTGGAGTGCATGGTGGGGGAGGGGGACGGCAGTGGTAGTGTGCTCTAGAGTTGTGGCAAAGGCACCATGTGGAGTGGAGAAACTACGCTTTCTGCCCAATCAATGATTGCACTGCTCCTTTCCCTCTCCCTCTCCCACACTCCCCCATCAAACACTAGATTGACCTGTTGCGGCCAGAGCTGCTAGTGGCGTGCATGGTGGGGGCGGCAGTGGTGGTGGCAGGCGTGGCGGTGGCAGCATGTAAAGTGACTCCGTTTTCCGTCCAAGAAATGATTATGCTGCTCCTCTCCCTGACCCACACTCCCACCCAATCCCAACGCCAGATTGACCTGCTGCGGCCAGAGTTGCTAGTGGCGTGCATGGTGGTGTTGGGAGGCGATGGCAGGAGGTGGGGTGACTCAGCCATCCAATTCGTATTAGTGCTGCTCCTTCCTTTTCCCACACTCCCACCCAATCCCAACGCCAGATTGACCTGCTGCGGCCAGAGCTGCTAGTGGCGTGCATGGTGGGGGCGGCAGTGGTGGTGGGAGGCGTGGCGATGGCAGGTTCTGGGGTGACGCGGTGCACGGCCATTGTTTTGCGAGAGGGACGCAGACACCTGCACCACCGAGCCGAGGAGAAGGTATGCTGGGGTGGCTCAACTCAAAAGCAAGTTGAGAATAGCCGGCGCTCTTATAAAGAATGTGTGGAGTGATTCAGTGCACGGCCATTGTGGTTAGGGAGGGAAGGAAGCACCTGCACCACCGAGCTGAGGAGAAGGTATGCTGGGAGGGGAGAGAGCGTGCCTTTTTTTTTGGGTTTTCCCTTTTTTTTCTTCTCTTTATAGCGCGATAAAGATGCTGTTATTGCTCTGGGAGAGAATGCGGATGGTAAGGTCAAGGTCGATTCTCTTACAGAAGCATTGATAACTAGATTCCAAACACGCAATAACATATATATATATATATGTATATATATATATGTGTGAATTTAGATTTAGAGTATGTCTTTGAGATCGCCTTCCTGGGCTGTCCCAACTTCGAAGTCGGGACAGCGAAAAGTGCACATGGCACGTGCAAGGCATGGGGCATTGTGATGAGGTGGCGGGGGGACGAATGTGGACGTCGCAGTTGGGTTGAGCCCAACGTGCGAAGGCAGGATGCGATCATGGCCCAGTACAGTTCAACATCTTCGCCGTCAAACCCCATGGGATGCGATCGCAGAGTGTAGATGGAGTCGTGCAGTGACTTTTGATTGGGGCGCTGGGATGTGGAACGCCGAAACGGTCGCACACACAGAAGTTGGTGAGCACGTGAAAGCATCTTTTGAGCTGCCAGGCTGGAACCACCGCAGTGCACTTTTGGGGGCTGTCCTGTCCCAACTTCGCAGGAAGGCCCTCTGACATGGAGTACCTGCATCCACCTCTATTTTTGCTGACTCTCTGTCTGCTACCATATTCTTTCATGCATCCACTCGTCCTCTCTCTCTCTCAGCCACCCCATCATCTCTTCTTCTCCCCATTCCCTCCCGTTTCTCCCCCAACCCATTCTCCCAGCAGGCATACCCGAGGGCGCCCATGGTACTGGATGATCCATCTCGCTTCGTGGGTGCAGTGGCGGCTGTGCAGTGAGCCTCATGAGTCCACGCACAAACTGAATCCTCGTATGTACCCTCCCCTCCCTTTCCCCACCAACCCGGTTCCCAGCAGGCATACCCGAGGGCGCCCATGGTACTGAATGACCCATCTCGCTTCGTGGGTGCAGTGGCGGCTGTGAGCCTCAGGGAGCTGCTGCTGCCAGGCCTGCTCGCTGTCGCTGCTCCAATCGCCATGGGTGAGTGCGATCGATGCACTGCTACTGGAAATCTGATTTGTGCAATACAGAGAGTGCTGTGTGCAAGGTGCCTCAGAGGCTGTGAGTCTCAAGGAGCTGCTGCTGCCAGGCCTGCTCGCTGTCGCTGCTCCAATCGCCATGGGTATGATTGATGTAGGGCAACATAGTTAGTACAGTAAGATAGCACCACTTTTTTTTTTGTAACGCCTCTCTGTATTTCTATCCATAGTGGCTCTTTCCCTTGTTCCAGTTGTCCCTCCTCAAACACAACCCTGCTACCATCCTACCCCTTCTCTCCTCTCCTTCCCCCCATCGCCTCACAGGCATCATAGTGCGGTAAGTAGGTAAGGCCATTTAACCCTGCTGGCGGCACTGCTGCTGGTGACGCTGCTGTTCGCTCCCTGCCCCTTCATCTTCCCTACCCCTCTCTCTCTCTCGAATGGCCCGTGTATTAGCTGAAGGGTGGTACAAAGGTTTGAAGCAGACACATGCAAACTAGGCAAACAAGCAGACCTATCAACCATCACCTACTCCCCTCCCCTCCCCCCGTTGTCCGACCCTAGTGGTCGGACGGGGGCTCGATCAGCTGGTGCAGCTGCCCCTCGTTGAGAGGGGCCCACGGCCCTTGCAGGCTAAGCTCGTCCGCCTCCAGGGCCTCGTTGGTCTTGGTGCGGAGGGCATTTGCCTGTGCCCTCTGGAGGCACACGCTCCAGCGCTGGCGGTACTCCGTCAGCAGCTTGGCAGCCTCTCGAGAGGTAGGGGCCGCGTTGTAGCGGAGCTTCGCAGCCAGCTCCGCGCACTACCGCAGGTAAGCCCCGGCGACGGGTAGCCGTAGGTCTCCACGGCCAAGGCGTGGAACCCCACCAACGCATTCCGTCCCGCATATTTCTCCTTCCGAGCAGCTGCCGCCCTAGCCGCCCAACCAGGTGCGCGGTTGCAGTTCTCGTCCTGGAAGGACACTGGGTCGGTCACGGTCACGTCACAAAGCCACACTTCTCCGGTCAGGGGATGGCGGATGGAGACATCCGCTTTAAGGTTTTCAACCAGAGAGTAGGCATAGGTCTCCTTGTGAACCGTGAAGCCTGCTTCCGCCCCTATCCTTGCGATTTCATCCCTGAGAGCATGGTGTGTGGCAGTCCTCCCTTTCCCCTTCTCGCAGCGCATAAGGTGATTCGGGAGGCGGTCATCAGGGAAGGTGGTGCGGTATCGGCAGTCGCACCGCCTTGGGACAGGGAGGGGGAGGCCAAGGCGGAAGGAGGAAGCAGTAGAGTGTTGGGAGGGGCCCAGCCTCAGCGCACAAGAGAGTGGGATTGCCAGCAGCCAGTCCCCTGCTCCCGGGCCCAGCAGGGACTGCATCCGCTGAGCATGCCCTGAGAGGGGGTTTGGGCGCATACGCCGCGCCGTGTTCAGCACTCGGAGGTAGCGGCGGGTGTGGACCGCCAGGGCCAGGGACTGCTGGAGCTTCAGTCCCTTGGGGTCGCTCTTACCAGCCTGAAGGGTCTCCAGGCCGTCAGGGGGCAGGGCCGCTTCAGCTGCAGCTAGGCGCGAGGGCAGGGCTGCTGCGGAGTCCGGGGCGGAGTCCATAAGGGGGAGCAGTGCGGCTATGGCGGGGTGTAGGGAGTCGGCTAGCGAGTGCAGGAGGTGAGCCGCGCCGACCACCGAAGCGAGGTACGCGTAACTCCCTTCCACGGCCGGGTCCGTAATGCCTAAACCCCCCAAGGTAACGGGGAGCGCTGCCTGCCGCCAAATACGCCTCCTTTCCGCGTTGCTTCTTGGCGCGACAATGTGCGCGGCCTCTAGGAACGCGTGGAGCAGCCGCTCCCCCCATGCCGACCATTCTGCTGTGGGCAGGACCTCCAGCGGGGTTGTCCTTGCCAGGAAGGAGGCGCGGCGGCTGACGCAACGTGTGAGGAGGAGGAGGCAGAGCTGCGGGTCCATTTGTGCTAGCAACGGGAGCGGTTCAGCTGCTGCCGTAAGCCTGTCCCTGACTGCCGCGGCGCAGCCCTGCGTTGTGCCGACGGGGCTGCCGAGGATTTGCAGCCCTTCAGTCGAGATGGTGATGCCGGGGGGGACGGAGGCAGGGTCAATTGGGGCGGCGGACCAAGCCGCGCACTTAGCAGGGTTGTGAAGGAGCCCCATGGAGGCGAGCGCGGCTGTGAGGTGGTCGAAGGCCGCGGCGCAGGCAGACGCATCACCGAGCAGCGTGATGTCGTCGGCGTAGGCGAGTAGGACCACCTGCGGGTGAGCCGCGGCCGTCGCAACGAGGCAGGGGTGGATGCTGGCGGCGAATAGAAGGGGGCCGAGGGGATCACCTTGGCGGACCCCCCTGGCGCTTTGCAGTGGAGCCGCTGCGAACTCATGGCCGAGGAAGAGCGAGGAGGGGACTCCGTAAGACAGGCGGACCAGGGGGGTGAGGCTCTCGAGCGCTTCGTTCCTCAACCCTTCGAACACCGCTCTCCTCTCGACCGCGTTGAACGCGTTCGCGAGGTCGATCTGTAGCGCTACTGCCGCGGGGTGGACCTCCAGGTAAGTACGTGCCGTGTGTATAGCGGCCTCAATGCCCCCCGCTACCGCCACGCCGAACTGAAGGGGGACGAAGTGAGATCTAGCGGCGGGCGCGATCAGGAAAAGAGCGGCTTTGGCGATGATCCGAAGTAGGCATTCCCCAACCGCGATCGGCCTCGTCCCACCGTGCGGTTTCGTGAAGGCCAAAAGACGAGAGGCGGTAAGTAGCTCTCCTGCAACGGCTGGTAGCTTCCCTGCCAGAGCCGTGTTGGTGAGGGCTAGGAGGTGGGTGAAGACTTCGGCGTTTCCTAGTGCTGCATCACGGAGATGTTCGAAGGTAGTTCCTGAGGGGCCCGCCCCCACTCCATTGGGGAGCTTGGCGATGATCCTTCTGAAGTCGCGGGCTTCGATAGCGGGAGGGTTTTCCGCTGTGGCAGCGTGCAGCCAATCAGGTAGTTGTTGGGATGCAGGTGGGTGTCTCGTCCTGAGGGCCTTGAGAACTTCAGGTGAGGCTGGCGACACGGGCGTGGCTTGCAGGGATTGCAACGATTTTGAGAGGTTACCACGCTTCGCCAGGCCCTCCGCTCTGGCGAGAATTCCAGTTGTGTCAGGTGCGTGGCGAGGCTGCGGGGGGAGGGAGATCGATTCGGTAGCTTCTTCGTAGAGGCCGGCCCAGAGCCCTTGGCGAAATCGCAGGAGCTTGTTCATCATTGCGCTCCAGTCAGGCTTACGAGCTGACGAGGAGCGAAGAAGTAAGCGAGGGAGGAAGGTGAGTAACATCCAGCCAGGTTCTGACTCGGGGTTGGCTGCCAGGTGGAGTAACGGTGTCAGCAGGCAAATCGCGAAAGACTCGCGAAGGTCTTTTGGAGGGTGGCGGGCGACTGGGGGTTGGCGACTGTCTCGCAGCGGGCCAATGTCCCAGTCGGCAACCTGGGCGAACAGGTCAATATTTTTCGCCAGGTCGTCGGGTTTGAGCATTGGGGGGGTCGGAATTGGGGCTGCTGAATTCTCATTGGCTGTCGCAGAGTCAACTCCAGTCTCTGTCGTGGCTCGATTTCCCCTCCTTGCGTGATTTCCCCCCGCGGCTCGGTTCTGAGCTGTGGTTCGGTTGGCAGGTTCGCCTCGGACATTTGGGCTGGGGAGCTCCTCTCCTCGAAGCAAAAGTTCCAACTCCTCCTCGTCCTCCTCAGCTTCTGCCCCCAACATCCCCTCTCTTTCCGGGTTAAAAGCAGGGTCACCCTCGTCACTTTCCTCATTCTCCACTTCCTCCTCTGCCTCCTCGCTAAGCGGTTCCTCGCCGCCCTCCGCGCCGTTTCGCATCAGCCTTTCCGCATTTCTCGCGTAGCCGCTTGCACCTGTGCCGCGCCTGTTTGAACCTCGTGTTCCACCACCTCTTCGTCCTCTCTCGTTACCTCGTCGTCCGTGGCGGCTGCCGCGTCCTACGCGGATTCCACGCGTTGCTCTTCCAACAGCAGCTCCCTCGCGCCCTGTCTGCGGCGCCGCGACCGTCTCGTTTTCGCTTCGTCGGCGCGCTGGCGTCGGCTGCGGTACGACCGTCTCTCTCAAACGGTCCTTTGTATTAATTCAGCAGGGGTACAAACATGCGGTGCTATCCATGATAACCTCTATCCCTTAAGCCCCAAAACTTACCACTCTTCACCCCCCCCCCTGAGTGACCCTCTAGCCCTCCAGCGTGTGGAGGATGTCCCCCAGGTGCAGCGGCCAGGGGTCCGCTGCCATCTGGGGGTGCGCTGCCTCGATCCCAGCCCTGGCCTTGGTGTGCAGGGCATTAGCCTGGGAGCGCTGGAGGGCCATTGACCAGCGCTGGCTGAAGTGGCAGGCCATCTTCTTGGCCGATTTCGCCAGGGGGTTGGCCCTGAACCGGTTCCTAGCTGCTGCTGTGGCCAGCAGCTTCAGGAACGCAGTCGTGGTGGGCGCGTTTGCCCCGTAGGTCTCGACGGCTAGGGCGCAGAACACCACGTGTTCCGTGTGTCGGTAGTACTCCCTCTCCTTCCGCCTCTGTGCCTCTCTAGCAGCCCAGCCTGGGGGTTTGCGGGCTGTGGGGTCCCGGTTCTGCAGCACGGGGTCTGTGATAGTGGTGTCTGTGATCCAAGTCTCTCCACTGTCCGGGTCGCGTACAATCACATCGGCTTTCTTCGGGTCATCCGGCGGTGAGTACATGGCGTTCTCCAGGTATACCACCAGCTGTGCTTCCCTTGCCATTTTAGCCACGGCAAAAGCTAGCTGGTTGTGTGTGCGTGTCCTGTCGGGGCCTGTGCTGCAGCGGAGTAGGTGGTTGGGTAGGCTGCAGTCGGCTACGAGTTCTCCACACTCGCACACAGTGGGTACATTCTGTCGGATGCCCATGCGGAAGGCCAGGGCTGCTCGGAATTGTCCCGGTGAGAAGCAAAGGTCCGGGGTCAAAGGTAGGGCCTGCAACCATGCTCCCGCTCCCTCCCCTCTCAGGCTGATGAGGCGGAGTGAGTGACCCATCTCGGGGGCTGACTGGATGGTGCGTGACTCCTCTGTCAAGGCGTCGGCCTTTGCCGCGTGCACCTCCTGAGAGAGGGCGCGTTGCAGCTGGTCTTGGGACGGGGTTTGCTGCTCCTCCCGGAGGTTTTGTAGCGCCAGCGGTGGCAGGCGCCCCTCCATGTCCTGGATGGTTACTGAGTGCGCTGCGGACGGCTGCAGGGTGTTGTTGTTGGCCCCCAGTGCCGCGGTTGCTGGTAGGTCAAGGGAGCGGAGCAATCGTAGCGCCTCCGTCGTTGATGCCAGGTAGGCCGGTGCTGCTTCTGTTGTGGGGTCTGTAAGTCCCAGCCCGCCCAGGGCGACTGGAAGAGTTGCTTGTCGGAGCAGGAAGTTGAACTCGGCTTCTCGGCGTGGCGGTTGAATGCTGGCGGTGGTCAAGGCCGTGTGCAGTAGTTCGGAGCACCATGTGTGCCATTCCGAGAGGGGTAAGACGTCTGCTGGGGTAGTGCGTAGCAGGTAGCCGATTCTGCGGCTGATGCAACGGGACAGTAGCAGGAGGGCATGTTGTGGGTGGATGGACGCCAGGGAACCCAAGGGGGCTGCCGCGTCTGTCAGGGTACTGCGGACAAAGGCAGAGCAGAAGCTCTGCGACCCCACAGGACTTCCCAACACCCGTACCCCCTCGTGGGTGTGGGGGAGGCCTTCAGGGAGCACGACACCTCCAAGCGGCATGGAGGACCACGCCGACGACTTCATAAAGTTGCAGGTGAGGCCATCCTGTGCTAGTAGCGGCGTGAGCTCCCTTAGCGCGTCTAGCGTCGCCGTCGCGGGTCCAATCATGGTTATGTCGTCTGCGTATGCGAGGACGGTGACTTCCGGGTGCTCCGCTGCCACGTGCCTGAGGTGCTGCTGGATAGACGCCGCGAGTAGCAGGGGTGCGAGGGGATCCCCCTGTGCGACTCCTCTTCCGCTGGTGAGTGCCGTGGAATTGAAGCGTGGAATTGAAGCGTGGAATTGAAGCGTGGAATTGAAGCGTGGAATTGAAGCGTGGAATTGAAGCGTGGAATTGAAGCGTGGAATTGAAGCGTGGAATTGAAGCGTGGAATTGAAGCGTGGAATTGAAGCGTGGAATTGAAGCGTGGAATTGAAGCGTGGAATTGAAGCGTGGAATTGAAGCGTGGAATTGAAGCGTGGAATTGAAGCGTGGAATTGAAGCGTGGAATTGAAGCGTGGAATTGAAGCGTGGAATTGAAGCGTGGAATTGAAGCGTGGAATTGAAGCGTGGAATTGAAGCGTGGAATTGAAGCGTGGAATTGAAGCGTGGAATTGAAGCGTGGAATTGAAGCGTGGAATTGAGCGTGGAATTGAAGCGTGGAATTGAAGCGTGGAATTGAAGCGTGGAATTGAAGCGTGGAATTGAAGCGTGGAATTGAAGCGTGGAATTGAAGCGTGAATTGAAGCGTGGAATTGAAGCGTGGAATTGAAGCGTGGAATTGAAGCGTGGAATTGAAGCGTGGAATTGAAGCGTGGAATTGAAGCGTGGAATTGAAGCGTGGAATTGAAGCGTGGAATTGAAGCGTGGAATTGAGCGTGGAATTGAAGCGTGGAATTGAAGCGTGGAATTGAAGCGTGGAATTGAAGCGTGGAATTGAAGCGTGGAATTGAAGCGTGGAATTGAAGCGTGGAATTGAAGCGTGGAATTGAAGCGTGGAATTGAAGCGTGATTGAAGCGTGGAATTGAAGCGTGGAATTGAAGCGTGGAATTGAAGCGTGGAATTGAAGCGTGGAATTGAAGCGTGGAATTGAAGCGTGGAATTGAAGCGTGGAATTGAAGCGTGGAATTGAAGCGTGGAATTGAAGCGTGGAATTGAAGCGTGGAATTGAAGCGTGGAATTGAAGCGTGGAATTGAAGCGTGGAATTGAAGCGTGGAATTGAAGCGTGGAATTGAAGCGTGGAATTGAAGCGTGGAATTGAAGCGTGGAATTGAAGCGTGGAATTGAAGCGTGGAATTGAAGCGTGGAATTGAAGCGTGGAATTGAAGCGTGGAATTGAAGCGTGGAATTGAAGCGTGGAATTGAAGCGTGGAATTGAAGCGTGGAATTGAAGCGTGGAATTGAAGCGTGGAATTGAAGCGTGGAATTGAAGCGTGGAATTGAAGCGTGGAATTGAAGCGTGGAATTGAAGCGTGGAATTGAAGCGTGGAATTGAAGCGTGGAATTGAAGCGTGGAATTGAAGCGTGGAATTGAAGCGTGGAATTGAAGCGTGGAATGAAGCGTGGAATTGAAGCGTGGAATTGAAGCGTGGAATTGAAGCGTGGAATTGAAGCGTGGAATTGAAGCGTGGAATTGAAGCGTGGAATTGAAGCGTGGAATTGAAGCGTGGAATTGAAGCGTGGAATTGAAGCGTGGAATTGAAGCGTGGAATTGAAGCGTGGAATTGAAGCGTGGAATTGAAGCGTGGAATTGAAGCGTGGAATTGAAGCGTGGAATTGAAGCGTGGAATTGAAGCGTGGAATTGAAGCGTGGAATTGAAGCGTGGAATTGAAGCGTGGAATTGAAGCGTGGAATTGAAGCGTGGAATTGAAGCGTGGAATTGAAGCGTGGAATTGAAGCGTGGAATTGAAGCGTGGAATTGAAGCGTGGAATTGAAGCGTGGAATTGAAGCGTGGAATTGAAGCGTGGAATTGAAGCGTGGAATTGAAGCGTGGGAATTGAAGCGTGGAATTGAAGCGTGGAATTGAAGCGTGGAATTGAAGCGTGGAATTGAAGCGTGGAATTGGAAGCGTGGAATTGAAGCGTGGAATTGAAGCGTGGAATTGAAGCGTGGAATTGAAGCGTGGAATTGAAGCGTGGAATTGAAGCGTGGAATTGAAGCGTGGAATTGAAGCGTGGAATTGAAGCGTGGAATTGAAGCGTGGAATTGAAGCGTGGAATTGAAGCGTGGAATTGAAGCGTGGAATTGAAGCGTGGAATTGAAGCGTGGAATTGAAGCGTGGAATTGAAGCGTGGAATTGAAGCGTGGAATTGAAGCGTGGAATTGAAGCGTGGAATTGAAGCGTGGAATTGAAGCGTGGAATTGAAGCGTGGAATTGAAGCGTGGAATTGAAGCGTGGAATTGAAGCGTGGAATTGAAGCGTGGAATTGAAGCGTGGAATTGAAGCGTGGAATTGAAGCGTGGAATTGAAGCGTGGAATTGAAGCGTGGAATTGAAGCGTGGAATTGAAGCGTGGAATTGAAGCGTGGAATTGAAGCGTGGAATTGAAGCGTGGAATTGAAGCGTGGAATTGAAGCGTGGAATTGAAGCGTGGAATTGAAGCGTGGAATTGAAGCGTGGAATTGAAGCGTGGAATTGAAGCGTGGAATTGAAGCGTGGGAATTGAAGCGTGGAATTGAAGCGTGGAATTGAAGCGTGGAATTGAAGCGTGGAATTGAAGCGTGGAATTGAAGCGTGGAATTGAAGCGTGGGAATTGAAGCGTGAATTGAAGCGTGGAATTGAAAGCGTGGAATTGAAGCGTGGAATTGAAGCGTGGAATTGAAAGCGTGGAATTGAAGCGTGGAATTGAAGCGTGGAATTGAAGCGTGGAATTGAAGCGTGGAATTGAAGCGTGGAATTGAAGCGTGGAATTGAAGCGTGGAATTGAAGCGTGGAATTGAAGCGTGGAATTGAAGCGTGGAATTGAAGCGTGGAATTGAAGCGTGGAATTGAAGCGTGGAATTGAAGCGTGGAATTGAAGCGTGGAATTGAAGCGTGGAATTGAAGCGTGGAATTGAAGCGTGGAATTGAAGCGTGGAATTGAAGCGTGGAATTGAAGCGTGGAATTGAAGCGTGGAATTGAAGCGTGGAATTGAAGCGTGGAATTGAAGCGTGGAATTGAAGCGTGGAATTGAAGCGTGGAATTGAAGCGTGGAATTGAAGCGTGGAATTGAAGCGTGGAATTGAAGCGTGGAATTGAAGCGTGGAATTGAAGCGTGGAATTGAAGCGTGGAATTGAAGCGTGGAATTGAAGCGTGGAATTGAAGCGTGGAATTGAAGCGTGGAATTGAAGCGTGGAATTGAAGCGTGGAATTGAAGCGTGGAATTGAAGCGTGGAATTGAAGCGTGGAATTGAAGCGTGAATTGAAGCGTGGAATTGAAGCGTGGAATTGAAGCGTGGAATTGAAGCGTGGAATTGAAGCGTGGAATTGAAGCGTGGAATTGAAGCGTGGAATTGAAGCGTGGAATTGAAGCGTGGAATTGAAGCGTGGAATTGAAGCGTGGAATTGAAGCGTGGAATTGAAGCGTGGAATTGAAGCGTGGAATTGAAGCGTGGAATTGAAGCGTGGAATTGAAGCGTGGAATTGAAGCGTGGAATTGAAGCGTGGAATTGAAGCGTGGAATTGAAGCGTGGAATTGAAGCGTGGAATTTGAAGCGTGGAATTGAAGCGTGGGAATTGAAGCGTGGAATTGAAGCGTGGAATTGAAGCGTGAATTGAAGCGTGGAATTGAAGCGTGGATTGAAGCGTGGAATTGAAGCGTGGAATTGAAGCGTGGGAATTGAAGCGTGGAATTGAAGCGTGGAATTGAAGCGTGGAATTGAAGCGTGGAATTGAAGCGTGGAATTGAAGCGTGGAATTGAAGCGTGGAATTGAAGCGTGGAATTGAAGCGTGGAATTGAAGCGTGGAATTGAAGCGTGGAATTGAAGCGTGGAATTGAAGCGTGGAATTGAAGCGTGGAATTGAAGCGTGGAATTGAAGCGTGGAATTGAAGCGTGGAATTGAAGCGTGGAATTGAAGCGTGGAATTGAAGCGTGGAATTGAAGCGTGGAATTGAAGCGTGGAATTGAAGCGTGGAATTGAAGCGTGGAATTGAAGCGTGGAATTGAAGCGTGGAATTGAAGCGTGGAATTGAAGCGTGGATTGAAGCTGGAATTGAAGCTTGGAATTGAAGCGTGAATTGAAGCGTGGAATTGAAGCGTGAATTGAAGCGTGGAATTGAAGCGTGGAATTGAGCGTGGAATTGAAGCGTGGAATTGAAGGCGTGGAATTGAAGCGTGGAATGTGTGAGCGTGGAATTGAAGCGTGGAATTGAGCTTGGAATTGAAGCGTGAATTGAAGCGTGGAATTGAAGCGTGGAATTGAAGAGTGGATTGAAAGCGTGGAATTGACGTGGCATTGAAGCGTGGAAAGTTGAAGCGTGGATTGAAGCGTGGAATTGAAGCGTGAATGGAAGCGTGGAATTGAGCGTGGAAGTTGAAGCGTGGAATTGAAAGCGTGGAATTGAGCGTGGAACTTGAGCGTGGAATTGAAGCGGGAATTGAAGCGTGGAATTGAGCGTTGATTGAAGCGTGGAATTGGAAGCGTGGAATGAAGCGTGGAATTGAAGCGTGGAATTGAAGCGTGGAATTGAAGCGTGGAATTGAAGCGTGGAATTAAGCGGGTGGAATTGAAGCGTGGAATTGAAGCGTGGAATTGAAGCGTGGAATTGAAGCGTGGAATTGAAGCGTGGAATTGAAGCGTGGAATTGAAGCGTGGAATTGAAGCGTGGAATTGAAGCGTGGAATTGAAGCGTGGAATTGAAGCGTGGAATTGGAAGGTGGGAATGAAGCGTGGAATTGAAGCGTGGAATTGAAGCGTGGAATTGAAGCGTGGAATTGAAGCGTGGAATTGAAGCATGGAATTGAAGCATGGAATTGAAGCATGGGTCCAGCAGCAGCGCTCATGCTCATGCGTAGAAAGAGCGTGTGAAGGGGATGAGGGGGGCTAGCGGGGAGCCGATAAGTGCGTTGAAGAACGCGCTCCTCTCGACTGAGTTGAACGCGTTCTCAATGTCGAGTTGGAGGACTAGGCTGGAGGGCTGCACGGTGGTGAGGTCTCTGACTGCATGGATGACGAACTCAGCACCTCCCGGGACTGCCACGCCAAATTGCTGAGGTAGGAAAATTTTTCGCGTTTCTCCTTGCAGGTCTGAGAGTGCCACTTTCGCCGCCAGCCTAAGCAATGTTTCTCCAATCGCGATTGGGCGTACCCCCCCCCCTGGTTTGGCGAAGGCTATAAGGCGGGACGGGGCGAGTAGGGCTGCAACCTCGGTGGAAAGGTTTGTCGAGAGATGGTGTTTAACGGCGGAGTGGAGGTGCCCTAGTACCTCGATGTTACTTAGCGCTGGATCGCGGTAGTGTTCGAAGGTTGACCCCGATGGGCCAGCCCCAATTCCCCTGGGGCATTCCCCGAGGACGTCCGAAAAGCTTTCCAGGGTGGTTGAAAATTGTGTGGGTGTCGTGTAGGAGTGGACCCAGTCGGGCAGGTCATTTTGGGGTTGGGGGTGTTTCGATTCCAGCTGCTGCAGTGTCGCGAATGTCGCCGGTGCTGATGGCGAGGGTTGAAGGGCCGCTAACGCCTTTCGCAGGTTACCCCTTTTCACCAACCCCTCCGCACGTGAGCAGATTCCCAGCGGGTCACGTTGGTGCTGAGGTGGTTCGGCCAGGTGCATTGACCCCAAGTATTCGGTGTACAGCTGGGTCCAGTGTCCACATCGGAATAGATGCATCTGTGCCCGCAGCAGTTTCCACCTAGAGCTGGATCTCCGGCTAAGTCTTAGCGTGAGACGTGGCAGGAACATGAGGACCCGCCACGCTCCCGCGCAATTAGGCAGCTTTGAGATCCGTAGTAAGGCAGCCAGCATACAGGTGGAGTAGTCGCTGAGGATCTGCGGCGGCAGTCGGCGGACGATTGGTTGGTGGGTGATGGATGTTAGGAGCGTAAGGTCCCAGGTCATCGCGATCTGGAAAAGATCCTCCCGCGAGGCCAGCTGGGACGCAGATAGGGCTTGGTCCGGTGGGGGCTGGGCTCTGCGCTGCTGTCTGCGGTTGGTTCCTCTCTCCTGTTGCGCGACCTCCTCTCCTGATTCCGCGCGAGGTGAGTCGGGATTGTCTGGTTGCCTCAGATCTGACGGTATATAGTCCTCGTCTCTCGCCTCTCTGATGATATCGACGTTCCTCCCTGCTTGCGCTGGTGCACCACCTCTCGCCCCGCGCCTAGCGAACGACTGCCGCGTGATTCGTTCCGCCGGCTCCCCTAGCCAGATTGGGCTCGGTGGTTGGCGCCCGCGCCCCCTCGCCGCTTGACCTGCGCTCCTCTGTCCTCCGCGCGCTCCTCGTCGCGATCCTCTCCCCCGCGCGCTTCCCCGTCCGCTCTGCGGGGTCCCTGCTGCTAGCGCCGCCTGTTGCGTGGGGAAAGTCGGGGTTGTAGGCTCCCCTTGTGTTGGAATTGCGCCTTGTGCTTGCGCAGATGGCGCTTCCGTCCGCCCACGACCGCGAGTGTACCGCGGAGAGTGCACCTGTGCTTCCGCCACGCCCGGCGGTGAGCGTTCCTGCTCGTCCTCCCGCTGCTGCGGACCAAATCCGGCGCCGATTTGAGGACCAGCGCCGTCCTCCCGGGCCGCGCGTCGCTGATTCGCCTCCGAGAGTGGCAACCCGCGCGGAGTCCGCTGTGCGTTCTGGCGCCTTGGCGGAGCCGCACCGGGGGCGTTCTCCGCGTCGTCGGACGCCTGAGCCTCGTGACGAACGCTGCGAGGGGCGGCGTGAAGATCGCCGCGAGCGTCGCTCCCCTCGTCGTCAGGGGAGCCGCAGCCGTTCCCCTGGGCGTCGTTCGCCAAGTCACCGTTCCCCATCTCGCCATTCGCCTCGCTGTCATTCACCCGCGCGCCGATCCTCAGGGCGTCGCTCTCCTGCTCGCCGTTCTCCGCGCGAATCGCCGGTGAAGCGCCAGCAGCGCCATTCTCCATCGCGTCGTGAGCGATCCCCTGCGCTCCGCCCGCGCAGCACGTCCCGGCCCCAATCTCCAGCCCGCTCGTGGTCGAATAGTCGTGGGCGGCGTGGCAGTCGCGGGGGCCGCGGACGCGGGGGCGGGGGTCGCCAGTCTGCGTCGGACTTTGCGCGCGCCCTGGAGAGGCTTCCGGACGTGCTCGCAACTGCTCTCCGTGAGTCGCAGGCGGCGACAGCCTGTCGCTCCGTTCCGCCAGACGCTCCTCGTTCTCTTCCCGCCATTGTCGAGGTAGCCAACCGTGCGGTGTCCCCGCAGCGCTCTGTCCAGCAGCCGCCTGTTCTCCCGGGTTTTGTTGGCGCTGGCGGAGGCCCAGCAAGGGGTCCGTATCGTGACCCTCGTCCTCGCCTTGAGGAGGCGGAGTATTCATGTTCCACGGCGACCCTGCGTCAGCTGTGGATACTGTCGGAGTGCCTAGAGGCACTGGCGCGTGTTCTCCGGTCGACTCGTGCGTCGATGCCGATATCCCGCCCGAGCACATTTGCTGAGAAACCGCAAGCAGCGTGCTTGGGGGCGGCGGATGAGATCCTATCCCTCTTGGCGCCACTGCAGGCAGCGCCCTCCCCGGGTGCAGACGCGGCCAACCTGCTGGCTCGCGCGGCCCTGGATCTGAGGCACATTGCAGGGTCGGTTGAAGGCACACCCGGAGATGCTCTAACCGCCTGCGTGTCAGTGGTCCGCCACTTGTGGCAGACCACGCGCGGAATGCTCTCGTTTCTGGGGGCGGACCGCATGTAGGTGCCCCCCTTTGTCTTGTGTAGACCTTCTCCATGATGCCTGCTAGTTGATGATGTTTGTCGCCATGCTGTCTGCTAAAGTTGTCCCGTTACCTAAGCTTGCCTCCTAAAATGCGCGGCCGTAGGCCGCGCACGCGAGCGCCGGCGGGCGAAGGCCGCCGGCGCGAAGCGCCGGAAAATTTGGAATCACCAAATGAATAATGAGCTAGGGAAGGTGCCGGCTGGCCATTATATAGCTGGGGGAAGGGGAAGAGGCTAAGTCCCCCTTTCTCTCTCGCTCTCTCGAAACGAGACCGTCTCTCTCTCTCTCTCTCTCTCTCTCTCTCTCTCTCTCTCTCTCTCTCTCTCTCTCTCTCTCTCTCTCTCTCTCTCTCCCTTTACTCTCATCCCCCGCCTCCCCCCATCACCTCACAGGCATCATAGTGCGGTCAGTAGGCAAAGCCACCCTCCAGCCTCTCTTGGGAGCACGGGCGGTGGCGGCGCTGCTTCTAGTCGCGGTGCTGGTGACGCTGCTCCTGGCAGCGCTCTTCAACGGGGCTGGCAGTGCGTGGAGGGGCGCCAGGGATGTGGTGGAAGCAGGGCACTTGGGAGGGCCGGGGAGTGAAGCACACAAAGCCACCATCACTGGCGACACGTAAGCAATACATGGGTGTACCTGTTTGAGATTTACCGCCTTTTTTCATGTGCATGGGAGTGCTATATGGTTTATTTGGCTTCATTGTATTTTGTTTTTGCTATTTTTTCTTTATGGTGTTTCATCTCAGGGTTGGTGGTACTCTGCGGGAGACGCTAGCACCCACACTTCACATCCTGCTCAACCTGCTTGCTACAGCTGCTCTAGCGGCTGCTCCCCTGTTCTTTGAACACTAATTCCTTATTCGGATAGACCGTTTTGTAGGAACAGCGGTATCAATATGCAATCCAGGGATCTTATTTATGTCGGATAGTGTAAGTTCTATGGGGTACCTGTGGAAATAAGGGTAAGAAAAAGATTTGCCTGGAAAATGAGCAATTCTACTCAGACTTGGATGAGCGTTTTAAGCGGGAAACGGTGTACTTGCTGTCGGCGATACCATTTCTTCAACGCGTATACGATTTTGTCAGCTCCACCTCGTCCTGACCTGTATGTTTCTCTGATTGGCGTAGGTGAATGCTTCTGGAGATCCTCCAAGGTGCACATGGATCTGACGTGGCGTCGGCAAATTTGTCAACCTTTCGAGGCTTCCAATGCCGACCACGTTCACTTCACCTAGGTTTCCCCAGCTTATCCCAAGCGGACAGCTGGCCATGATTTCACATTCTGCACCTTCCCCCCGCGCTTTCGAGTCGTCCGTCTGTCACCCTCAAATACCTTCACTCCTCGTCCTCCCCGAAAGCAACGGTCTGTGAATGTCCTAATTTCCCGAACTCGCCGCCTATTTCAGCATAAAGCTTCGCCAAATCCCACTCCCACCGCAGCTTGCAGCCTGCCACCGTGCTAGTCCGCGATCGCAACGCTGGTCCCATCCCATTTGCCTGGTCAATCGCGCAAGGGCGACATTCGTCGCAGCGACAACTTTTGCCAGAGTAATCCGAAGCGACTTCGCCGTCGGGACTGAAGCAGACTTCGTCCCTGTCATTCCCTTCAGCCGAAGCAGCACAAGGATAATTAAGCGCGGAAACGTGGTAGCTTACCCTTTTCCGCAGTAAGACATTTGCCAGTATTTCTGCGCCAGCATCTCTCCGCCAGCATCTCTCCGCCAGCATCTCTCCGCCAGCATCTCTCCGCCAGCACCGCCATGTTAGCAGCGCGCGCAGCCACGCCCGCTGCGCATTCGTGCCACCCCGGGCTCCAAGCAGCCATGGCGCCCGTGCGCACCTTCGCCGCAAGTTCCCACTCGCTACCCATTCCTTCCCCACAACGGCTTCCTGCGCGCTTTGAAGCGCAAAGCCGCGTCGCCTCCGTCTCTGGAGTGCGCGCGAGGCGCGCTGGGGGATTGCGGATACGAGCAATGGCGGAGAAACCAGACGGTACGTGCGACTGCCTTGATGCCCTGCCCGTTCTCGTGCCCATCCTGTTATTTCCCCCCAAAGACCTCTCTCCTGGAGATCTTTCCTTTGAGCCGCAATCTATGCGCGAGTTGGGCCGTCGTGTTCACGCAACATACTTCCAACCCCTCCCCCTAGAACCCCCCATCCCTGGCATTTTCCCAGCAAACTGCAATTCACGCGCGATTTTCGGCGCTCATGTTCTAAGGCGCTTCGCAAACACACTCTTCACCGCAAAACAACCCAAATCAACCCAATTCAACTCTATCCAACATAATTTCAACCCATTCCAAACCGTTGTGAACCTTCCCCGCAGACAACAGCTCGAGCAACCCCTCCACGGAGTCGCAATTCATGCGCGAATTGCGGCGCCGGCGCGCGGCCCAGTCCTCCAACAGCCAATCAGACCCTGCCAGCAAGGCACCCGGCGCAGAAGCGGGGAGCGGAGGGGCGGGGGGAAGTGGCGCGGGAGGGGGGCCGGGAATGCGCGACCAGCGGGCGGTTTCTAACGCGCTCAATAGTGAAGGGCTCGAGGTATGGGGGGGGAGGAAGCAGGGCGCCGGGCACAAAGCTTCTGATATGAGGTGCTCTTGGCTTTAGGTACTAAAGGTAGGATAGGGGGCAGGTTAGGTTTCCAAAGTGAAAACAAAAAGGAGGATATGGGAGGGCGTAAGCTGTGGCTGTGAAGCGGAGAGTTGGCTCGAGTGCAATAGAAGTCCTCCTACCCGTTCAGGGCCCTTTAGCACAGCAGCGGAGCGGCTCAAGCAGGAAATGTTCTTTTACCAATACCAACCAGTCGTCTCCTTTTTGTTCCTCCGTTTCCATTCTCTCCACCATTACTTCCATTCTCTGCCTTCCACCCTCCACCGCATCCGCATCTCACACCCACCAGGGCCTGCCGGCACGAGCAGCTGAGCTGCTGAAGCTGGGAGTCTCCTTCTACCTGCCGCTCTGGCCCTTTGCTCTCGCCATTATCACTGTCTTCACCGCTATGTACCTGGTAAGTTGTTCTCTTCATCGCTATGTACCTGGTAAGATGTTCTCTTCACCCACGTTACCAGTCTGGTCTGGGTAAACCGGCCCTCTTTTTATGCTTCGCTGCTTCGTGAGCCTTTTCCGAAAGGCCATTGTGAGCAGCTGAGCTGCTCACAAAATGGATGGTTATGGTCCATACCCATCCAGCTCAAATCTGAGCTGGCTGTCTCTCGGAGGCTCTGAACAGGCTCTGTTGCATTGCATGGTCTGCATTGTCAAAACTTGATTTCGTTATTGCTGCTCTCTGCACTCTATGCATATTTCTCAAGGGATGCTAAATCACGCGACTGACTAGGCCTCCTCATTCTGCTGTCATCCTCTTTATTGTGTGACCAGTTCCTGGGATCCGGCTTTGTGCATCCGGGCAAGAGTTACGGGGAGGGCCGGCAACCCCCAAGCTACATCGACCCTTACGCACTGCTGGAGGAGGAAGAGAAGTACATGGAGCGCATTCCTTATGATATGAGCACTTATCTAAAAGATAACTATGACCCGGAGTTGGATGGGTGATGGGCTACCTACTGTACATTTCCTGCTGGAGGAGGAAGAGACATATGAAGACAGAATCCTGTATGATTTGAGCAGGTACCGAAGGGATTACTGTAACACTGAGCTGGACGGGTATTAGTACAAGGGCCAGCTTGATAGGTGTGTGATGTGTAGGAGAAGTACGGTACATGTAACATGTTCCATATAATGAGCTTGTACCAGAGGGATACACTACGGTATGACCTGGAGTTGGATGGGTATTGACAAGAGTGACGATTGGGATAACAGATGATGCACTAGGCAGTAGTACGACGTCGAATGTTATTAGGATGCAATACTGCACCGAATGTTTCGGTTTTAGAGCTGCAGCCTACATACTTCGAGCGGGAGGGCTGAGATTATCACTTGAAAACAGGGTGACCAGTTTTTGGACTCGGCCCCCTATCCTGCAAAGCTAACGGTTGAGAGGGGTGGAGAGAGGGGGTTGGGGTACTTTCCGCACGAAACCAAACTCCCCAGGTTGTTTCCCGCCCTTCCGCAGACCCTCCTCCAAACCACCCTTCAGCACGAAATTGGGCTGGATTCGCGTCTCCTGTCTGAGTTCGCCTGCTGCGGTGTTTCTGAAACATGCTGACTTCGTTCTCCAATCAGAACGCACGAAAGGGTGGGCATAACAAATACACTCAAAAAACACAACTTAGTATGTAGACCGCAGCTTTAAGAGTGTTAGAGCTGGTGTATAAGCGAGCTTGGACCAGCTCATCCCCATCTAAAAAGTGCCCCACAAAGCTATGGTATAATGAAACCATTACTACAGTCAGCAAGATTTCCTTTGTATAATGTATGAGTACAAACTTAGTGCATGAACAAACCCTCTCGTCATTCTGACTGCCCCACACACAGAAAATTTCCTGCCTTGACAGACAAGTAGAACAGTTCCCAGTATCATGCCACTGCTACGTGTGCCGCTGGCTGATGCACAGAAGAGTCCCGCCCCGCTCTATCCAAGACTTACAACAGAAAACATATTAGCAGCAGAGTCCACTCCATCCACACCTCTGCTACTTTTTCGCATACGGGTAACCCCAACTTACGCTTAGCAGCACGATGCTAATCATCCAAATCAACCACCTCAACTGGCCCTCTACCACCTCCACTTCCACCACCACTACCACTAGCTGATGCTGCTCCCCCTCTTCCTCTTCCTCCCCTCCCCCCTCTCCCTCTCCCACTTGCTCCTCCTCGCCCTCTCCCCCCTGCCCCTCTCCCTCTCCCTCCCCCTCGGCCTTTACCTGCCAGTGACTGCGCCCTACCCCCCTCTCTAAGCACGTCCATAAGAGGGACCTGTACGCTTTGGGAGGCTGTAGCTGCGCTGGCTGGTACCGGGGTTTCTGCAGGCACAGAGAGTGCAGCAGCAGGTGCTGGGGCTCCTGCAGCAGGAACCGGGGGTGCAGTTGGTGCTGAGGGTGCTAGTGCAGGCGCACCAGGTGCTTGTGAGACTAATGGTACTAATGGCGCTGCTGGTGTTGCTGGTACTGATGGTGTTGCAGCAGCTGCACTAGAAGGCGTTGCAGACGCAACAGCACGAGTAGAACGGCGGGATGGGAGCGGCGTGGCTGGGACAGGTGTGGCTGTGCTTGTGGGGGGGTTGGGGGTGGAAGAGGTGTGGAGAGGAGTGGAGAGCGGTGGGGATGCGGAGGGAGATGCATGGAGAGAGTATGGATCAGAGGCAGCACCTGTTGGTGAGTGCAGCCCAGGGGGAATGGGAAGACCGTGTGAGTGAAAAGGTGGATTTTGAAATTAAGAAATAACCAGAACAAGGGTAACGGGACGATTGTGTGAGTGAAAAGCACTACACGAATCTGAACGTAATGGCAGACGAAACAAGCAAAAGAATTGAGGCAAGGAAGAGGATCGGATAAAGGCGAGACGATCCCATTTATGCGAGAGAGTTGAAATTGTAAGATTACAGGATGCAATTGAGGCGAGCTTACTTGGACTGTTGGAGCCATTGCTAGTGTCGCCATTATGTGCGTTGCCATTGCTCGTGTTGCTTGTATCACCTGCATCTGACACCGAGTCACCCAGACGCAACCCGCCGACCTGCAAACCAAACGCCCCTCCTTCCTCCGATGATGTCATTTCAATCACAGGAGGCGATTCCCTCATGCCTCCTGCTGCTGCTGGCGACGGCGGTGGGAAGGGCGGTGATGGATTCACATCCACATCCTCTTGCTCTTGCTCTCCTCCCTGCCCTCCTGACATTTCTGCATCATTCTCTCCCTGTGCGTACGCATTTCCCAGTGCCTGTGTGTCTGCCTGTTCAATCGACTGCTGGGGAGACGCTGCATCAGGAGGAGCAGCAGCTGCTGGTGATGCTGCTGCTGCTGCTACTGCTGCTGCTTGGGTGCGTGTGAGGCGGGAGGAGTAGCGGGGAGTGGACTGTCTTGGGGTTGGCGCATCCATTGGCGCTGCACCCCTGCCCTTTGCTGCACACACACACACACACAGAGGCAGGATGATACCGGAGGGCAACGAGTCAACACACCTGTGACGAAGGACATAGGCAACATCCTAGAACAAACAACTTTCGGATTTCCTGTTGCATGTCCTATTGCTCAGAATCACTCACTCTTTGCTGTCGTTGGCTCAAAGTTACTATCATCTTCACTCTCCTCCTCTTCCTCCTTGTCGTTCCCACTCACTCACATGTAGTCGACTCAAAGATATCCCAACTGCCCAGAATCACTCACTCTTTGCTGTCGTTGGCTCAAAGTCAGTATCATCTTCACTCTCCTCCTCTTCCTCCTCCTCGTCCTCCTCCTCACTCTCACTCCCCTCCTCTCCCTCCCCGTCCTCATCCATTTCTTCACTGGCATCCGTACCACCCTCCTCCCTCTTCTCTTCATTCTCCCCACTGCTCCCATCACTCGCTGCTATGCTGCCAGTCCCGTCCAACTGTGTCCCATCTCCCCTATCCGCATCAAGACCACCAGCAGCAGCAGTGGCAGCAGCAGGAGCAGCAGTATCACCACCAGCACCGGTACCATCAGCAGCAGCAGCCACACCAGCAGCAGCAGCAGCAGCACCCAAAGCAGTTCCCAGCCCCTTCAACTTCCCCTTGCCCCACATGGTTCCCAGCAGTGTCTGCTGTTTCCCCTTCTGCTTCCCCTGCCTCTCCTCCTCCCCAAACCCTACACCACCCTGCGGCCTGTCCCCTCCCAGCCTTCCCCCATCTCTGATCCCTGTTTCTCCAACTGCACCCTTTGCCTTCCCCCTGCCCCCTCCTCCTCCCCCTCCCCCAGTCCCCCCTCCCCCAGTTACCCCTGCTTTCTTCCCCCTGCTTGCCCCCCCTGCCTGCTGCTTGCCGCCCTTCCTTCCTGCTGCGTTCCTGCCACGTGCCTTGTGATTATTGGCTGCCCGCTCCCTCTCCCTCTCCTCCTCAGCCGCCTCTGCCTCCACCTCCTGTTGGTCCGATTGTGCACACACTCACTCACACACACACATGCGCATACGCCACACACACAGAACACACACCACATGCACACACAGAAACACACACACCCACACGCACAAGATGCAGTTTAGTCAGAAAGTACTGGGTCCTCAGTCAGTGCAACGGATGGCTCACTCTTGAGAGGTCTCAAGGGGCGTCTGTCTATTCACAAGGGTGCAAAGAAGTTCACTAAGCCCCGGGTCCAGGGTCAGTGGAACAAAATGGAACACGGAAACGGGAGAGCAGGTTGTCGAACCATGGCCATGGTCTCTCTCTCACAGCTGCTGAGGCGACGTGGACTGCAGCGGCACCACCTCCTCCTCCTCGCAGCACTGCTGCTGGTGCTGCTGATGGTGATGCTACTGCTATTCACACACACAGCACCACGTGCAAACGCATACCCTCTCCCTTTACTCACCTCAAGAGTCTCCAGGAACAAATCCAGGTCTCTCTCCCACAGCTGCAGGGGCGAGGTCGCCTGCAGCACCACCACCTCCTCCTCCTTGCCCCTCCTCTCCCGCTCCAACTGCTCCACGCGCTCCCACGTCAGGCTCCACAAAGGCATTCCCAGCAGATACTCATACGCTGCTCCCACTGCTCCTGCTGATGGTACTGCTCCTGCTGCTGCTGTTTTTCCTGCGGCTCCTGATTTTCCTGCTGCTGCTGTGTTTTTCCCCTTCCCTGCCTTGTGCCCTGCTGGTGTTTCCACGTCGTCCATCTCCACGTCATCCCCATCCGCGCTGACATCAGTGCTGCCCGGGTCCACGTCAGCAACCACCACAGGGGCGGCCGCGTGACCCTTGGGAAGAGGGGTGAAACCACGTACCTGGGGAAAGGTCAAGAGGAGAAGGGGGAGGAAACGAGGGGAGGGAGGGGGAGCAAATGGTGACAGAAAGGAGGATGAGATAGAGGAGTGGCCTTTTCGTGGGGGGAGGAGGAGGGGCAACTGCTTTCGAGGAGGGTGAGAGACCACGGGCCTGGGAGGGTGTAAGAGGAAGGGAGAGGAAAGGGCACAAGCACAGCACCTCAACCACAGCCGGCACAATCCGTGACTGTTTCACATGCATGGACCCAGAACTTCGATTCTCACCTTGAGCTGTGCCACAATGTCAGCCTGCTTCCTCCTGTTGGTAATCACCACCTCCCCCTGAATCACCTCCTGCACAAAGCGAGTACGGCTGTCCAGCCGCACTTGCAAAGCCCCACAGCCCCAGCCCTCACCTTGAGCTGTGCCACAATGTCGGCCTGTTTCCTGTTAGTGATCACCACATCCCCTTGAATCACCGCCCGCACGAAGCGAGCGCGGTTGTCCAGCCGCAGCAGCTCGTGCCTCAGCTGTGCGAGTTGATGCTCCTTCCTCTGCTCGTAGTACCCCAGGCGAATGCCGTAAAAGTCCTCGATGACTGTGAAAGGTAGTAAAAAAGAGAGAATGAACCAAGAGAGGAACAGATAGATGGGAAGGAGGTAAGGGAAGGGCAGATCGTGCCTCAGCTGCACCAGCTGGTGCTCCTTCCTCTGCTCGTAGTACCCCAGGCGAATGCCGTAAAAGTCCTCGACAACTGATGTTCGTAGAGAACGTAAGGGATAAATGAACAGAGAAAATTAGACAGAGAGAGGGGCGGCGCGCAGCAAGCTGAAGGCAGCTCGTGTGTCTCATCTCAGGTGAGCCAGCTGGTGCTGCCTGCCTGCTTGCAACACCTTGCTGTGGGTGCTTTGCTTCAAACTCCACAGAAGGTGCTACTTGTAGCACTCCAGGCGGATTACTGTGGAAAGCAAAGCACCCACAGAGTCTCCCGAAGCACTCCCATCACACTCACGTAACCCCCCAAACACTCCCTCGACTCACTGTCTTCCGGGCTGTCGTATTTCTTCATGCGCCCATCTGCATCAAACAGGTGCATATTCCCCGTGTTCATCGTCGTTGTCAGCTTCAGCCGCTTCTCCATCACCGCCCACTGCGCGCGCGCCCTCCTCTCCTCCCTCTCCCTCCTCGCCTCCTCTCCCTCCTCCTCCTCTTGCCCCTCTGCTCTCTCCCCCTCACATCCCGCTCCTCCTCCGCCCATCCCCTCCCCCCCTACGTCTCCACTCCCAGGCGACCTTGCACCCGCTTCCGGGTCTTCACCCTCAGGAAAACTCACCCCAGCAGCAGCACCACCAGCTGCTGCTGCCGTTGCAGCAGCACCAGTGGCAGTACCAGTTGCAGTTGCAGCACCTGCCCCTGCCGCAGCCGCCGCCGCCGCAGCAGCAGCAGCAGAGGCAGCAGCAGCCGCTGCAGCACTTCCTCTCCTCGCTCCCACCGTCCCTCCTTCTCCCATGAAATACGCCGCTCCCTCAGCAGTAAATTCCACCTCAAAATGCACCGACGTATCAGTATGATACTCCCTCATGTCCTTAATCAGCGCCACCTTTCCCCCTCCCTCCCCACCACCATGACCACCACCCGCTCCTCCCATCATCCCTTCCAGAAACTCCTTGTAGTTCTGTGTCCACGTGCGGATGGGGAGCTCTGTGATCGCGACACCTGTCACTCCCTGCTGCTGCGGCTGCTTCTCGCCCTTGCGCCCGCCGCTGCTGCTGGCCAATCGCGTCGCGACACCTGTCACGGTGTACGAGTTGCCTCCTCCCTGCCGCGCTGACGTCAGCTGGATGGAACCCTGGATGGTTGGGGGGACACAGGGTATGTGCCATGCCAACCCACAGGAGCAGCAAAAGATAGGGTGAGAACAGTGAGAGGGGCTACAGCGAGAGGAGGCACACAGAGAAGTGACACAGAGGTTGCGGAGAAACATCGATGGGAGAAGTAGAGGAAGACGCAGCATTTCCAATCTTCCCAAGCCCTCAACCTCCCCCCCCCCCTTCCCCATCCACTCCACTTCCTCAACTCACCTTGAAGGCACGGCACCAGGGGTGCATGGTCAGCATCGCTTCGCCCCTCATGCGCCTTTTGAGGTTTGCCACCACATCCCGCGGGTTGAACGCCGCCACGTACGAGCTCCACCCCGTGACACATATCCGCCCACTAAATCACTAAACGACAAACCCTGCCTCCCCTTTCCCTCCCCTTCCGTCGCCTTCCCTCGCTCAGAGAAAACCCCCTTCTCTCTACCCCCTCATCCTCCCACTCCCTTACGGACCTTGAAGCCACGGAACCAGGGGTGCATGGGCAGCATAGGCTCCCCTTTCATGCGCCTCTTGAGGTTCGCCACACGTCGGCACATACGAGCTCCACCCCGTGCCAAGTAATCCACTAAAGGACAAACCCTGCCACCCCTTTCCCTCCCATTCCCTCCCGCTTCCCCCCAGCATACCCCCCCTTTTCTCCCCCCCTGCACACCTTGAAGCCCCGGAACCAGGGGTGCATGGGCAGCATAGGCTCCCTTTTCATGCGCCTCTTGAGGTTCGCCACCACGTCCCGCGGGTTGAACGTCGGCACATACGAACTCCACCCTGTGCCGATGCCCTTCCACCCCACTACACGACAAGCCCGGCCACCCTCTTCCCTCCCCTTCACTCCCGCTTCCCCCCAGCATACGGCCCCTTTTCTCTCCCCCCTCGTCCTCCCCCTCTCTTGCACACCTTGAATCCGCGGAACCAGGGGTGCATGGGCAGCATGGGCTCCCCTCGCATGCGCCTCTTGAGGTTTGCCACCACGTCCCGTGGGTTGAACGTTGGCACATACGAGCTCCACCCCGTGCCGATGCCCTCACTGCCGTTGATGAGCACCATGGGCAGGATGGGCACGTACCTGGGGGTTGGGTGGGGAAGGAAAGGATAGACGAGGGTAGTGAGTAGTGAGGCACATGGGGCACGTACGAGCTCCACCCCGTGCCAATCCCTTCACCGCCGTTGATTAGAACCATGGGCAGGATGGGCACGTACCTGGGAGGGGGGAGGGGAAGGGGAGGGGGTTGGATATGGGCACATGGGCCACATACGAGCTCCACCCCGTGCCGATGCCTTCACCGCCGTTGATGAGCACCACGGGCAGGATGGGCACGTACCTTGGGGGAGGGGAGAGAAAAGGGGGCACATTAGGCTCATACGACCTGCACCCCATGCCTGGGGCACACCAGGGGCACTACCTTCACGTATCATCACCAGGGGCACTACCTTCACGTATGATCACCAGGGGCACTACCTTCACGTATCATCACCAGGGGCTGGATGGGCACATGCCTGGGGAGAGAGACGGGAAGTGGAGGAAGGGTGGTTAGGAAGGCAAGGATAAAATGAAGGATGGGAAAGGATAGGCATATACACCCCTCCTCCATTCCCTCCAGCCCCTTCTCTAGTCTCTCTCCAATCCCCCCCAGCGGCTCACCACTTGAGTTCACTCCTCTGCCTGTCATAATCCCGATACTACAGCAGTGAGTCGCCAACCACACAGCACCATAACGGCCCGCATCGAGCGTCTCGGCTTCTCTGTTGCCCACCTTCCTTACTCGCTTCTCCTCCCCAAACCCCCCCCCCCCAGAGAGCTCACCACTTGGGTTCGATCCTCTGCCCGTCGTCATCCAGGTAATCCAGCAGTGCGTCGTTAACCACACAACACCACAATAACGGACCCCAGCTGCCGTCCGTGCTTCACAAGGTGACTTTTGAGTCGACTCAAAAATCCAGCAGTGCGTCGTTAACCACACAACACCACAATAACGGACCCCAGCTGCCGTCGGTGCTTCACATCCCTCTCCCCCCACCTCCCTTTCTCCCCTCCCACCCTATCAGCTCAGCAGCTCACCACTTGGGTTCGATCCTCTGCCCGTCGTCATCCAGGTAATCCAGTAGGGCGTCGTCAGCCACTGGGAAGATGACACGTGTCAGCCTGTGCAGACGCGTGTAGATGTACCTGGGACTGGCCGCATCCTTGCCGCCCTGGAGACAGACAGACACACAGGAGGGGCAGGGAGGAGGAAGAGAGGAGAGAGAGGGGAGAGAGGAGGGATGGGAGGGAGAGGAGGGAGGGGAGGGAGGGGAGGGAGAGGAGGGCGGGGAGGGCGACGAGGGACAGGATGGAGAGGATGGAGAGAAGGGAGAGGAGGGAGAGGAGGGAGAGGCGGTAAAGGAGAGAGTGGAGGGAGAGGCGGGAGAGGACGGAGATAAGGGAGAGAAGAGAGAGGAGGAAGAGGAGGGAGAGGCGGGAGGGGAGGGAGAGGAGGAAGAGGCGGGAGAGGAGGGAGAGGAGGGAGAGGAGGGAGAGGAGGGAGAGGCGGCAGAGGAGGGAGAGGCGGGAGAGGAGGGAGAGGCGGGAGAGATGAGAGGATGGATAGGAGGGAGGGGAGGGAGAGGAGGGAGAGGCGGGAGAGGAGGGAGGGGAGGGAGAGGAGGGAGAGGCGGGAGAGGAGGGAGAGGAGGGAGAGGAGGGAGAGGAGGAAGAGGAAGGAGATGCTGGAGAGGAGGGAGAGAAGGGAGAGGAGGGAGAAGAGGAAGAGAAAGGCGGTGATAGGGCAGAGAGATGGAAGAGGGCGCAAATTCATCAGCTTGTGCTAACGCATGTAGATGTACCTGCGGCTCATTGCATCGCTTCCACTCCTGAGGTGTACCCACAGGACGAAACCGAGGGCGGGCAGGACACAGAGATGGAAGCAAGGCATGCGTTACTCAATAAACCCGGGCTCTCTGCCATTGGTCTCCTGCTGTCCGCCCTCAATCCTCGACCCTCAGCCCTCTGCCACTGCTCTCTGTGCCCTCCGCCCACTGCTCTCTGTGCCCTCCGCCCACTGCTCTCTGTGCCCTCCGCCCACTGCTCTCTGTGCCCTCTGCCCTCTGCTCTCTGTGCCCTCTGCCCTCTGCTCTCTGTGCCCTCTGCCCTCCGCCCTCTACCCCCCCTTTGCCCTCTGCTCTCCGCCCTCCCCTTCTCACCTGCAGGCGAGTTCCGAACTGCCCGGACGGAACGAGCAGGTGGACGTTGTTGCTGCCCACGAAGTCCTGGGCGAGGTTCACAATGGTGCTCATCAGACTCTGCTCGCCGTGATGGTACGCTGCGTGTTCTGACACGTACCCTGCCAGCTGTGCCACCTGCAGAAGGATTAGGAAGAGGACAAGGCAGGGGGAAGGGGTGGAGAGGTTAAGGTGGATGGGGCTCACAATGGTGCTCATCAGACTCTGCTCCCCGTGGAGGGGATGGAGCGCACGCCAGCGCATGCATGCACTGCAAATCATGCCACAGCACCGCACAGCACCCCTCAGCACCCACCTTGATATCTGAGTGCAGCTTGCGCTTGAAGCACGAGAAGAGGATCTTGCGCTGCCCCGGCTTGAGCCCGTCCACAACGGAGGGGATGGAGCGCATGTTGTCAGCAATGGAGTAGAGGATGAGCTCCTTGTCCACAAAGTCGCTGTAGCTGATGCGCTGCGCCGTCTGGTCCAGGTACGTGCCGGGCTGAGGGTGTGGCACGGGGGGAATGGGAGGGGCGATGGGAGGCGAGAAACAGTGGAATAGGGGATTTGGATTATGGAAAACGGAGGAGAAAACGATGGGTGCCCTATGGGATGGGCACTCACCTCATAGGAGCACAGCCACTGCTTCCGGGCGTCCACCGCCTTTTTACTAAACGCCATCTCGATCCGCTCCCCATCGCCCTCCCCCACCCAATCCCTCCCTCCTGCACTCTTTCGCCATCCTACCCCTCCGCTCACCTCATAGGAGCGCAGCCACTGCTTTCTCGCATCCACCGCCTTCTTGCTAAACGCCATCTCGATCCGCTCCCCGTCGCCCTCCCCCCGCCACTCAAAGTCCTTCCTGTGCCGGTCCAGCTGTGCAAAATACTCCTTGGCCTCCTTGGGCGTGCTCGTGCCCAGACCCTTGTAGTACTTCACCTTCCACTGCCTCGCCTCCGAGCCTAAAGTCCGTTTCCAAGCCTCGTACTCAGGTATGGTGTAGAAGGCGAGGGTGCGGCCTCTAGGCCCGGTGGCTTTGACGATCGGGGTGATGAATTCGCGGAGGAAGGAGGGGTGCTTGAGCAGGGACGGCCAGCAGGAGTGCAGGAGGTTGATCAAAAGCCCCTTGATGTGGGATCCATCGTGGTCCTGGTGGGTGGGATGGGCATAGGGGGGACGGAAGGGGAAAGGGGTGGATGAGTGCTAGTGGTGATGAATTCGCGGAGGAAGGAGGGGTGCTTGAGCAGGGAGGGGCCAGCAGGAGTGCAGGAGGTTGATGAGGAGACCTTTTATGTGGGACCCATCGTGGTCCTGGTGGGTGGCATGGGAGTGAGTGGTGAGGGCAGAGGAGACATGCACGATGGAGTGAATGATGGTGCTGAGAGGGACGAAGCGAAGAAACGAAAGCAAGAGGGGTGCTTGAGCAGGGAGGGCCAGCAGGAGTGCAGCATGGTGATGAGAAGACCTTTTATGTGGGACCCGTCATGATCCTGTGGGTGGGATGGAAGTGAGTGACACGGGCAGAGTAGGGACGATGGAGTGAATGATGGTGCTGTGAGGGAAGATAGGAAAGCAGGAAAAATGTTTGAAGAGAGAAGGCCAGCAGGAGTGCAGGAGGTTTATGAGGAGCCCCATGATATACATATACAGCGTCCTCACGGTCTCACTCACCTGGTCAGTCATGATCATAAGGTGCCCATATCGCAGCGCCTTCACGCTTTCATAGCTCTTCCCATGCTGCAGCCCCAGGATCTGCTTCAGGTGCCCTATCTCAGTATTCTCCATCATCTGTCGGTGAGACGCGTCCCTCACGTTCAGCAGCTTGCCTCGCAGGGGGAACACACCGTAGCGGTCGCGACCCACCACACTCAGCCCTGACACCTGGAGAGAGTAAAACATTGATGGAGGGAGCGGGGGAGGGAGAGAAACGATGAGTTTTATATGCCCTTCTTCCTTTGAACTTGAATTTGCTACACCCCTCCCCCCCTTGGAATATGCTCAACACTCAAAGCCTCTTCCCATTCACATCCTTAAAACCCCTTTAAAAAAAGATACCGAAGTGAGACTCTCACTGCCAGGGTCTTAACTGAGTCCCCTTCAGTGAGGATGTGAGTGCAGTGCTCTGCATTCCTGCCACCCGCCTCATTGGCATCGTCCAGCTTCACTATGCATGCCCGACACGCGCTGCCTCTTCCCCCCCTCACCCCACATCCTGCCCTTCTAAGAAAACAGAGCGATTCTCTCACCGCGAGAGTCTTCGCCGAGTCCCCTTCTGTGAGGATGAGTGTGCAGTGCTCTGCATTCCTGCCACCTGCCTCCTTGGCATCGTCCAGCTTCACTATGCATGCCCGACACGCGCTGCCTCTTCCCCCCCTCACCCCACATCCTGCCCTTCTAAGAAACCAGAGCGATTCTCTCACCGCGAGAGTCTTCGCCGAGTCCCCTTCTGTGAGGATGAGCGTGCAGTGCTCTGCATTCCTGCCACCTGCCTCCTTGGCATCGTCCAGCTTCACTATGCATGCCCGACACTCGCTGCCTCTTCCCCTTCATCCCCCATCCCCCAGTTTCCTTCCTACCCTCCAAATAACGAGATTGAAGTGACTCTCTCACCGCCAGAGTCTTGGCAGAGTCCCTTTCAGTGAGTATCAGAATGCAGTGTTCTGCATTCCTGCCGCCCGCCTCGTTGGCATCGTCCAGCTTCGTTATGCCCGACACTCGTTGCCTCTTCCCATTCACCCCCCATTCCCCCATTTTATTCCTACCCCTCTCAAGGAGAAACCAAAGCTAATTTCTTACTGCCAAAGTCTTAGCAGAGTCTCCTTCTGTCAGTATGAGGGTGCAGTGCTCCGCGTTCCTACCACCCGCCTCGTTAGCATCGTCCAGCTTCGTTATGCCCGACAAGCACTGCTTCTTTGCATACAATCCCATCCGCCCCTCCCGTTTTCGTCCTACCCTCCCAAAGAATAACCACGGCAAATCTCACCGCCAGAGTCTTAGCGGAATCCCCTTCAGTGAGGATGAGGGTGCAGTGCTCCGCGTTCCTACCCCCCGCCTCGTTAGCATCGTCCAGCTTCGTTATGCCCGACACGCGCTGCCTCTTGCTGCCGTCGCTGCGCTTGAGATCCTTGGTCTGCTTGTGCGCTGCTAGCGACAGCAGATGCTCCACTATGCCGCACTTGGCAGCGACTGTGGCAAGAGAGAAAGCCGAGACAGGGGGTTGCAACGAGCAGAAGGTGAATGAGAACTGCCTCACTCAGAGAGCTGGCACTCGGAACCAAAGTCAGAGGGGCTTGTGTTTTACGAGTTGTTCGAGGCATCTCACAAGTATGAAGGTTTATTTCGAGACGTCTCAAAATAAACCTTCATACACGCGGAACCAAAGTCAGAGGGGCTTGTGTGTTACGAGTTGTTCGAGGCATGTCACAAGTCCCATCCCTTGCATTGCATATCAGCATACCTTTCTTGCGGAGGTCTTTAAAGAGTCTGTTCTTGAAGCACCTCTATAACATACCTTTCTTGAGAAAGTTCTCAGAGAAGTGGCACTTGGAGCCAAATTCAGAGGGGCGTGTGTTGAGTGTCTCTAGAGGCACCTCACAGATCCCATCCCTTCCATTGTACATGTTCCCCTACCTTTCTTGAGAAAGTCTTCCGAGAGGTGGCACTTGGAGCCAAAGTCAGAGGGGCGTGTGTTGAGCGTCTCTAGAAGCACCCCTCAAATATCTCATTTCTTCCCTTCATTCCATACCGTTGCATGCGCACCTTTCTTGAGAAAGTCTTCCGAGAGGTGGCACCAAAGTCAGAGGGGCGTGTGTTGAGCGTCTCCTTGGTCTGCGAGTCAAATGCCGGGTTCACCACCAGGCAGTTGACAAACACCCACAGCTGACTGCGCACCTGAAAGCGACCAGAGGCATAGGCAAGCAAGAAAAGGGATAGAGCACAGAGGGGCGCGTGTTGAGTCTCTCCTTGGTCTGCGAGTCAAAGGCTGGGTTCACCACCAGGCAGTTGACAAACACCCACAGCTGACTGCGCACCTGAAAGAGACCAGAGGCATAGGCAAGCAAGAAAAGGGATAGAGCACAGAGGGGCGCGTGTTGAGTCTCTCCTTGGTCTGCGAGTCAAAGGCTGGGTTCACCACCAGGCAGTTCACAAACACCCACAGCTGACTGCGCACCTGAGGGAGAGGGAGGGGGCATATGCAAGCAAAGCAAGGTATAGAGCACAGAGGGGCGTGTGTTTATATTCTCCTTGGTTTGCGAGTCAATCGCCAAATACACCACCAAGCAGTTCACAAACATCCAGAGACAGACAGCAGCAGGCAGCAGCACAGGCACAGCAGTGCAAGAAACGAACACAAACGCTCTCCCCCACTCTCTCAGCTGAACACTGCCACCAACAAGCCTTTCTCAATCCCTTTCCCCCCTTTTTCACCTGGTGTGGCTTGATGGCAGCAGCACCACTGGCAGACCCGTGCTTGCCAGTGCTGGCCTTCTTCTGCACCTTCTCCAGCAGGTGCCGCACGATCTGCTCTCACTCTCCCACTGTCCCCCTCATGTTCTGCCTAGCACTCTCTCTCACTCGCTCTCCCATCCAACCCTTCTCTCCCCCCTCCAAATCCTCTCTTTCACTCGCTCTTCCTGTCCAATCCTATCCCAGTCCCCCCCTCTTCCCCTCCCCATCCTCACCTGGTGCGGCTTGATGGCAGCAGCGCCACTGGCGGACCCGTGCTTGCCAGTGGCAGCCTTCTTTTGCGCCTTGTCCAGCAGGTACCTCACGATCTGCTCTGATACCATGTTCACGTGCGTGCCTCCTCGCGTGGTCGCAATGGCGTTCACGAAGCTGACCTGCAGGCACGGTCAGGCATGGACACAGGCATGAAATTAGGCATGGCTCGGACTTGAAATTGGCTATCTCAAGCAGGCACGGACACACGCGCGCGCGCGCGCACACACACACACACGCGCGCGCGCGCACACACACACACACGCGCGCGCGCGCACACACAACACAACACACACACACACACCACACACACACACACACACACACACACACACACCTTCCAGCATACACCTCTTGCCCATTCAACCCCTTCCCCCCTCACTTCCCCCGCCCATCGACAGTACCTGTTGGAACTGCCCATCGCTGGTGGACACGCACACCTCCCAGCAGTCGTTCACCCTCTCGTGAATCCTGCACAATCAAATGGCAGCCGTTAGTTGCGAATCACGGGCGCACTTGTGGCAGCCGTTATCTCTCATGAAAAATTGACCCGGAGTAATGCGCCTGGTGAACTTAGGCAAGACCAACCCCATCAGAAAACTCACCCCAACGAATTATGGTGTCAACGCATACTCTTAGGAGTTTCACGGGTGGTCAGCAATAGAAATACGGACCTTGGGAGCTTCTCATGAGTTGAAGGATGAGCAGCAGCTGCAGCTGCTGCCGCTGCCGCTTCTGCTGCAGACACCCCTCCTTCCGCCCCTGCCCCCTCTCCGCCTTCCCCTCCGCCCCCTCCGCTCCCCCCTTCCCCTGATGATGGCGGAGTGGCGGGGGGTTGCGGGGTGGGCGGCGGAGGAGGGGCAAGATACAACCCCGCATAATCCGCAAACGATTTCACAGGCACACGCGTGCCATTGAGCGTGACCTTCACGGATTTCCCCAGGCACCCTGCCACGTCAACGACACGTCGGCTCATGAGTGCCACGTGGTCTGCGTCTAGAGAATCGAGCCCGAATTTGGCCAAGTCCGGGTGGAAGGTGATTGAGGTGAAGTTGTCGGTGGGCTTGCAGACCTTGATTACTGGTTCCTTTTTCACGCTCATGTTCTTAGAGAAGACCTGGAGAAGGGGCACAGGGAGATGGTCGAATGAGGGGCGGGGAAGAAGGGGAAGAAGGGGAGAAAGGGATGAAAAAAGGAGCTAATTCTGAGTGGAAGGTGATGGAGGTGAAGTTGTCGGTGGGCTTGCAGTCCTTGATCACTGGGGCCTTCTTGACGCTCATGTTCTTCGAAATGACCTGGTGAGATAAGGGAGGCAGTGGGGAAAGAGTCTGATTAGAGAAGAGGACTGCACGCAGGATAGCACCTGGAAGGTGATGGAGGTGAAGTCGTCGGTGGGCTTGCAGTCCTTGACCAATGGAAGCTTCTTGATGCTCATGTTTTTTTTATATATATACCTGGTTAAAGGAGGGAGGCAGTGGGGAAGGGATCTGATTAGAGAGGAGGATTGCATGCAAGATAGCATCTGGAAGGTGTTGTTGTCGGTGAGCTTTCAGTCCTTGTTATTCAAAAAGACCTGCAAGGAGGGGGAAGCGGGGATGAAGGGAGGGGGACGGGGAAGAGACATCACTAGTGGTAACCGACACCCAAAGAGTGTTCGCTCGCACGCACCTGACGCGACCAGAAAGTCCCCCTTAGCGCCTCCCTGCACCACGCACCTGCTTGTACTTTTTCTGCCTGCTGCCGTCGGCCGTCTCGACCACAATTTCCGTGCTGAAGATGTTGACCAGCTTCGCGCCGTACGGTGATTTTTGTACCCAAGAATCCTCTGCCTGAGCACATACCTGCTTGTACTTCTTCTGCCGGCTGCCGTCAGCCGTCTCCACCACAAACTCCGTGCTGAAGATGTTCGCCAGCTTGGCGCCGTACCCGTTGCGCCCGCCCGTAGTCTTGCGCGCCGAGTCGTCGTAGTTGCTGCTCGTGAGAAGATGCCCGAAAATCAGCTCCGGCACGTAGCACCCCTCCTTCGCGTGCACCTCCACGGGAATTCCCCGGCCGTTGTTCCACACCTGCGTGGAGATCCAGGGACGGGTATATTCGGGACGCGTGGTGTATGTAAATCCAGGTGCCTTCCCAGAACGGAACATTCCTCCTTCGCGGGGACCTTCGAGGAAATTCCTCTCCCGTTGCTTGACACATTTGCGCGACGATAAGACTATCCGGAGAAAATGCAGCCGGAGATAGTCCAAAAACGAATACCCAAAAAAATGCAGTACAAATGAGGCTAGATACTAACTCATACTATGAGCAGAGTGTGTTCAGACAAGCACAAACATGTAGGTCCACTAACTAGCGGTCTAATTCACATAGCTCATCTGTAGCAACGGCCCCCGCGTCGTCACGGACTAGTCAGCACATCTACGAGTCGCTCACCTGAATCTTATTCTTGGCGGTATCGATGGTCACTTTAATCGCGTCCATGCTCGGGTCGCGCTGCTTGTTATCCGCCGCATTCACCAGAATCTCGTCAAATATCTTATACAGCCCCGGAACCATCCGAACCTCGCGGTGTACCATCCGACCCTGCTCCCAAACCCACTGCGGACCCACGTGCGTCTGCACCGAACCTATGTACGTGTCCGGCCGGAGGAGCACGTGCTCTAGCGGCGTCTTGCGCTGATAAGTCTCCTCGATCGTCTTCCCATCTGGACCGACGGCGTTGGGGGTTTCTACCAGTGGGGGTCCGTCAGCGAAGGGTAAGGGGGTTGCCGGCGAAGCGGCGGTGGTGCGAGCTGCTTTTTTAGTGGTCCGTGGAGTGCTGCTCGGGGCCTTACGCTTCTTCGCGGTTTTTGGTGTCGCCTCCTCGGGAATATACTGCGATCGAGCGAGACAGCGAAGGCACGTTCAGTAAATCGTACGGTTGCTCATGATGACTAAAAAAGCTAGAAAAAAAAAATAGTGAGCTATCGGTACTGTTACTTACCTCGTCCTCGCTTGAATCGCCCGCCATTCCCTTTTTCTGTTTCCTGTACTAAGATGCAGGGCTACTAATGAGGGCGCACTAGAAATAGCATACGTTTCTCTACATAAATGTTAATTCGACCACCAGAGCCCGAAATGGCAATCCGGCTATCCCGCTATAATATTTTTTTTCACGTAAGACTCTTGCCTTTTCCTGGAAAGCTGCTCAGTCTTGAGATGGTTGAACCATGGAACCTTGAAACTTGTTCAGAAGCAAATCCCAAGGGCATGCTTCCGAGAGCCAGGGCTTGGAAAGAGATTGTTGAGAAAACCAAGGGGATGCAGCCGTACCGCACGCTGAGGCAAGGGCCAAAGCACGGCCACGAGACTCGACGGCCAGTTCGGCGCTGGTGGATGGTTCGGTTCGGCATGGTGGCTGTTAGAGAAACCAGGCCCATGCGTGGCGGGAAAACGAGTCGCGTGTCTCGAAATTTGAACGGGAGGCTCGGAGTAGCCGAGCCGAATAGAGATGCGGCAAGGCGAGGCTGCGTGACCTTGAAGTCTCAATTTGAATGGCCAAAATATACGCGCCGGAGCCGCCCCGTAAAAATACAATGGGTTGTCAAGTGGCAGATAATATTACAACGTTAGACCCATTACATATGCATAACAAAAATACATACAGCTAAGCATGGTTCTCAAGTGGTCCTAATCCAGAAAATAGGGTTTCGGGTGCAGGCAAACATACTAGCATCATCCACACAACACCTACATATTGACTTGGAGAGCACAAGTCTCTCCACTAGTAAAGTGTTGAATGGTCCCTCGGAGACACGAAGCTTGACGCGCCACCCATTGAAGTCCTTCCCCTTGCCGCTGTGGCAGCAGCACCAGACGAAGTGGTGGAATATCTACTCCCTCTTGAAGCACCTGAGAGGCACGACTTACGACTGCTAACACTCCTGGCATCTTCATCGTCGTCAACCCCACGCCTACCGCCTCCAGCTACTCCTGAAGATGCAATGCCGCCAACGTTCAAACTGCGAGCCAGGTTCGGCGCATACTTCTCCAGAGCGTGAACGGATATCCTGTCGTCGTCCTCCCTCTCATCCCGGAATCGACGCTCACGATCGCACTGCTGCAGATACTCGGTGCCGCGGTCTCGGTCCCGCTCTCGCTCGCGTTCCCTCTCCCGACGAATCGAAGTGGCGATTGACACAGCATCGGCACCATCGTCTTCCTCCAGGGAACCACGCAGTCCGCCCCTGCCTCGAGATGCTGGGGAGGAATGAGAACAGGACAGGGTGTGGGAGGGGAGGGGAGGATAGGGTATTGATAAGGATTTAGAGGCAAGAAGTGAAGCTGACTACTGAAAAAGTAGGCGGTGAGGAGGGGGGGAATGCAAAATGAAGTGCAATCGAGAATGGCAGTGGGATGTAGGGTAGAATGATAGAAGAAAAGGCCCGTACCTGAACGCGGAGCAGCATATGTGTCTGAAAACACGCCAGCCCGTGCACTCTCCCTCGGAGTCCTCGCCTGCAACCCTGCCCCCGCACCACCACCACCATACCCTCCTCCTACTCCTACTCCTGTCCCTCCTCCACCTACCCCTCCTCCGCCATAAGCCCTCCTTGAGCTGCCCCCACTGCGTGTTGACCTCATGTCATCATCCACATTGCTCCCCACACCACAACCCCTATCTGCCTGTAAAGCTTGCTCAAGCTCTGCTGCTGCACTCCACCTCCTTGCACCACCAGCACCACCACCAGCACCCCCAATGGATGATGTTCCGTAGTCTACAGCAGTCACTGCTGCTGCGGCTGTCATCCCCATCGCCCCTCGCCCACCACTTCTTGATCCAACGCCCCTCTGCCCAGCCATGCTTCGGACCGTCTCATCCCGACCTGCTCCAGAGGCTCGGCCGTTACCGCCTCCCAAGCCCCCGCCATCGGACAGATAATCCAGCTCTTCAATTATCTGCCGCCCAGACAAGCCCTGCTCTAACGACCGTCCGATTTTGAACCCCAAACCATCTCCGGTAGATGGAAGGCCAAGATTCTCCACCCTCCCTCTATCATCCAGGAAGACCCGCCCTGCGCCCACTCCCCTGGAAGCCCCGCCTTCGCTGTAATATTCGTTAGCTGCCTCCCGAAACCTCCCTCCTTCCGCTCCGCCTCCGCCTCCCCCTCCCCGTTCCCCTCCCCCTGTGCCAGTGTACTGAAATTCCCGCATGAACGCCCCCGCGGCGTGCGCGAGCCTGCTTTTCGCGCCTTGCACGTGATCAAGCTGCCCTTGCAACTCCTCCACCGCCGACTGTAAGGTTTGCACTCGGTGCAGTAACATATTCTCAATCTCTTTTCTCTCTTCCGCGTATGCTTCTAACGCGTTCCCCGCGCGTTCGCGAATCCTCCGCGCTTTTTCCTCCGCTTCTTGCACTTCCCCCAGCCGCTTCTCCCGCTCTCCCCACATCTCCCCCCGCGCGCGCTCCGCCGATTCTTCCGCCTCTGCGCGCTCCTTGCTCAGCCGATCCATCTCCACCGCCATAAAATCACGCTCTTTGCTCAGCCGTTCGATCTCCAGCGCCATCAGATCGCGATCTTTCCGCAGCCGTTCGATCTCCACCGACATAAAATCTCGCTCCTTTCTCACCCGTCCGATCTCCACAGCCATCAGATCGCGCTCTTTCACGGACCGTTCGATCTCCATCGCCATCACCTCTCTCTCCTTTCTCTTCACCGCTAATTCCGCATCCATTTCGCTCACCTTAGCCGCGAAAGTTTCTAAATGCCCGGCTAGGTCCTTCCAACCCTTGCGGAAATCCCTCAGATCCTCCTCTGCTATAGTCTTCTCCTCTCTTACGCGCTCGATGTCCCGCCTAAGCCTCATCGCTTCTTCACTGGCGGCTTCCGCCTGCCTCCGCGCGCCCGCGCATTTCTCCGCCGCGTCTTGCGCCTCCACGACTGCGCGCACGTGGTCCTCCTGCAGCTGACCAACCACCTTCCGCCACTTGTCCGCCTCCTCCGCAATCTCCGACTCCACTCCCTTTAACAGCTCATCCCCTCCCGCTTCCCCCGCGTCCTCCTCCCCCCGTCTCGTTCCGCTATATGCCCTTCCCCGCACGTCTTCCCCAGCAAGTTTCCCCCTGGCTGCGCGGTCCATCGCATGAGCACCGCGGCCGCCGCTGGCGCCAGCAGAACCGCCGGCAACCTCCCTGCTAGCCGTCAGCGCGTCAAGCTGCAGGCGCAGTTTGCGGAGATTATTCCACTCCTCTCTCATTCCCGCCAAGACGGTCATAGCGCGGTCGCGCGCGCTTCGCGCGGATATTAACTCCCATTCTAACTCCTTGAGTTTCCGCAAGCCAACCAGATCAGACTCTAAACTGCTAACTCCCTCCACGGCAGTCGTTCCGCCAACCCCTCCCCCACCTCTACCTCCGCTTCCTCCTCCGCCTCCGCCTCTTCCCCCGCCGCCCCAACCCCCGGCGGCCTCCGCTTCCCCCTCCAGCTCCTCCACGTTCCCCGCGAGCATGCGGATCTTCAGGCGCAGTTCCGCCGCCGTCGCTTCCGCCGCCTCCTTCTGGCGGGACGCCGCCGCCAGCTGGTTCCACAGCTCGTCCGTCTCCGCCTGCGCCGCTTGTAGCTGAACCGATATGCGCTTATGGTCCTCCTGAAGCGCCAGGTGATTCTCTCTCAGGTCTTTAAGCTCCTGGTCTTGCTGGTAGAACATAACGGCTATGCGGTGCGACGCTTGCTTCGCCTCTTCGACCTCCTTCTCGAGTTCCGCCACATCCTTCCCCCTCCCCCGCCGCCGCCCCCCCTCTGCGTCTCCGCTGTCCCCCTCACCGGCTCTTCCCCCAGCTCCCTCGTCGCCTCCGCCTCCGCCGTCCCCGCCGCCACTCGTGCCGATTCGTTCCATGGCTTCTATCGCTCGTTCCATAGCCGCTTTGTTTAGCAACGCGTCATTCTGTAACGCGTCATTTTGTAGCGCGTTAGAAGACGCTTCAGGCGACTCGATGGTGCGATCCATAGCGTTTGAGTCGAGAGACCGATCCGCGTCAACCGCCCGGTCCGACTCAGGAGCTCCAAGCTCTCCTTGCCGGGATTCCATTGCTTCCATCTTCTTCTCCACGCGTCGCACCTCCTCCATCGCGGACCGCGCGGAGCTAACAGCGCCCGGTTCACAAGCCTCGCGCTGGCTTTGCGACGCCGCGTAAGACGCCGTAGCAACCGCTGACCCGCTGACGTAAGAAGACGAGCCGTTGTTGTTCAATAACTCCTTTCTGACGTCGGAAGATTCGCTGTCCGTCTCCGATGGGCGATCCCCGCCTGTGAACCTGCCGGCGTCTGACGGCCCGGTCCAGTTGCCGGTAAACTTACCGGCTTCCGGCAAGCCGTCACCCGCTCGCAGGCCCTCGCGACTCTCCACCTGCTGCTGCTGGTCCTCCTGCTTCGCGCCCCAGTCGTGCATCGTTTGGAAAGAACGGCCCCGGTTTTTTAGAGCCGCGCGCCAGTCATGCGCCCCAGCAGCCTGGGACGACCGACTCTGCATCTCGATTTCCAAGAATCGACTCTCCACCCGATTCTCCCGTTTCGCAGCCAAAGCCGAGCCCAAACTCGCCCGACGGTTACTGGTGCTGCTGCTGCCGGCGTCACGAGCCGCGGCGAGCGAGTTGAAGTAGTCTCGGCTGAAACTGAACCCGCCGCTTTCGCCGAACCGGGTCGTGGACGCGGCAGGGCTGGGGCCAGGCTCGGCCGAACCAATGGGTGCGTCAGCGCTAGTGCCGTTACCGCAAGTGTCGCCGCAAGTGCCGTCGCTGGGGCCGCCGTCGTCAGAGCTGTTTGTTCCGTCATCGGAACCTTCGCCGCTGCTGCTGTCGCTGCTCTTGATCGGTTCTCGCCGTATTATCCTGCATTCGCCTGAACCCTCGTCGGAGTCATCCTCGTTACTGTCGTCCTCGTCGTCGGCGTTATGGAGACGTTTGAGATAGTCCATCTTTTTGGCGAGAGCTGCTTGTTCTGGTTCGGAGAGGGTAACGTTGACTGCCATTGCTAGCTCTATTCGGTACAAAACGGATGGGAGATGGCTGCTATAACCTAGACGTTTCCGATCAACTATGTCGATGGACAGGAGGGAGTCACGAAAGCCAGCGGGCTATCTGAACCTGCTGTAACATAAATTAATGCAAACCCGACATAGTCTCCAGTTTCTACTGCTAACCCGACATAGTTTTCTTGGAGCAAGGCGGTTGCTCTACTGCCATTGCTGCGCGACTCATGTCTGATCTGGAGCTACGAAAGTGTGGTGACTCCACGAACGTCAAGTGTTGAGCACTGCAAACAAAGGAAGTCGGGGGGACTAGGGACGAAAGAGAGCTGAAGAGAAGATGTGCGTCGTCCTCATTGTCGTCGCGTGGAGCACAATTCTCGTGGTGCGACATTGCCATCAATCAATGTCAAAATGTCTTGAATCTAGCGACGCGGCTAACCGAACCAGCTTGTTGTGATGCTTCCGAGCCAGATTGACAGGCCTTGCGAGGACGTGCTTGCGGTGAGGCCTGGTGATGCCCTCTGCGGTGAGGGCTGGCTAGAAACCTCTGAGCGAGGACGAGGGAGGTTGATTGGAGGCACGGAAACGGTCTGGGAAGGGCCGAAGCGGCTAGCCCTTTCTCCGAACAAAAAATGGCCTATTGGTGACGTGGCGGTTGCCGTTGAACGGCTTATGCCCTCAAAATGAAATAACTACAATTTCTACACAAAAAGGCATGAGTATAAAAACGAATCTTAGAAAGAAACATCAACACTCCACGATCTTGATTCCTCGTTACAGGGTGGTCTCGGACGGACCTTAGGGCGCGTAACTTTTTCCATTTTCGTCAAATGTCCGGACGGAGCCTCCAAACCGGCCAGACGGAGCTCCGTCCGGACGTTTGGGAAGCAGGTCCGGACGATAGGGCGTCCGGACCACAATTGTGCAACTTTTTCCCCTATCGAAAATGTAGAATCTCGCCAAGAATAATAACACGCATTACAGAAATCGTATAGAACTTGGAGATTTCGCCACCAAAATTTGACGGCATCCTATTGGTTGGAAAATCATTCACTTCGTGGCCGAATCACAGCGCAGACAAAACGGACCGTCCGAAATGCCGTTCGGACGGAGTCAGCAGGTTAGTCCGGACCACTTTTTGGCAGAAAAGTGTCAGATTGTGTCCGGACGGTAGCGACGTCGCAGGGGGTCTTGCGAACATCTAAACGGACTGTTACGAAATTAGTTACCCTACAGAAGTCCGGACGGGGCCTCCGTCCGGACGATGAATGGTGAAAAAGTTACGCGCCCTTAGTGACTGCCGAACGTGGCTTGCTGAGAGGGTGCTAGGCTCGACGTGCCGAGGCAGCCTAGCACACACGACAAGCCTTCCACGTCAAGTGCAAATATGCTATCCTACCCGTCCCCCTTCCGTCCAAACTCCGTTTTGTTCCGTTCCACCCCAAACCAACCATCTGGTCCAGTTCCTATCCCTTCCATCCGTTCCGTTCCGTCACGTTGAGAACGCCTGAGTAGCCTTCCGACCGAACCCAACCGACGAGTTATAGGCAGCTACTTGGAGGCAGCAGACATTGGAATTGCATTTCGCCCCAGACTCAATCATCGAGGAGCTATTTCCCTTCATCCAACCACAGACGATTGATCCATCTCTGCATCACCCTGAATTGGTAGGCTCACCCAGGGACTGAGTGTCTTGGTTAATAAAGATGTACGGCGGGAATAGCTAATGCCGCTTTTCGTCGGACATTATGGACTAATGTTCTGAGACGCTTTGCAACTCTGTCATCACAGGGTTTTAGATCATTGACTGCGTAATCGAAGACCCTCTTTATTTATTCCTTCTTTCCCAACCTTCCTTGCAATCTAAGGACTCAAGTTATCCTTCTTTCCGTATCTGACAACGGCATTGGCGGTCAGTTTTACTACCTAAAGCACCAATAGCATTTCGGCAACCGTCGATTGCCCTCGCAACAATGTCCGGAAAAGGTACGGTCTGCAGTTTTTCTCTTCTGTTGTTTCTGTGATAACGTTTATCTCACCTTCGGCCGATTCTGTGGTTTCGCAGATGGAGCGTCACCTAACGATGACTGGTTACCAGAGAAAAAGACCACCGCTAAGCTTAGTGTCGCCGATAGAGTCGCGTCTTTTCGGCACAAGTCCGTTCAGTCTGGGGGAGCCGTCCCTGTACCTGCTGCATCGGGCCGAACCGGAACCAGTACGGCTGGCTCGGTTCGAACCGGACCCAGTGCTGCTGGTTCGGTCCGAACCGGACCCAGCGCTGCTGGTTCGGTTCGAACCGGGACCAGTGCTGCTGGTTCGGTCCGAACCGGATCCAGTACTGCCGGTTCGGCCCGAAGCGGACCCAGTTCTGCAGGTTCGGGGGCTTCTAAAGACTCCAGTGTGGCTTTGGAAGTGGAGCTCGGGCAGCTGAAAATAAAGAATATGGACATGCGACTAAAAATGGAGAACATGCAAGCGGAGTTGAAGGCAGCAAAGGAGCAGATCGGGCAGATGACGAAAGAAATTGAATCATGGAAGAGAGGTGGAGTTTCTGAGGACGCTGCTGGGGAGATGCAGGCAGAAATTGAAAAGCTGAGGAAAGAATTGGCGGAAAGCAAAATTGCTGGAGGGAGTGGCGCCGCAATGGGCGCAAAAGATAAGGAGTTAAAGGAAATGGAGGAGAAATTTATGGCTATGGAGGTGGATCTTGGCAAGTATAAGTTCGTGCATGACAGCTTAAAGGAGAAAGTGGAGAAGCTTACAAAGGATAACAAGAAACGCGTGGCTTCGGAGAAAGAAGCTCTAGAGGCGATTGGGAAAGTGCGGGAGGAGAAGGAGAATATGGAGAGGAAGCTTGAAGAGGCGGAGATGGAGAGGGATGAGGCGAGGAAGTCGAGGGAGGAGGCGGAATTGCAGAAGGAGCAGGCTATGAGGGAGAAGGAAGAGGTGGAGGCGAGAATGGAAGAGCTGGTGGAGGCTGCTTGTAGGGACTCGGAGGAAGGGAGGAGGAAGGCGGAGCAGGAACGGGATGATGCGCTGAGGGTGAAAGAGGGTGTGGAAGGAGAGAAAGCAGAGTTGCAGAAGTGTTTGGAGGAGGAATTGAGGAAGCGAGAGGAGGCTGAGGAGATTAAGGAGCAGGCTGTTGGGGAGAAGGAAGAGGCGGAAAGGGCGCGGGCGGAGGCGGAAATGGGGAGGGAGGAGGCGGAAGCTGCGCGCGAGCAGGCGGAGAGGGCGAGGGAGGAGGCTTTGGCCCGGAAGGCGGAGGCGGAGGAAAGCAGGGCCGCGGCTGAGGCCGCAGCTGCTGACGCGGAGAACGCTCGAGCTGACGCGGAGAGTGCTCGCGCTGACGCGGAGAGGAAGCAGCAGGAGGCGGAGGCGGAAAGGGAAGAAGCCTTGGCGGAGAAAGAGAAGGCGGAGAGCGCTCGAGCAGAGGCGGAGGCGCAACGAGAAGAGGCGGAGGCGCAGCGAGAAGAGGCTGGTAAGGCGAGAGAGGAGGCGGAAGGGGCGAGGGCGGAAGCGGAGCAGGCGCGGGCACAGGCGGAAGGAGAAAAAGCAGAGGCGGAGAAGGCGAGGGCGGAAGCGGAAGAGGCGCGCGCGGAAGCTGAGGAGGCGCGGCAGCAAGCTGAAGCGGCGAGAGAGGAGGCTGAAAAAGCGAAGGAGGAAGCGGAGAATACGGCTAAAGATGCTGTTTCGGCACAGGAGGAGGCTGAGAAGGCGAGGGAAGAGGCGGAGAAAGCAAGAGACGCGGCTACTGATGCAAAAGAGGAGGCGGAGCGAGCGAGGGAGGCCGCGGAAGCGCAGCAGCAGCAGGCGGAGGCGGCCCGCGCGGAGGCTGAGCGGAAGCAAGAGGAAGCGGAGGCGGCGAGAGAGGAGGCGGAGCGGAAGCAGGAGGAAGCGGAGAAGGCGCGGGAGGAGGCGGAGTCGGAGAGGCAGCAGGCTGTGATGGTGAGAGAGGAGGCGGAACAGGCTAAGGAGGAGGCGGAAAGGGCGCGAGCAGAGGCGGAAAGCGCGCGTGAGGCGGCCGAAACCGCCAAGGCGCAAGCCGAGAAGGATAAGGAAGAGGCTGAGGCAGCGAGAGCGGAGGCAGAGGCAGCGAGGGCGCAAGCTGAGAAGGATAAGGAAGAGGCAGATGCAGCTAGGGCAGAGGCTGAAAAGGACAAGGACGAGGCTGAAGCTGCGCGGGAGGAGGCAGAGAAGGTTAAGGCGGAGGCGGAAGCAGCGCGAGAGGAAGCGGAACGGGCTAGGGGCGAGGCGGAAAACGCACAGGCTGAAGCTGAGAAGCGGATGGAGGAGGCGGAGAAGGGGAGGGAGGAAGCAGAGAGGGGGAGGGAGGAAGCAGAGAGGAAGCAAGCTGAGGCGGAGAGTGCAAGAGCTGAGGCTGAGAGGCGTGCGGAGGAGGCGGAGAAGGCGAGAGAGGAAGCAGAGAGGCAGCAAGCTGAAGCGGAGAGTGCTAGGGGTGAGGCAGAGCGGAGGGAGCAGGAGGCGGTTGATGCGAGGAAGGACGCTGAAGCGAGGCGAGATGAGGCTGAAACGCGCAAGGAGGAGGCTGAGAGGTCGCGTGACGAGGCTGAGAGAGCGCGTGACGAGGCGGAGAGGCGAAAGGAAGACGCGGAGAGGGAGAGAGACGAGGCGGAGAGGGTTCGTGTGGAGGCGGAGAGGGCACGGGAGGAGGCGGAACAGGCGAAGGGGGAGGCTGAGGGGAGGGCAGCGGAGGCGGAAAAGAGGAGGCAGGGGGAGGAAGAAGCGCGGGTGATTGCGGAGGGGGAGAGAGGAGAGGCGGAGAGGGCGAGAGAGGTTGCTGAGAAGGAACGGGCGGAGGCGGAGAGGCAGAGGGCGGAGGCGGAGGAGGCGCGGGTTGAAGCTGAGGGGAAGCAGGCGGAGGCGGAAGCAGCTCAGGCGAAGGCGGAGAAGGCGGAGGCGGAAGCAGAGGCAGCTAAGGCGGAGGCGGAAGCTGCTAGGAGCGCTGCGGAAGCCGCACAGGGGGAGGCGGAGAGGCGGAGAGAGGAAGCTTTGGAAGCCAAGGCGGAGGCGGAGGCTGGGAGGGCGGCTGCGGAGCAGGCTCAGGCGGAGGCGGAAGCTGCAAGGGCGGAGGCGGAGGGGATGCGGGAGGAGGCGGAAAGGAAGCAGGCAGAGGCGGAAAGGGCGAGGGAGGAGGCGGAGGGGAAGAGGGAGGAGGCGGAGAGGCGGAGGGACGAGGCAGTGAGGAGGGAGGAGGAGGCGGAGAGGGCAAGGGAGGACGCTGTGAGGGATAAGGAGGAGGCGGAAGGGAAGAGAGACGAGGCAGAGAAGGCTAAGGGAGAGGCAGAGGAAGCGCAGGCTCGGGCAGAGGAGGCTAAAGCGTTGGCTGAAGCGGCACGAGCAAAGGCAGAGGCTGAGAGGGATGAGGCGGTTAAGGCGAGAGAGGAGGCGGGGAGGAGGCAGGAGGAGGCGGAGGGTGCTCGTGGTGAGGCTGAGAGGAAACAGGAGGAGGCGGAGAAGGGGAGGGAGGCTGCGGAGCAGGCTCAGGCAGAGGCGGAAGCGAGGCAAGGGGAGGCGGAGCGTGCAAAGGAGGAGGCGGAGAGGGTGAGGGATGAGGCGGAGAGGCAGAGAGATGAGGCTGTGAGCGCAAGGGAGGAGGCGGAAGAAGCGAGGGAGGAGGCGCAGGCAAGGCAGGCTGCGGCAGAGAAGGCAAGGGATGAAGCAGAGGCTGCAAGAGAGGAGGCGGAGAGGGTGAGAGATGCTGCTGAAGCAGCTAAGGAAGAGGCCTTGAGGAAGCAAGCAGAGGCGGAAGAGCAGAGGGAGCAGGCGGAGATGAAAAAGGGAGAGGCTGAAGAGGCCCGGGCAGTGGCGGAGAGGAACCAGGAGGAGGCGGAGGGTAGGATGAGAGATGCTGAGAAGGCAAGGGAGGAGGCGGAGAGGGTGAGGGACGAGGCTGTGAGGGCAAAGGAGGAGGCTGAACAGGCGAAAGAGGAGGCTGAGAAGAGGCAGGAGGAGGCGGAGGCGAGGAGAGATGAGGCTGTGAAAGCCGAGGAAGTTGCTGAGAAGAAGCAGGAGGAGGCTGAGAAGGAGAGGGATAGTGCTGTGCAGGCGAAAGAGGAGGCTGATGGGAAGAGAATTGAAGCTGAGAGTGCCCGGGAGGAAGCAGAGAAGGCGAGAGCTGCTGCGGAGGAGAAGCGGGAGGAGGCTGAGAAGGCCCGTGCAGAGGCTGAAGGTAAGCAGCAGGAGGCTGAGGAGAGGCAGAGAGAGGCGGAGGAGGGGAGGAGGGCGGCAGAGGAGGCAAAGGATGAGGCTGAAGCGAGGCAGGCAGAGGCGGAGAGGGCTCAGAGTGAAGCAGAGAGGAAGGAGAGAGAAGCAGAGCAGCGGAAGGAGGAGGCGGAGGAAGCTAAGGAGCAGGCAGTGAGGGAGAAGGAGGAAGCAGATGCGAAGAGAGAGCAGGCAGAGCAGGCAAAGGCAGAGAATGATGAGAAGCGGGAGGAGGCGGAGCAAGCCAAGGCAGAGGCAGACCAGAAGCAGGCTGAGGCAGAGCGAGCGAGGGAGGCAGCAGAAGCGGAGAGAGAGGAGGCTGTGAGGGCGAGGGAGGTTGCGGAGAAAGCTCAGCAGGAGGCGGAACAAGCGCAGGAGGAAGCGGAGAGGGCGAGAGACGAGGCGGAGAAGTTGCGCGAGGAAGCTGATGGTCTACGGGCTGATGCGGAGGAGGGGAGGGAAGAGGCTGAGAAAGCGAAGCAGGCCGCGCGGGCTAGTCTGCAGGAATCTCTGGCGCTGCTGGGAGAGGCTGCTGAGGCCAGAGCTGCAGCCGAGAAGGAGCATGCGGAGCTTGGGAGGCTGAAGGCTGAGGCGGAGAGAGCGAGGGCGGAGGCTGAAGCGCAGAGGGATGAGTCTGAGTTGAAGTGGCAGCAGGCTGAGAAGGCTAGAGAGGAGGCGGAACGGAAGAGGAGTGAGGCTGAGAAGGCCAGGGAGGAGTCTGAGCGCAGGAGGGATGAGGCGGAAGGGGTGAAAGAGGAGGCTGTGAGAGTGAAGCTAGAGGCTGTGAACGCGAAACTGGATGCTGAGAGTGCGAGAAATGAGGCGGTGAGGAGGCGGGAGGAGGCGGAGGGGAAGCGGGATGAGGCGGAGAGGAAGCAGCAGGAGGCAGAGAGACTGAGGGATGAGGCGGATAGGTTGAGGGAGAAGGCGGAGAAGTTGACGAAGGAGGCGGAGAAGGGGAGGTTGATTGCGGAGCAAGCGAGGGCGGAGGCGGAGCAGGCGAGGGATCACACAGCTCACGTGCTGGAAGAGACCAAGAAGGAGCTCGAGCTCAAAAGCCGCGGCTTTTTGAAAAAGGTTTTCAAGTGAAATGAGTATGAGTTTCTTGGTGTGGTTCTTGGTAGGAGTAGCGTGATTTTTATGTGAGTAGATGACTGTTGGCAGAATTGCTTTGTAGCATTAGGACGGACCTAGTATTTATTCAGTGACAGTTCATTTCCACCTTGGCTACATTGTCCAACATTTTGTCAGTGTAGAGACGCGTTAATGCGTGCGAACTAACACCCCAGCGCGGGTACCCTCCGTCCTCACGCTCTCACCGAGCCTTCGTCCCAACCAGTCACCTTGCCTCGTGTCCAAACCACACAACTCAGTCGCTGATACTGTAATTCCCCAACACTGATAATCAAAACGGTGCCAGATGGTTCATTTTCTGGTTCGGTCGGGAACCTTTAGTGGTATACTATTCATAAAGATAATTAGGTACGCACAAATTTCAGAGCAAGAAAAAACCTAACTATGTTAGCAGCTGATCACTACATAGGCAGGATTTAAGTCACTGGAAGGAGAATAAAAGGTCAAATAACGGAGAATAAATAACGGAAAGAGGTTCTGGGGCAGCGGAGCAGATGCGGTTAGTGAAATATGCTTTGCACCAAAACCTCCACTGCCGCAGCTTTCACCGAGCCTCTTCCACCCACACAGCTTCACCATCTAATAGGCCTTGAAGCTTCACTCTGTCGGGCGTTCTGCAAAGCAGCTCGAGCGTCGCCAGTTCGGCCAGCGCCATGTGTGGGCAAGGCACCTTCTCTTGCAAACGCCGTGAAATTATTAAGGATAAACTCGAACCTGCTGCATGATTTTCCACAACTAGAAAATGGAGCTTCCAACTTCCTCTGCTGCTGCGGCTGCTTCCAACTTCAACCTCCGAGTTCAAATTGTGGGAAATCTTGCAAAAAGCTAGCAAGCTTGAGACTGGATGATGAGGGATGATGGAGCTGCAGCGACCCTGGCTCAAGTGCCCATCACGCCTTGTTGGCATCGAAAACTGAGTGGCAGATAGAGGATGAAGCGGGGAAAGAGAGGGATGATGAGCGGGACAAGAGCGATGATGAGCAGGAAAGAGGGGGGGGGGGAAGTGGGGGAGGGGGGAAGAGAGATGAGAGGGATTAGGACGATGAGAGTGAGGGGGTTGAACAGCAGGGATCGGCCAGTGATGTCGCATGGAGCGAGACGCTAGAGCATGTAATAACAATGAGATTCTGGTGGTGACAACATTATGGAAAGTAATGGTATGCTATGCTGACTTTTGAGTCGACTCAAAAGTCAGTTCTGGTGGTGTCAACACCATGGGAAGTAACAATGCTGCGCGAGTGTCACTTTTGAGAACTCTCAACGATCGATAGTGCCAGTATGCTATGCGCATGTGGTCAAGCATGGCATGAGCATGAAAAAGCATCATCTTGTGCAAGGGCATGTGTGTGTGAGAAACGAGGATGTTGCGAAATGGCATGAGTACGAATGCGAGGGCATGTTATGCGGAGGCATTATGAATGGGTGGGTGAGCACAGACTGATGCAGCACATGGTGCATGGAGGGCAGTAGTGATGCCAGATGACCCAACTTAGCATGGAGTGTGTGTGTGGGAGCAGCTCACATGACAGCCACATGTTAAAAGTGTAGTTTTGAGACGTCTCAAAACTATAAACGGATGAGCACAGACTGATGCAGCAGATGGTGCATGGAGGGCAGTAGTGGTGGCCCACTTAACATGGAGTGTGTGTGTGGAAGTGTGTGCGGAAGCAACTCACATGACATGATGGTGCCCCATACTGACTGGTTCTGATCTGCCACAGGAGAGAGACAGGGTGCAAGGGATCGAGAAGGTGAGGGGTTGAGGGAGAGAGGAAAACGATTAATGCGAATGCTCACGACATGATGGTGCCCCATACTGACTGGTGGTTTTGATCTGCCATAGGAAAAAGGGGTGGAGGGGTCGTGGGGTTGAGAGGGTGAGAGCATGATTGAAAATTCCAAGACGTGCCCATACTGACTGGTTTTGGTCTGCCAGGGAGGAGAGAAACAGGGTGGGGGGGTCGTGGGGGTGAGGGGGTGAGAGGTTGAGGGGATGAGGCGGAGAGGAGGCAAGTCAGGTTTGAGATAATTCATAGGTGGTGGTCGGAGGGAGGCAAGTCAGTGTGCCCCATACTCACTGGTTCTGGTCTGCTACAGGAAAAGGGGACTGAGGGGTCATGCGGGTGAGAGGGTGAGAGCGAGGGGACGAGGGGGAGGAAGGCAAGTCAGGTCTGAAAATCTTAATACAAGTGATGGTGCCGCATACTTGGCTGGTTATTGCTTGCCACAGGTGAAGTGGTTATGAGATCATCACTATATTTTGAGGCGCCTCAAAATACACCTCGATATAAGTGATGGTGCTCCATACTTGGTTGATTATTGTCTGCCACAGGTGAAGTGGTTATAAGATCATCAGAATCCATGCTACAATACCTTTTGCACCACTTTCTTGCAGCAAAGGGCTTCGTTTTTACCTTAGGGTGCCGCTATTATTACCCATGGCAACATGAATGTCAATATGACTGTCCATTTCCTTATCGCCAACGTTTCTACTCTCAATTTGGAAACCAGTATGTAAGAGAAAGCTAGCGTGCACAAGCGTACTCAACCAAACTCCAACACCGCACACCGCGTCCCACCACTCACCTCCATTTAGAGATCACAGCACAACATAGAGCCTCTTCCACTTCCTTAGACAAGCCAACCAAACCACCACCCCACCCCATCGAACCTCCATACACCGATTGTAATCACTACTCAAACGTCTCACAACCAGCACCCCAAGCCTTACCTCCATTCACGGGTCACAGCACAGCAACGAGCCTCTTCCTCTGCTCCTATGAAGCCAGCAGACTCTCTGAGATTCTTCACCGTCTGCCTCTTAGCATCCACCATCGCCTCCATGCCCTCCTCAGCCAACCGCCGCCCCTCCTCCCCCCCAAACGACTCACACCAAACCACACCAGCAACACCAGCAACACCGGCAACACCCTAAGTCTTACCTCCGTTCACGGATCGTAGCACGGCAACAAGCCTCTTCCTCTGCTCCTCCGAAGCCAGCAAACTCTCTGTCAGGTTCTTCACCGTCTGCCTCTTAGCATCCACCATCGCCTCCATGCCCTCCTCAGCCACCCTTCGCCCCTCCTCCGCCTCGTCCCTAGCTTCTTCCGCCGCTATCCTCCTCTCCTCCTCCGCTTCCAGCTCTTCTTTCAGCTTCCCCAGTTGCTCCTCCGCCTTGGACGCTCGTAGCTCCAAGGCTTGCCTAAGGAGTCGCATCTTTTGGACCCTTTCTTCTGCTTCGGCGAGGCGGGCGGCCCATTCTGTCTCTTGTGCCTGCAGCAGCGCTTGCACCTCTGCTTCTGTTTTCATCCCAGCCATCAAGGCCTCCATTGCCTCTATCTTTGACTTCATTTCTTCAGCTATCTTGGACTTCATTTCCTTGTCATCCTCTTCCTCTTCCTCGTCTTCGTCCTTTTTCTTCTTCTTCTTCTTCCCTTTATCCTTTTTATCCTTCTTGCCCTCTTTATCCTTCTTATCCTTCTTCTTTTTCTTACCCTCCTTATCCTTCTTCTCCTTTTTATCTTTCTTCTTCTTCTCCTTCTCATCGTCATCCCCCTCCTTGTCACTCCCACTCTCGCTGCTGCTATCGCTGTCACTACTACTCTCACTCTTGTCACTCCCCTTCTCACTCCCCTTCTCACTCCCCTTCTCACTCCCCTCCTCACTCCCCTCTCCATCCTTCACATGGTTCTGACCTGCACCAGCTTCCACCTCCCCCTCTTCCCCTCTTCCCTCTCCCTCCTTCGATTCTTTCCCTTTCTCTACCTGCAAGCCATTAGCCTCCCCTGCCGCTTCCTCCTCTGCCTTCCCCTCCTCTTCCATCCCATTGTCACCATCAACATGAATAGTAACTCCCTCCCCCTCCCTCTCCTCCTCAACCCCACCCTTATCTTTCTCCTCCGTTTCCTCCCCTTCCCCCGGTTCTCCCCCCAATTGCTCCGCACTCGCTGCTTCCCCTATCACCTCCTCTCCTGCTCCTTCCTCCAACTTAGACTCGCCCATCTCTCCTCCAACCCCCTCTGCCTCGGAACTCTCCTCCTCCTGCCCCTTCTCGTCCTCCCCTGTCTCATCTCCACCCATCTCTCCATCCTGTATTCTCTCCTCGCTTTCTTCACCTGCCCGTTCATCCTCCCCATCGCCGCCACCTGACGACACAGATGCCACGTCATCATTCTTCTCCGCATCTTCTTCTTTATCCCCCTCCGCCTCCTCCGCTGCCCCCTCCCCATCAACCTCGCCGCTTGCTCCTCCAGCTGCCGCTTCAATACCTTCTTCTCCTCCTCCTTCTGTCCGCTCTCCTCCCTCCTCTCCTCGATCTTCCTCCCCTTCCGCTCCCACTTCGTTCCTCACCTCCTCGCCACTTCCCTCCTCTTCTCCCTTCTCTCCTTCTCCTTGTCCTCCTGAGCTCTCCTCCTCACCTTTCTCCTCCACCGGTCCGTCCCCTGTGTCATCTTCCTTCCCCTCGTCCTCCATCTCTCCTTCTGCCGCTCGTGACTCCCCATCACTCGTCGTTCCCTCCAGATCTCCCCCTTCACCTCCACCAGCAGCATCACTCGGCTCACCAGTTGCCTCCCCACTCGCCTCCCCACTCGCCTCTTCGTTGGTCTCCTCACCTGCTTCTGCACTCGACTCGGCTGTAGCCTCGGCTGTACCCTCGGTTGTAGCCTCGGCTGTAGCAGTCTCCTCTGCAGCTACTTCCTCTGCGTTCGACCCTCCCGGTTCAGTCACACCCGCCTCTGCATCCTCAGCCTCCCCTTTGTCGCTCCCTTGATCGTCATCTCCCTTTGACTGTTCCCCTTCCGCCTGCTCCCCTTCCGCCTGCTCCGCTTCCGCTTGCTCGGCTTCCGCCGGCGCAGCGTCGCCGGCTTCCGCCTCTGTCTTCCCATCAGCAGCGCTCTCAGCATCCGCCTCGCTGATCCCCTCAGCCGCCTCTTCCACATTTTCTTCCGCAACCGCCTCAGCAGCTTCACCTGCTTCAGCTTCTCCTGTCGCGTTCGTTTCTCCGCTTGTTTCTTCTGCTTCACCTCCTTCAGCCGCTTCTCCCGAGTCGCTTGCTTCTCCTGCGTCACCAGCACCACTCGTTTCACCTGCTTCAGTTGCTTCACCCGCTTCAGCAGGGGTAACTTCCGCTTCTACCCCCCCTTCTTCGTCACCAGCATTTCCCCCTTCGCTTTCCTTCTCTCCATCATTTGCATCATCCTTTACTTCTTCGGCTGTTTCCTCTTCTCCCGTTCCCTCGTCCCCAACTTCCTCAGCTTCTTCTCCTCCTTCTCCTTCACCCCCACCACCATCATCGCCTGCTGCTTCCTTAGCAGGCGCCTCTCCCTGTGTAACCTCCTCAACCGGCGCATTTTCCGCTTCTTCCGCGTCCGACATTGGTAGCGTGTGTTCAAGACGAAGAAACTAGAAGCTGATCGAGAGATGTTATTTCCGGGCTTCGGAAGTTTGGGGCCTGGGCAAATTGGATCCTGGAAGCACCGACGCAACTTCTAGAAGGGGATATTGCGATGGTTCGTTGTCGCAACGGAATAGCTGGTGGGAAACAATGGAAAGCACTTAATTGCAATATTGAAAAATTGCCCTAGAATTTTGGTTATTCGATCGCAACAGTCTTGCCGAACATAGAATAGAGCACTTCGCACTACAAAACTAATCGGTGGACCGAACACGCTCGCTAATGCACTCCTTCCTGAAAAAAAAAAAAAACAAGAGCACTTTTAAAGCAGGACGCGTATACTCAAGTCTCGCAAACTCTATCTTGAAAGCTGGAACCGCAAATGACGCATAAGGACGCGTCACCTCCCTCGATCGACCCGGCGTAGGATCGATGTTTGGCATGCTACAGTTAATTTGTAGCATCGCAGTTTACAGGGATACCCTTTTTCGAGACAGTTAACGAACGCCCAGTAACGGGTGCACCACGATCTTGTCACCTCCCCCCAATCGCGATTGTTGCATCATCATACACACACCGATTTTGCGTGAGCTCCAAGCTTGCGCTCAAAGTGACAGGCAAGATCGATCGCCGTCGCACAGTTTGCAGGGTTACCTGTATCGTCTCATGTTTTCTATCGCAAACCATCCATACGACGGTGCTGCATATTTTCGCCCAACCATGTCCCCTGTCGCAATACCGAACGCGTCACCCAGGGCTCGAAACCAACCTGCGATCGATGTTCAGCTGTCACCTCCCACCAGTCGTGCCCCAAACCTGCGATCGGTGTGCCCGATCGGTTTTTCCTGGCGATCCTGCGATCGATCGAGGGAGGTGACGCGTCCTAAGCATGCGGATAGCTGATGTTTCTCCCTCTTGCGCGTCAATCCTGGAGTCACCTCACCTCGCCCTCTTCCCACAGCTCAGGCCTGTTTTCTCCCAACCGTTTCCTCCCCGACCAACTCCTAGGTCAGGGCTCAGGAGGAGGACTCGAGGCTCAGGGATTTAGGGCAGGACCTAGGTTTCGTCCCGTCGTGCCTCGGCAGGTCCTGGTTTTGGCCCCTGTCGAACCTCCTACAGGTAAAAGGTTCTCTGAGGTTTGGTTTCTCACCTACCTTCACCTCGCCACGGCGAGAAGCCCCGCTTGCGCCAGAAATATAGGCTCGGAGGTAAGGAAATCATTATGTCGGGAGATTGTGGTTCGGTCTTGTATGAGGGCCAATAGCATGACAGACTAGCTGGTTGATGAATCTGCTGTTGAGGTTCGGACGTGGGGCCCAACCTCTAGTTTGTGACTGCGCCGTGAGAGCAACGAAATCTTCGCGGCACGGATTCCACGTCGAGCTTCTGCAATGAGATTGTTGCGAAGAGTACGCGAAGAAACAAATACTTCGTTGATGTGATAACAGCGAGGCTTACATTCTGATTGCGCGAACAGCAATCCATGTATACATCGTGCAATGTTCATGCAGCTTTTCAAGATACAGCAATTTTACTCATGGTTATATCTGGCAGTCAAGTCCTTTCTTCAAACGTCACAATCAGCCTTACATAAGAAACCAATGATCCGAGCCCACCAATGATCCGAGCCCACCAATGATCCGAGCCCACTAGACTACCAACTGCATAGTTTCACTTACTCCTTTGAAACAGAGGCCGCAGCACTCTACCTCATAGTATCCCACATATCCTCCAAGTTGGGATTAGGAACTTGGAGGAGGTAATTGAAGCATCCCTGTAACACTAACATGTGAACAGTAGTACCACAATTACTGATTGTCGTCCAAAGCAACTCAATAGAAGAAGCACCTCAGAGAGCCCTCCCTAGTCTCCAGGTTCCTTTTCACTTTGCCGCAGCTTTCAGCTCTAGCTCCTTCTTCCTTTCCCTCGCCTGCTCCGCCTGCGCTCTCGCCTGCTCAGCAGCCAACCTCCCCTTCTCCGCCTCCTCCCGCAACCTCTCTGCCTCCTGCTGCTTCCTCTCCGCCTCACCCCGCTTCCCCTCCGCCTCCTCCTGCCTCCTCGCCGCCTCCTCCCTCGCCCTCTCCGCATCCACCTTCGCCCTCCCAGCCTCCTCCTTCGCCTTTTCCGCCTCAATCCTCTTCCGCTCCGCGTCCTCCTTCGCCTTCTCAGCATGCTGCTTCTTCTCCTCAGCCTCCCTCCTCTGCGCCTCCGCCTTCTCCCGCGCGCTCTCCGCTTCGCCCTTCCGCCTCTCCAGCTCCGCGTGCTCCTTTTCCGCCGCAGCTCGCGCCTCAGCGGCCCTTTCCTTCAGCGCCACAGACTCCTCCAGACGCGCCCGCGCGCTCTGCTTCGCCTTCTCCGCCTCTTCCCTCTTCCCCTCCGCAGCAGCCCGAGCAGCCTCCGCCTTCTCCTGAGCCTGCTTCGCCTCGCCCCTCGCCCTCTCCGCTTCCTCCTTCGCCAGTTCCGCCACTTGCTGGGCTTTCTCCGCAACCTCCCTCCCGCTCACAGCCTTCGCTCTCGCAGCCTCGGCTGTCTCCCTCGCTTGCTCTGCCTCAGCCTGCTTCCGGTCTGCCTCTGCCTTGGCTTGCGCAGCTTTCTCCCTCTTCTCATCAGCCTCCGCCTTCGCCTGCTTCGCGCGCTCTCTCTTCGCATCTGCCTCCTCCCGCGCACTCACCGCGCGCTGCATCGCCGCATTCGCCTGCTCCTTCGCTTCCGCCGCCTCCGCTTTCCGCCGCGCTGCTGCCTCCGCCTTCCTCTCCGCTTCAGCCTGCGCGCTCTCCGCATCCGCCTGCCGAGCTTGCGCCTCCTCTTTGGCCTTCTCCGCGATCCTCCGCTTTTCTTCTGCCAACCTTCGCTTCTCCTCCGCCGCCTGCTGCTTTACTTCCGCCTCGACGCGCAATTTCACAGCCTCCGCGCGCCTCTCCTCCGCCGCAGCTCTAGCCTTTTCCGCGTCAGCGCGAGCACGCTCAGCTATCAGTCTCTTCGCGTGCGCCGTGTCGGCCCCATTGCCCGAACCTTCTTGAGACACGGCCATGAAAGAAACACTACTAGGATCAGCTACGATGTGATGAAGAATTAATGTAATTCACCGCACCAACCCACGCACACTCTTGTTAGAATCCAATTCACGCCCTTCTTTGTTAGGAACTAATTGACGCGCCCTTTTGCTAGGAAGCGTGACTGCCGCCAGAAAATGGAGTCATGCGCAGAACTGATTTTGCCCTTTTTCTGGAAAAGGTGAACATTTACGACATCTGGTTACTACGGCGAAATCTTGTTTCGTCAATGAATGTGTTGCTGATTGTGGTGGTTGTTTTGTGGGCGTCAAGGCCGCCACTGTGGTGCGGTGTGGAGGACAGTCAAGAGGGTACGATGCCAGGTCAGCAGCCGCGAGGTTTAAGTTTTAAGTTTTTATTAAGGTCGTAACCCAGACAGCACAGAGGCTAAACAAGGTGTAACCCAAGCCAGAGGCCTACGCTAACTTTAGCGTTTCTTTAGCTGAACTAAGTTCACGCACAGGAGCTGTTCCTGGCCGCTCTGTGTTGGAGCATAGGTGTAGAATTGCACTTAAGGTGGTTGGAAGGGGCAGTTGAGCAGCCAGGACGAGCGTAATTCCGGGTGGATTTGGGGAAACCCGTTGGCCGCGAATAGCAGGAGCTTGTATCGGGTGGCAGCTCGGCCAGGTCAGCAGCCGCGAATGGAGATAACGTGCGACACGTTCGCGTGTGCCCCGTCTCCCACAGAGCTTGGCGAAAGTGGACGAGTGAGCGAAGCTTCTGGCTGTGAGGACAATAACGAGGTTCGCTCACGTAATATTGACATGGTATCTCCTAGAACAGATGTTATAATACCATTCAGTTTTGCCCTTCTGGATACTAGAGCAAAAACTGAGGCAGGAACTCATTGAACTCTTCAATTAGGTCAAGGTTGATATGGAGCATTAGCATTACATGATCCTGAAACTGATGCTCATGTATTAGTGCATACATTGCAGAAAATGTCACATGATTGGGCATCCATCACCTGATTTACCTCTTTGTACCCCATCCCAACTTGCCCTCCCACCAACAGTTAAAAACTTGCACCAAGCTGCACTATTTGTGTGCTTGTCCGGCTACAGGTTATTATCCATGTACCGTAAGCGATCTACAGTAAACTGGGTACACTACAAGATGCACATCTTCGACCTACGGGGTTCTCAATTCAGCCCACACTGCCATAGGACCACCTATCACCTCACCACCGCCTGACAAGTGATGTCAGCAACTGTAACCAAAGCGTCACGGGAAAAGGGAGGGGGTGCGGTGGAAGGGAGGGTTATTATGGTCAAGCGTGACCATCTTCTACCTTCCATGGTTTTCAGTCATCGCAGCCCCAACTGCAATTGCACCGCCTATGACCTCACCACCATCTGACAAGCAATGCCTGCAACTGTAACCAAAACAAACTTTTAAGGGAGGATATTTGATTCAACTCAAACAATCACATTTGGTCCCATCCTACTGCTCACCTCCAGCAGCTCGAACACGCTCACTTTGCGGTCCATATTTGATTTGACTTCTCCCCGCCACCCCCCCGCATAGCAGCAGCAAGGGCAGCCCGTCAGCAGAGCACTAAGTGGGCAGTTGTGTTGCGACAAGGGGGAGTGCTGCAACTCACCTGGGATGAGTAGATTTTTTAGTCGACTAAAAAATCGACTCATCACACGCAGAGCACTGAGAGGGCAGTTGGTGGCGACAAGGGAGAGTGCTGCAACTCACCTCTCTCACCCACCTACACTACTCACCTCCAGCAGCTCCAACACGCTCCCCTTGCGGTCTAGCTTTGACTTCTCCCCGCCATCCCCCGGGAGAGCCGCAGCGAGGGCAGCCCGCCCCCCAGCATGAGGAGTGCCGTCATAGAGAGGGAGGCCATTTCAACCACATCCCCACTGAACAGCGAAACCTACTCACCTCCAGCAGCTCCAACACGCTCCCCTTGCGGTCCAGCTTGGAATTCTCCTCGCCATCTCCAGGCATAGCCGCAGTGAGGGCAGCCCTCCAACCGAGCATGAAAACTGCAGTCATGACGATTGCGACTGCTAGGAAGGGCAGCGTCTATCACAGCCCACTACTCACCTCCAGCAGCTCGAACACGCTCCCCTTGCGGTCCAGCTTGGACTTCTCCCCGCCATCTCCCGGCAGAGCTGCAGCAAGGGCAGCCCGCCAGCCGAGCATGAGCAGTGAGGTCATGACGATGGCAACTGCTAGGAAGGGCAGCTGAGGGGGCTGACCCTTGATGAGACTGCGGAACGCAATGCCTAGCTGGAGTTGGGTAGAAGGAGGGGGAGAGGAGTGGGGGAGAAGGGGGAGCGGAGGGGGAGAGAAGGGCGATTGTAAGGCAGAGCCGGAGTGAGGGCAGCCCTCCAGCCGAGAATGAGAAGTGAGGTCATGACAATGGTGACTGCTAGGAACGGCAGCTGGGGGGGCTGGCCCTTGATGAGACTGCGGAACGCGATGCCTAGCTGGAGTTGGGGAGAAGGAGGGGGAGAGAAGGGGGAAAAAAAGGGGAAAGGGGGGAGAAAAGGGGGAGAAGGAGGAGAGAAGGGGAAATGATCAGGAGTGAAAGGGCAGCCCTCCAGGCCAACATTAAGAGTGCAGTCATGACGCATCCACAGCACCCATTGTCACACCCCACAACACCTGCTGCAACACTTACTAGCACGCCCAGCGCCCAGATCTTCCCTGCCACCTTGGCAGCTGCCTCTAGCCTTGGAAGCGTCATCACATGCAATGCTCCCGCCACTCCTCCCAACACCCCCACAGCACTCACCAGCACACCCAGCGCCCAAGTCTTCCTGCCGCCTTGGCAACGTCTCCTGGCGACAATATGCTCACCCCCTCCTTGTCACCAGCACCAACACAGAACCCTCAGAACCCTCAGAACCCTCCGCAACCCACAGCACTCACCGGTTTGCCCAGCGCCCACGTCTTCCCTGCCTCCTTGGCAGCATCTCCTGGCGTTCATGCTCCTGTGCACCCCTTACTTGCCCCCAGCACTCCTCTCAACACCTCCACACCACTCACCGGCACGCCCAGCGCCCACGTCTTCCCTGCCTCCTTGGCAGCGTCTCCTGGTGTTGCAGGCAGAGGCCTGCCAACGCTGTAGTCGCCGAAAATGATGGCCGAGATGCACCAGCCTGGGGGGGGGAGAGTGCGGGTGTTGGGGGTGGGTGGTGGGGGGGGGGAAAGAAGAGAAGAGGGACATGTGTGGTGTGGGGGGATGTGGTGTGAGCAGTGGCCGAAGCTGGCTTGCCAACGCTGTAGTCGCCGAAAATGATGGCCGAGATGAACCAGCCTGGGGGGGGGAGAGAGTGGGGGATAAGGGGAGGGGGGAGAGGCGTGTTCGGGGCGTGGTGTGAGCAGTAGGGTGACGGCAGAGGCTTGCCAACGCTGTAGTCTCCTTTAACGCCATCCGTCACCGAATAAGATGGCGGACGGAGATGACGACCTGGTGGGAAAGAGAGTGTGAGGGGTACGGGGGGAAGAGAGTGTGAGGGGTACGGGGGGAAGAGTGTGTGAGGGGTACGGGGGGAAGAGAGTGTGAGGGGTACGGGGGAAAGAGAGTGTGAGGGGTACGGGGGGAAGAGAGTGTGAGGGGTATGGAGGGAAGAGAGTGTTAGGGGTACGGGGGGAAGAGAGTGTGAGGGGTACGGGGGGAAGAGAGTGTGAGGGGTATGGGGGGAAGAGAGTGTTAGGGGTACGGGGGGAAGAGAGTGTGAGGGGTACGGGGGGAAGAGAGTGTGAGGGGTACGGGGGGAAGAGAGTGTGAGGGGTACGGGGGGAAGAGAGTGTGAGGGGTACGGGGGGAAGAGAGTGTGAGGGGTACGGGGGGAAGAGAGTGTGAGGGGTATGGGGGGAAGAGAGTGTGAGGGGTACGGGGGGAAGAGAGTGTGAGGGGTACGGGGGGAAGAGAGTGTGAGGGGTACGGGGGGAAGAGAGTGTGAGGGGTACGGGGGGAAGAGAGTGTGAGGGGTACGGGGGGAAGAGAGTGTGGGTGGGGAAGAGTGTGAGGTAGGGATGAGGTGGTGTGAGCAGTGGGCAGAGGCTTGCCGACACTGTAGTCTCCAAATATGATGGCCGAGATGAACCAACCTGGTGGGGGGAGAATGTGTGAAAGGGAGAGAGTGTGTTGGGGGAGGGACTGTGTGGGAGGGTAAAGGTGGCGAGTGAGATTAGCGATGGATGGAAGTGGGACGACAGACCAGATAAAGGAAGTGAGAGAGGAGAGATAATTAACGAACAGGGAGTGGCAGCAGTGGGGATTGGAGCAGTAAAATTCTGAAAGAGAGCGAAACAGAACGAAGGGGTTGAGAGAAGAAAGGAGGCGAGAGAGAAGACGGACGAGAGCAAGCAAATGAGCATTGTACTCACGAGAAACGACTGAGCGGTCTTTATGGGTTCCAGTCAATGAGCGGTCTTTATGAGTTCCAGTCAATGAGCGGTCTTTATGAGTTCCAGTCAATGAGCGGTCTTTATGAGTTCCAGTCAATGAGCGGTCTTTATGAGTTCCAGTCAATGAGCGGTCTTTATGAGTTCCAGTCAATGAGCGGTCTTTATGAGTTCCAGTCAATGAGCGGTCTTTATGGGTTCCAGTCAGTGCGCATGTTTAGCAGCGAGGAATGGCTGTGCGGTTTTAATGAACTCCCAGTCGATGGCGGCAGACACGTGCGTGACTCTTCCAATTCTTTTTATCTGACCCAAAACAAGAGAGTGTGCTTACCAGCAAGAAATGGCTGGGCGGTTTTGATGAGCTCCCAGTCTATGGCAGCAGACACGTGCGTTGCTCTGCCGATGTAGGCGAAGAGAATCAACACTGCCGCATCTCCGCCCGCTGTGAGGAGCGCACGCCTGGCGGAGGGGGGAGCACGAGGGAGTGGGAAAGAAAAGGACGAAGGAAAGTCCAGGGACAATGCCGAAAGCCTGAAGCAGCAGTTTTTTTCCATTTCCTGTGTCGATGCTACTAAAACACTACTACATTGTGTATCATTACAGAAACCTCACCTACTTTTTGGAGAATTCGCTCTCGCAGTATCTGTACCCTCTCTTGGGATCCCACGAGGACTTGTATGTGCGTCTTGAGATCAAGAAAAGGAGAACGATTTTCACATCCTCCGACCATGCGGAACGGACAATGAACCGCAATGGACCGCATTGGATCGCATTGACGAGGAACGGTCTGGGCGACAATGGAGACGGACTGTGCGACGATGGCGAACGATCTGTGCTTCTTTTGTGACTCACGCGAGCGTGGACGAGCCCTCTCCGCGATCCACTTTAGCCCACCTAGAGAGTGGTCTGTGCGATAATGGAGCGTGGTCTGCGACTATGCGAACGATCTGTGCGACAGATTGTGACTCACGCGAGCGTGGACGAGCTCTCTCCGCGATCCACTTTAGCCACGCCCTCTACAGTCACACCGCGCTCCTCCACAGATCGCCCCGGCGCAAGCAGATCATCCGCCGCGCTTCCCCCTTCCGGCTTTTTCACGCGCCGAATCGTCTTTTTCTTGGGCGGAGCGGGCGCATTCTCAACCGCGGATTCCGCGTCCCCGCCCGCTGCGTCTGCGCGTACGCGGAACGTGAACCGCGGAGTTGTTCCCGACGATCGCAGCGGAGAGAAGGAAGAATGGGCCGACGGAAGAGATGCAAGTCTGGCCGCAGTCAGCGCGGAAGACGCGGAAAGAGCCGCCATGTTTCGGTCCAAGCGACGGTCGGGAAAGGACGAGATGACGCTCTCTCAATGCAGCTGCCTAGCGTGGCTTGGCGGGAAGCAACAAGAACTCCTGAAGAACGAAATGGGGATCCTACTAGCTCGAGAAAAAAGAAGAACACTTGAGAATATTTCTCAAGAACACCCCGTGCGGCCTTGGGATTTGTTCACCCTCTCGCAAATCCCGAAACCAAGTGCTGTTCGCAGAGGGGATTGGCGGGTTGGCGGGAAACCTGGTGAAGAATGGATTGGTCACGTCACCCACCCTTGTGCTGAGCTGTAAATCTTCAAGATTTCCTTCGCGTGCGTCACGCTGATTTGAAGGTTTCCTACCGTAAAATCCAGCATTCCATTATTACTTTTCATCCACAAAAAGCCAATGAAGCAAACAAATTGCATTATATGGACAGAAGATACAAGGCTACATCACAGAACCATCCGTCCCAACCACAGCCAAAACCCCAAAGATCTGCTACCCTGTCACCCACAACCACCTCTCCCCCTGCCAGCCTCACTGCTGGCCTTGGTCAAGGGGACAGCAGGCACCAGACCTACAAAACACCGCCAAGCACCAGCCTTGTGAAGCGCGGCCAAGCACCAGCCTTGTGAAGCGCGACCAAACACCAGCCTTGTGACGCGCGACCAAACACCAGCCTTCGAAACGCGACCAAGCACCAGCCTTGTGACGCGCGACCAAGCACCAGCCTTGTGACGCGCGACCAAACACCAGCCTTGTGACACGCGACCAGCCACAAAGTAATTACGCACGCTCCGCCCTGCCGGCCTTCCTGCTGGCCTTGTCCAGGGCCACCAGCTCGCGCACAGTGCGCTTGTAACTGCCATCATGCTTCAGCAGCAGACGCATGTTAAGCTCCTTGTCCGTGAAATCCTGCTCACATGACAACCACACACATCACATCACCAAACACCAAGTCAGTACGCACCACACCACCAATGCACAGACTGGTACCTGAGAATCTCCCTACCACAATTATTGAGCGGGGGAAAAAAGGACTGAAACAACAAACATAAAACAGAGAAACTCACCATTTCTTCCAGCTCGTCCATCTTCTCCTGCCACTCGGTCGTAACCTTCACGAGCATGGTTACCACCTCGTCCATGTTCCCATTGGTAAACTCCAGCAGCTCCCCATTCAGAGCAGGATAGGGGAACCCCATTTCCACCAGCTGCTGCACCTGGCTGCCGTATCTCCCCCCATAAGCCACAGCAGGTGCAGACGGGGCAGACGAAACAGCTGGAGCAGCAGGAACCTCCACAGGAGCAGCAGGAGCGGCAGCAGCGGGTGCGGACGAGTTGACGATGAGAGGCGGGGTCTCCATCTCAATCTCCTCTTCCTCGTCCAGGAAGCTGGCAGGCGACGGCATGGCAGCAGGCGCAGCAGTAAAAGGTGGAGACACGTTCACATAGTCATCCCCTGTCAGCAGATCCGCTGTCAATGCACCAGCAGCCGCGCCAGCAGCAGCCTCAGCAGCAGCAGGAGCAGATTCTTGCACCAAAACCCCGATGCTCTCAACTGAGGGATACAGGGACTGGCCGGGCGCAGGAGAAGCGGGAACAGGCGCAACGCAGCCAATTGAGGCAATGGAGGGGTAGGACACATTCACGAGAGAGAAGCTGCCGACAGCAGTGTCCTCCGCCCTAGGGGTGCTGACAGATGAAGAAGCATCCGAGGAGGACGAGGCTAGGGGCCGCAGGAGAGTGGAAGACACGTCTGAAGCGGTGAGAGCCGGGGGGATAGCCTCCGAGGTGGTAGCATCAGTGGTGGTGCTGCTGGTGGTGCTAGTGGTGTCGTCTGCAGGGGAAGGAATGCGCAGGTCAGTCCAGTCCTCCTCAGCAGCAGCAGCAGCAGCAGCAGTTGCAGCACCCTCTGTAGCAGGAGCAACAGCAGCAGCAGCAGGCGCAGGCACAACAGGTTGAACAGAGGCAGGGGCGACGTCAATCACCACGTCTTCAACAGCAGCCATGGCTGTACCAACATCAGACTCGGCAGCAGCAGCAGCAGCACCAGCGGCTGCCGTCCCGATGTTATCCGCAGCGTTGCGGATCGCAGTGATGATCGGATCCTCCCACTCCTGCTCATCCTGCTTCTTCTCTTCCTGCGTCTCCTCCTCCGGCTTCTCCTCTTCCTCCGCCTTCACGTCTTCCTTCACCTCCTTAACTTCCTCCTCCACCACCACCTCACTCGCCTCCACAGGAACTTCCTCCTTCTCCTCCTCCAGCTCCTCCTGAGCACTCCCAGCCTCCTCCTTCTCCTCTGCTACTTCCGCGACAGATACCACACCACTCTCCTCCACAGCCTCCTCAGCACCTGCCTGCTCCACAACAGCAGCACCAGCAGCAGCATCTTCCACTGGAGTAGCATCAGCTAGTACGTTCTCTGCGTCCGTACTCGGGCTGGCCTTCACACAAACGGCTTCAGGCAGAGAGGGAGACTCGGACTCGGCAGCAGCAGCAGGCACAGGAGGCGCAGAGGCAGCAGCAGGAACGGCAGCAGGGGCAGCAGCAAGGAGAGGCACCGGCTCTTCATCCATTGCACTGGCCTCCACGACCTGAACACCACACACACGAGAGGGGCAGACAGACAGACATAAGTGAATAAATGCGCACTGACAGACGCAGAGGCAAAAGGCCAGAACCAGAAACGTCCTGCAGTGTGTGCACTGAACCCGACCTGAAGGGGACAAGAGGTACACTGGATCTGGGCCCAGAAGCGGTGACCAGACTTGGAGCCTCCAGGGGCCAGCAGGCGCCAGTGGGACATGTAGCAACCGTAAGGTGACCTTTAACTTGGCTTATACTGACCTGGATCTGGGCCCAGAAGCGGTGGCCGAACTTGGGGCCTCCAGGGGCCAGCAGGCGCCAGTGAGACATGTAGCGCCCGGGGCGGGCAGGTGCTGCCATGTCCACCGCCACATCAACCTCCTGTTCAGGGTACACGCCCCCTCGTGGCAACTGCAAAGAGAGGAAGGCATGAATGACAACAAAATGCAAAAGAGGATGAGTGTGGGAGACGACAAGGGAGGAAGGGGGACGAGCTGGTGCTGCCATGTCCACCGCCACAAGGGATACACCCCTCCCCTGCAAGGGATACACCCCTGCAAGGGATACACACCTCCCCTGCAAGGGATACACACCTCCCCTGCAAGGGATACACACCTCCTCGAGGCAACCGCACACACGAAGGGCACTAGAACAATCAGCAGAGATGACCAACCCATGCACAAGGGTGAGTTTCAGGTGGAACCCGAGCAGCTTAACGCGTCCACCATCTGCTCCACGCGACTGCTACGAGATCCAACAAAAAAAATCAAGACTCACCTCAAGAGGCACAGTGCTGGTCTCTGAAAGCAGGTCCCCTCCCGCGTGAATCACTTGCAAATCGCACGGCCACAGCACGCTGCCGCTGTTGCGCAGGCGCCAGATCTTGGTGAACCTCATGAGGGATGGCCCGTGGGCATCTAGAAAAAGCTCACCTCAAGGGGCACGGTGGTAGTCTCTGAGAGCAGGTCCCCTCCTGCGTGAATGACCTGCAGGTCGCAGGGCCACGGCACGCTGCCGCTGTTGCGCAGGCGCCAGATCTTGGTGAACCTCGTCAGTGGCGCCATCTCCTTGCCGTCATGCACACTCACGTCCCTCACAAACCGCGCGTCCAACAGCCTCCCATGCGCCCTGCCATACTGCAACTGCCCCACCGACCCCCCCACTGCTCCGCCCACGGACCCCCCCACGCTGCAGCTGCCGGTGAAAGCAGAGCTGTTTGGGTGGTGGTGAGGGTGCTGGTGATGATGCTGGTGCTTGTTGAAAGGAGCGCCAGGCCCCCAAGCGTGCGGCATGGAGTGGTGCGTGAAGGGGCAGTGCGGGCGCGGGGCGAAGAAGGGACGACCTGCTCCCGGCTGCTGTGGAAAAGAGAGGCAGTGAGACAAGAAAATATGAATAAGCAGGGCGAAGAAGCAGTGTGCAAGAAAAAAAAAAAAAAAAAAAAAAAAAAAACAGCACGAGCAGGATAAAGTTGAAGAAGCGCAAAACAGCGGAGAAAAATAAAAGCAGCATAGCTAGTGGGCGAGTGAGCTGTGCAATCCAAGCAGCGGCATGCAACGGCTGCGCTGCTCACCAAGCCAGCCATGGCAGCGGCGTGGGCGGCCATGTGCTGCAGGCGCGAGGGGCGGAAGAGAGGGCGGTCGATGCACTCATAGTGCTCCGGCACCACCCCCCCCTTGCTGTAGCACGCCTCACACAGGTCAAAGTCGTCCTTCCTGCACAAGCCACGCACGGGAATTGCAAAGCTCTTCAGGATCACATGCCCCGGATAAGGGAACGGCAGTAACAACAAGGGAATTATAAAGTATAAACGAGAGAAAAAAAAAACAGCAAAAAAAAAAACGGGAAGAAGAAGCAAGAGGAGTGTGCTGGGAATGAAGAAGGCGATGCACTCACACAAGGGAGCGGTATCGCTTGCCCTGGATGGGGCGCTTGTCACAGCCGTCACAGATGATGCCGTAATGCACTGCCTTGGCAGCCTCACTCGCTCCCTGTGCAGCACCGCCCTGGGGCGCAGCAGCAGAGGCGGATGCTGTCGCTGAAGCAGCAGCAGCGGCAGCAGTACCAGCAGAACAAGCAGCATCCTTCGGCTTGACAGGGAAGTAGACCTTAGCAGGCGGGGGCTTCTCGATGCATTCATAATGCTCTGAGATGGATCCCTCCTTCCTGTAACATGCCTCGCACAGGTCAAAGTCATGCTTCCTGCACAGGCAACGTGCACAAGCAATGGTAACAAAAAAAAAACGGTTACTAGAAGATAAGGATTTATGAACAGATAGGAAACCAGGCAATAAAACACCCAAACGACAAAACATAATAAGCAAGGCTGCATAAAAAGATTACGCAGCATGGGAAGAGCCAACAGGTAAACTGTTTGCAGAGAAAGGGCTCTCAAAAAGCAATGCTTACACGAGAGAGTGGTAGCGCTTGCCCTTAAGAGGGCGCATGTCACAGCCGTCACAGGTGATGCCGTAGTGCACCGCCTTGCCACTCTCACTCGCAGAATCTGAGGCCGACGCAGCAGCTGCAGCAGCAGCAGCCGTGGCAGCAACAGCAGCAGCAGCGGCAGCAGAAGCGGCAGGAGCAGGAGCAGGAGCAGGAGCAGTAGCAGAGGAAGTGGCAGCGTCCTTAGGCTTGAGATCGAGTGCGTCTGCTGCAGCAGCAATCGCAGCAGCCACTGCAGAGGTCGCAGCAGCAACATCAGCCGACACCGCAGCGGCAATATCAGCAGCAGCAGCGGCCGAATCAGCAGCGGCAGCAGCAGCAGAATCCGCAGCCGCGGCAGCAGCAGCGGCGGGAGAAGCAGATGAGGTGGAAGGCTTAGAAGACCCACAACCGCCGCTGAATCCCCCATGCTGCTGCTGCTGCTGGCGACGGTGGTGCATCTCCAGAATCGGCTCAAACACCACGTCAAGCCCGCTCCGCCGCGCCGTCGCCAGAACCTGCGCAATCTTCCCAGGAGCATCCTTGAGAATCGGCCCGTACTGCGCCAGCATGCGCTCCAGCTGCCCGCCCGACGCCAGCGCCTTCAGAATTTGATTCTCCACCGCGGTTGCAAACTCCGCGACTTTCGCCTCAAACGCCTCGTCAGGATTCTCCGGGACAGACGGCTTGCTGGGCTGTGCCGCGGAGGGAGCGGCAGCAGGAGCGTCAGCAGGAGCAGGCTCAGAGGTGGAAGCTTCAGGAGCGGCAGGAACGGGCTGCGTAGGAGCAGGAGCAGCAGCAGGAACTGGCGCAGGAGGAGGTTCGTCAACAGCAGGGGTCGAAGCTGCCGGAGGAACAGGAACGGCCTGAGCAGCAGAGTCGGGGACTGAATCCGAAGCAGGAGGAGCAGGAGTGAGATTCACGCCAGAGGGAGCAACAGCGGACGGCGCGGACGGCGCGGACGGAGCAGCATCTCCGCCGAACGACGACGACGAGTAGACAGACCCGTCAAGGCTGCAGACGTCGACGAAATCGTCAGCGCCTGGCAGGGACTCCACGGCAACATCGAGGCGAAGCGGGTTGAGCTCCTGGTAGATAAACGCGTCGTGAAGATCCTCGTCCGTGGAAACCGTTATGACGTCACCGTCGGAATCCGTGTACGTGACGGTGATTGGCTTGTCGGCGGGAACCTTGAAGAGCTTGCGAATCTGACCGTCCACGTGGTCGAACGCCGGAGGGTCGCGACGAGAGGAGATGCGACGAAGGACGCCGCGGCACTTGACCTGATAGAAGGAAAACAACGCGGAGGATTTGAGGTTATAAGAAACGTGCAAGTAAATTGAGACAATAAGATTTTAGTCCGCGACACTTGACCTGATAGGAAAAAGGGAACGCGAAGGAGCTCAAGGCAAGCGAACGTGACATGTCGCCGCGTGACACAAGTGAAAGGGCAGTCCGGGAGGTGTGAAACCGAATCAACACAACGAGTAGCCTAGTTTGATATATAGTAATAAATGAGAAGAACAAGCTAAGGTTGAACGCTAAGAATCTATGGCTGAGTTCCAATCCTCACCTTAAGCACGTAAAGAGTATCCATGGCGAAGGCAGTCGGCACAATTACAGCGGAGCACAGCAGAACTTGTTACTGAACTCGAAAGAAACGACACCTCGAGCAGCCAAACCGCGTTCCCGTTAGCCGCGGTGGCAGCTCTCACTTCCTCAACTATCTTTTAAGTCCAAGAAACCGGCAGCAACGGTGCCTAACACTAACAGTAACACCCTTCCCTCCTCTCACAACTGGTATGGCAAACCCGACAAGCACAAAACAGAAATTCGTTTCTCGAAACTCAATGGAAGTCGAAAATTGGAGCAGCAGCAGCACCAGCAGCAGCGGCGGCAAAAGCGCGCAGAACTCGAGGAAACTCAAGCTAACACGCCACCGAAGCTGGCGGATGGAACGGCAAACTTGCGGCCTGAAGAAATGGAGGGCGAGGATGGGTTATTTATAGATGTTTGATGGCTCGGCAACGGCTGGGATGAGCTTCATGTCCGTGCCAGCCGATATGGCGTCTCATACACGTCAGTGCGCGGGAAGCTCCGCTTTCGCGCGGGGGAAGACGACTTGGGCGGGAGCCTGTCATGTGGGGTAGGGGGGGAGTGCGGCTCCGCCAGTCACATCAAGCATGCATCCCTTCCCATAGTGGCGAAACTGCGTATCGAGTTCCACGAAGGTCGAAACAGCTTCTGGGCTCTTCGCGAATGGTAATTCACCTTTGATTGTAACGATTCGAAAGAAGGCATGTGCGATATACGTACCCTTATACCCCTTATCACATGAGAAGAAAGGATCTAGCCAAGAATCACTTGAGGAAGTACTACATCCACTAGGAATAACAATAGAGCTACATGAGGGTATGCTAATATCACTGACAATAAATCAGAAGCTCGAGACAATTCAAGAAAAAACCCTGACCAAAACACCTTACAAATTACCGCAGAGAGCCAGATTTGCTTCTTAGGAAAAAAAAATGATAAGGACAGTACCTGCCCTGCATACTTGTTTGTTCCTGTATTCAATCTGCATCTTTTTAATTTGCATGTCTTACTTCACTTCAACATACACTAACTGACATGGCACTTCCCTAAAACCCAGTGTTGATCCCCCCTCCCATTTGTCCACCACCTCGACCGAACCCTACACCACTCCTACCCCTTCCCCTCGCACTGAACCGCCCACCACCCCTTCCTGCTCCCCTCCCTCCTCCCCAGCCACCACCTCTTCCGAACCTGCCACCAAACCCCGCACCAAAGCTAGGGCCCTGAGGCCCGGGCAAGAGGGCACCCTTGCGAGGTCCGGCCGGAGCTGATTTGTCACCAGCGGGTCCAGATTCGCTGGCTGGAGGTGGAAGCAAGTAGTTCTCGAAGGAGAGGAGGGAGGCGATGGTGTAGAGCGTCAGTGCTTGGAGGGGAGGGAGCGGCTTCCTCGGATCATGGACCTGAGGGGGGAGACAGAGAGAGGGCATGGGAGGGAGGGAGAGAGTGGGGGCGTGAGGGAGAGGGAAAAGCTCAGCCAACGATAGCGACGAGACAACAGCTCAGACCAGCAGTAAAACAAGAGGAGCCGGCTCAGCCTAGCACCCAACGGCTCATCCCAGCACCCAACGGCTCATCCCAACACCCACCGGCTCATCCCAGCACCCACCGGCTCATCCCAGCACCCACCGGCTCATCCCAGCACCCACCGGCTCATCCCAGCACCCACCGGCTCATCCCAGCACCCACCGGCTCATCCCAGCACCCACCGGCTCATCCCAGCACCCACCGGCTCATCCCAGCACCCACCGGCTCATCCCAGCACCCACCGGCTCATCCCAGCACCCACCGGCTCATCCCAGCACCCACCGGCTCATCCCAGCACCCACCGGCTCATCCCAGCACCCACCTTGGTGGCAAAGCAAGCGGCCAGCCTCTCCCTCAGGCAGAACAGCTGAGCCGCCAGCATGGCCGTGGTGCGGAATCTCAGCCATCGATCGATCACAATCACGATCTCACGGCCAGGATCGCTCATGACCTCCTCCTGCAATTTCCGCCTCCTCTCCCTCGCACTCTTGGGATTCGGCACCACCACTGGCCCCTCCTCCTCCTCCCCCTCCTCATCCTCCGCACCTGAAACATACTCCCCTTCCTCCTCCAACCTTTCCTCCTCGTCCTCTCCCTCCTTGCGCGCGTTCCCCCTGGCCCCCTCGCCCTCTTCTCCTTTCCCCAACTCCATCTTAACTGCTTCACTTCCTTCCCCCACTGCTTCTTCTTCTCCCTGGCCCGACTCCCCCTCTCCCCGTTGCCTCCGCTGCCGTCTCTTCCTTTTCCGCACCTCCACCCCTTCTCCCTTCCCTTCTCCCTCTCCTTCCACCTTCCCTTCTCCCTCTTCTTCTCCCTCCCCTTCTCCATTCCCTTCTTCCTTCTCCCCATCTCCATCCTCCTCCCATCCTGCCTTCAGAGGCCCTAGAGGAGCAACAACCATCTCTGACGCAATCAGGATGAGAGAGAGTGGGCGAACCACAGTACACGATCTAATCGTCTGGTTCCCCTCGCCCCTCACGATCTCATCAAACACAATCAACGGCCGAGATGATTCCTCAATGCTCTCCACACCACCGCTCTCCCCAGCGCCGCCAGCCGTTCCCGAACCTGCCTCCGCGCCTCGGTGCAAGGCTCGGCAGTTGACCGAGTGCGGATGGATCCGAACCTTCTCGCCTCGGGCTGTCACTACCACCGCCGGTTGCTTCCCAGTTGGCGTTTTCGGTACGAGACTAGCTACAAACGGGTACAAGCCCGCTGCTAACACCGCCCTCACCACTCCTTGGTTCCTCCCATTCGCATTACACTCGCAATCCAAATCCACATTCACATCCCATCCCCCTCCTCCTCTTCCTCCTCCTCTGCCGTCGCCTCCCCTCCCTCGCCCTCCTCCCCACCCTCCTCCTCTCCCCCCGCGCACACTCCCTAGAAACCCTTTCCGCAGCAGCTCTCCTCTCAGCTGCTTCCTCAGCCCAGAGATCATATTCATCCCACCTGGCGACAAGAAATTCCGCCGGCAAAACCCATCTGCAGCCCGAGCCCCCCCTCTCGCCTTCGCCTCAGCCCACCCATCAAACGCAGCAATGAGCGCGAGATGATCCCCATACCCGCCCAGGGAATTCCCCAACGCGTGCCTTGCAGCAATGGCTTTAAGCTTCTGATCAAGCCCTATAGGCATCTGGAACGGATCCCGATAGGTGCTGGCAGCAGCGACAGTAAGAGCCGGGCCAAGGCAATCCAGGAGAATCGAGTGGAGGAGCATTTTGGAGGTGACTGGGTGGAGGGGGAGGGCGCCTAGGTGGGCCCCGAGGGGCGTGAGGGACTGGTGGGGGTCGAGAGCACCGATGTCTTGCAGGAGGGCGACGGCGTTGGTGATTGCGGCGGGGACCGGGGGCTCAAGGGCTTTTGAGAGAAAGAGAGGGATATCCAGTGAAGGGTTGAGAATCTTGATCTGATGGGGGGAAGGCAGGGAGGGGAAGAGGAGGAAGGGAGGGAAGGAAAGAGGAGGGAGGAGTGAGGAGAAAGAAAGGAGCAGAGAGTGAGGGAGCATTTTGGAAGTCGCTGGGAGCTCAAACAAGCCCACGCTAGACTATGTAAGTGACAGAATCCCAACCACTAGAACACAGAAATAAAATAACACGATAAGTAGCAGATGAATGCGCCCATAACCCCGGCTAGCAAGCCTGAAACCATTCCCTGGGATCAATCGTGCATCCCCAGTGCAGGTCTTCTGACACCCCCTTCACAAGAATGCCCTAAAACATGAACGACAGCGCCAGCATGTGCGACATGGGGATTAGAACCCGAGATCTTCGCTCTGATACAATGTCAGAATCCCAGCCACTAAACCACTGTGATAAATTGGCTTGTTAAGTAGCGGGTGAGTGCACCCATAACCTTCTAAACTAGCGAACCTGTAACCCTCTCTAGGATCAATCAGGCATCCCCAGTGCAGATCTTCTGACAATAAAGCCACAAGAGGGTGAGTGAGAGGGTCGTGAACAAGAGAGGTTCGTGAGCGAGAGAGGGTAGAGTAGGTCCAGAGCGCCGATGTCTTACAGGAGTGCACAGAGAATCGGGCAAGGAATCCGCGCAATAATACAAGCAACCCAGCCCACTGCACAACTGTACTAAACAACACCACACACTGTACCTGCAAGCAAAGCTCTTCCAGGGGCGTGCGTTTGATTTCCGGCGCCTGAAATTCCGGCAGAGACCCAGCTCGCGTGCGCGAAAAGAGATGGAAGCACACCCCCGGCCTGCACCGCCCTGCCCTTCCCTGCCGCTGGCGCGCACTAGCTTTGGACACCCAACAGACCTGCGGGGGCGAGGGGGCGTTAGAAGGAAGAGAGAGGAGAGGGTTATGGGTGTGAAAAGAGGTGGAAGCACACCTCTGGTTTGCACCGCCTTGCTCTGCCCTGGCACTGGCGCGCAATGGTTTTGGAGACCCAACAGACCTGAGGGGAAGGGAGATAGAGTGAGGGAAGGGAGAGCGTGCAATCGTCAGCCCCGCATCGGCAATATTCGTTGTAACCACAATCTTCCTCACCCCCCGCCCCGGCCTTTGAGGGGCGCTTCAACAGCTGCAGCCCCATCTTCCGCACGCCCCTCCCTAGCAGCATTTTGAGGCGTCTGAAAAGCTGCCAACCCCCCCATCAAACCACCCACCACCCCTTTCCCTGGCCCCCTTCCACCTACCTGCAGGGTAGACACGTTGGTGTGTGCGTCGTAGCTCTTCTCCTTCAACCTTCCAGAATCAACCACAAACACAACGTCATCAATCGTCAGCGCCGTCTCCGCGATGCCGGGCGTGAGCACAACACAAACACAAACACAAGCCCCATCCCAGGCCTCTCACAATCATCCGCGCGCCCCATCCCGGCCTTCCTAGTGAGCTGCGAACACAAACGTCCAGTCCTGGCCAGAACACAAACGCAACACACTCGCCCTTTCAGGGATTCACCCACCTGCAGGGTAGACACATTCGTGTGCGCATCGTAGCTCTTCTCCTTGAGCCGCCCCGAGTCCACCACAAACACAATGTCATCGATCGTCAGCGCCGTCTCGGCGATATTCGTCGTGAGCACAATCTTTTTCACGACCCGCCCCGGCCTTCATTTGAGCTGAAAACATTCCCAGTTTCGCCCTGAACACAAACACAAGACACTCGCCCTCTCAAGCCCCACCCCACCCCACCCACCTGCAGGGTGGACACATTCGTGTGCGCATCGTAGCTCTTCTCCTTCAACCTCCCGGAATCAACCACAAACACAATGTCATCGATCGTCAGCGCCGTCTCTGCGATATTCGTCGTCGGCACAATCTTCCGCACGCCCCGCCCCGGCCTTCATTTGAGCTGAAAACATTCCCAGTTTCGCCCTGAACAAAAACACAAGACACTCGCCCTCTCACGCCCCACCCCACCCACCTGCAGGGTAGACACATTCGTGTGCGCATCGTAGCTCTTCTCCTTCAACCTTCCGGAATCAACCACAAACACAATGTCATCGATCGTCAGCGCCGTCTCGGCGATATTCGTCGTGAGCACAATCTTCCGCACGCCCTGCCCCGGCCGCTCAAACACCTTCCGCTGATCCGGCATCGGAATCTTCGAGTGCAGCGGCAGTATCAGGAACCGCGTCGGGTCTCCAAACACAGAGGAACCCAGCAGCCGGTCTCTCAGGCGGGAGATTTCCTCCCACCCCGGGAGAAACACGAGGATAGCGCAGTCTGGCCCGTTCAGACCTGCTCCCCCGTCCCCTGCTGCTGCTCCTCCTGCCTCTCCTGCTCCTCCACCCTCCCTGCCTTCCTTGCTGTAAGTCGGAATGAGAGATAGAAGCTCGTCTTCCTCTTCCCCCTCCTCTCCCTCCTTCCATTCTCCCTGTTTCACCATCTGTTGGGATTTTCTGGAAGCAAAGGCGCTGCTGCTCGTGAGTGCTGCCGGCCGCTCTGCCGCGCTGACGCAGATCCTAGTCAGCAGGAGGTGGATGAGGGCCAAATCCACCTCATCATGATCCACAGACGCTTGGTATAAAGAGAGCGCCACTTGCTCCTGTGCTGCCAGCCTCGCTGCTTCTGCACTCACAGGCACAGCCACAGCAGCACCAGCAGCAGCAGCAGCAGGAGCAGCAGCAGCAGCAGCAGCGGCATCAGTTGTTGCGTCGGCCTTGGATACCTCTCCCTGCCTCTCGCCCTTCTCTTCCTGCATTCCCTCCCCCTCATCCATTCCCCTCTCCTCCCCTTCCTCTCCCTCCTCAACCTCCTCCCCCTCCTCCGGCACTCCCAAGCCCAGCGAGCATTGAGGTCGTTTTTGAGGCGCCTCAAAAACCTCCTCCCCCTCCTCCGGCATTCCCAAGCCCAGCGCCTCCATGTGTCTCTCAAGAATCCGGCACACCGCCTCATGGCCGTACATGCGCGCCCAGTCAAGCGCCGTGCTGCCCTCGTCTGATGTGAGAGTCACATCAGCCCCCAGCGACAGCAGCATCTCCACCTCCTCTGCTCTCCCCTTGCCTGTTGGGGATTTAACAGCAAGGGGTGGGGGGTGGGCGGGTGGGAGGAGGGGGAGGGGGAGAGAGAGTCACATCAGCCCCCAGCGACAGCAGCATCTCCACCTCCTCTGTTCTCCCCTTGCCTGTTGGTCGCTCCAGAATCAAGGGACGAGGGGAGAAACGAGGAATTGAGTTGAGACGTTTCTTTTCAAGAGTTGAGTTAAGCCAATCCTTTTCAGGGGCCTGATGGCCGTTCATAGGGAGCGAAGGGATGAGGACGGAGAGAGGAGGTCAGGAGGAGGTGAGACAACGCAGGGGAGTGGGAGAGGAGGAGGGTGCGAGACAAAGGGGGGGCAAGCTTAGCACAGACGCGCTCACCAGCAGCAACCATCAATAAAGTAGCCCCTGTCTCCGAAGGTGCATAGTCACATATGTTTATCCTCACACCCCGCCCACCACGCCCACGCCCACCCCGCCCACCAACGAGTTGACTTTTGAGTCGACTCAAAAGTTCACTCACCAGCGGCAACCATCAAGGGCGTAGCCCCTGTTTCCGAATGCGCATAGTCACATATGTTTATCCTCACACCCCGCCCACCACGCCCACGCCCACCCCGCCCACCACCGAGTTGACTTTTGAGTCGACTCAAAAGTTCACTCACCAGCGGCAACCATCAAGGGCGTAGCCCCTGTTTCCGAGTGCGCATAGTCACATATGTTTATCCTCACACCCCGCCCACCACGCCCACCACGCCCACGCCCACCACCGTCACCTCTCCCTTTCCTTCTCCTCCTTCGCTTCCCCCCCTTTTGCTTCGCCTCCTCCTCCCCTCCAAACATCTCCTGCAACTGACTCTCCTTCCTCTTCCGCCTCAAAATTCGTCTCAACATCCTTCCCTTCTCTCCTCCCACCCCCCCACCACCAACACCATCACCACCGTCACCATCACCACCACCACCGTCACCACCGCCACCACCGCTGCTCTGTGCTGCTGCCATCATCATTCTACTCATCATTCCCTGCAGCTTCGCCTCCTCATGCCCTGATACCACTAGCTCCATTAAATCATCGAAATCATCCAACATCCAAGCGAGTCTTATAGCCTCATCCATGGCTGCTGCGTCCTTTGCTGTTAGACCTATCACCTCCCCTTCCTCCACCTCATCCTCCTCCTCCGCATTCACCCCTGCTGCTTCCTCCCCTTCCTCCTCCTCGTCTTCCCCCACCTCCCCTTCCTCCACCTCCTCCTCTCCTTGCTCCTCACCTTCTCCCTCTCCCTCTCCTGCTCCCTCACCCCCTCCTCCCACACGCACTTCGGCCTGTGCTGCTTCCCTTTCGACATCCATGGCTTGCAGTGCTCCCTTATTGAAAGCCCCACTAGCGAAATTGTTGCCGTAATTTGTGATGCGAAGGATATCCTCCAGGTACAGTGATCGCACCTGCCAAGCATGAAAAAATTAACATAAAATCAATATATAGCATGGTTAAAAGACACGTAAAAAGACCGCCAGAAAACTGTTCCCGTAAACTTGTCATGTGGAGAATATCTGTCAGGTAGAGTGTTCGCTCGCACCTGCAAAGCAGAACTTAACGCAAAATGGTTTGTGATGCAATACAGAAGATCAACATAGAGATAAAACCAAATGCACATATATAGCGTGCAACCTGATCCGTAACGTCAGTAATAATCTAACGCGAACAAAAAAACCGACCGGATATGTGAAGCCAGGGACGTTGATGACGGGGCAGCCCCCGAAATAGTTTGCAAACAGCCCGGCATCAAGGGTTGCACTCATAAGCACCTGGGGAGGGAAGATTAGTCCAGGGAAATGGCATTGGCATAGTCAGTCTTTGAGGAGCCTAGAGAATTGAAGTAGTTTGCACACAGCCCAGCATCCAGGGTTGCACCTGAGGAGGGAAGATTAGTCGAGTCAAATGGCACGTGACTGATAGTCAGTCGACTTTCGAGATGCCTCAAGAAGGAAAATAGTAAATTTCCTGGGAATGATAACTGCATGCATACCAACAGATCGAATTTTGACATGTCTCAAAAGGGAGAACAGCTGACATGTCTCAAAAGGGAGAACAGCCAATCATGATAGGATAACAACACATCATCAACATCTGAGGCGCCTTACAATATGAACAGAATAGGAGGGACAGACGCCTCAAAAAGGAGAAAGGCTGTTCGAGAATGCTCAAACATATTAAACAGGGAGGTGAGAATGAGGTGAGCATTAGGTGAGCAGGAGGTGAGCATGAGGAGAGCATGAGGAGAGCATGAGGAGAGCGTGAGGTGAGCATGAGGAGAGCATGAGGAGAGCGGGAGGTGAGCATGAGGAGAGCATGAGGAGAGCACGAGGTGAGAGCACGAGATTCTTGCAGGGAGAATGAGGCACTCTAGCATCTAACACCAGGCGATGAGGCATGGGGAGGGGGACCGACCAGCTTGAGAGTGGGTCGCAGGCGACTTTTGAGACGCCTCAAAAGTCGATATCTCTGGCAAGGAAGTGAGAGCATTTGGTGACTGACCAGCTTGAGAGTGGGGTGCAGGCGTAGCAGATCTCTGAGAATGATGAGCATGAAGTCTGCAAATTTATCGCGCTCATGCACCTCGTCCTGGTGGGTGGTGGGGGGAGGGGTAGTGGGTTGGGGGGGGGGGAGAAGAGGGGGGAAGAAGAGGGGGTTAGATCACGGGTCTCACACACACAGAAGCAGTCGCAGGCGCAGCAGGCCCCTGATAATGATGAGCATGAAAAAATCTACAGACTTCTTTATCATCAGGCCCCTGATAATGATGAGCGCAAAAAAATCTACAGACTTCTTTATCATCAGGCCCCTGATAATGATGAGCATGAAAAAATCTACAGACTTCTTTATCATCAGGCCCCTGATAATGATGAGCGCAAAAAAATCTACAGACTTCTTTATCATCAGGCCCCTGATAATGATGAGCGTGAAAAAATCTACAGACTTCTTTATCATCAGGCCCCTGATAATGATGAGCGTGAAAAAATCTACAGACTTCTTTATCATCAGGCCCCTGATAATGATGAGCGCGAAAAAATCTACAGACTTCTTTATCATCAGGCCCCTGATAATGATGAGCGCGAAAAAATCTACAGACTTCTTTATCATCAGGCCCCTGATAATGATGAGCGCAAAAAAATCTACAGACTTCTTTATCATCAGGCCCCTGATAATGATGAGCATGAAAAAATCTACAGACTTCTTTATCATCAGGCCCCTGATAATGATGAGCGCAAAAAAATCTACAGACTTCTTTATCATCAGGCCCCTGATAATGATGAGCGTGAAAAAATCTACAGACTTCTTTATCATCAGGCCCCTGATAATGATGAGCGTGAAAAAATCTACAGACTTCTTTATCATCAGGCCCCTGATAATGATGAGCGCGAAAAAATCTACAGACTTCTTTATCATCAGGCCCCTGATAATGATGAGCGCGAAAAAATCTACAGACTTCTTTATCATCAGGCCCCTGATAATGATGAGCGCGAAAAAATCTACAGACTTCTTTATCATCAGGCCCCTGATAATGATGAGCGCGAAAAAATCTACAGACTTCTTTATCGTCAGGCCCCTGATAATGATGAGCGTGAAAAAATCTACAGACTTCTTTATCATCAGGCCCCTGATAATGATGAGCGCGAAAAAATCTACAGACTTCTTTATCATCAGGCCCCTGATAATGATGAGCGCGAAAAAATCTACAGACTTCTTTATCATCAGGCCCCTGATAATGATGAGCGCGAAAAAATCTACAGACTTCTTTATCATCAGGCCCCTGATAATGATGAGCGCGAAAAAATCTACAGACTTCTTTATCATCAGGCCCCTGATAATGATGAGCGCGAAAAAATCTACAGACTTCTTTATCGTCAGGCCCCTGATAATGATGAGCGTGAAAAAATCTACAGACTTCTTTATCATCAGGCCCCTGATAATGATGAGCGCGAAAAAATCTACAGACTTCTTTATCATCAGGCCCCTGATAATGATGAGCGCGAAAAAATCTACAGACTTCTTTATCATCAGGCCCCTGATAATGATGAGCGCGAAAAAATCTACAGACTTCTTTATCATCAGGCCCCTGATAATGATGAGCGCGAAAAAATCTACAGACTTCTTTATCATCAGGCCCCTGATAATGATGAGCGCGAAAAAATCTACAGACTTCTTTATCATCAGGCCCCTGATAATGATGAGCGCGAAAAAATCTACAGACTTCTTTATCATCAGGCCCCTGATAATGATGAGCGCGAAAAAATCTACAGACTTCTTTATCATCAGGCCCCTGATAATGATGAGCGCGAAAAAATCTACAGACTTCTTTATCATCAGGCCCCTGATAATGATGAGCATGAAAAAATCTACAGACTTCTTTATCATCAGGCCCCTGATAATGATGAGCGCAAAAAAATCTACAGACTTCTTTATCATCAGGCCCCTGATAATGATGAGCGCGAAAAAATCTACAGACTTCTTTATCATCAGGCCCCTGATAATGATGAGCGCGAAAAAATCTACAGACTTCTTTATCATCAGGCCCCTGATAATGATGAGCATGAAAAAATCTACAGACTTCTTTATCATCAGGCCCCTGATAATGATGAGCATGAAAAAATCTACAGACTTCTTTATCATCAGGCCCCTGATAATGATGAGCATGAAAAAATCTACAGACTTCTTTATCATCAGGCCCCTGATAATGATGAGCATGAAAAAATCTACAGACTTCTTTATCATCAGGCCCCTGATAATGATGAGCGCAAAAAAATCTACAGACTTCTTTATCATCAGGCCCCTGATAATGATGAGCGCGAAAAAATCTACAGACTTCTTTATCATCAGGCCCCTGATAATGATGAGCGCGAAAAAATCTACAGACTTCTTTATCATCAGGCCCCTGATAATGATGAGCGCGAAAAAATCTACAGACTTCTTTATCATCAGGCCCCTGATAATGATGAGCGCGAAAAAATCTACAGACTTCTTTATCATCAGGCCCCTGATAATGATGAGCGTGAAAAAATCTACAGACTTCTTTATCATCAGGCCCCTGATAATGATGAGCGCGAAAAAATCTACAGACTTCTTTATCATCAGGCCCCTGATAATGATGAGCGCGAAAAAATCTACAGACTTCTTTATCATCAGGCCCCTGATAATGATGAGCATGAAAAAATCTACAGACTTCTTTATCATCAGGCCCCTGATAATGATGAGCATGAAAAAATCTACAGACTTCTTTATCATCAGGCCCCTGATAATGATGAGCGCAAAAAAATCTACAGACTTCTTTATCATCAGGCCCCTGATAATGATGAGCGTGAAAAAATCTACAGACTTCTTTATCATCAGGCCCCTGATAATGATGAGCGTGAAAAAATCTACAGACTTCTTTATCATCAGGCCCCTGATAATGATGAGCGCGAAAAAATCTACAGACTTCTTTATCATCAGGCCCCTGATAATGATGAGCGCGAAAAAATCTACAGACTTCTTTATCATCAGGCCCTTGATAATGATGAGCGCGAAAAAATCTACAGACTTCTTTATCATCAGGCCCCTGATAATGATGAGCGCGAAAAAATCTACAGACTTCTTTATCATCAGGCCCCTGATAATGATGAGCGCGAAAAAATCTACAGACTTCTTTATCATCAGGCCCCTGATAATGATGAGCGCGAAAAAATCTACAGACTTCTTTATCATCAGGCCCCTGATAATGATGAGCATGAAAAAATCTACAGACTTCTTTATCATCAGGCCCCTGATAATGATGAGCGCGAAAAAATCTACAGACTTCTTTATCATCAGGCCCCTGATAATGATGAGCGCGAAAAAATCTACAGACTTCTTTATCATCAGGCCCCTGATAATGATGAGCGCGAAAAAATCTACAGACTTCTTTATCATCAGGCCCCTGATAATGATGAGCATGAAAAAATCTACAGACTTCTTTATCATCAGGCCCCTGATAATGATGAGCATGAAAAAATCTACAGACTTCTTTATCATCAGGCCCCTGATAATGATGAGCATGAAAAAATCTACAGACTTCTTTATCATCAGGCCCCTGATAATGATGAGCATGAAAAAATCTACAGACTTCTTTATCATCAGGCCCCTGATAATGATGAGCGCAAAAAAATCTACAGACTTCTTTATCATCAGGCCCCTGATAATGATGAGCGCGAAAAAATCTACAGACTTCTTTATCATCAGGCCCCTGATAATGATGAGCGTGAAAAAATCTACAGACTTCTTTATCATCAGGCCCCTGATAATGATGAGCGTGAAAAAATCTACAGACTTCTTTATCATCAGGCCCCTGATAATGATGAGCGCGAAAAAATCTACAGACTTCTTTATCATCAGGCCCCTGATAATGATGAGCGCGAAAAAATCTACAGACTTCTTTATCATCAGGCCCCTGATAATGATGAGCGCGAAAAAATCTACAGACTTCTTTATCATCAGGCCCCTGATAATGATGAGCGCGAAAAAATCTACAGACTTCTTTATCATCAGGCCCCTGATAATGATGAGCGCGAAAAAATCTACAGACTTCTTTATCATCAGGCCCCTGATAATGATGAGCGCGAAAAAATCTACAGACTTCTTTATCATCAGGCCCCTGATAATGATGAGCGCGAAAAAATCTACAGACTTCTTTATCATCAGGCCCCTGATAATGATGAGCGCGAAAAAATCTACAGACTTCTTTATCATCAGGCCCTTGATAATGATGAGCGCGAAAAAATCTACAGACTTCTTTATCATCAGGCCCCTGATAATGATGAGCGCGAAAAAATCTACAGACTTCTTTATCATCAGGCCCCTGATAATGATGAGCGCGAAAAAATCTACAGACTTCTTTATCATCAGGCCCCTGATAATGATGAGCGCGAAAAAATCTACAGACTTCTTTATCATCAGGCCCTTGATAATGATGAGCGCGAAAAAATCTACAGACTTCTTTATCATCAGGCCCCTGATAATGATGAGCGCGAAAAAATCTACAGACTTCTTTATCATCAGGCCCCTGATAATGATGAGCGCGAAAAAATCTACAGACTTCTTTATCATCAGGCCCCTGATAATGATGAGCGCGAAAAAATCTACAGACTTCTTTATCATCAGGCCCCTGATAATGATGAGCATGAAAAAATCTACAGACTTCTTTATCATCAGGCCCCTGATAATGATGAGCGCGAAAAAATCTACAGACTTCTTTATCATCAGGCCCCTGATAATGATGAGCGCGAAAAAATCTACAGACTTCTTTATCATCAGGCCCTTGATAATGATGAGCATGAAAAAATCTACAGACTTCTTTATCATCAGGCCCCTGATAATGATGAGCATGAAAAAATCTACAGACTTCTTTATCATCAGGCCCCTGATAATGATGAGCATGAAAAAATCTACAGACTTCTTTATCATCAGGCCCCTGATAATGATGAGCATGAAAAAATCTACAGACTTCTTTATCATCAGGCCCCTGATAATGATGAGCGCAAAAAAATCTACAGACTTCTTTATCATCAGGCCCCTGATAATGATGAGCGCGAAAAAATCTACAGACTTCATTATCATCAGGCCCCTGATAATGATGAGCGCGAAAAAATCTACAGACTTCTTTATCATCAGGCCCCTGATAATGATGAGCGCGAAAAAATCTACAGACTTCTTTATCATCAGGCCCCTGATAATGATGAGCGCGAAAAAATCTACAGACTTCTTTATCATCAGGCCCCTGATAATGATGAGCGTGAAAAAATCTACAGACTTCTTTATCATCAGGCCCCTGATAATGATGAGCGCGAAAAAATCTACAGACTTCTTTATCATCAGGCCCCTGATAATGATGAGCGCGAAAAAATCTACAGACTTCTTTATCATCAGGCCCCTGATAATGATGAGCATGAAAAAATCTACAGACTTCTTTATCATCAGGCCCCTGATAATGATGAGCATGAAAAAATCTACAGACTTCTTTATCATCAGGCCCCTGATAATGATGAGCGCAAAAAAATCTACAGACTTCTTTATCATCAGGCCCCTGATAATGATGAGCGTGAAAAAATCTACAGACTTCTTTATCATCAGGCCCCTGATAATGATGAGTGTGAAAAAATCTACAGACTTCTTTATCATCAGGCCCCTGATAATGATGAGCGCGAAAAAATCTACAGACTTCTTTATCATCAGGCCCTTGATAATGATGAGCGCGAAAAAATCTACAGACTTCTTTATCATCAGGCCCCTGATAATGATGAGCGCGAAAAAATCTACAGACTTCTTTATCATCAGGCCCCTGATAATGATGAGCGCGAAAAAATCTACAGACTTCTTTATCATCAGGCCCCTGATAATGATGAGCGCGAAAAAATCTACAGACTTCTTTATCATCAGGCCCCTGATAATGATGAGCGCGAAAAAATCTACAGACTTCTTTATCATCAGGCCCCTGATAATGATGAGCGCGAAAAAATCTACAGACTTCTTTATCATCAGGCCCCTGATAATGATGAGCGTGAAAAAATCTACAGACTTCTTTATCATCAGGCCCCTGATAATGATGAGCGCGAAAAAATCTACAGACTTCTTTATCATCAGGCCCCTGATAATGATGAGCGCGAAAAAATCTACAGACTTCTTTATCATCAGGCCCCTGATAATGATGAGCGCGAAAAAATCTACAGACTTCTTTATCATCAGGCCCCTGATAATGATGAGCGCGAAAAAATCTACAGACTTCTTTATCATCAGGCCCCTGATAATGATGAGCGCGAAAAAATCTACAGACTTCTTTATCATCAGGCCCCTGATAATGATGAGCGGGAAAAAATCTACAGACTTCTTTATCATCAGGCCCCTGATAATGATGAGCGCGAAAAAATCTACAGACTTCTTTATCATCAGGCCCCTGATAATGGTGAGCGCGAAAAAATCTACAGACTTCTTTATCATCAGGCCCCTGATAATGATGAGCATGAAAAAATCTACAGACTTCTTTATCATCAGGCCCCTGATAATGATGAGCGCAAAAAAATCTACAGACTTCTTTATCATCAGGCCCCTGATAATGATGAGCGCGAAAAAATCTACAGACTTCTTTATCATCAGGCCCCTGATAATGATGAGCGCGAAAAAATCTACAGACTTCTTTATCATCAGGCCCCTGATAATGATGAGCATGAAAAAATCTACAGACTTCTTTATCATCAGGCCCCTGATAATGATGAGCATGAAAAAATCTACAGACTTCTTTATCATCAGGCCCCTGATAATGATGAGCATGAAAAAATCTACAGACTTCTTTATCATCAGGCCCCTGATAATGATGAGCATGAAAAAATCTACAGACTTCTTTATCATCAGGCCCCTGATAATGATGAGCATGAAAAAATCTACAGACTTCTTTATCATCAGGCCCCTGATAATGATGAGCGCAAAAAAATCTACAGACTTCTTTATCATCAGGCCCCTGATAATGATGAGCGCGAAAAAATCTACAGACTTCTTTATCATCAGGCCCCTGATAATGATGAGCGTGAAAAAATCTACAGACTTCTTTATCATCAGGCCCCTGATAATGATGAGCGTGAAAAAATCTACAGACTTCTTTATCATCAGGCCCCTGATAATGATGAGCGCGAAAAAATCTACAGACTTCTTTATCATCAGGCCCCTGATAATGATGAGCGCGAAAAAATCTACAGACTTCTTTATCATCAGGCCCCTGATAATGATGAGCGCGAAAAAATCTACAGACTTCTTTATCATCAGGCCCCTGATAATGATGAGCGCGAAAAAATCTACAGACTTCTTTATCATCAGGCCCCTGATAATGATGAGCGTGAAAAAATCTACAGACTTCTTTATCATCAGGCCCCTGATAATGATGAGCGCGAAAAAATCTACAGACTTCTTTATCATCAGGCCCCTGATAATGATGAGCGCGAAAAAATCTACAGACTTCTTTATCATCAGGCCCCTGATAATGATGAGCATGAAAAAATCTACAGACTTCTTTATCATCAGGCCCCTGATAATGATGAGCATGAAAAAATCTACAGACTTCTTTATCATCAGGCCCCTGATAATGATGAGCGCAAAAAAATCTACAGACTTCTTTATCATCAGGCCCCTGATAATGATGAGCGTGAAAAAATCTACAGACTTCTTTATCATCAGGCCCCTGATAATGATGAGCGTGAAAAAATCTACAGACTTCTTTATCATCAGGCCCCTGATAATGATGAGCGCGAAAAAATCTACAGACTTCTTTATCATCAGGCCCCTGATAATGATGAGCGCGAAAAAATCTACAGACTTCTTTATCATCAGGCCCCTGATAATGATGAGCGCGAAAAAATCTACAGACTTCTTTATCATTAGGCCCCTGATAATGATGAGCGCGAAAAAATCTACAGACTTCTTTATCATCAGGCCCCTGATAATGATGAGCGTGAAAAAATCTACAGACTTCTTTATCATCAGGCCCCTGATAATGATGAGCGCGAAAAAATCTACAGACTTCTTTATCATCAGGCCCCTGATAATGATGAGCGCGAAAAAATCTACAGACTTCTTTATCATCAGGCCCCTGATAATGATGAGCATGAAAAAATCTACAGACTTCTTTATCATCAGGCCCCTGATAATGATGAGCATGAAAAAATCTACAGACTTCTTTATCATCAGGCCCCTGATAATGATGAGCATGAAAAAATCTACAGACTTCTTTATCATCAGGCCCCTGATAATGATGAGCGCAAAAAAATCTACAGACTTCTTTATCATCAGGCCCCTGATAATGATGAGCGCGAAAAAATCTACAGACTTCTTTATCATCAGGCCCCTGATAATGATGAGCGCGAAAAAATCTACAGACTTCTTTATCATCAGGCCCCTGATAATGATGAGCATGAAAAAATCTACAGACTTCTTTATCATCAGGCCCCTGATAATGATGAGCATGAAAAAATCTACAGATTTCTTTATCATCAGGCCCCTGATAATGATGAGCATGAAAAAATCTACAGACTTCTTTATCATCAGGCCCCTGATAATGATGAGCATGAAAAAATCTACAGACTTCTTTATCATCAGGCCCCTGATAATGATGAGCGCAAAAAAATCTACAGACTTCTTTATCATCAGGCCCCTGATAATGATGAGCGCGAAAAAATCTACAGACTTCTTTATCATCAGGCCCCTGATAATGATGAGCGCGAAAAAATCTACAGACTTCTTTATCATCAGGCCCCTGATAATGATGAGCATGAAAAAATCTACAGACTTCTTTATCATCAGGCCCCTCATAATGATGAGCGCAAAAAAATCTACAGACTTCTTTATCATCAGGCCCCTGATAATGATGTGCGCGAAAAAATCTACAGACTTCTTTATCATCAGGCCCCTGATAATGATGAGCGCGAAAAAATCTACAGACTTCTTTATCATCAGGCCCCTGATAATGATGAGCGCGAAAAAATCTACAGACTTCTTTATCATCAGGCCCCTGATAATGATGAGCATGAAAAAATCTACAGACTTCTTTATCATCAGGCCCCTGATAATGATGAGCGCAAAAAAATCTACAGACTTCTTTATCATCAGGCCCCTGATAATGATGAGCGCGAAAAAATCTACAGACTTCTTTATCATCAGGCCCCTGATAATGATGAGCGCAAAAAAATCTACAGACTTCTTTATCATCAGGCCCCTGATAATGATGAGCGCGAAAAAATCTACAGACTTCTTTATCATCAGGCCCCTGATAATGATGAGCGCAAAAAAATCTACAGACTTCTTTATCATCAGGCCCCTGATAATGATGAGCATGAAAAAATCTACAGACTTCTTTATCATCAGGCCCCTGATAATGATGAGCGCAAAAAAATCTACAGACTTCTTTATCATCAGGCCCCTGATAATGATGAGCGCGAAAAAATCTACAGACTTCTTTATCATCAGGCCCCTGATAATGATGAGCGCGAAAAAATCTACAGACTTCTTTATCATCAGGCCCCTGATAATGATGAGCATGAAAAAATCTACAGACTTCTTTATCATCAGGCCCCTGATAATGATGAGCGCGAAAAAATCTACAGACTTCTTTATCATCAGGCCCCTGATAATGATGAGCGCGAAAAAATCATCAGACTTCTTTTGAGTAGATTCAAAAATCTACTCCCCCCACCCCACTTCGTCCTGGTGAGTTGCGGGAAGTCGATTCACTCAAAAATCGTCTGTAGATTTTTTCGCGCTCATGCACCTGGTCCCGGTGAGCAGTGGGGTGGGGGGAGAGGAAGGTTGGATCACGAGTCTCACAGATTAGTGTTGCGCTCATGCACCTCGATTTTTGAGTTGACTCAAAAATCGACTTATCACACACGGGTCTCACAGATTAGTGTTGCGCTCATGCACTTCGTCGTGGTAGGGGGGGGTGAGGGAGAGGATGGGGGCGACAATAAGCCTCGTGCCATGCCATGCTTCATGTCATGCCACGCTTTATGCCATGCCATGCCATGCCATGCCTCATGTCAGCAGCAGCACTCACCACAATTATGTGAGTCGCATCCAGCTTCGCCAGCAGCACATCTGCATCCACCTCCCTTCCCCCGCTCCCGCTTTCCAACACCAGTCACTGCCACAACAGTCAGAGTCATAGCAGCACCTAACTGGGGGAACCTCTTGTACTCACTACAATGATGTGAGTCGCATCCAGCTTCGCCAACACGTCTGCATCCACCTCCCTTCCCCCGCTCCCGCTTTCCAACACCAGTCACTGCCACAACAGTCAGAGTCATAGCAGCACCTAACTGGGGGAACCTCTTGTACTCACTACAATGATGTGAGTCGCATCCAGCTTCGCCAGCACGTCTGCATCCACATCCCTTCCCACTCCCCCCTTCTCCTCCCCCTCTCCATCTCCCCCTCCTTCCCCCTCCCCCTCCCCATCCCCCTCCCCTGCCACACCCTCTGCCATTCCCTTCACAGCAGCAGCTATCGCCTCTCTAACCCCCAGCTCCATAATACTTCCCCCTCCGCCCTCCCCACTCCCCACTCCCCCTCCCCCTCCTCCGCCCTGCGCGCCCCTTCCCCCTTCTTTGCTGTGCAAGTGCGCACCCAGCCCCACGAGGCGGCGCAGCAGAACGCCGTTGGTGCACATCCAGAGAGAGGAGGAGCGATTTCCTTTAGACTCCAGCCGGATCTGATACCCCACCGTTTGCCCGATCTTCTCCCCTCTCTCCGCTGCTATCCTCTCCGCCACTGGTGGAAGGAAGTGGGGGGGAGGGAAGGGGAGAGACGGGAACAGGGGGAAACGGGGGAGAGGAGACGGTGATAGAGGGGCGAGCGAGGAGTGCAGGAGGGAGGGAGGGGAGGCCAGACAGTCCCACAAGGTGGCGCAGCAGCACGCCATTGGTGCACATCCAGAGAGATGAGGACCGGTTTCCTTTCGACTCCAACCGGATCTGATACCCCACCGTTTGCCCGATCTTCTCCCCTCTCTCCGCTGCTATGCGCTCAGCCACTAAGGAATGGGGGAAAGGGGAATAAACGGGAAGGAAGGAGAGGGGAATGTGTTGGGGGGTCCAGTTTTGAGACGTCTCAAACCTCTACTTTTATCACGTGGGTCAAGTGCGCCCCCAACCCCACAAGGCAGCGCAGCAGCACGCCATTGGTGCAGAGCCAGAGGGATGAGGAGCGGTTTCCCTTCGACTCCAGGCGGATCTGATACCCCACTGTTTGCCCGATCTTCTCCCCTCTCTCCGCGGCTATCCTCTCCGCCACTGGTGGAAGGAGAAACAGGGGCGAAGGAGTGTTGGAGGAGGGGGTTAACTTCTCAAAGGGGAATATCTAAGGCAACGCAGCAGCACGCCGTTGGTGCAGAGCCAGAGGGATGAGGAGCGGTTTCCCTTCGACTCCAGCCGAATCTGGTACCCCGACTGTTTGCCCGAGTGCATTTCCCCTCTCTCCGCGGCTATCCTCTCCGCTTTTGAGTCGAATCAAAAAAAGCAAGCTTTTGAGTCGACTCAAAAGCAATCTGGTACCCCGACTGTTTGCCCGAGAGCTTTTCCCCTCTCTCCGCGGCTATCCTCTCCGCCACTACAAAATGGGAGGAGCGTGGGGGGAAAGGAAGGGGAGAATGGGAATGCAGGAAAGCGGGGAGAGGAGAAGGTGTTGACGGGAGTAGCAGGGAGTAGTGGGGAGTAGTACGGAGTATTACGGAGTAGTAGGGGGTAGTAGGGGGTAGTAGGGAGGAAGTAGTAGGGAGTAGTAGGGGGTAGTAGGGAGGAGTAGGGAGGAGTAGGGAGTAGTAGGGAGTAGCAAGGAGTAGCAGGGAGTAGCAGGGAGTAGCAGGGAGTAGTAGGGAGTAGTAGGGAGTATAAGGGAGTAGCAGGGAGTAGTAGGGAGTAGTAGGGAGTAGTAGGGAGTAGTAGGGAGTAGTAGGGAGTAGCAGGGAGTGCAGGAGGCAAGTGCACCCCCAGCCCCACAACGGCGCAGCAGCACGTCATTGGTGCAGAGTCAGAGGGACGAGGAGCGGTTTCCCTTCGACTCCAGCCGAATCTGATACCCTACGGTTTACCCCACCCATTTCAGCAGATGATTTACCCGAAGTACCATATATTCGTCTGGGTTGGGTGCAGAGCACGCGGCAGCACCTGCCCTTCCCCCACTCGTGATCCAGAATAAACTGGGGCACCTGGATGGTCTTGCCTTGCCTTGCCACACCCCGTCAGCCCTTTCTGACCCATATACACGCACACTCACTCACTCTCACCACCGAACTCTTCCCACACCTCCTGCTTCTAGCACACCCACTCAACCCGTTCTAATTCGCACCAAACAAACAATCTCAGAGGGAGAAGAGAATTACCAGAGGTGGCGGAAATCCTCCTGGGTTGGGTGCAGAGCACGCGGCAGCGTCTCCCCTTCCCCCACTCGTGATCCAGAATAAACTGGGGCACCTGGGTGGTCTTGCCACACCCGGTCTCTCCCACTATCAGCACCACCTGGTGCCGCTCTATCGCCCGCGTGATCTCCTCCCGGTACGCCATGATGGGTAGTGACTGCCGCTTCTGTGTGATCTGAGAGGGACGGATGAGGGGAGGGCAGGCAGGCAGGGGGGCCAACATCGTGTCACTTGGAGGTATCAGCACCACCAGGTGATGCTCTCACCGCTTGCAATCTCACCGCTTTTAATCTCACCGCTTTCAATCTCACCACTTTCAATCTCACCGCTTTCAAGCGCACTGCTTTCACATCACCCTCACCACCTCCCCTCTCACCGCTTTCAGTGAAGCTGTGCTCGCCAGCCTGTCTGCTAAAGCCTTCACCTGCGCCTGCACCCAAGGGTCCCCTCTTCCCCCCTCCATTTAAGGTCCCTCAACACCAGGCCCTCACCGCTCTCAACCTCACTGCTTTCACTCTCACCGCTTTCAGTGAAGCCATGCTCGCCACTCTATCCGCCAGTGCCTTCACCTGCGCCTGCTCACCCACCCAAGGGTCCCCTCTCCCAACACCCCCACCCCCCCCATTCTAGAATCTGAAGAACCTCTGAGCTACACTCTCACCGCTTTCAGTGAAGCCATGCTCGCCAGCCTGTCTGTTAGAGCCTTCACCTGCTCCTGCACCCAAGGGTCCCCTCTTCCCCCCTCCTCATCCTTCCCCTTCCCCTTCTCCTTACCCTTCCCCTTCTCCATCTCCATCACCTTCCCCCCATCCGTTCCCTCTACCCCCTCCCCCACCCCCAGTCGCGCCATAGCCCCAGTCACTTTCTCCTCCTCCTCATCCCCATGACCACCTCCGCCTTTCCCCCGTCCAGGCGCCCCTTTCCCCCCCCCCAGCCCCCCCTATCCCCTGCGCCCGTCCCACTCCTGCAGCAGCGTCCGCCAAATACCCCCCTGCCTGCATTGCTGACGTCATCTCCAGCTCCGTGGGAGGGTGGGCCAGCAGCAGCGCCAGCACAGCAGCTTCGGATTCTGACGAGAGAGTCAGGCTCGGGAGGGACTCTGCTGCAGGCCCGGTGGAGTCCGAACCTGGTCCTCCGGTGAGCTTATGTCGGGAGGTTCGGTAGACTGTCAGTCGACGGTTAGATTGTTTCCTGTGGAAGGCGGAAAGAGGGATAGAATCGAACAAGGAACACAGGCAACTTCTTGAATTGACCAAAAAAAGTGATTTTTTAGTTGACTCACCACCTCGGTAGACTGTCAGTCGATGATTGGTTTGTTTCCTGAGAGGATAGGAAAACGGGATTGAACGGGGAGCACATGCGGCAAGGTTTGGTGGTGGCATATACGTCGGGGTCGGTAGTCAGTCAGCCGATGGTTAGATTGTTCTTTGGTGGAAAAAGAGGGGTGAACGAGAAACGGAGGTAACACGGTCTGGAGGGTGTACATAACTGGGAACGATTTTTGAGACGTCTCATAAACAGGGGACACGGTTGAGAAGGTGTACATAGCTGAAAGGAATACTGTGCATTGCAAGTGAGCGGAATGAGCGCATTGCTGTACATGGAAAAACGAATCGCATAAAGTACTTGAAGTCTTCGCATAACTGTAGAATTTAATGCTATATTTTGAACCCTCTCATCCTCCAGTTGCAATAGCAATTTCCCGCATATTGACACACCAACACTGAACAGATATTCATACATATTCATATGAATGTATATATGTATACATGAAGGCCTATACATGAGTATACCTACTTATGTACACGCACAAGTACACATCTGCATGAATGAATGAAAGCATATCTCCCCGTAAAAGCACACATACCTGCGGCTTCTAGAGATGAAGCGACACCCAGCCCATCTTCCGGCACAGCTCATGAACCACGGCCCTGCAGGTTGTTTTTGAAAATTCTCACAAAAACCCCTGCAAAACAGGGGCAAGTATAAACACATACCCGTGGCTTCTAGAGACAAAGCCCATCTTCCGGCACAGCTCATGCACCACAGCCCTGTCGTGGTTGCTCAAATCCGCCTCAAACGTCATCTCTGGGAAGAGAAGAGACAGAGAGGAGGGGAGGGAGGGATAGCGGGTTCGGGAGACGCGAGGAGCACTTGAGGGACCTTACGACACAGCTCATGCACCACAGCCCTGTCGTGGTTACTCAAATCCGCCTCAAACGTCACCTCTGGGAAGGGGAGAAAAAGACGGAAAGAGGGGGAATGTGAGAGGGTTCATAAGAGGCAATCTACGATTGGAGACTCTCAGAGTTAGTTGGTGCACCACTGCCCTGTCATGATTATTCAGATCCGCCTCGAAGTCATCTCTGGAGAGAAAAATAGACTGAGAAGAGAGGTTTTGGGGATAGGCGAGAAAAACGAGGAGCAGGAAGGGAAAGAGGGGCGAGGAATAAGGGAGAAAACGATCGAATCAGTCTCAAATTCGAGAAAAACATTTGAATTCGTTCATAGTAGCCAGACTTACCTGGTTTTCTTCCGTAGCGAAATCGCTTGAATCTGGCTGAGCCAGTGACGCGCGTGATCCCCGCTTCCTCGCCTTCGCGCCGGAGGACATAAGCTTGGTCGAGCAATGCCTGCAACGAAATGTTGGATTTCCCACCTGGTTCGGTGCCGTCGCGAAACTCTTCGAGCCTGGCGGTGACGGAAATTCGCGTGGATTCCGACACGGGACGCATCCCCGCCGTCCCGCGAAACCGGTTCTCGCGGTTCTTCTTGTCCTTTGGCATCGTCGATCGCCTGTTAAGCTCCGATCGGTTTATTAAGGCGTAAACGGCTCTGATCGCTTCGCGACAGATTCAACGGCTTGAATAGCTTCAAGGCAGCCTAAACAGATCGGACGGCTAAGAATGTTTCACGCCTGAACGGCTTAGATTGCTTCAAAGGGCATGATTGTCCTAGAATGCTTCACGACAACGTAAGGCGGTTGAACTGATTCCCGTGTCAGGATTCGAGTATGCCACGCAGCCGTATCAGCTTCCGCGTATCACGAACAAGCAACTTTTATTCAGTTACTTGTTGGAAGAGTTGAGGGGAAGCAGACTGAAATGGTGGATGGGAGCTTGAGGGGTTTGGCCTTTCTCGCTAAGAAGTAGAATGATGCTGTTAAATCTGACAAATAGGGGGACGTTATCTACATTGAATGTTTGATGCATATGACCTAATGATTCAGAATTTGTGATGATGTTGTTGAAAAATGAACTTGCGTCAGATAGAGATGGTTTTCTGAAAATATTTATTTCAGATCTCCGAATCACAATGATAATCCTGAACTTAATCAATGACAAAAAAAGGCTTGAAACAAAACGGATAGTTCAGGCTGGTTTTACATGTAGTGAATTATATCTGAAATTTAAAATTTGGGCAACGAATATTGCGCGCGCTATAAGGGTGGAAGTATTGAACATTCGTCTTGCAACAACCTTGCGATCACATCTTGAACAGTTGTACACCCTAATGCTCACTCGACCGCCCACTCTGAACATGCCCCCTGCCACTCCATACGCCCAGTGGTCGACATTCACAGCCAACGGCCCGCGCATTACTAGCCCACGACAAAACCAAGATGTTCGAGTTTCCCAGACAAAACACGCTGGGCTACCCACAATTCTCGCAACTGTAGTTTTTTTGTCAACCTTTGTTCTACATTCAGTCCCATTCTGCCCCTAGTGAACGCATGCTCGAGAGAGGAGCACAGGGAAAGATGGGAAAGGGGACTGAAATGGGCATCATGTGTACCATACAATATTTGTTCAAAAGATTCTTTCCCTTGCTGGGTCTGTCCGTACAAACCACCCCACACTTCCCGCTCCCCCCCATCCCCTTTCCCCGCCTTTGTCGCCCCCCAAGGTCCCCCCACCCCACCCCTTCCCCTCTTCTTTCCACCCCTCTCCGCCCTTTTTCCCCCACACCAGCCAACCAAAAGCAGCACCACTTGGCAGTCGGCACGGCAACTTTAGGACCACTGCTTCCCCGTCAGCTATTGCTTGTGGGCATTGTTGAGTCAGCGAACGCCATCCAACCAAAAGCTGCCCGCATTACGTGGCAAGCAGCATTGGTAATCCGTCGATTCGTCAGATCGGTCTGACGCGAAACGTTTTGTACAGAACGATCGAACCGAACTTTCGATTTCGTTCAATCTGTTTTTCCATGACTGGGGAACTCGACGGTCGGGCTAGAAACTTTTTTTCCTACAGTATTGCTAGATTTTCTGCAACACTTCCCTACACCAACAGCCGAGTCAAACAAACCACAGGTTCGTGTTGGCAGGCTAACTCGTCTGTTCTTTAACAAGTTGCGTTGCGTCAGTATGTTTGGGATCGAAAGGTCAACGAGGGCGTTCGTTGACATGTACCCTTGTTAACTTTGTTGAGCACCAGACAAACTTCAAAGTAGTGATTGATTTGACCAGCATTTCCACTTGGCCAACGTCGTTTCAGCCATACTTGAGCAGCAATACATGTGGTTCTCCAACGCTCTGACCGCATCCTTCACTGCAGTTTCTCTGCTGGACCCCCCCTCTCCCATTTTCCACCCTCCCACCCACATCCCTCCTCCCCCAGTTTCCCATTTTACGTTCTCCCTTCTCTCTTTTTGAAGCACATTCCAGAATTTGACCCTTGCAGTTGCTGAGAGTTGCTGGAAGAGCACGTAGGGGTCACTACAGTACACTGCTGGTGTCGTGTTGTACTGTACTCCCTTCTGTTTAGCCTGACGCCTTCCGCTACTGATACAAGACACTAGTTTGAGTGATTTTTACAAGAGAACGAAGGACCTGGAAGGAGCACATCAATGGCGACAGGGACAGAGGGCATTGGCGCAGGAGGCAACACTTTCATCACATCCCTAAATCCCGCCGCCCTTCACGCTTACGTCTGCGCCATGGAGAGCGGCATGATCGGCAATATCTGGTCACCCACAGCCGTCGGATCTCCCAATGTTCTATCCCCATCCGCTGCTCTCGTGACGCAGCCGAACCGCAGTAACCCGAACATCCACAGACCCGCTACTAATGCGCCATGCGGAAACAATGCTGATAACTCGAAACCGAAGAAGAGCCGCGCTCTCGTGCGCCGCTGCGACTCCGCGTCGGCTGCGGAAGTGTCCCATGTGGTCGTCGGCGTCCCAGAGCCTGGGGCCGCGCCGCCGTCCCTCGGTACTGCCGGCAGGAGCAGGACGAACACCGAGGCACCTCGAATCGTGACACCGTCTCAGATCTCCCCGCCGGCGGCCCTCGGTACAACCGTTGCCGCCGGCGCCGGCAAGAGCAGGACGACGGCTCGGTCGCACAACCGGACGCGCTCCGTCAGCTGCATTCAGAGCAGCGGGCTCGAGTTCCACTTCCCCTTGTCGCTCGCGCAAGGCGCGCAAGTCGGCGCGCAAGTCGTCGCGCATGGCGGAGCGGAAGGACGCGCAAAAGATGCGATTACCTCTCCGCCAACTGGCTCTGCCCCTTCCGGCGCCGCAAACGACGGGAAGGTCAAACTCACCCGCGCTCTCACCGAGCGTAATGGCACGAGTGCCGCGAGTGGCACGGGGAGTGGCGCGGGGAGTGGCGCAGGGAGTGGCGCGGGGAATGGCGCGGCGGGGTCGCGGCGGGAGTTCACTCGCAGCCGAACCGCCTCAGAGCGTGTGGGTGACTTCGACACTCCGCTCTCTCCGCGAGCAACTACCCGCACCCGCAGCCGCAGCCCGATAAGCTTCGCGGCTTCCCCCGAAACGCAGCGCCCTCCACCTCTCGCCGCCCGCTCGAAACCGGATCCTGCGGCGGCCCCGCCAGAGCCCTCCGCAGCGCCCTCTTCCGCAGCTCGCCGTTTCCCCGATCTGTACCCAGATTGCGGCGATACCGATGGTAGCCCGCGCGACCCGCGCCGCAAGAGCGACTCGGATGCCTCCGTCGATGACCTATACCCCAGCTCAGGCGCTGTCTTTCCGCGATTTGCCTCCATCGGCGACGTTTCAAGCGCCGAGGACTCGGACACTGTCGGTGACGATAACGCAAATGGTAACGCAAAGGCCAAGAAAAAGTTGCATCCGGCGTTATCCCGTCGCTCCCGCTCTGCGGGCTCTCAGTCAGCCGCCGCATTGGCCGCTAGCATGGGGGTCGATCGCGGGGGAGAGGTGTCGGGCGGAATCGCCGGATCGCGCACGGGACCGTCTGTGGTGCAGCTCGCGCCGCGGATGGGCTTTGTGGATTGGGCAGGAATCGGTAGCCCGAAAACCGGCGGAACCGGTACCAGCTTCGGCGCCAGTAGCGGCGGCGCCAGCGTTGGCGGCAGCAGCGGCGGCGGCGGCGGCAGTGGCGCGAGCAAGCTGAGGTTACAACCGTTGGACAGCAGCAAGTCGCCCTCTTCCGCCAGTCCATCCCCGCGCTTCCCCGTAGCTATTCCCTCCCCTTCCGCCGCCTCTCCGCTACCCGCGGGACCAATGCCTGGCTCGCGGAGCCTCCCCCCTGCCGCTTTCCCATATTCTGCTGGTGCGCCCCCGCTCTCCCCGCTTGGCCGCGCCGGCACTGCCGTAGTTCCCCGCCCAACCCACCGCCGCGCCATAAGCGCCGCGCAGTTGTCCCCGCGTGTGCCTTCCCCGTCTGCGCGCCTAGTGCGTCCGCCGAGCTCGCCTTCTGTCGCGGGGAAGGCGCCAGGTGCAGCAGCGCACGTTAACGCCGCCGCCGCCGCTGGGGGAACCAGTCGCTCCGCGTCCGCATCCGCGTCCGTGCCAGCGGTCGCACGCTCTTCTCCCCGTGCGCGCATCGTGCAATCAACAACGGTGCCTTCTTCTGCGGCACGCGAAGCTACGGCGGAGGATGGTGGCGCATATGCGGAGAGTACCTGCGCAACTGCGAATCGCGCGGGGAAGCCAACGCCGATGCTGAAGCCAGTGCCGCGGAGCATGAGCGCAGAACCCGCGCTTGCGCTTCCCGTGCTTGCGCATCCCCTGGGACAGGAGGGGCAGGGGGCGCAGGCAAAGCAGCATCATGTGGGGCAGCAGCAGCAGCAGCAACAGCAGCAGCAGCAGCAGCAGCAGCAGCAGCAGCAGCAGCAGCAGCAGCAGCAGCAGCAGCAGCAGCAGCAGCACTTGCAAGGCAGCAGTCGCGAGCATGTGGGGAACTACCGCCGCGCGGCCCCCTCGCCTCTCGCGGTTCCTACGCGGCGCCGCAACAGCATGTCCAGCATGCCGCAGGGCGACGCAGCTTCAAATTCCGCGCGTGCCGGATTGGCTGCGGCGAATGGCGGCGTGCGTATCGGAAGCGCTAGGGGGCAGGGTTCACCAGGCGCAGGCGCATGGCCCGCGCGCAGCCCTGTGGGGACGGCTGGGGGAAGGTTGGAGGGAACTAGTGGCGAAGGTCGTACAGATGTAACTGGAGGGAATTTGATTTCGCAGCAGCCACGCGTCCGGGGGGGTGCAAAAGGGCCTGATGCTACTACTTCGCCTGAGCTTTCGCCTAACAGTGCTGCGGCCGTCGCAGTAGCAAGCGCTGCGATTGGTCGAGCGGGGGGAACGCTTTCGCAAAGCCTACCCACGCGAACAACCAACTCCGCCCAACCTCCCGCGCGGTTCACCCTCGGTTCCGCACCGAACAGCCCAGCCGAACGCTCGCGGCCCGGCCAGACCGAAGCTGCAGGCTCGACATCGAAGCTCACGAACGCAGCAGCTCGGTTGGGCGCAACGGCGAAGAATTTCACGAGTGGTGTTACAAGTGTAACAGGTAAATCAAAAGTTGGAATTTCAGGCTCCAATATAAATCCATCAGACATGCTTTCTCCTCCCAGCCTTATAACCAAGCTCCCAACTGCCAGCGCTCCCAGAGTATCACCTCCCCCACTTGCTCCTAGCCCTCCCCGTTCCTCGCCTCCCCCAGTAGCACCCGCGCCAGCAGGAGATAGCTGCAAGGAGCAACAGGTGGGTTACAACGGCCAGTGTCTCTCACAGCAGCAGCAGCATTTGAAGCAGAGGCAGCAGGCGGCGAGCAGGAGAACCTACAGCGTGGATTTTGACTTCGGGAGAAGCAAATTCAGCAGCAGTAGCACCACCACCACAACCGCAAACAGCACCAGCGCCAACAGCACCAGCAGCAGCGGAAGCAGCAGCGGCAGCAGCAGCAGCGCCAGCAGCACCAGCAGCAGCAGCGGCATCGCCAGCACCGGCAAGAGTCCTGTGAGGGCGAGTGGCAGGGGGGGAGCCGTGATTCTAACGAGCCCGTGCCCCAGCCCGTCCCGCGCACAGGTTGTGCTTATAGACGGAGTCCCCATGCCCCTCCGCAGCGCCCTCAAGAGCCCCAGCATCGACATCGGCCTTGGGAATACCGGGGTAAACCTTGGGAATACCGTGGGAAGGAGCTCTAGTGTTAGCCCTATTTTCCGCCATGCGTCGCCGCTGGTAGCGAAAGGGGGAGGCGGGGGGAGCAGTGGGGAGAAAGAGGGGAGCGAAGGGAAGGCGGGGAATGAGGGGAAGGAGGGGGAGGGAGGGAGGGTGCTGCACCCCCAGGCGCAGAATAGTCCGAGGAGGGTGAGCTTTAGTGGGTATGTGGAAGTGCAGGAATTTGTGAGGGATAGCGAGGGGCGGGGGAGAACGAGAGGGCGATAGGAAGGGGAAGGGGAGAACACGAGGGCGGTAGGGGAAGGTGAACTTCCGGATATCCAAGGTTCTTACTGGAGTGGAATGAAGTCCGAGGAGGGTGAGCTTTAGTGGGTATGTGGAGGTGCAGGAATATGTGAGGGAAGGCGAGGGGAGGGGGAGAACTAGGGGGCGTTAAGGAGGTGGGATTTCTGAGGAGCTTTATGTGAGGGGAGGGGGAGAGTGTGGGGAGGGGGAGAGGTGGGGAGGGGGAGAGGTGGGGAGGGGGAGAGGTGGGGAGGGGGAGAGGTGGGGAGGGGGTGAGTGAGGGGATGGTAGAGAGTGAGTAGGAAGTTACCCGCTCATGAGTAAGTAGAGCGTTCACGTGAGCGAGTGGTATGGAGGGCCAGGGATGGAGGGCCAGGGTTGGGGAGGCAGGGTTGGGGGGGGCAGGGTTGGAGGGGCAGGGTTGGAGGGGCAGGTTTGGAGGGGCAGGTTTGGAGGGGCAGGGTTGGGGGGCCAGGGTTGGAGGGCCAGGGTTGGAGGGCCAGGGTTGGCGGGGCAGGGTTGGAGGGGCACGTTTGGAGGGCCAGGGTTGGAGGGGCAGGTTTGGAGGGCCAGGGTTGGAGGCTCAGGAGTGATATATCTGCCATGCAGTGAGAGGTGATGCAGAGAGAGGTGGTGCAGAGCTGTGGAGAGATGCTTTATGCCTTGTAGCTTGATGGCGATACAACTTCTGACAGTCTGAAGCCCAATGATCTGATTTCTGACAGTACCGTACGTCAGACAATGGCGCAAATGACAGTGTGATACCGTGATACCTGTGGTGCGGAGGAGTGCATTTGGTTATTGGCGCTCCTTTTATGTTTACCGTATCATCCTCCTCGTCTTGGACTCGGCCTAATGTGTCATGTTGGGTCATCTTCGTGCTGTTGAGCAGCGCACGCTTCTTTTTTTATCTTATCTCCCTTTTTTTCCCCTTTTTTCCCCCTTCTTTAATTTGGAGGGGCAGTTGTTTTTAGTACATGTCTCCTGTCCCGTGCCTGCTTGCCAGTGCCCTGAGCAGTGCCTTGTTGATTTCCTTTCTTTTTTTTTCAAAACTGATATTGATATAGATGGTACACAAGCCTTTTTCCTCAAAGGCACCGCACTTCACCACATTGTCTGTGGCACCAGGCGAATCACTGCATACACACACACCCCCTTGCATGCGTGACATGACATGCTGTATGACTGCAGTGCTGAGCTGACCAAGAGAGCAGGTTTTACTACAAGGCGTATTTTGCCACAAAGTAAAGCGCAAGTGGCAGCAGCCTCATCAATCCATGCACGAACGTCCCAACAGCAGCAGCCTTCCTCACACACCCCCTCGCATGCTGCGGCAGACTCCCCCGGCCGCCCACAAGCCGCACTCTCAGCACCACACACGCCACCCACAGCGGCACCCCGTCCACCATACAGCACGCCCCGGTAACCGCTACAATATACCTGGTGTCCCCCATCGGCTGGGAGAAAAACAGGCTGATTCCGAGAAGTAAAGGCGGCCAGACGGCTAGTAGAGCCGTCCACCATTCACGGCCTTTGCAGTTCCAGGTGCTTAGGAGAGTGAGGAGCTCGCAGAGGGAGCGGGCGAGGAGGTAGGATGCGATGGGGGTGGTGAGGGAGGTGGAGGGGGAGAAGAGGTAGAGGGCTGCTAGGAGGGATGCTGTTGAGAGGTCTGCAGAAGCATAGCATGCTGCTTGCTTGCACTCTTTCCCCTGCTGTGATGGGGGAAAAGAAGAGGGGGGAATGGGGGAGGGAAGGGAGACAGCCAGGGAAAAAGGTGGGGGAGGGGCGGAGGGAGAGATGGATGGAGGGTGAGGAGCTCGCAGAGGGAGCGGGCGAGGAGGTAGGATGCGATGGGGGTGGTGAGGGAGGCGGAGGGAGAGAAGAGGTAGAGGGCTGCTAGGAGGGATGCTGTTGAGAGGTCTGCAGAAGCATGGCATGCTGCTTGCTTGCACTCTTTCCCCTGCTGTGATGGGGGGAGGGAGAGGGGATGGGGGAAAAGAGTGGGGAGGGTGGGGAGAAAAGTGGGGGCCAGAGGTAATAGGAGGCGATGTGAGTGGTGAGGGAGATACTAAGTTACGGAGCAATGAAGGGCCGTAGCAATGACAGCAGCATGAACGTACCAGGAGCAGCCAGAGCACGAAGCAGTAAGAACCCAGCACCACGCCTCTCCCTCCCAGCACACCCATAACCGCCAGCCACACAGTCCCGCTGGTTCCCTTAGCAGTCGTAGGTCCCTCAGTAACCATAGGAGCCCAGAACAGCAGAGAGAAGAGCACTAGTCCAGCAGCAGTAACCGCCATGGCTAGGAGGAGAAGCAGCCACACGTATTCCACCATTTTCCCCATGGGTATTCTTCCTGGTAACCCTGGGATGGCGAGGGTATCTTCCGGTTTCCACCTGTGGGTTCTTGAGCGAGTTTCTTTCCAGGTGCGCCCGTCATCCCAGTCCCCGAACCACTGGACCGTTTTGGATGGGTCCAGAACGATTTCCGAGCCTAACAGTGGGTGCAGAGTGGTGGGATCCGGTGCAGCGCTGTTGTGTAGTGGTTCGCATGGGTGTTCGCATGGCTGTGGTGAGCGCTCACAGCTGGTGTGTAGCAGCTGCGGCCTCTGGTTCTCGATATAAGCTGCCTCGTTTGTATCACAGGGCTCCATGAGAATACCAGCCTTATTGCCAGGGTAGGGTAGTAACGTCACAGGAGCACCCCAATCCACAGTAGTGTTGTGAGTGACCTGCCTAGCATTGACTGCAGCACTAGCAGCAGCAGGTGGGTCTATGCCCCTGCTATTCCTGCTGCTGCGGTTGGTGTTGCCACTGCTGCTCCCACCACCACTACTGCCACTGCTCATGTTATTGTTGTTGTTGCTGCCTCCCACACCAAGCCTGCTGCTTCTGCTGCCTCTGCTGCTTCGGTCGTTCACACTGGCGTTTCTGGCAGGGCTGTTGCTACCTGTGCTGCTTGCGCCTAGCAAAACCAAATATTCTCGGCTCACTTCACCCATGCGTTCACAGCCACCCCTCCCAGATTGCCACGTGGCAGCTTCTCCCGGGCCTGGAGCAGATGTGATCGCTGACGTGGCGTCATCACTATCTGTGTTCATGGGTTCGTTTGTTCCACTCCCTCCCATGGTGGCCCATGCACCCTTTTCTGGGCTGATAGGATTTTGCCGGCTGCTGCTGATGCTGATGCTGCTGCTGCTGCGGCTTAGTGCCGATTTTGAGCGTTCTCCATCGATTCTCCCACCTACTCTCCCACCATTAACTGCTCTGCCGCCGCCGCCACTACTGCTACTGTCACCACCGTTTTCATCGACATCAGCATCATCATCATCACCATTTTGATTGTCTCCGCCGTCGTCGCCAGCGTAGCCGTTTTTCTCCTCGTCGCTGTCGTAGCAGTCGTGACTGTAACGAAACGGGCTGGCGTGCAGAAACGCGTACGGGTCCCCCTTCGCGGTCGCGCTCTGGCTCTGGGGAATGACGGCGGGCTGCGCCCAGGCGGAACGGGAGGCGGAGTAGCAGTGGAGATGCGCGGCCGGATGCGCGTAGGGGGCGGGGGAGGCGGAGTAATAGCTAGCGGAGGGGGAATAATGGAAGCGGTCTGCGGAACAGGGGAGAGGGGAACCGGAGGCGGAATAGGCGGCGGCGTGAGGGGAAGGAGACGCGGGGGAAATAGGCGCCGCGGCGGCGGTGAGCGGAAGATCGAGGCGGAAGGTCGAGCGGCGGAGAAAGGGATCCGCGGAAGGCTGGGCGGAGTCGAGGTATCGCGACATGAGCCACTGGTGCGTCTTGTCGTGACCCGCGCCCGACGCATCGGCGTCACTCACGGACACGGAACGCGCGTGAGATGTTATGTTGCTGGCAATAGCGGCGCGGCCGGCGACGCCGCTGCCTCCCTTTACGCGCTCAGCGGCTCCTGCCTCGCTTGGTGCACAGTCACCATTGATAGAAACCCTCGCGACCGCATGTCCCGGCGCATGTCCCGCCGAATGTCCCGTCGCGGCCCCGGCCGGCGCAAACCCGGATCCGTCGCTGTCGACTCGCGCCGTCACCGTAGCCACGCCTCGCGCGGCTCCCCGCGCCGAGTCTGCGCCTTCCGCGGTTCCAATCGCGACGCGCTGCTCAGCGCCCCTGTCGGTACTGCTGCCGCCGCCGCTGCCACTGCTGCTGCTGCTGCCTGCTTGCGGCGCGCCTTTTGCGCTGATCGCTTCTCGCGCTGCCAAAATTTGGACTATCATTTGCTCGGATTCGGGGGAGTCTAGATCCGAATACGACTCGCTATTGTCCGAATCCGAGTCGTACGCGTTAGAGTCATCTGAGGAGTCCTCGTCCTCGCTACAAGACTCGATCGTTACCGCCCACAGGGGAACCGAATTCCGCATCCCCGCCGTGCACCCTCCGCCGCTTCCGCCACGCGGGGGCCGCCAAAGCGGGGGGCGCCCCCCCGACGGCGCGATGCGCGCGATTGCGGGGAAGCATGAGCGCGGCTGAGGCGGCGCCAGCTTCGAGGCTGGAGCAGACCTAAAAAAGCGATTCGGAAAAATGCGGCACGGGAGGATGCGATTCCGAGATAATTTGCCCACAAGATAGATCCAACGCCTTCTAGGACCGTGCCGAGGCGCTTTATATTCACTAATTAGTAGCGCCGTGCGCTGGAAAACAAAGATATCTTGAAGATACGCCGGAGACGTGAATGAGGCTTCCCGGTAGTAACAAGCTTTTGGGTTGAATCCTAAGTACCTCCCGGCTTTATAACTCCCAAAAGCCCATCGTGAGAAGCACCTGGAAAGGAGCAACTGCCCAATGGCTCGTCAAGAAAAGCGTCACTAACGGGACGGGAGGGACAAGCAGCGAGGGCGGGAAAAGGCGAAACGGAAGCGGCGCTGCCTGTGACACGGCACGAGAGAGTGGAGAGACCAGCAGCAGAAGGAATGCCACAGTCCGCGCCGCAGTTCGTTCCTTTTAGCAGATGTTCTGGGCAGGGAAAATGTCTGGAAACCGCGTTGCTTTCTTCAATTCGACGAGCCGCTCACGACATTGTGACGCGGTTTGAAGGAAGAAGAGAGGATTTCAGGGCTTTACCGACACAGACAGCATCAGGTGACTGCGGGCAGAATCAAAGTTCTTCGGCACGAAATCCAGAAAGTCCGTGATAATTTTTTCGTCGTGCCACAAAATACGGACAAGGTCAACTGTGTGCATACCTCCATATATGTAAGGAAAATTCCTTTTCCTTACTTCGCGTCCCCGTTCAGCGCGTACACCACTGTAGCACCACAGTCAGCACCGTTACCACTCGCAACCCGCCACCTTCGCACGTTGCACCCCGACCTCACGGCTCGGCGGGTAACCCGCGCTCCGTACCTCCGCTTCGACATTTCCCCAAACCTCATTCCCAGGCTCGTCGCGCGACAACCACAGTCCATTACCGTTACCACGGTAGTTTCGCTATATATTCTTCGCTCATGCCTTCGCTCATTGTACTCTTGCTTCGATAGTGCAATTCTCGCTCGATCACTCAATTGCACTCGTAACACTTGGTATTCAGAGCCTACGATCTCTTCTCGGACCGCACCCATACCTTAGCTTCCTCACTATCTCAATTTTTGGAAGGGGGTAGACGTCTCTCAGCGACACAGCACCGCCGCTCGTAGTGCTCTCTCGTAAGCACGCACGGCCACGACAGAGGCTCTCGCTGAGCTTGCCCGACACCCCCGCCATGGCCGAATTCACGCTCGCGACATTGACGCAGGAGCAACTTGACCGTCTGGTGCGCCAAGTTGAAGAATCGGCCCTCGAAATTGCGACGCTCACGGCGGAACGTGATTCCGCGCGTCAGCAATCCACGATGAATACTCCAGCGCCACCACACGCACCGACAAATGCACCTGCACAATCGGACGAGCTGATCGTCATTTCGTCCGGCACACCGACAGCGTGGGACAGCGCTCAGGTGCAGCCAGTGATGGCGCCGCCCAACCGATGCCTGGCACGGGGGGAAACAGGGTCGCACCAAGCCCGCGGGAGCCTCGTGAAGCCCGTCGGCACGTGGAGTTCGTGGCGACAAGTGGCAAACAGGCCATTATGGCACCAATGCCACTCAGGCCGCAACGCCCGCCCTGCTTCGACCCGAGCCAGCATGGAGGTCCGACGGTTCAATCGTGGGTCTTCACGATGAACGTCTTCTTCGACGCGAATTACGTCGAGTCGGACGCAGCGAAGATCCGATATGCCGTCTCGCTGCTGAGGGGCCCCGCCATGGACTGGTGGCGAGTCATCGTGACGTCGCCACGCGCCTACGAGCCACCGTCGCAAGAGGAAGGGCCCACGGGTCCAGCCGTCACCTGGAGTTCATTTTGCGAAACCGCCCAGTACAGCACGTGGGATGCGTGGTGCGCAGGGCTTCGGGCGCGCTTCGAGCCGATCGCGGCTTCTATTTCGGCGCGTCAGAGACTGCGTACTTGGCGGCAGCTCGGGCCGGTTCAAGACTACACGAGCGGTTTTCTCGCATTATGCGAGCAAGTCGGCTACATGCACGAGGCGGAGCAGGTGGACCGTTATGTCGGAGGGCTGAAGCCAGACATTTCGCACGAGATCATGCTACGCGGGCTCTCGAACTTCAACGAGATTCTCGCGCTCGCCGAGAAAATCGACATTTTGCGCCGTCCGAGACCGGGGTCCTACTACGGACATCGTCCTCGGGGACCGATCGAGCACGCCACCGTACATGCCGTTGCAACGAATGCAGCTGCCGCGCCGTTTAAGGGGCGCTGCTTTGCTTGCAATAGGCCGGGCCATCGCAAGAGTGAATGCCCAGAGGAGCTGAGGCGCCGTGGAGCAGAGCAGGAGAGGGAGTCTCCAAGGCAGGGAAACGCCAGCAGTCAGTAGGAATCGGGCCAACTACTGACGAGACTGCCTGCTCGCCCAACCCCACCGACCCTCACCGAGTCACGATACCGATTCATGCTATCGATCGGGCTCGGACGAATAAGGAGGGTACAGCGACGGATTGCCCAGTACTGATCCACGGGAAAATACAGGGAGCAGCAGTGAAGATTTTTATCGACGGAGGAGCAAGTCACAGTTTAGTTAATACCGCAACCGCACGAAAACTGCAACTGACACTTAGCCGTTGTTTACCTGAGATAGATGCACGCTTAGTCGACGGCACGCCACTGGCCATACGGGAAAGGGTGGAGAGAGTCAAAGTCCGCTGCGGGGGAAATTTCGGATTTACACAGGAAATGCTCGCGACAACACTGGATGGGCACGACATTTTACTGGGACGTGATCGGCTGCGACGGTATAACCCGCGAATTGACTGGACGACGGGTAGCTGCACTGTGCGAAATAGCGGTAACTGGGTTGAGCTACCTCGCTGGCAGTCGCCCGAGTCTTCAACGGTACACGTCAACGCCGTCACCATGAAACGGGCTGTCGCTGCTGGAGCTGACGTGTACGCAGTAGACATTGCAGTAGTAGAAGGAGCAGAGCAGCCGAGTGATTTTAAGAAACTGCTGGCAGCGGTACCGCCCGAACTGCAAGAACTGTTGAAACGATACCCCGGGATCTTTCCCGACGACTTACCGGAAGGACTGCCACCTCAGCGAGCACATGACCACCGAATAGAATTAGAACCGGGGGCACAGCCAACTGTACAGCGCCAGTTCAGACTGACACAACCCGAGCTCGACGAACTGAGGAAGCAGTTAGATTACTTGTTAGAGAAGAAATTCATCCGACCGAGCTCGTCACCGTTCGCCGCACCGATACTGTTCACGCCAAAAAAAGACGGAGGGTTTCGCATGTGCATCGATTACCGAGCGCTCAACAGGGAAACAGTCAAGTCGCGGTACCCCGTTCCCCGTGCCGACGAACTGATCGACCAACTGCGAACAGCACGTTTTTTCGAAAATAGATTTACGGGGAGGTTACCATCAGATTAGGGTCGAACCATCGGACTGCGCCAAAACAACATTCCGGACTAGGTACGGGTCATTCGAGTACACCGTGATGCCTTTCGGGCTGACCAAAGCACCAGCGACATTTCAGATGACCATGAACGAGGCGTTTAGGCCGCTTTTAGATAAATGCGTGATAGTTTACCTCGTCTACAGTCGCGACAAGCAGCAGCACTTAGCAGATCTGGAAGCAGTGTTTAAGATTACTGAAAAAGGGTTCCAAGTGCGAGTTTTTTCAGAACCGGCTAGAGTTTTTGGGGCCCGTTATTTCGGAGGCTGGGGTCGAAATTGACCCGAAGAAGTTAGACACGGTGAAAGCCTGGCACCCCCCGACGAATATCACGGAACTACATAGCTTTTTGGGGTTCGTCAATTACGTGCGTCGGTTCGTCCCCGACATGGCACGGTTAACAGCGCCGCTGAAGGACTTGTTACGAAAAGGGGTCGCTTTTACGTGGGGGGAGAAAGAGCATGCTGCCTTCTCTGCCCTGAAAGATGTTCTCTGTTCACCGCCCGTCCTGCGCATCGCCGACCCACACCGCCCATTCGAAGTAGTTACCAACGCAAGCGACATTGCCATCGGAGCTGTACTGCTACAAGACTTCGGCAACGGCCTACAACCCATCGCATACGAGTCACAAAAACTGCATCCGCCCGAGGAAAATTACCCGATACACGACCGCGAAATGCTTGCGATCGTGCACGCGTTCAAAGTGTGGCGCTGTTACTTGACCAACGAACGAACGAGAATTGCACTATCGAAGCAAGAGTCCAACGAGCGCAGGCATGAGCGAAGAATATATAGCGAAACTACAGTGGTAACGGTAATGGACTGTGGTTGTTGCGCGACTGAGGTTTGGGGAAATGTCGAAGCGGAGGTCCGGAGCGCGGGTTACCCGCCGAGCCGTGAGGTCGGGGTGCGACGTGCGAAGGTGGCGGGAGGATTGTCGATGCGAGGGTTGCGAGTGGTAACGGTGCTGACTGTGGTGCTACAGTGATGTACGCGGTGAGCAGGGATGCGAAGTAAGGAAAGGAATTTTCCTTACACTACCCCCCCCCCTAAGGAGGTCCTCCTTACGAAAGTGCGTGTACATCCCTGAAATTTCGGCTGCGCAGATACTCGGTGAGGACGGGGTGGTTTCTGATTCTGTCCAGGGGAACCCAATTGTCTTCGGTGGGTGTACGGTCCTTCCAGCGGAGTAAGAACTCGATCCTTCGGGCTCCTCGAGGGTCGCGAACTCTGTGACTCAGGATTTTCTCGGGGGTGATGATTGGTTCAGTTGGTGGTCTTGTCATGCTGGCTGGGCGATTGCGTGGCAGTTGGTTCGTGGACGGGACGTAAGGGCGAAGTAGGCTGACGTGGAATGAGGGGCTGACGTACCAGTCAGCAGGGAGGAGGAGGTGGGCGGTGACAGGTGTAAGCATGTGGCTTATGCGAAATGGCCCGCAGTATCAGGGGCGGAGTTTTGGGGTGATGGGCAGTCGGAGGTTCTGAGTGTCAAGTAAAACTAAGTCGTCGGGCTGGTAAGTGACAGGTCTGCGGTGGCGGTCGGCGTTGCGTTTAGCTATGATGTTCGATTTTTTTATTGCGTCTACTGCCCGGGTCCGTGCTGCTTGTAATATTTCGGCGAACTGTTGTGCTCGTGGTACTGGGTTGTCGGGATTCGGGGTCATGGGTACTGTCGGGTCTTGTCCGTAGTTTAGGTAAAATGGTGACTGTTGGGTCATGCCGGATGGCGAGTTGTTGTACGCGAATTCGATTAGTGGCAGTTGCTGTTCCCACGTGGTCAGGTCGTCACACGTGGCCCTGATGAGCTGTTCCATGGTCTGATTTGTCCGTTCTGTCTGTCCGTCGGTTTCGGGGTGGTATGATGAACTGAACCGCAGTCGCGTGCCGAACTGCTGCCACAGGTTCCGCCAGAAGTTGCTGGTGAATTTCGTGTCGCGGTCGCTGATGATCGCGGCTGGTATCCCGTGCAGTCGAACGACGGTGGAGATGAAGAGGCGTGCTGTTTCTTCGGCTGTGATTGATTTTTTCCAGGCTGCGAAATGTGCCATTTTCGTCAGTCGATCGACGACGACCAGGATCGCGTCGTTCCCACTCGCCCCGGCTGGTAACCCCGTGACGAAGTCCATCGTCACCTGCTGCCAAGCACGCTCTGGGGGTGGTATCGGCTGCAACTGTCCCGCCGGCCGCTGCCGTGATGATTTCATGAGCTGACAAGTGGGACACGATGCCACGTGTCGTTGTACGTCGGTCAACATTTCGGGCCAGTAAGAATCCCGCTGCAGCTGCTGCCGTGTTTTTTCTACTCCGAAATGCCCCGAGGTAACTCCGTTATGTGCCTCCTGTAACAGTAATTCCCGTAGCAGTGTATACCCAGGCACCCAAATGCGGTCAGTCCCGGTTTTTACGTAATAGACTCCCTTTGCTGCTGCGAACTGCTGCGAATTTCCTCCTGTGAAGAATGGATCCGTTTGGTACCCGTGGGTGAATAGGCCTGTCAGTAGCGGGCTTGTCTGGGCGAGTAGTATTGCGTGGATCTGGGCAGTGGGGCGGGTCAGTGCGTCGGCGATGTTCGAGGCTCCCTTTTTGTAAGTGACCGTGTAATGAAAGTTGGACTCGAGGAAATCGAGCCAGCGAATCTGTCGTGGGTTGAGGTGTGGCTGTGCGCGAAGTGTTAAAATTTAGAAGAAAGAAGAGAGAAGAAGGGGGATTGCACTAGCAAGAATGGGGATACAAATAGGAAACCCTAGAAGGGTTGTACTCGCTATAGAGCACCCCACTACAGGCTAGAGCATAAGATAACATTCTGACACACCCCCATAGCCAAAGTGGGGTGTAATCAGCAGAGCAAGAAAAGCAGTACAAGCTCAGGGTGGATCACAATGTCACCACACATTCTGAGCACAAGTTCAAGAAGGAATAGTTTAAAGGGTACAATTATGAGCAAAGCTAGTGGTAGTCACAACGGGCAAGCGAGGAGGAGGAGAGAGAGTGAGGGGAGAGGAGATAGGAGGCGACGGCTGAAGCTGCAGACACACGGGCAACAGGAGGCAGACTGGCACAGCGGCTACCGGACTAAGCGCCCGGACTACAGGAGTAACAGGCCCCGCGGCTAAAGTAGCGGCAGACGAGCAACGGACCCACGGGCGGCTGGCGTAGAAGTCTACGACTGGGCTACCGGACGAAGTCCCCGGACTACAGGTGCTGCTGGCGACACGACGGCAACCTCCGTGCAACTTCCCCAAACAGTCTCACCCCCCCGACACACACCCGCTGCTACACCGCTAGCTCCACTCCCACGCACCCCCCTTAAACCCTAAACCCCAGTCTCCCACACAACCACCCCCCTCAGCGACAGCTGCAGCAGTGGGAGACGAAGGAGGAGGAGGAGCAAAGGGAGGAATGCACACCGGCCACCCCCATACCCGCCACCCCACAGCTCGCCCCTCCCGTCGCCTGTCGAGGCGACCTGAGGGGGCCGCTTGCGGCCCCCGAAGGAGCCGCGACGGGCGACGGGAAAAGGGGAAACCCGAAGGAGGGGGGGGGGGGGGGGGGGGGGGGGGAGGCGAGGCCGGGGCCGGGGCCGCGACAGGTAGGGCGACGGGCCGCACGTAGGGCGGCGAGACGACGGGGCCGCGGCCAGAGGTGGCGGGGCCGTGAAGGACAGCGGCGGGGCCGCGATGGTGGGGCGGCGGGGCCACGATCGGAGGTGGCGGGGCCGCGACCGGAGGTGGCGGGGCCGCGAAGGAAAACGGCGGGGCCGCGAGAGTGGGGCGGCGGGGCCGCGACGGGTCCCCGTCGCCCGTCGCGGCGCCTCCAGAGGGCGACGCGACGAACGACGGGGCAGAAGCCCGTCGCGCGCCTCGGGGCGCACAGCGGGCAGAGAACCGCCGCGCGCCTCGGGGCGCACGGCGGGCAGAAAACCGCCGCGCGCCTCGGGGCGCACGGCGGGCAGAAAACCGCCGCGCGCCTCGGGGCGCACGGCGGGAAGAAAAACTGCCGCACGCCACGGGGCGTGCGGCACAGAGAGTAGCAGTAGCAGTTGCAGCGGAAGCAACAAGGTGGTGAGCCCACCCACAGGATCGATCCAAGGGGATCGACCTGCTCTGATAGCATGTTAAAATTTAGAAGAAAGAAGAGAGAAGAAGGGGGATTGCACTAGCAAGAATGGGGATACAAATAGGAAACCCTAGAAGGGTTGTACTCGCTATAGAGCACCCCACTACAGGCTAGAGCATAAGATAACATTCTGACACGAAGGTACTGTAGTGATTTATGGTCTGTCCGTACTGTCACGTCCGCGCCAGTCAAGTAACAGCGCCATACTTTGAACGCGTGCACGATCGCAAGCATTTCGCGGTCGTGTATCGGGTAATTTTTCTCGGGCGGATGCAGTTTTCGTGACTCGTATGCGATAGGCTGTAGGCCATTGCCGAAATCCTGTAGCAGTACGGCTCCGATGGCGATATCGCTTGCGTCGGTAACTACTTCGAATGGGCGGTGTGGGTCGGCGATGCGCAGGACGGGTGGTGAACAGAGAACATTTTTCAGGGCAGAGAAGGCAGCATGCTCTTTCTCCCCCCACGTAATAGCGACCCCCTTCCGCAGTAAATCCGTCAGTGGGGCAGTTAACCGTGCCATATCGGGGACGAACCGTCGCACATAATTAACGAACCCTAAAAAGCCCTGCAGCTCCGTGATGTTCGTCGGGGGATGCCACGCTTTTACCGTATCCAGCTTCTTTGGGTCGATTTCAACTCCAGCCTCCGAAATAACGTGCCCCAAAAATTCTAACCTATCCTGGAAGAACTCGCACTTGGAACCCTTGGTCAGTAATCTGTGCTCGTCTAAAACCTTAAACACTGCTTCCAGATCTGCTAAGTGCTGCTGCTTATCCCGACTGTACACTAGGATGTCGTCGAGGTAAACAATTACACATTTATCTAAGAGCGGCCTAAATGCCTCGTTCACGGTCATCTGAAAAGTCGCCGGTGCATTGGTCAGCCCGAATGGCATCACAGTGTACTCGAACGACCCGTACCTAGTCCTGAAAGCTGTTTTGGCGCAATCCGATGGTTCGACCCTAATCTGATGGTAACCTCCCCGTAAATCTATTTTCGAAAAAACCCGTGCTGTTCGCAGTTGGTCGATCAGTTCGTCGGCGCGGGGAATGGGGTACCGCGACTTGACTGTTACCCTGTTTAGTGCTCTGTAGTCGATACACATGCGAAAACCCCCGTCTTTTTTCGGCGTGAATAGTATCGGTGCGGCGAACGGTGACGAGCTCGGTCTGATGAATTTTTTCTCTAACAGGTAATCTAACTGCTTCCTTAGTTCGTCGAGCTCGGGCTGTGTTAGTCTGAACTGGCGCTGTACGGTTGGGTGTGCCCCCGGTTCTAATTCGATTCGGTGGTCATGTGCTCGCCGAGGTGGCAGTCCTTCCGGTAAGTCGTCGGGGAAAATCCCGGGGTATCGTTTCAACAGTTCCTGTAATTCGGGCGGTACGGCTGCCAGCAGTTTCTTGAAATCACTCGGCTGCTCTGCTTCCTCTACTACTGCGATGTCTACTGCGTACACGTCAGCTCCAGTAGCGACAGCCCGTTTCATTGTGATGGCGTTGACGTGTACCGTTGAAGACTCGGGCGACTGCCAGCGAGGTAGCTCGACCCAGTTACCACTACTTCGCACGGTGCAGCTACCCGTCGTCCAGTCAATTCGCGGGTTATACCGTCGCAGCCAATCACGTCCCAGTAAAATATCGTGCCCATCCAGTGTCGTTGCGAGCATTTCCTGTGTAAACCCGAAATTTCCCCCGCAGCGGACTTTGACTCTCTCTACCTTTTCCCGTATGGCCAGTGGCGTGCCGTCGACTAAGCGTGCGTCTATCTCCGGTAAGCAACGGCTAAGTGTCAGCTGCAGTTTTCGTGCGGTTGCGGTATTAACTAAACTGTGGCTTGCTCCTCCGTCGATAAAAATCTTCACTGCTGCTCCCTGTATTTTCCCGTGGATCAGTATTGGGCAATTCGTCGCTGTACCCTCCTTATTCGTCCGAGTCCGATCGATAGCATGAATCGGTACTGTGACTCGGTAAGGGTCGGTGGGGTTGGGCGAGCAGGCAGTCTCGTCAGTAGTTGGCCCGATTCCTACTGACTGCTGGCGTTTCCCTGCTTTGGAGGCTCCCTCCCCTGCTCTGCTCCGCGGCGCCTTAGCTCCTTTGGGCATTCGCTCTTGCGATGGCCCGGCCTGTTGCAAGCAAAGCAGCGCCCCTTAAACGGCGCGGCAGCTGCATTCGTCGCAACAGCGTGTACAGTGGCGTGCTCGATCGGTCCCCGAGGACGATGTCCATAGTAGGACCCCGGTCTCGGACGGCGTAAAATGTCGATTTTCTTGGCGAGCGCGAGAATCTCGTTGAAGTTCGAGAGCCCGCGTAGCATGATTTCGTGCAAGATGTCCGGCTTCAGCCCTCCGACGTAACGGTCCACCCGCTCCGCTTCGTGCATGTAGCCGACTTGCTCGCATAATGCGAGAAAACCACTCGTATAGTCTTGAACCGATCCGAGCTGTCGCCAAGTGCGCAATCTCTGACGCGCCGAAATAGAAGCCGCGATCGGCTCGAAGCGCGCCCGAAGCCCTGCGCACCACGCATCCCACGTGCTGTATTGGGCGGTCTCGCAGAATGAACTCCAGGTGACAGCTGGACCCGTGGGCCCTTCCTCTTGCGACGGTGGCTCGTAGGCGCGTGGCGACGTCACGATGACTCGCCACCAGTCCATGGCGGGGCCCCCTAGCAGCGAAACGGCATACCGAATCTTCGCTGCGTCCGAATCGACGTAATTCGCGTCGAAGAAGACGTTCATCGTGAAGACCCACGATTGAACCGTCGGACCTCCACGCTGGCTCGGGTCGAAGCAGGGCGGGCGTTGCGGCTTGAGTGGCATTGGTGCCATAATGGCCTGTTCGCCACTTGTCGCCGCGAACTCCACGTGCCGACGGGCTTCGCGAGGCTCCCGCGGGCTCGGTGCGACCCTGTTTCCTCCCATGCCAGGCATCGGCTGGGCGGCGCCATCGCTGGCTGCGCCTGAGCGCTGTCCCACGCTGTTGTTTTGTGTTGGTGTGCCGGACGAGATGACGATCGGCTCGTCTGATTGTGCACATGCATTTGTCGGTGCGTGTGGTGGCGCTGGAGTGTTCATCGTTGATTGCTGACGCGGGGAGTCACGTTCCGCCGTGAGCGTCGCAATTTCGAGCGCCGAATCTTCAAGTTGGCGCACCAGACGGTCGAGCTGCTCCTGCGTCAATGTGGCGAGCGTGAATTCGGCCATGGCGGGGGTGTCGGGCGAGCTCAGCGAGAGCCTCGGTCGTGGCCATGCGTGCTTACGAGAGAGCACTACGAGCGGCGGTGCTGTGTCGCTGAGAGACGTCTACCCCCCCCAAAAATTGAGATAGTGGGGAAGCGAAGGTGTGGGTGCGGTCCGAGAGGAGATCGTAGGCTCTGAATACCAAGTGTTACGAGTGCAATTGAGTGAACGAACGAGAATTGCACTATCGAAGCAAGAGTCCAACGAGCGCAGGCATGAGCGAAGAATATATAGCGAAACTACAGTGGTAACGGTAATGGACTGTGGTTGTCGCGCGACGGGCCTGGGACTGAGGTTGGGAAAAAGTGTCGAAGCGGAGGCCTGGAGCGCGGGGTTACCCGCCGAGCTGTGAGGTCGGGGTGCGATGTGCGAAGGTGGCGGACGGATTGTCGATGCGAGGGTTGCGAGTGGTAATGGTGCTGACTGTGGTGCTACAGTGATGTACGCGTTGAGCAGGGATGCGAAGTAAGGAAAAGGAATTTTCCTTACAGTACTATGTAAATTACTTACCTACCGCCTCCTCACCACAACTTAGGAAAACCAATCCCAACAAAATCTGCTGGGTGATCTACACATTACGGCAAATCCACACTGCTCAAACTGTCCTGTTTATGCGAGTTACTCAACAAATGACGAATTAACCGAAGCTTCGAGTGGTTTGCTTCTTCTGTCTCCCGAGAATCCAAGCACCCATCCTCATATCCCTCATCATGCACACCACGCTCCACACTGGTCTTAGCCTCTGCCTGCTGCTGCTGTGGTTGTTGAGCCTCCCTGCTGCTGGTGCTGCTGCTGGTGGTATTCGACTTCCAAGGAGCAACCCAGGCTGGTGGCCAAAAAGGGGAGGAGGTGAGTGGGGGTATTGTAGGATGAGAGAAAGAAGCCGTGGGGGTAATTGGGGAGTTGCTCCTTGGTGTGGTGGCTCTTGGGGTGGTGCTTCTGGGGGTTGTGCTTTTAGGCGTTGTGCTTTTAGGAGTGGTGTCCTGAGGGGGAGTCCCCTTAGGAGTGGTGCTGCTGAGACTGGCATAATTAGCAGTGCATCTATCAGGGGTGTTACCCCTGGGCGTAGTGCTCTTAAGAGCGGTGCTAGTGGGGGTGGTGCCTCTTGGAGGGGTTGTGTTTACAGGGGTAGTGCTATTAGAGGTTGTGCTTCTAGGAGGTGTGCTCTTAGGGGTTGTGCTTCTAGGAGGGGTGATGGAAGGAGGTGTGCCGGAGGGAGGAGTCCCTGTACGGGTAGTGACAGTGGGGATAGTGAGAGTCGGAGCGGTAAAGTCTCCAGTGACGCTGCTGCAAACCCCTGCACACCGCACTTCACCCCTGGAATCTCCAGGGACGCTGCTGCCTCGACGGGCGAATCCCGTCTCTGTGACTGATCTAGGAGCAACCATAGACAAACTCCTGTATTCCTCCCCCTGTTCACCCCTAGAAACCCCTCCGCACCACCCTTCACCCCCCGCATCCACCTCCCCTTCACCCCACCCTTCAAAGCCCCCTAACAACCCCCCTTCTAATGCTCCATCAAGCCCTCTTCCAAAACCTTCCCCTGAAACTCCCCTGGAGATCCACTTAGGGGTCTTACTGGATGAAACAGCAAGTTTAGAAGCAGCACCAACAACAGCATTAGAAGCAGCACCAGGGGTCTTTTGAGACGTATCTGAAGCTGCAGCACCAGAACCAGCAGCAGAACAAGAACCAGCAGCAGAACAAGAACCAGCAGCAGAACAAGAACCAGCAGCAACACAAGAACCAGCAGCAGAACAAGAACCAGCAGCAGAACAAGAACCAGCAGCAGAACAAGAACCAGGGGTTTTCCTGCCCCAGCCACTCCTGCTCCCAATCCCTTTCCCGGTCTTTGACCCAAACCCTGCTCCCATGCGAGGGGTTATCTGATTGGCCGGGGTTCCAGATTTCTCATAGTACGCTGCAAGGGCTTCGGGTGTCATGATTGGCTTGGGGGACACGCCACGTGGCAGCTTCCTATTGGCTGCTGGGCCTGGTGTCAGGGCCGGCAGCGCCCGTGCTCCTCCCGCTGCGGAAACAGCTGCTGGTTTGAACGATGAGCGCCCCATATAGTCACGTGCGGACATAGCACCACGTTGTAAGAGCGCACGCTTGATATAATCACCGCTCTCCCTCTCCCTCTCCCCCTCCTCTTCCTCCTCTTCCTCCTCCTCTTCTTCATCTTCATCGTGAGGAATATCCAAAGGAATGGCCACTCTTAAAGCCCTACTGCTGCCCCAACGCTTCCCTGCATCCAACCCTACAGGACCGGCTAACAACAAGGCACCCTCACCGTTGTTGCTTGTTGCCTGCAAGTGAAGCTCCTGTGGCTGAACAATGGTTGGGCCTTTAAGCCTTCGCTCCTTCCCCTCCCCAACCTCCTCACACACCTCATCAACCTTCTTTGCCCCTCCAACCTCCTCAGATTCTTCACCCTTCTGAGCCTTGGTCCTGCTCCCATCCTTCTTCTGCTTCCTCTTCTCCTTCACCCCCCCACTCACCCCCTCACCCACTAGCTCACTCACCCCACCCACTCCCTCGTTCACCACTCTCTCGCGTGGATTCAGCATATGTGCTTCATTGGCTTCTCTTCCTCCTGCCTTCTCCTTCTCCTTCTCCTTCTCCTTCTTCTTCTTCTTCCCAGATATCCTCCCCTTCTTTCCAACTTCTTTAACCTTGTCCCCCTCAGCACTGTCCCCCTCACCCTCGCTCTCCTTCCTCCCTTTCGCCTCCTTCCTTTTCTTTGCCGGTTTCGTTGCCCCCTTGTGCCTGCTGCTGCCTGCCTTGTGCTCGCTCTCCTCTGATACATCACCACCACCAGCAAAAGCACCAGCAGCACCATCATCAGCACCACAAACCGTACCACCATCACCATCACCATCACCATCGCCATCACCATCATCATCATCATCAAGATACGCTGTGCCGGCAACATCAGCAGCAGCAGCAGCAGCAGCAGCAGCAGCAGCAGCAGCAGCAGCAGCACCAATCGATTCCAAATCGAGCACTCTGCATGAATATCCCGACCCGATAGTTCTCGACCGTAGCAGCTGCACCAACGGCACCTCCTCCTCCTCCTCCTCCTCCTCCTCCTCCTCCTCCTCCTCCTCCTCCTCCTCCTCCTCCTCCTCCTCCTCCTCTAACCCCTCCTCCTCCTCCCCTTCCCCTTCCCCATCCAATTCACCCCGCCATTCCTCTCCAGTAAACCCATGACCCTCGCTGCCCTTCCTCCCTTTCTTGCCATCAGCAGCACATTTGGTACCTGCAGCAGGGGAGAGGGGCTCTTTCCATGAGCTCACACCATCAGTAGCAATGGTTTTCGATCGACAAAATACTGGTGCTTCTTCTGCTTCTGCTTCAGCTGCTGTTGCTACTGGCCCCCCACACTCACTCCTAGACACCCCATACCCATTCTGTGTCCGTTGCACATCAAGATCAGGCAACCCATATTCATTCCTCGTCTCCTCATCCCGGAACCCTAACCGCCACCCCCCTCCTCCTCTCCTCGCCCTCTTTTCTCCTTCCCCTCCTCCTCCGCTTCCCCACCCGCCTTTCCACCCACCTCCTCCCTCTCCTCGTGGTGTCACTGCCAACAGTGCAGCAGCCGTCACTTTACCCCCCACTGCCCTCCCCCTCCCCTCCGTCTTAGGAGACTTTAGACTCGTGTATGAGTCCACATAAGCCCCCGCCCCTCCACTCCCCCCCAACCTCGCACTTCCTCCCAACCTACCGCTCTCCCCAAACCCTCCACTTCCCCCGATCCTCCCGCTTCCCCCCAACCCTCCACTTCCCCCAATCCTCCCACTCCCCCGCTTCCCTCTCCCACCCAACCCTCCACTCCCCCCAATCCTCCCACTCCCCCTGAACCCACCACTTCCCCCCGTGGAATTTGTGGAGGTAGAGAGAGGAGGGGAGTGAGAGGGGGAGAGCGAGGGGGAGTGCGAGGGAGAGAGTGTGGGAGAGAGTGTGGGTGTGCCAGCAGAAAGATCAACAAGCTCTGAAAAAACCGTTAGAAGCAGCTGCGATACAAGGTCCTCACTCATACTCCTCTGATGCAGCCCGAGGCGACGCACACACCGCCGCTGCTGCCGGTGCTGCTGGTGCTGCTGGTGCTGCTGGTGCTGCCGCCGGTGCTGCTTGCTGCTCATTCGCCCTACTGCGGCCGCTGCTGCTCTCTGTGCGCGGATTTTCTCAGCTTCAGCTGCTGCTGCTTCTGCTTCTTCTGCCCGGGCTTCTCGAAGCATGGTGATCGACCGTAGGAGGTATTTACCCCTGCTTGCCAGTAACGTGGCTTGCTGTGTTGACTCGTCTTCCCAACCACCTGCAACTACAATACCAGCAGCAGCAGCAGCAGCAGCTTCAGCTGCAGATGCAGCAGGTTCATCCTGTTGCTTCCTTGACTGCTCAGACCCTGATACCACGCCCTGCCTGCTAGCACCGCTCTCCACCGAACCAGCAGCAACATCAGCAGCAGCACCCGAGGCACCAGCAGCAGCAACGCCACTTGCAGCAGCACCAGCAGCAGCACTAGCAGCAGCAACTGCTCCCTCTCCTCTCACTCCACCCCCCCCACTCCCTCCACTCCCCCGCTCACTCCCTGCTTTTGTTTGGTTCAAGCCTTGGCTCAACCCCCCCATCCCCTGATTCATCAACCCTCCCTTCCCCTGATTCGATCCCCCCATAAGAGCCATCTGCTTTCGCTTCTCCAGTCGCTCCACAAACTGTTGCCTCTGCTTCCTCGCCCTTTCTGCCAGCTCCCTCCCTCTCTCCCTCACTCTCTCCCTCTCCCTCTCTCGCTCCCTCTCCTCCTCACTCATCTCCACTTCTCCTCCTCCTCCATCCTTTCTCCCTGCATCACCACTCCCAGAATCAACTGCTGCTGCAGCAGCCCCCGTTGCTGCTTTACTCTGGATCAATTGGAAATTACCAGCAGCAGCAGCTGCTGTTGTTGCTGACGCAAAAGAATGGGTGGACTCGAACGCACCACCACCAGCCATTGCGACTGCTCCTGCTGCTACTGCTGCTACTGCTGCTGCTGCTGCTCCTGCTGTTGCTGCTGCTGCTGCTCCTGCTGCTACTGTTGCTGCTGCAGTTGCTGTTGCTATTGCTCCTGCTGCTCCTGCTGCTGCTGCTCCTGTGACTGTTCCTGCAGTTGCTGCCTCTCCTCCTGCCGCTTTTCTTCCCCACCACGATCCCTGACCAGCAGCGGCCGTACCATACCCCTTATAAGCGCTCTCACCAGCAGCATCCTCACCATCCCCCTTATAACCGCCTTCGCTAGCTGCACTGGCCAGACTAGGTGTGCTTCGGGCCCTGCTTAGCGGAGAATCTGGCACTCCCATAACAAGGGGAGCAGCAGGGAGAAGGGGAGACTCTTGAGGCGACTTTCGAGTTGACGCAGAAGGTGCTTGCAGTGTTCCCATTACTGGCGGCTTTTGAGGCGCCTCAAAAGTCGACTTTTGAGTTGACGCAGAAGGTGCCCGCGGTGGGAAGCCGCCAGGTGGGAAGCTGCCAGGTGGGAAGCCGCCAGGTGGGAAGCCGCCAGGTGGGAAGCCGCCAGGTGTTCCCATTCCTGGTGGGGTGGCAGGAAGAAGGGAAGAACGTGCAGGAGAGGGAAGAGGGGAGAGAGAGGAGAGGGGAGGACAAGGACGCGGGGGAAGAGGAGGGCGGGGAGGAGAAGGAAGAGGGGGGAACGTGTGAGGAGGAAGAGGAGAGCGGGAGGGAGAGGGAAGAAGGGGAAGCGGAGAGAGAGAAGGAGCTCCTGTAGGGTCTGCAGCAGCTGTAGAACTATCGCTCCCAGCAATAGCAGTAGCAGTGGCAGCAGTAGCGGTAACAGTAGCAGCAGCGGCAGTAACAGCAGTAACAGTAGCACCAGTGGCAGTAACAGCAGGAACAGTAGCACCAGTGGCAGTAACAGCAGGAACAGTAGCAGCAGTGGCAGTAGCAGCAGTAACAGTAGCACCAGTGGCAGCAGTAGCATCAGAAGTACCAGCGGCGGCAGCAGAAGCGAGGTTCAGAGGAAGCTTCCCTTCCTTGTGCATCTTCCTCCTCACCGCACTCCTTATCTCCTCCAGAAGCTTCCGAGCCTCCTCACTCTCCTCCTCACTCTCCTCATTCTCCTCCCCACTTTCCTCGTTTCTTCCCTCCCTCTCAGTTTCACTCCTCCTCTCTCCATCTTTTCCTCCTCCTACACTCCCTTGCACACTCTCTCCATCCTTAACACTCTCGTTCACACCCTCTTTCTCCTCTTCCTCTTCACTCTCCTCCTCCTCCCGTTCTTCCTCGCTTTCCTCTCCTTCCTCACCCCATTCCTCCTCACTCTCCTTTTCCTCCTCACTCTCCGTTTCCTCCTCACTCTCCGTTTCCTCCTCACTCTCCTCTTCCACCTCACCTTCCTCATTATACTGTTCACTCTCCTCTTCGCTCTCCTCCTCGTCGTCATTTTTCTCACCCTCTGCCGCCTCTTTCGTCTCCTTCCCCCCATCCTCCTTTTCATATTCTCTTCCAATTCTTCCCCCACAGGCACTCACCTCTCCTTCCCTTGCCTCATCTGATTCCTCTCCCACCACTGCTCCCCCCTTCACCCCTCCCATAGCTCCCATCCCCAACCCCACCCCCACCTCCTCTTCTTTCCCCTCTCTGATCTTCTCCCCTCCCTCGCTCCCCCTATCCTCCTCACTTTTCACTCCTACTAATCCTTCTTTTACCTCTCCCTCACTCCCCCTATCCTCCTCCTCTCTCGCCCCTCCTGCTCCCCTTACACCCACCTCCACCCTCCTCTGCTCCCCTTCAATAGAGTCACACGTTAACCCCTCACAGTTTGAGCCGCAAAATTCAATACACTCACACTCTGCAATAGAATCTCCACGCTCAGAACCGCCCAAATCCGATATACTCACATAATCACACTCCCCAGACTCCTCTCCTTTAGACAACTCCGAGTCAGAAATTCTCATATAGTCACACTCGCCAGACTCACCACGCTCAGGACAACTCGCCACATCAGCAGCCACAAACTTATGAGAATTCTCAGAAGCGTCTCGCGTATAGTCACACTCCACAGCCGGACTTTGAGAATCCTCAGAAGCATCGCGCGTATAGTCACACTCCACAGACTCACACGCCGACCCTCGTCGCCGTGACAGCGCCCGCGCCATGCTTCGCCGAGCTACCCAGCTCGGACCACTCCGCCCGCTCTGGCTGCTCTGGCCACTCTGTCCCTTCAGGCTATCGCTCTGGCTGTTGCTCTGGCCGCTCTGGCTGTTGCTCTGGCCGCTCTGGCTGTTGCTCTGACCGCTCTGGCCGCTCGGGCCACTCCGCCCGTTCAGGATGTCGCTCTGGCTGTTGCTCTGGCCGCTCTGGCTGTTGCTCTGACCGCTCTGGCTGCTCGGGCCACTCCGCCCGTTCAGGATGTCGCTCTGGCTGTTGCCCGAGCCACTCGGGCCACTAGGGCCGTTGAGGCTGTGCCCACTGAAACTCCTACTGATGCCCTGATCCAAACCCCTGCTATCATCTGTAACACAATCCGTGCTCTCACCAGTAGCTCTGCTAAAGCTGCTCCGGCTGTTCCTGCGGGCCCGAATGAAACCGCTGCTTGTGCTGCCACCGGTAACGCTGCCTGTGCTGCCACTGGTAACGCTGCTTGTGCTGCCACTGGTAACGCTGCTTGTACTGCCACTGGTAACGCTGCTTGTGCTGCCACTGGTAACGCTGCTTGTGCTGCCACTGGTAACGCTGCTTGTGCTGCCACTGGTAACGCTGCTTGTACTGCCACTGGTAACGCTGCTTGTGCTGCCACTGGTAACGCTGCTTGTGCTGCCACCAGTAATACCTCCATCCACCCCCCCGCCCACGCCCTCACCAGCAACGCTGTTTGTGCTTTCATTACTGTCCCTACTCGTCTCCTCATTTACACCCCCCCCCCGCGCTCTCCTGTGCAGCAGCATGAGTGTGACTGTTACTCATATCCTCACCAGTAACGTTATTCCCTCCCTCCCCTGCCAACTCTACCTCTTCCTCCCTTCCAGCCTCCACCCCAGCTTCTTTTCTGCTCTCACCCCCTCGCCGCTCGTCCCCCCCGGTCTTCCCTTCACTATAATCACCCTCTTGCATCTCCCTAAAACCCCCCTTGCTCCCCCAACTGCCCCTGCTCCCCCAACTGCCCCTGCTCCCCCAATTCCTCCTGCCCCCCCGCCCCCCCCTGCCTGCGCCCTCCGTGCCCCGCCCTTCGTTATAGTCACACTCCGGCACAGAGGACACCTGGGAGATGCTCTCTAGGCTCTTTCTCCGGTGCGCCCTCCGCATATAAGCACGCGTGGGCACCTGAATGTGTGTCCGGGGGGAAGGGAGAACCCCGCTTGCTGTTGCTGCTGCTGCAGCTGCTGCTGCTGCTGCTGCTGCTGTTGCTGCTGCTGCTGCAGCTGCTGCTGCTGCTGCTGCTGTTGCTGTTGCTGCAGCTGCTGGTGCTGCTGCTGCTGCTGCTGCTGCTGCTGCTGCTGCTGTTGCTGTTGCTGCTGCAGCTGCTGCTGCTGCTGCTGCTGCTGTTGCTGTTGCTGCAGCTGCTGGTGCTGCTGCTGCTGCTGCTGCTGCTGCTGCTTCTGCTCCCTCCCCTGCTCCTGCCTTTGTCCCCACTCCTGCGCTTGCTTCTATGACTGCGTCTGCGCCTGCTCCTGCACCTGTGGGTGCTGCTATGGCTGCTGATACGGGCGTATCAATCAGAGCACACTCTGCTAACCCAGCCAAGGGCCTCCCACTCTGTGCGTTAACGGGGACGTCTATAGGGAAGACAAAATCCCTCGTTCTCCCCCTCTCATGCCTCACCCTCAGCCTCGCCCTTCCCTCCTTGCCTCCAGCATCCCCAGAAGCAGGCGCAGCAGCAGAAGCAGAAGGAGAAGGAGCAGCAGGAGAAGCAGCACGGGCAGCAGTAGAAGCAGGATGATGAGCATCAGAAGCAGCAGGAACATCAGCAGCAGCGGCAGAAGAAGCCGCAGCAGCAGCAGCAGCAGCAGGGGCAGCAGTCAGCTTCCTATTGGCTCCTCCAAAACCCCTGCTTACCGCATTCAAAGCAGGAACTACCAGAACAGGAGGAGCAATTTCTTGCTCTTCCTCCTCCTCACTCTCCTCCTCCACATCCTCCTCCCCTTTCTCTTCCTCCTCCCTTTCCTCCTCTTCCTCCTCATCCCTCCACCCTCCACCCTCCAGCCGTCCCCCAGGCGTCTTGGCACCACGTGGTGACTTTTGAGTCGACTCAAAAGTCACCTCGTTACAATGGCACTTGGCACCACGTGACTGTAACGAATGCGACTGTAATACTTGAAGACTGGGTGACTGTATCGGCTTAGCATGAGACGAGCCATGACTGGTTTCCGTGTGGGCCCTGCCCAAATCTCCCCACATAGTCACATGGGCGTGGAAAGTTGGGGTGGGCGGCAGCATAAGATGACGCAGGCCAGCCGCAATGCCATGGCCATCCTTCTTCCTGCTGCCGTCCTTTTTCCCCTCCTTCATGTGGCTTGCGTTACTGCCTGTGTTACCACTTGTGTTACTGTGTGAGTTACAGCTCGAGTCATTCGCAGTGCTACTGCCGCTGCGGCTGCTGTAGCTGCTGCTCTCGCCAAACCCGCTACTTTCCACGACAGAGTCGTTACTCGCGGCTGTAGCATTGATCTTTCTGCTGCTGCTGCTGTAGCTGCGGCTGCTGTAGCTGCTGTGGCTGTAGCTGCTGCTTCTATCCAAACCGCTACTGCCAACGCCGGTGGCACTGCTGCTGTCAGCTGTAGCCTTGGGGTTACCGCTGCCGTATCTGCTGCCATTTTGGTTGCTGTTGCTGCTGATGCCTGTGGTAGCTGTGGCTAAGCTGCTGCTACAGCTGCCACTTCTGCTGTAGCTGCTGCTCTTGCCCATACCTCTGACGTCAGCGCAAGTGCCGCTGCTGCTTCTGCTGCTGCTGCTGTAGGTCACACTGCTTCCGGAAGCTGCACGTTGCATGTGGCCATCCATCCTCGCTATAGTCCCATTCCTGTCTTCCACCGATACTTGCCCATCTTTTGCATCGCCGCTACAGTGAAATTCACCATGGCCGTTACTAATAAATCCACTGCTGTCATGCTTATACTTTTCAAACACCGGCGCCCATAGTCTCTCCAGTGCCTCTGGTGTTGGCAGAGCTCCACTCTTGCTGGTGCTACTGCTGCTGATTCCATTTTCACTACCATCTTCTGTAATTTTGGAATTTACATCACTGTACATTCCCTTGCACTGTACACCGCTCGTGAAAGCGATTCTATCGATATTCTTCCCATCTGCTTCCGGGGACCCCGAGGCTCCAAGGTTCGGCAAATCGACGTGCACGAACGGGGCGGGAGCTGAGAGCTCCTCGTGGATGATTTGCCACGATTGGTGCGCGATTGTCAGCTCCTCGATTGCGCGTTCGCGGCCCCACGCCCGTTCGTCAAACGCCAGCCATCGCCGCTGGTAACCAGCATCCTCCCCGTTCGCAGTAACAAAATTGTTATTCCCGCCATTTCTTAAAGCAGGTACACCGCAGCACGTTTTCACCCACCGTATAATTCGTTTTAACTCTCCAGGCATCTCCCACGCGAGGTCTGCCACGTCATTCAATATGTGCGACCGCGGGTCGGTTAACGATATCGCCAAAATCGTCCACGACATCACACGACGACGTTCAGGTGATCCCAAGTTGGACCCGCGCGACGGCGGCCCAAGCTCGTGTGACGTCGCCGACGTTGCGAACGCGTCGCAGGACTCGGCTACTACGGCAATCGCGCCCAGCGGCTTTACCGCGTACAGCTGTCCTGTCTCCCCCTGCTGCGCGCCGATTTCGATTACCTCCACGGGAGTCCCGCTTAGCGGAATATCCGTTCCCCACCCGCCGCCGCCGCCGCCGCTGTAGTCTGGCGACTCGGGATCCTGCCACGTCTGTGGCGCAATCCCAAGATTCCACGGCGCTTCCGTCGCAAATCGTGCCGGCGCGAGCGTGCCGCCTCCGCTTCCGCCGCAGCCGCCACCGCCGGCGGCGCAAGCCATGGGGCGAAGAGGGTCGAAATCCTCATCCGCGGAAACCTCGATGCGCGCGGCGGAACCGCGCGGCGTGAGGCAAAGGACATGGTAGAACCCGTGCTTGGAGTGCAAGGGGAAATCGTGCCACGGGGAAAACGGCCGCGCGGAAGGATCAAAGAAGAGCCATCGATATGTGAGAGAATTGACGGTTCCGAACTCGACGACGGACCATCCGTCGGCCAGAAAATGGCGATTCATGAGTGTTGCAGATGCAAATCGTTTCCTAGAATTTTAGACAACGATGCATGGTTGCAGTTCTAACTGCTCGCGTCTAACTCGAGAAGTGGTCGTGGTTCATTCCGCTAACTCGTCTCGTTGCCCTGAAGCTTGCTGTCAATTTCGTGCACGAAACTGGTGTTTCTCGAATCACCACCACCACTTCAACACCTTCCCCTACCCCCGCCCACAGCTTGTGCGTGCACGTACTGAGCAGGCAACAATTTTTATGTAATGGACCTCCCTGCGATCCGAAAATTCCCCAACACGCAAGGGTGTTTTACTAGAAATCTCTTTGACATAGAACTTTCAATCGACAGTGTAGCGGGACAACCTTGGATTTGGTGGAACTGGTACTGTACATAAAAGCCCCGAAATGTGACGAGGGGCAAAACGATCCTTGCTTGCAGGAAGAGGTTGAGCTTCAACCGACGAACCCACCCGACCAAACCTTCAACTTTTGTCAACCATTTGGTGCGCGAACCAGATTGGCTGTACAGTAACCTGAAACCTCTCTCACTGGGGCGATGGGTGCACTGCAGTCCGCCTTGAAACCTGTGTGTGGCGTCGAGGATGGTCTGCCCGAGTGTGGTGTGCGAGTATTAGGTGCGTTTGTGTGGGTTTCGCGAAGGTTGGAGTGGGCTGGTAAGGGGACGAGGGGGCGCTGTAGAACAGTGCGACTCGGTTGCTCCGAAACACATTTGTCGTCATCGTAAGCGCTGCTTCGACTAATTAAAGGTTGTCGTGTTTTACCCGCCATAGTCTCCAACCGAGTTCACAAACCACAATTTTCATGCGGGAAATTATATGGGCAGTCACAATTAAGCCAAGTTTATCACGTTTGGTCATAGGGGTATCACGAACAGTCACAGTACAGTAGATTTCTATCGCGGGTGATCACAGTGCTATCACGGATGGTCATACCTCGCCCCGAAAAGCTATCACGTTTGGTCACTCATTGAAACGGTCGATAGAAAGTTGAAACTACTCAAGTCACTGTAGGGATTCAAGGAAAGTTCTCTCGCGCGGACCGTTTTGTCCGTAGTATTACGAAATAGTTTCGCGACAACTCTCGGTAACTCGTTAAAAACATCGGCAGATTCTTGTTACTATTCGATTGTCCACTGTTCGGTTGATGCATAATGTTCCTAAGAATATCAATTTTAGACGGGTGAATCTCGAAGGGTAATTTCTGTTCCCAAGACAAAAAAAAACTAAAACCCATTCCGATGGCACGTCCTTCGGGAGGCATCAACCCTAAACACCTTGTCGCATGGTGTTTAGGGTTGATGCCTCCCGAAGGACGTGCCATCCTATAGGGGTTTATTGTTTCTTGAGTCCCCTAAATGTCAGGCTACAATCATGCGCGAGGTAACAAGCAATCAAGATTGGGATTCCCCAAAATCTCTACAGTTTCTTTTGTGGTTTCAAATTAATCATTATCGTTTCATCGAGTGACCAAACGTGATAGCTTTTAGAGGCGAGGTGTGACCATCCGTGATAGCACTGTGATCACCCGCGATAGAAATCTACTGTACTGTGACTGTTCGTGATACCCCTGTGACCAAACGTGATAAAACGGGCTTAATTGTGACTTCCCATATAATTTCCCTTTTCATGCCTTCCATGTTGCAAGCAGAGCACCCACGTTCGGCAAACGCTGTGTCGGTCAATGACAGACGGGCAGTGGAGACGACTTTTTGTGAGCCACGCAAGAACAGGTGGGTTTCCTTGTTATATCCTCAAAACGGTCTTGATGAGGCATGACTGAACAGTGGAACTCAACCTCTTTATAAGGCAGTCCCACGTGCACGAGTTGCTTTCCGTACTGCCAATGCAGAAATGTAGACGAATCAGTGAAAGTGCTAAATATAGATGCTAACTACAGACTGAAAGCACAGAGTAATCCATTTGGAAGCTGGAGATCAAGCATACACCTTCCTAGTCAATCTACATAACCAACAAATAAAAGGCAGAAGAAAAACAATAACATCAAGTTTAGTCCCCTCCCCCCTTTCCCCCCAAACCCCACTCTCCACGAAGCGGCAATCCAGCCTCAAGAGCTGGGTGGTTGAGACGCAAAATCGAATGAACCAGATCCAACAGCAAATGAATGCCTACGAGAATGCCCAGTCCTAGGCCGAGCCATCCCACCCTGCTGTTGCTGCTGCTGCTGCTGTTGTAGCCCACCCATCGCGCCAGCACTACTTTCCCCCACTCCCCCACCATTGGCACCACCAGAAGTAACACCTCCCAATGAGCCTGCCCCAGATCCGCCTGCTGTTCCACCTGCCATAACTGTCCCCAGCTGAGGCCTCCACTTGGAAGGTGACACCTGGGATGGGCTGCTTCTGCCGCCCACCTGATGCTGCTGCTGCTGCGCTGAGAGCTGCTGCTGCTGCCCATGTTGTTGCACGTGGTGCTGCCCCTGGAATGCAGAGAACGGAGCACCTGAGGAACCTTCCCTGGCTGTTTCCTTGATGCATCCAAACAGCTGCGGCGACGTCGGCCTTGGCATGTCAGCGGCTCCGCTCCGAGTCTCGCCGGCCCCGATGCTGCTGCTCCTCCTCCATGCCGCCTGCCTGCCAGCCGCGATCTCCGCTCTGTTGATACCACCTGAAGATACTCCACCACCTGAGGCTACACCACCCGGACCCACTCCAACACCTGGAGAACCACCTGAACTGCTGTGGCCTGCTGCCAGCCCACCTGAAGGGCTGCTATCCCTGAGCCGGGAGCTTCGAGCCCTGTGCGGGGACACATGGCCGGGGGGAGGAGTGGGTCGACCCCCCAGCTGAGGGGACGATGGCCTACCCATGCGCATCTGCACCCCTCCCTGTGCCCCTCCCCCTCCTGCTACACCTCCTCCTCCTCCTCCTCCTCCTCCTCCTCCTCCTCCTCCTCCTCCTCCTCCTCCTCCTCCTCCTCCTCCTCCTCCTCCTCCTCCTCCTCCTCCTCCTCCTCCTCCTCCTCCTCCTCCTCCTGCCATTCCTGCTCCAGGTCCTTGCATCATTCCCCCCCCTCCCTGTCCATCCCCCCCTGAGACAGGCTCCTCAACCTGCCATTGGTCAAACGAGCCCTCCTGCCCACCACCCCCCTCCCCTCGCCCAGCCGTGCGCTCCGGTGGGAAATGCACGCGACTGGTGCTAGCAGTGCCGACGGCGCCGCCCTGCTGTTGCCCTACCCCTGTTTCCCCCACACTCCTTTGCCTGGGTACCCCTGGCGCATGCCCATGTGCATGCCCATGAGCGTGCACATGCGTATGGGCATGGCCTGCCATTCCCCCAGGCCCTCCGCCCCCACTCACCCCCCCAGCACTCCCCCCCCCTGGTTCCCCAGCGCTCCACTGCCTGGGTATCCCAGGGGGCCCTCCCAACCTCGACCCATGCCCTCCTGCTCCCCCCGCACCCATACCAACACCCCCTCCTCCCACACCACTCTCCACCCATCCCCGACTCCCCTGCTCTTTGAGCGACCCATTCCCCAGCATGCGAGTGTGTCGAATGTCCCTTCCAAGCCTTTGCTCAGGCACACTCACATGCCCTGATGAGCTCCCAGCCTCTGCTGCTGCACACCCAGCAGCGCCTGACGGAGGGCCTTCGAGAACCTGGGCTACAGGAAGGGCGGACGACAAGGGAAATCCAGGTCCGGCCATGCCTCGCTCCGAACCTGACTTTAGAAACCTCCTTGGGCTCGAGACGCTGCTGGTTTCGTTACCCGCGCCACTGCTGAAACCACGGCCGCTGCCACCACCAGCAGCAGCAGCACCAACACTGCTGCTGCTTCTGAAGCTGCCATCTCCTCCCGACCCCGGAGCCCCACCCACCCGCTCCGAGCCTGATTTCACCAGCCTCCGCGGCAGGTTCTGGTTCACAACTGCTCCAGAGGAATCTGCAAAACCTCCACCACCGCTGTTCTCACCCTGCTGCTGCTGCGCTTGCTGCGGCTGGGGAACGCGTGTGAGTGGGCTGCTGGGGCGAGGGGGGTTGGCACTGAAGCCCGAGGCCAGAGGACCGCGGCTCAAGGGGCTGGGTAACGGCTGGTGATGGGCGTGGGCGTGGGCTTTCATGGGGCTGGCAGGGGGGTATTTGGCCAGAGGTGATGCCAGTGGGATATCCCCATCCCCATCCCCATCAGCGTCCTCCTCTTCCCCATCGTTCTGCCCTTGATTCTGCCCGCCATTCTGCCCAGATGTTACATCGCAGTTCAGCCTCCTGACTGCTACTCCTCCTGCTGCTCCTGCTGCTGTTACAAGCCCGCTAGGAAAATTTGACCCTGCTGCTGCATCACTCCCTTGCTGCTGCTGGGGCTTCTGCTCCTGCTGTGGCTGCTGCGGCTGCTGCGGCTGCTGGGGCTGGGCGGAAACGAGAGGCGAGGCTAGAACCACACAGTCATCCTCATCCTCATTATCGTCGTCCTCGTTAACAGATACGTTCAGTGGCGTTCGTCCTGTACCAGATGCCCCTGGCGCAGCCTTACACTCCACGATATCTCCATCATCCTCGTCACAGTCATCCTCACTACTGTCCAAATCCGCGGTGTATTCTTCTTCCTCGTTAGTACCACCTCCGTTAGAGGCACCTTCCAAGCCTGGATCACCAATCGCCCCTCCTAGCTGAGGGAAGGTAAATGTCGAATCCTGATCCGCACTGGTGGCCTCTTGCTCCTTGCTTCCTCTCCCCTTGCCCACCTCACTCCCCCCATCACCCCCCTTGCTCGCAATCTCAATCACTAGCACACCTGACGTCTCCTTTCCGTCAACACCCGCGCTTCCGCCACTGCCCCCGCCTACTCCGCCTCCGCCTCCGCCTCCTCCGGCGCCTGACGCAGGCCCAGAGGGGGGCATCCCCACCCGCTTGACAACGACAGGCGGGTCTCTTCCCCCTCCGCCACTCCTCCGCCTCACCAGCGGACCATCCGTGCCCCCATCCTCCTCCGCCCCCCTTCCCCCATCCACAGACGCGCTCCTGAAAAATCCCCCGCGCCCCATGCCCCTCCCCGGACCCGCCCTTCCCCCAGCAAGCCCCCCTCCGCCCAAAGGCCCCATCCGCCCCCCCCTGCCCATTCCGCCCTTAACCAGTCCCGGCGGCGCCAGCCCCGCTCCCCTGCTCCCCCCTGCGCTGGGCGCGCCGCCGCCGCCGCTGCCGCTGCCGCTGCTGCTGAAATCCATATGTGGGCTGAAACTGACGCTCTGCGCTCGCGCGTGTCTGTTAACCCTACGCCCCGCCGGGCTAGCCCCCCCCCCCGCGCTGCTGCCGGGAAACGCTGCGAACTGCGACGAAGGAGGCTGCTGCATGCGAGGGCTTAGAGAGGGGGGCTTACCACTCCCACTACCCCCGCCACCCCCGCCGCTCCCACCGCCAGGGCTCCCCGTCGCAGAATGAAACCCGTGAGGTGGACTGTCCATGCCCGTCCCGAAATCCGACGCGCCGGGGGCGAAAAATGACACAGACGAAGCTCGCCGGTGTGCGGTTACCCTATCCCTGGGTGTTCCGCCTGCCGGACCTCGCGCTGAGCTTGACGCGAGAAGCTTCCGCCTCAAATCGTCCGCCGGACCTGCTTTCGCCGCCACAGGGTGCGCTGAACCCGCCTCAGTTCCCGCCCCTGTCCCCACCCCCGCCCCCGCCCCCGTCCCCGTCACCGCACCTCCGGCCCCCCCCGCGTCCTCTCCCCCTGCGCCTTCCCGCTTGGAGAACGGCACGCATGCGCCAGTGGCGGAAGGATCGTCCAGCGACCCGCCCGCGGTGCTCTCTACAAGCTTCCGAAGATCCCTCGCGTGCACGGCGGAGGGCGGGCGGTTGGGCGCAGAGGCGGAGGAAGCAACGGAGGCGGAGTGGGGGCTGTGGTGGGCGCTGTGGTAGGTGTGCCAGGCGGCATGCGCTTTGGAAAGGAGGGAGAGCGTTCGGTCCGTGGGGACGGGCTTTTCGCGGTAACCGATCGTGTTGGGTACGTCGTCTGAAAGGAGACGAAATGTGCGGGATGGGAAGGGAGGGACGAAGGAAAAGAGGCGGGGTGGGCGAGAGGGGGAAAGGGGGAGGGAGTGGGGAGAGGGTGGAGGGGGGAAAACGAGGAGAAGAGGGAAGGAAGATATTAGCAACGATATTTTTTTTTCGGATTATACCAAAGAAAAAAATAAAAGAACAAAAAAATACAATCCTTCAGATTACTGTTGAGAGCTTTAATGGCTTTATGGCTTCACGAGCTGGCGCGCCTCATATCTCTCTGAGGTCCCTTTTCCTCATAAAAATCGCCGATACCAGCAATAGGACTTGATGGCATTACCCCCCCTTAAAAAAACCAATATCTTGGGTCTCGTTCCCGAAAGAAACAAAGTACCGTCAGAAGAGCCTTTTTGTCTGCTGTAATACATTAACTTTTTCGTCTAGAATCTAATGTGTGAACATCAGAAGATGACGCATCATGGGCCATGATATTGCCTCGCTATAATCAAGCGATAGTGACGAGGTTGCGAAAAACAAGCAAAAATAATAAGATTGAACCAGCAAACCGACCAGCAATTCCAACTCACATCTTGAAACACACGCTGACGTTTTGAGCCACTCGCTGATCTCCGCAAGCTTCCCACCAGCGTGTCTCTGCAAGTCGTCTAGACACGATAACTTATCAGCGATCGGGTCCATAGAATTAATGCCAATTATCTTCAGGGTGGTCTTTAAATTAGGACTTATCACCAGAAACGCCGTCATTGGCTTCACGCGATACGCGTATCCCACGTCAGCTGGCGCGGATCCTATATCGATTATTTCTACTGGACCATGTTGTTTCGAAGGGTCCGGACCGCTTCCGTTATTCTCGTCGTCCTCGCTAAAGCATGAGCACGTTTGCGGGATAATACCGAGGTTCCACTGTACATTGTCCTGGTAGTGTGCGGGAGCACCGTTCGATTCGCGCAGCCTCAACGGCTGATAAAGCTCTGAAACGGCTACTTCTAACTGTAACCACGAGCCTTTAGGCGTAGTGCAGACCATCTCGATACAGTCACCAGCGGATAACGTGGCGGGAACCGTGCCATCGTTAGAGTCAAACCGAAGCGGTAAGTCGTGCCAGGGAGAAACTGGATGGACTAAACTGGCATTACTGCTAGCTGACGTGGCACTTGCCGGGCTTGCTAACAGAAACTTGCGGTACACTAACGACCCTTCAGGTCCAAAGTCCATGTCGACGCCAATCTTCTATTTTGCGAGGAAATAATGCAACAGCAGCAAATAACATAACAAGCAGCAGCACTGGCTTGGGGAAACTTCTATGGCGGCTATACTTGGGAACGCCCTACAACAACGCCTAGACAGGTATTCAGGTGGATAACGTAAGGCAGGTAGCTTTCATCGGGCCGATGATTTCTAGGGAACCGTCATTGCTGTAATTGCGATCATTGTGCAACTACAATGACGCAATGTGATCAGCAGGTAAGGGACTCACTTTGTGATCTAGCGCGGTCGAATAAATTCCTAAAACGGTCGAGTAGGATGGAGAGCAAAAGCGGAAGTCGGGGTTATCTGTCAGTGAACGGAGAGGGTGTTATTAGCCACGTTCAGTGCGTTTCATAACGGTTTATTTGACAAAAAGAGTGTTGATAGAGGGGTTCTGCGGGTAGTGGAACAATTGCGAACCACCAGAACGGGACTGTGCTTCAATGGAGGGACCTTGAAAATGTCATCCTTCCCGAACCTGTTGCCTTGGGTGCAAACAACCAACGTTCCGTCTGGTCTGCACCGTGGTGGTGCTGCCGCTGGCGCGGGTGAAAGTGACGAAGGGAGGGAGGGGGAGGCTTGTCCTCCGTACGTACAGTGTCGGAAGTAAGGAAGCCCTGAGGTGAATTTATCAGGTACGGTCTGTTGGCTCTTGTGCAGGCATGGAGATGCAAATCGACGGTTGTCGTCGAGGTGAGGTCAGTCTCAAAGGTCGAGCTGGTGAGCCTAGCTGTGTTGAAAAAGCTCTCGAGTAATCTCAGCCGTCAAAAACAATCACAGTGTCGTTGGCCGTAAGTCTATCAAACAACCACCGTATGGACAGAAGCGACAAATTCTCAGCATCAAGCCAGCCTGGCGTTGTTTGTCTGTCACCCAAGTAATGTCTTGCACGCAAGCTCGCTATCGTAACAAGAAGACCGTCATACACGACCACTGAGATTCCCATCGACTTAACAAAATTATAACACAGTATTAAGAGCCAGAATACATTCTGGTCCAACGCACGAGACCTACCGTCGTTATGACTGCTGGCTGGTGCATGTCCTCAACTCTACTTCCAGTTGATCCTTCGCGTCTACTGATTGGTGTACAAAACTAATTTCAACTGTTGGTCACCCAGAAAGTACCACACCACACCAACTCCAGCACCAGTTACGGCTCTTGAGCTGGCGTTTGACAAATTGATATGAGCAGCAACTTTCCCAGCATATGCCCCATTCAGGTTCTGGTCCGCTGCTATTGCTGCTGCTGCTGATGCTGCTCTTGCAGGCAATATTTTCCTGCAAATGCGCTTGTCTTTCTATGATCATATCTTTCAACTGTGAGCTCCCAAGCACTCTTATGAATGTCGCATCCTGCTGCACCAAGCATGCTTTTGCCAGGGCATGAAACTTACCCTGCGTCCACTCCACTCTATTTATAGAGCAGAAAAGGATCCACTGTCTTTGCATTGAGCGTATTGTAGGTGCTGGTGGTGCCATTGCCAGTGCTGCAAGATCGCAGGACCACAAGAACCCACTCCCAGTCTTTATGGCTCATGCTCTTGCTACCCCTGGCCGTGCTGCTTCTACTCGCACTGCTTCTACTCGCACTGCTTCTTGCTTCCCCTGCCGCCGCTGCTGCTGCTGCTGCTGCTGCTGCTGCTGCCGCCGCCGCCGCCGCCGCCGCTGCTGCTGCTGCAGCTGCTGCTGCTGCTGCTGCTGCTGCTGCTTCTGCCATCGATTCTTTTCATACTACAGCTGCCGCCACTCTATGATCCAGCCTGCCAGTGTGCTAATTGCCCCCGACTTCGCCAGTCTGGTTACCGTGACACGCTGGCAACAAACCATCAACCTGCCCAGCAGTTTCGGATCGCACATGCCCGTGGACATGCCTCGCGACACTCATCCCTTGGTGCACGCGCATACGCATCGTCGCTGCGCCTCCCCTCACACATCCCCCACCACCCAGCCCTGCCTTCAACGATGTGCCACCCCACCCCTGGGCCGCTCCCCCCCTATTCGCCTCCCCTACGCCTCCCGTGATATACCCCCCAGTTCGCTCCACTCCCCATCCCGGGCTGCCCCTAGTTGCTCCAACTAACCCTTGTGGGGACTTTGGAGAAGCAGGGAAAACTGCGCAGTTTGAGGCGGTGGGATTTCTGTTGGGGGCATATGGTACTGCAGCCTCGTTGATGGTAAAATACTTTATAGTAGCCCCTTGACGTGTAGACGTTTCGACAGTAGCTCCGTGTACTGTAGAACGATTCACTGTAGATCCCCAGCGAGGGAACTCTGGCACGCCAGCTTCAGCGACGGCGTGCGAATGAAGCGAAGTAGAGGCGGTTATCGCACAGTTCGCATATCCAGTACTCGCGGGTGATGAAAGATATGGAGGCTTATTGAGCGGCACCGATGCGAAAATCTTAGTTCTTCCTGGGTTGGCGGCAGTAGCTGCTGCTGCTGACGTGGACAGACGAGCCGCCCTGGCTTCCGCTAGAGTCGACGCTGCCGTCGCTGCGCCCGATGCACCGCCTGACTCCGGGCGCACTTTCGTAGGCCCCTGCCCGTCTGTTTCTGTCGCTTCCGCGCGCACGAAACACGGCGCGAGAGATGGGGACATGGGCGGGGATGGGGACGCGTGAATTTTCCGCTGCAGCTGAACGGTGTTGAGCGACGCGAACGAGTGAGATCGCCGGCGGAACGGAGCCGGCGGCGAGCGCGGCACGTCGCCTTGCAGCGACGTAATTAGCGGAGGTGTCGTCGCGTGCGACGCGGACGACTGCCGCCTGTGTCGCGACGAAAATGTGTGCGCGGCGGGGGAAGAAGATGGCGAAGCGCCGGGGAATAGAACGGACGCGGAGGAGACGGAGGCAGACGAAGACGCGCCGGGGGAGTCGAAAAACCGCGCGGAGTGGCCGTCTGGGGAAAACAGCGCAGGAGCGGCGGAAGCCGCGGAACAGGCGGAAGCGGCGGATAACGGGGAGAGCGGAGTGAAGAGGCCTTCGGGGAGCGGTTCGTACGCGATCTCTGTCACCATGGACGTGACTGTAACGCGGGGCGACTCAATAGCCGCGCTTCGAAACGGCTCACTAACGCGAGGCGACTCACTAGTACATGACTGAAACGGCCCACTAGTAACGCGAGGCTGTGTGTATTGGTGGGTACTGCTGCCACAGGTAAACCATGGCTCTGGTGGAAACGCCGCCGTGATCGCCGCTCGCGGTGGCGGAAACCTGTCAGTGTGCGACGAGCTGCGCGGAACGGGGAAATTGCGCAGAGGGGAACTCCGCATCGCGCCTGCGCTTTCTAGGCCCCGGGCCAGGGGAAAGGGGAAGTTGCGCGTCCCCGTTGTAGTATCGCCTAATACAGGTACTACCCGCGGCGCTGGGTGCGATTGGGATTTCATTCGCCGGGAAAACAGCGTCTCTGATGCTGCTGCACCTGACGGCGCAACTGACGGCGCCTCCGCCTCCCCCGCTGCGACGGCGCTAGGACCTGGAGCTTGTAACCCGCCAAAACAAGTCGCAGCGGAGCAGTCGCCAAAGGAATCGGCAGCGCCGGAGTCGCTGCTATCGCTGATTGTACCGGTAGCGGCGTTACCGCTAACAGTAGCGGGCTTAGCGGCGTCGGCGCCACTGACGTCAGCTGCTGAGTTATGGGGCGCCTTAAAACTAGTACTAGTGGTAGCGGACTCGGCGGCGTCGTCACTGACGTCAGCTTCCTCTGCTGCCGCGATTGACTGCTGAAAGGCCATCCATTTCTGTAATGCCCAGGGCTATTATAATGGCGGTTACAAGGCTTTTATAATATTCCAATACAAAATAGTAGCTTTAACTAGCCTTAATAGCCTTGGAGATGAAGATCTTCTTGATGCCTTTGATGAAAAGCACTTGGAGTAGTAGTGTAGGGAGACTTGTGAGAGAGCCCAAAAGGACTTAGAGAAACAATCCCATTTCCAATTGTTTTGTTGGAGTGGGAGGTTGAGAATGAGCTTGCTTAGCTCAGACCCCCTCAATACACCCCTTGGGGAACTATCCCAACCATGGTTTCCATGGTGGGATGGTTCCTAGGCTTGGAGCCTATGTGGCAATTGTGTTGGGTTGGAAAACCCAACTTAGAACCATTCAATGGTTGTGTTTAGGATAGAGTAGATTGTAACACTTGTTTGGCAGTTTCTGATTGGTTGGAATTCCAACCTTCAACATTCTCTTGGTTGAGTTGGAAATGTTCCAAACCTCCAAAGTTGAGGCTTGGCAAACCCAAACCAAGTTTCATCCCAACCAACTCAACCATCTTCTCCAACTCTTCCTTTGTCGAGAGAAGTTCTCAACAATTGACTTAGAGAGAGATCGATGGTTGTTAGCTCGGTAGTTAGGGTAATACGTTACAATTTCTCACACCGGCACCTCTCCGCCTCTTCCTGCTTCTCCTGCTTCTGCGCTGTCACCGAATCTTCTTGACCAATCTCGCCCGCCGCTGAATCCGCCTCGCAGTTTTTGCTTCCAGGATCTCCCTCCTCCCCGGGCACCAGCGGGGGAGGGTTGAAGGAGAAGGATGAGCGGCGAGCCGAAGCGTCCGGCGAACGACGCGACGACGATTCGCGAGACGATTCGCGCGCTCGCCGAGCGATGTCGCGAAACCATCGACCATCGAGAACAAAAGGCGATGCGCGAAACCCGCCGGCGCAAGCGTTGAAATATCGTAGTCAGAGGGTTTTGCGTGAACCCCGCAACCCCCACAACCTCCGCCGCCTCCGCAACCTCCGCAAGCCCCGCAATATCCGTCTGCAGCAGGTTCAGAAGTCACTAACTCCCGCGGTTTCTCCGCGTCTCTACGTGCCATCAATGCTTCTTGACAGCCGCATCTCTCGAAGACAACGACGCGCGCCGCGGGCTGACGTGCAGGTGGTAGCTCCGAGCCGCATTCCGTCTCTTCGTTCCGCTCGTTCCGCTCGGTCCGCGCATTCCGCTCGCTAGCGTGCCTCCTGGACTTGGACCCTGAAAATTTACTCAACAGAAGCATTTTCAGGACTTGAGAGCACGACTATTTGTCAGAATATTATGCTCTAGCCTGTAGTGGGGTGCTCTATAGCGAGTACAACCCTTCTAGGGTTTGCTATTTGTATCCTCATTCTTGCTAGTGCAACCCCTCCTTCTTTGCCTAAACTGTTTCTTGCCTAGCTAGGGCTTTCCTAGCTATGGCGCCTTCTTCTACTGCTCATCTTCACATGGTATTAGAGCGATATGCTCCTGGCCTGTGGGCCCCACCTCACTGCTTCCGCTGCTACTGCTACTCCCTGTCCGCCGCGCGCCCCGTGGTGCGCGGCGTCGAAATTAGGGTTTTTCAGCCCGCCGTGCGCCCCGAGGCGCGCGGCGGTTTTCTGCCCGCCGTGCGCCCCGAGGCGCGCGGCGGTTTTCTGCCCGCCGTGCGCCCCGAGGCGCGCGACGGGTTTCTGCCCCGTCACTCGGCGCGTCGCCCCCAGGAGGCGCTACGACGGGCGACGGGGACCCGCGCGTCGCCCCCCGTCGCCCGTCGTGGCCTGCGCGCGGCCCGTACAGCCGGCGCGCGGCCCGTACGGGCTGCGCCAGGCCCGCGCGCGGCCCGTACGGGCTGCGCCAGGCCCGCGCGCGGCTCGGGCCGCCTGCGCGCGGTTCGGGAGGCTGTGCCAGGCCCGTGGGCGGCCCGTTCTTCGCTGCCCCTGTCCTCCCCGCTGTCCCCCGTGCTTCTGAAGGCGCCCCACCCTTCCTTCTGCCCGTTCTCCTGGATTAGGGTTTGGGGGTGGGGGGTATGGGGGTGCAGCTTCTGTGTGCCGTTCCCTGCTCCTCCTCCTCCTCCGTCTCCCTGTGCTGCAGCTGCCGCTGAGGGGGGGTGGACCTGTTGGAGCCGTCGGAGTGGTACTAAGGGAGGGTGAAGGGGGAGTGGAGCTAGGGGTGAAGCAGGGGGTGTGTGTCAGGGGGGGTGGTACTGTTTGGGGGAGGTTGAACGGAGGTTGCCGTCGTGTCGCCAGCAGCACCTGTAGTCCGGGGAGTTGCTCCGGTAGCCCAGTCGTAGCCACCTGTGCCAGTCGCCCGTGGGTCCGTTGCTCGTCTGCCGCTACTTTTAGCCGCGGGGCCAGTTACTCCAGTAGTCCGGAGCGCTGTTCCGGTAGCCGCTGTGCCAGTGTGCCTCCTGTTGCCCGTGTGTCTGCAGCTTCAGCCGTCGCCTCCTATCTCCTCTCCTCTCACTGTCCCTCCTCCTCCTCACTTGCCCGTTGTGACTACCACTAGCTTTGCTCATAATTGTGAACTTTAAACTATTGCTTCCTGAACTTGTGCTCAGAATGTGTGGTGACATTGTGATCCACCCTGAGCTTGTTCTGCTTTGCTTGCTCTGCTGATTACACCCCACTTTGGCTATGGGGGTGTGTCAGAATATTATGCTCTAGCCTGTAGTGGGGTGCTCTATAGTGAGTACAACCCTTCTAGGGTTTGCTATTTGTATCCTCATTCTTGCTAGTGCAACCCCTCCTTCTTTGCCTAAACTGTTTCTTGCCTAGCTAGGGCTTTCCTAGCTATGGCGCCTTCTTCTACTGCTCATCTTCACACTATTGAGAATACTTGATAGCCTTGTTTTCTCCGCGGACCCGAGTCGCGTGTCAGCGCGCGAATAACTCGCCAAATGGAAGATCCCGTCCTCGTGAAATTCTAGTTACTACGCACGCCCTTATTCCTGAATCGTTTCTCAATTGCACGGCGATGTCTGAGACTGCTGAGAGAGAAGGATCGTGTGAGAAAGAGCAGCTGATGAAGGGGACGAACAAGGATGGAATGGGATGTGCTTGTGTCAAAAGCGCTATCCGTAGGGGATAGTACTGTGGTGTCTTGAAAGCGCTACGTGTACTTGTGCGTTTGACCACCAGACGAAGAGATATTTTACTAGAACCAGTGAGTTCCCGACAACTGGACGGGTGCGAAAGTCGCAGATTGCTAGCCGTTGAACAGCGTTAGTTGCGCAGAACGTGAGCTCAACAACCATTGAGTCTATGCGAGAACTCGACATCTTTCCACGACTTGAGTGAAGTGAGGAACAGAGGCAAGGCAATCAGGAGATTCCGTAGTTCTGATTAGGCACGTGGTCAAGGAGGCGAGGTCCTAGAATTCACTGCACCATGCATTGTACAGCTGAGGGAAAAAACAGCATTCCCCACAGCCTGCAAGGCAGAAACACTGTGCAACAAGAGAGCCGTTTGAAACGGTTCATTTGGAAAAATGAGTCGAAAAGGGGATGCAAGGTGGTGTGGTTGGGTAGTCTGGCTTGAGGTGGGGAGGGGGAAGCTTAGGAAAAGGAAACCTTTTTCCCCGAAAGAGTAGAAAATACAAAAGCGTGACACAGGGAGGGTAGTTCGACTGGAGGATGAAGAAAAGAAATGGAGCACAGAATATACATGCTAAAAAGCTTGGCAGCCTTCTGTGTGCACAAGTGATGTAATGTTAATCTTATTCCACCCCTTGTAGTGGAGAAGGCGTTCTGACGAACGGCGGCTGCCTTATCCTGCCCATATATTTCTGGGCTAGATTCCCTTCCAGCAGGACCCAAAAGTAACCATAAAAAGCGTCTGGGAGCAATGGAATTCTCCTGAGAACAGCTCAGCTGACACCGATTTGACGCGTCACCTTGAAGCTGGCTGGTGAGGCGCAGAATGTAAAATCCAATCCGCACTGGACAGTGGGGCGGACATGCAAACTGTAGGGGTGGGGGATGCTCTGGTCTGGGACAGTGATGGTGTGGCGGTGCGACTGTCAGGGGCGAGCACTTTCTGCAAGAGCCAGACAGGGTGACGTGGAAAACGAAGCTGACCAGTGGGCCAGGAAAGAGATGCAACCAATCACGACGATGGACGCTGGTTTGCGTGAAAAGTGAACGGCCATTATCTTCGATACTCAGATTTTGCCTGAGCGCGTTCTCGGGTGTAATCACCAACAGAAACACAGTTTCTCGATATAGTGTGAAGCTATTCTGACTCATGTTTGTATACAGTCACTCAAAAAAAGGAATTCTAGCACTTGCAAAAAATAAATATAATGCCCGTAGCAAACCTATATGATTTCCGGGAAGGATCAACCCTAAATACCGAAAGCCTCCCAATATTTTGGAAAACATATTGCAACCCACTTGACAAAAATATATATATATATACCCACCTCGGAAAGGGATGCGACTCGGGAGGCATCAACCCTAAAAACAATGCACATTCCCGTGTTTAGGGTTGACCCCTCTCGAAAATGCATCCAGGTTCCCTAGGGGTTTTATTTTTTTCTGCCATGCCCGAATAGGTCTCGGTAGCGTCATCTAGTGCTTTCGGTAGCGTTGTTTAACGGTCGGTTGCGCTACTGAGCACTACCAAGTGAATTATATGGGCTTCATTCTCTTACTACCTGATTTCCGTACATATATCCAAGTCGGGAGGGTAAACTGGATGGTTTTGTTTTTGTCACTTCCTAATGAGTTCGACCAGCGTGAGAAATGTGACTAAATAGCGACGACCAATCAATGTTGAGAAAGTCCAGGTTGATTACACCTGAGAACGCGCTCCGGGAAAATCTGAGTATCGGAGATAATGGCCGAAAAGTGAAGCTCCCAACCACGCAGCTTTGTCATCCGAAGTCGCATTATTCTCATTGGCCACTTCGTTAACAGGCACTGTTAGGCAATCATCATTTATCATGAAGTGCAAGCAAATACTGTTTCTCTCCATTACACAACCCTGAAACGGCATGGGTAAAACCTGGATTTGACAAACCCTTGTCTTCGAATACTATTAAATGGAAAATGATAGCTTAAGTATTAAGCATTTGCATCTGAAGGTGCAGCACCCGGAGCAGCAGCAGCGGCAGGTGGGAGTTGGTCAGCCTTGGGCTTCATAGCCGGGAACAGAAGCACTTCCTGTGGAGCCAGAACATAAAAAGAAGCAGAACGATTACAAAAACAGCACAAACAAGGGAAGGAGAACCAATAAGCACCAGCGCACTCCAACTGCGTATATATGTCGATTTCCAACTCTCCATCGCTCATCCATGGTAAGCAGTCAACCAGAGCATCCATAACCCAACCACCCTTCAGGTCAACATTCTCACCACCATCTCGTAAGCACACCGATGCCCTGTGCACCATCCTCAGTGCACCATGTCTTGTGCACCATGTTTGGTGCACCATGTTTGGTGCACCATGTCCTGTGCATCAAGCCCACTTCTCACCTTGATGTTGATAGAGTCGGTGAGAATCATGGTCAGCTGCTCCACGCACACACATGCTCCACCCTCCCCGGACCCATACTCCCATGGCCGCACCATACTAACCACTCCATACACACGTACTGCACCCATGGCCTTTGCACCATGTCCTGTGCGACCCCACACATACGTCTCACCTTGATATTAATGGAGTCGGTGAGAATCATGGTCAGTCGGTCCACTCCCATGCCCCACTCTCCTGTGCCCCACCCTCCTGTGCCTTAACCTCCAATACTAACCACCACTTGTACCCCCCCATGTGTGTCTCACCTTGATGTTGATAGAGTCGGTGAGAATCATGGTCATTCGGTCCACACCCATGCCCCACCCTCCCGTGGGCGGCAGGCCGTACTCGAGTGCCGTGCAGAAGTCATCGTCCTTCTGCTCGAGTGGAGGAGGTTGAAGGAGGAGAGGGGCGTAACGAGTGGAGGTAAGGACAAGGGGAAGTGGCAAGCGTGGGAGGGAGGCTTAGGGGTTAACAAGAGGGCACGTGAGTGTCGCTTGACAGCAACAGCAATAATACTTTGTCCTGTGTTTCCTTTCTCTCCCCCTCATACCCTTCTCCCTATACCCCTCCCCTATGGCCGCCCCCACTCGCACCTTCACGGCCTCATCATCACCAGCCGTGTCTTCACCTCACATTTCCGCGCCCCACCCCCCTCCCCCACCCTTCCTCCTCTGCCCATTGCCCCTCTACCCCTTCCCCCCTCTGTACACCTCACTCCTGACCCTTCCACCATTCACACCTTCGTGTCCTCATCATCACCAGCCACCTATCGTGCCCTCCTCACACCCCTTCCCACCCTTCCCCTTCTGCCCTTCTGCCCCTCTGCCCCCCCACTACCCTTCCCCTTCTGCCCCTCTGCCCCCCCACTACCCTTCCCCTTCTGCCCCTCTGTCCCCCCACTACCCTTCCCCTTCTTCCCCTCTGCCGCTCTGTCCCCCCACCTAAGTGGAGAAAGACACACACATCCTGCGTCTGGACGCAGCGTCCAGACGCAGAGACGCAGGACGCGTGTCCAGACGCAGGACGCACCCCGTTTTTTTTTTCGGGCTGACCGGAAAAAAAATTGCCTCAGCGCGAAATTGACTTCAACGATTTCGACGCGACTGTCAATTTCGCGTCATGTCGACCCCCCCCTAACCCATTTCGACCATCAAAAACACCCTAGAGGGTTTACCAAGACAATTCTCCTTCGTAAACCCTAAACCCTGGAAATGTAAAGGGGACGATTTTGCCTCAAATGTGTGCATCGTCGTTCCCCCCCCCCCCTTCCCATACCCTATAACATCATTTTTCGGCTGCCTGGGGTTTTTTTGCCCTGCCCGGGCATGCGTCTTTTCATGCGTCCTAAAGGCCCTCCTCTAGCGTCCTGCGTCTAAGACGCTGCGTCTGGACGCAAGCGTCCTAGACGCAGGACGCGTCTTTCTCCACTTAAAACCCACTACCCTTCCCCTTCTGCCCCTCTTCCCCTCTGCCCCCCCACTACCCTTCCTCTTCTGCCCCTCTGCCACTCTGCCCCCCCACTACCCTTCCCCTTCCACCACCCCACCCTCTTCCGCCTCTGCCCCACTCGCACCTTCATGGCCTCATCATCGCCAGCCGCCCGGTCCTTGCCTTGATTGGCGAACAGCTGGCGCTGCCTGATTGGGTCGTTCAGCTCCGTGTACGCATTGCACACCTGCAAGGCAGGCAGGTGAGGTGAGGGGCAGATGGCATCAACACAAGGAAGTTAACACAAGCCAGCACAACAACCCAGCGCAGTAACCTTTTGAGGATTCCCAAAAGTGACTCCCAGCGCAGTAAGCCAGCGCAGAGGGTCGCGTTCCACCCACCATATCAATCCGCATCATAACAGTTGAAGAAACGATTGGAGCCCAGGACAGGGCAGACAACTCGGAGTGGTTGGCGTCAGTGCGGCGCCACTTGGCAAGCACTAAGACCACACAACCCAGGACAGAGAGGGAAGGGCAGACAGCCCGACATTGTGACCCACCCACCCACACCACCACCCTCACTGACCTCATAGCAATTGACAAAGAGCTCAACGCGCTTGGAGAGAGATTGACGTCAGTGCAGTGCCACTTGGTGAGAGGGAGGACCAGACAGCCCAGGGCACACAACCCGACTTTTGAGGCGCCTCAAATGACGTCAGGGCGGTATACGGAGATAGTTTCGACCTGGATCCAACAGGTAACTCGTCCTAATCTTCTCTAGGCTGAGCTATAGGCTAGTTTGGGCTTTAAGGAGATTCCCGGAGGAAACCAGCCCCCCGTAGGGTTTAGGCGCTTCGGTAAGCAGCATTATACCGGCTGTGCATTTAGTTGCTAAAACCCCCATCGATCACCACAAGTATAGGCTAGTAGGGACTGAGTAGGTAAGAAATCTTCATTCAAACTTGAGCGTACGCGTTTCGGCCAGTGGCCTTCATTGGCGCTCTCAGAATTACAAGAAAGACTACCCCTTATCTACTCCCATCTACCTTGCCCAACACTCAACCAAGAAACAAAGTCCCATAGCGGCTCGTCATTGCGGCTCGCTAGCGGGCTATACACAACATTTGCGATGCAATTCAACATGCAAGTTGGTGGGATGAATTCAATCCCATCAACTTACGGGGGTGTTGTGTCCCCGTTTTCTGAAACCTCGCTTTTACCAAGAGGTTGCGTATCCTCTTTGGTAGGCGCCAACACACACATCCGTGGGAGGGAAATATGTTGCAGCGTATGTTTTTTGAGAATTCTCAAAAAACAGAGGTTGACGTCAGGGCGGTGCCACTTGGTGAGAGGGAGGACCAGACAGCCCAGGGCACACAGCCCGACACAGAAATAATCTACACCGCCAAGTTACCTGACGGCAGTTGACAAAGAGCTCGAAGCGCTCGGTGACGTCAGTGCGGTGCCACTTGGCGAGGGGAGATATGAGATAGCCAAGAGCAGAGAGGGCAGGGCAGACAAGCAAACTCACACAGTAATAACCTACACCACCACCCACCTCGTGGCAGTTGACAAAGAGCTCGAAGCGCTCTGAGAGGTTGACGTCCGTGCGGTGCCACTTGGCGAGGGGAGACATGATCTGCGGATGGTCGATGATGAACGTGGGGCTGCGGCACTTGGGCTCGATGAAATGCCCCACCAGCTGCAGGGTTAATAGGTCAGCGTGGATAAGCAGGAGCAAGATATACAAGGAATATGGGAAGGAAGCGAGGGGAGGTTGGTTGAAAGATGGTCGATGATGAACGTTGGGCTCAGGCAGGCACTTGGGCTCGATGAAATGGCCCACCAGCTGGAACAGGGGGGGGAGGCAGTATGGTAATGAGCAGCAGAGGGAGAACAGAGGGCGACATCAACAAAATGGTTAGTTGGAAGATGGTCGATGATGAACGTGGGGTTGAGGCACTTGGGTTAGGTTCGATGAAATGCAGCTGGGTTAGGCACCAGCTGCAGGAGGGAGAGGGGTGGAGAGATAGAAGCAGGAGAGGAAGTGGAGGTGTGGAAACAGACACGGACGGGGTTGACACACTCGGGCTTAATGGAATGCCCCACCAGCTGGAGGGGTTGGGGGGCGTAGGAGGCAAGGAAAGAGGTGCACATCATCATAAGATGGTCTTTTGAGGCGCATCAAAAGGCGTAGGAGGCAAGGAAAGAGGTGCACATCATAAAAAAATGGTCGACTGAAGGATGGTCGACTGAAGGATGGTCGATGGCGCACGTGGAGCTGACGCACTTGGGCTCGAATGTGTTTTGAGAATTCTCAAAAAACATACGATGGCGAACGTGGAGCTGACGCACTTGGGCTCGAATGTGTTTTGAGAATTCTCAAAAAACATACGATGGCGAACGTGGAGCTGACGCACTTGGGCTCGAATGTGTTTTGAGAATTCTCAAAAAACATACGATGACGAACATGGAGCTGACGCACTTGGGCTCGAATGTGTTTTGAGAATTCTCAAAAAACATACGATGACGAACGTGGAGCTGACGCACTTGGGCTCGAATGTGTTTTGAGAATTCTCAAAAAACATACGATGACGAACATGGAGCTGACGCACTTGGGCTCGATGAAACGCCCCACCAGCCGCAGGAGGGAGAGGCAGGGGCAGAAGGAACAAGAGAATATGAACAGCTGTGAATTTGAGACGCTTGAGAGATGCGTCATTCAGCAACCCCCTTTTGAACAGGCTCAGAATACAGCTCGCTAGTCACACCGAGTCACTAAATACTGCCGTAGCTGCAGCTGCTGTTACTTTGAACAGGTTGAAAAGACAAATCCCTACACACACACACCTTGTCAAGCAGGCGCGCAGTGGTGAGCGGCGGGGGGCACTGCACGTGGTGCTTCTCGCACATGGCCTCCAGGTACTGCCTCGCCTCCTCTGTCTCCAAATTCCAACGGTCTCTTGAAACACTTGTACACGGACAGATGTGATACACACAGTACACTTCTGTGCTCACTGATTTCTTTTAGGCTCCCAACAAAACGATTGCACGTGGATGTCACACTATACACTTCTGTGCTCTCACCTTGTCGAGCAAGCGCACGGTGGTGAGCGGGGGAGGGCACTGCACGTGGTGCTTCTCGCACATGGCCTCCAGGTACTGCCTCGCCTCCTCTGTCTCCAAATTCCAACGGTCTCTTGAAACACTTGTACACGGACAGATGTGATACACACAGTACACTTCTGTGCTCACTGATTTCTTTTAGGCTCCCAACAAAACGATTGCACGTGGATGTCACACTAAACACTTCTGTGCTCTCACCTTGTCGAGCAAGCGCGCGGTGGTGAGCGGGGGAGGGCACTGCACGTGGTGCTTCTCGCACATGGCCTCCAGGTACTGCCTCGCCTCCTCTGTCTCCAGGTTCGTCGGCAGGTCTGTCAGCCCGCCGATGTCCCTCAGACCCTGGATCATGGGGATGCGCCTGGGGGTGGACAAGGCGGAAGGATAGAGGATGCATGCGACTGAAATCATGATTGCGGGAACAGGGGGTTGGCCAGGGCAGTATGCACGGATGCACAGGACAAGACCAATATTGCCGTTTTGAGTCGACTCAAAACTCGACTGACATCATGATATCATGATCAGGGGGTTGGTTGGGGCAGTATGCACGGATGCACAGGACAAGACCAATATTGCCGTTTTGAGTCGACTCAAAACTCGACTGACATCATGATTGCGGGAACAGGGGGTTGGCCGGGGCAGTATGCACGGATGCACAGGACAAGACCAATACTTTTGAGGCACCTCAAAAGGATACACAGGACAGACCAATATTGCCGTTTTGGGGCGGACGAGAGTCCTTCCACCTAGACTAGTAGAGCTGCTATACACGTGAAATGAGCCGTGTTTTGAGTCGACTCAAAGCACGAACCCTCCCACGTGGACTGATAGAGCTGCTATACATTATTGACAGTCAGCAAGAGGAGCATACTTGGGCAGAGAAAAGTCGATCTCCACAGGCTCCATTTCCAGCCCGTTGCTGTGGTACCACAGCTTGTCAAGAGACAGAGCTGTTATGCATCAACAACAGCACTGAGCGTTATCAAGAAAAGCTTCAGAGGCTTACTTGAAGGGCGGGGTAAAGTCGATCTCTACAGGCTCCTTGTCCAGCCCGTTGCTGTGGTACCACAGCTTGTAGCCGCCTGTGATCTCCTTCACCATGCCTGCGATAGAGAGGGGAAAGAACAGGATGAAAGGCGGACTGGGGTGAGGGAAGAGGGGACCATTCTTGTTGCTGTGGTACCACAACTTGTAGCCCCCCGTGAACTCCTTCACCATGCATGTGATAGAGAGGGGGATAAGGGGGAGAAGCCGTGGGGAAGGAAAGTTGGGACCGAAATTGTTTGTTGCTGTGGTACCACAGCTAGTACCCTCCCCCCCCCCCCCCCCCCCTCCCGGATCTCCTTCACCGTGGCTGCGGTAGAGACGGGGAGCAGAAGGAAAGTGCAAGGAGGAAGCGAAGGGACAATGCTGTGTTTTTTGAGACGTCTCAAAAAGACCCTCCCCCTCCTTCCCCCCCCCCTTGATCTCCTTCACCGTGCCTGCGGTAGAGACGGGGAGCAGAAGGAAAGTGCAAGGAGGAAGCGAAGGGACAATGCTGTGGGATCACAGCTTCTAACCAATTTCTTTCACAGCTGTAGATAGGTAGGTCAGTGAGAACACAAGCCCTGAACCACCACCTGAAAACTCACCTGAGAGCAGCTCCTCTGTGAGCACCATGAGATCATTGTAGTCCAAATAAGCAGTGTAAAACTCGATGGTGGTGAATTCCGGATTGTGTGTGAGGTCGATGCCCTTGTTGCGGAACTGCTTGCCGATCTCGTACACGCGGTCCAGCCCGCCCGCCCACCACCAGCTCCCTCCTCGAGGAAGAGCGCGCTTCAAGGCTCAAAGGCTCTCGAAGGCACTTGTATGTAGGTAGGTAGGAACCACACGCCCTGAACCACCAAGTGAAAACACCACCTGTAAACCCACCTGAGAGCAGCACTTCAGTGAGCACCATGAGATCGTTTTAGTCCAGATAGGTCGCGTAAAACTCAATCGTTGTGAACTCGGGGTTGTGTGTGAGGTCGATGCCCTCGTTGCGAAACTGCTTGCCGATCTCGTACACGCGGTCCAGCCGGCCCACCACGAGCTCCCTCCTTGAGGAAGAGAGAGAGAGCCTCAAGGAGGCTCAGAGGCTTAGGGGCTCAAAGGCACCGGTGGATAGGAAGGTAGGTTGGCAGGTAGGAACCAAGCTCACCTGAGAGCAGCTCCTCCGTCAGGACCATCAGATCATTGTAGTCCAGATACGCAGCGTAAAACTCAATTGTCGTGAACTCGGGATTATGGGTGAGGTCGATGCCCTCGTTGCGGAACTGCTTGCCGATCTCGTACACGCGGTCCAGCCCGCCCACGACGAGCTCCTTGAGGAAGAGCTCGGGGGCGATGCGCATGAAGAGCGTCATGTTGAGATCGTTGTGCTCCGTCTTGAATGGCCGTGCTGCTGCCCCTCCTGCCACCATATGCATCATTGGGGTCTCCACCTGGGGGCAGAGGGGGGAAAAGGAAGGAGGAGGGAGGAGGGGGGAGGGAGGAGAAACGGCAGCTGAAGCTGATTCTGAGGCGCCTCAATATATCAAAGCCCGCCCGCCCGCCCCCCAAGGCAACGCTGAGCTCCTTGAGGAAGAGCTCGGGGGCGATGCGCATGAAGAGCGTCATGTTGAGATCGTTATGCTCCGTCTTGAACGGCCGCGCTGCTGCCCCTCCCGCCACCATGTGCATCATCGGGGTCTCCACCTGTGGGTGTAAGGAGGAGGGGGGGGAGAAGAAGGGGAGAGGAGGAGGGAGAGAGGAGGGTGGAGGAGCGGGGAGGGGGGAGTGGAGAGGAGAACCTTTCCAAGCATCCCGCCTACAGAACCTAACCTTCTCACCTCTCATGCTACAACCATCCTTAACCCTGCAACAAACTCCTATTCCCCGTCTCCCATCTCCTCCCCCCTCCTGCCTCCCCCCTTCCGTCTCCCCTCTCCCGTCTATGCCCAAGCTCCCGCCTCCCATCTCCTGTTTCCTGTCCTGTCTCCCCATCTCACCTCGAGGAAGTCTCGCCCGTCGAAGAACTTGCGCAGGTACGACACGACCTTGGCACGCGTCTGAAACACGTGGCGGATATCCGGGTTCACCAGCAGGTCCAGGTACCGAGCCCGGTAGCGCGTCTCCTGATCCTTGAGAATGTAGTGCTCTGGGTTGCGTGGCAGACCAGGCGCCCACACAGCTGTGGTAGGACCCTGGAGGGAGAACAGAGAGAGAAAGAGGGGGGATTGTGGGAGGTTGAGGGGGGTGCAGGGAAAAAGTGCTGTGCCGAGTACTGCACTGGGTTCACCAGCAGGTCCAGGTACCTCGCTCTGTAGCGCGTCTCCTGGTCCTTGAGAATGTAGTGCTCGGGGTTGCGGGGCAGACCAGGTGCCCATATGGCAACAGTGGGGCCCTGAAAGTGTGGAGTGAGAGGAAGAGGGTGGATAGGGGGGTAGGAGGTTGATGCGGAGGCAGGGTTCACCAGCAGGGCGAGGTACATGGTCCCGCTGCTGCTAATGCTGAATCCTCTTCCTGGGTGGGCAGTATGTGCAGATACAGCGCCAGCACGACACATTTGAGGTACGACAGGGCAGCCTTCCATACAGCTTACATCAGCCTGAGCAGCAGCAGCACCACCAGCAGCACCAGCCGCAGCAGCAGCCGCGCCTGGCGCCTTCTTCTTCTCCTTGGATGTGCAGACAGGGCGTCAGCATAGGACGATTCAGGGTACAAACAAGCCCCTTGCTATCAACTCAAATCAGCCTGACCACCAGCAGTGGCAGCACCAGCAGCAGCGGCTGCGCCTGGAGTCTTCTTCTCCTTGGGCATCATGTGCAGACAGGGCGCCAGCATAAGACGTTTCAGGGTAGAAAGCGCACTCCTTCCATTCACTCACATCAGCCTGAGTCGCAGCACCAACAGCAGCAGCAGCCGCGCCAGGAGCCTTCTTCTTCTCCTTTAGCAGACAAGGCGCCCGCAGGACACCTTTGAGGGTACAGAGGGCCCTCTTTCCATTCACTTACATCAGCCTGAGCTGCAGCCGCAGGGGCAGCACCAGCAGCAGCAGCAGCGCCTGGAGAAGACAAGTTGGGCATCATGTGCAGACAGGGCGTCATGTGCATCATGACGCATCATGTGCAGACAGGGCGCCAGCAAGAGAAGTTTCAGGGTACAAAAGGCCCTCTTTCCCTTCACTTACATCAGCCTGAGCGGCAGGGCAGGGGCAGCAGCACCAGCAGCAGCAGCAGCTGCGCCTGGGGCCTTCTTCTTCTCCTTGGGCATCATGCGCAGACAGGGCGCTGCATTGCAACAGGGTACAAAGGGCCACCGATTAATCACTTACATCAGCCTGGGCTGCAGCCGCAGGGGCAGCACCAGCAGCAGCAGCAGCCGCGCCTGGAGCCTTCTTCTTCTCCTTGGGCATCATGTGCAGACAGGGTGCCAGCACGAGCATGCTGCGCGGAAACACACTGAGCTCGCCGCGCTTGCTCTTCCCAGGGAAGCCTGAGATGCCCACGATGTCTCCGCGCTTGACCGTCCCGTGCAGGCGAGTGAACTCCTCCTCCCCTGCCTCCCAGTTCCTGCCACACAAGGGGGTGGGATGGGCAGCACAGGGAGAAGAAAGACCCAACACACTGAGCTTGCCACGCTTGATCTTCCCAGGGAACCCTGAGATGCCCACGATGTCTCCGCGCTTCACTGTGCCGTGCAGGCGAGTGAACTCCTCCTCCCCTGCCTCCCAGTTCCTGCCAACGCACAGGGATGGGCAGCACGGGGAGAAGAGAGTTCAAAGTGATTGTTTTTCCCCGGAAAGCCTGAGATGCCCACGATATCACCCCGCTTCACATTCCCGTGCAGGCGAGTGAACTCCTCCTCCCCTGCCTCCCAGTTCCTGCATTCACAAGTCACAAGAGGGATGAGAGAGGACGGGCACAGAGGGGAGACAGACCGAGACAGACAGAGAGAAAAGCTGAGGGACAAGTAGATGCACGCACAGGGCGAAAGGATTCACCTGACGTACCAACCCTTATACTGAAACCACCTGAAAACCTCACCTGGCATCGGCCATGACTTGCACTTTGCAGCCGTCCGCATGAAGGTCATAAAAGACAAGCCGGCCGCCCGACGCTGCCCGGCGCATGACGCGGCCGGCGAGGGAAACCTGCTCGTCCGCCAACTGCTGTCCGCTCTCCAGATTGGAGTACTTAGCTAAGTACTCTGGCAGGCGCGTGGACACATGGAACTTGTGCGGGTAGGGGTTGCCTCCCGCGGCCTGAATCTCTGTGACGTATGCCAGACGGTTCTCATGGTACTTCTGTGGGAGCGATAGTAAAGGGAGGAAGCGGAGGCATGAGAAGTATCAAGATATGTGCAATGTTGCGGTTCTCGTGGCCACTGTTTGAAAAAAAATGGTGTAGAAGGGTAAAAGGTGGGGGTTGGTGGTAAACACAGAAGGCACTGCCTCCACGGGAGAGGTGTGAAGAGTATAGATTGCCCCGTGCTGCCTGGGCCTCTCTGTCGCCGTGAGAAATCATCATCAAGAGCTCTAGGGATCTCCTCGTCTGACTCACATTCGGGTCCTCCTCTTCGTCCTCTTCTGCGGCCTTCGTCTTTGCCTTGTCCCCGCCTGTGCCTTGAGCAGCCGCCTTCTCTGCCTGCCAATGTCAAAGCAAAAAACAACGCGAATGTCAGGGCCGAGTTGGAAACATAATAGATTTACACAGAGTCAACTTGAACATGATTGTGAATGTCAGTGTCAAATACAACAGCAATTTTAGTGTCAGTCGATGTCAGTGTGAATGTGAATGTCAACATAGATTCACTGTCAGTCAAAGTGAACGTGAATGTCATACGAATGCCAGATTCACTGTGAAAACCAGCTGTATTTCTCAACAGTGAGGAGGTGGAGCACTCAAAAACGAGGACACCGAATCACCATGCAAAGGTACGAGGACACATAACCAAAAGCCTTTCTTTCCAGGCAATACCCATGACATGACAACCATCTGTCCTGGCATCCATGATAAGCATCTCTACTGAAATCCATGACAATGATATTGGCATCCATGACAATGAAATTAGCATCCATGACAATGAAATTAGCATCCATGACAACCGTCTGTACTTACACCCACATGACAAGCACTGACATCCGTTACAAGCATCTATACTGACAACCAGCCAGGCACGCATCATGAGACCCACGAGATAGCCGTACTTATTGCCGTTCCTTCCATGGCAACAAACGTACATTGACGTCGGTAAGAAGTGTCTGTACTAACAACCAGCCAGGCAGAAAATCATGACACCCACGAGACAGCCGTACCTTGAGACGCTCCTTCTCCTCCTTCTCCTTGGCCTTCTGCTCCGCCTTGAGTCGACGCTTCAGCTCACTGCAACGTGACAAAAGCAAAGCGTTTTCGAAATGAACGCGATAGAAGAACATTCGATGAGTGACTGCGGTGCATCCCTAAACGGCGCAAATGACAGTAAGAAGCAGCAATGCGCAAATTCTGGCGGAAATAACCGACAATTCCCACGCGCGTGACAACAGGACGCCGTATTGCTGGCCTACGAAAGAAACGATACCATCTTGACTGGAGGGACAGGGTTTTTAAAATGTCTTTCCCGCGAACCATCCAAAAAAAGGCACTCTCTCCTTCGTTTTTTTCAAAAACAATACCTCTTGCTGATCTTCTCCCCCCCATCAGCTGTGGCTTGTTCTGTGTCAGCAGGAGCCGCAGTCGCCGGATCAACAGCAGGATCAGCCATCGGTAGCTATCAACAGTTCAACTGCGACGGCGTAAACTGCCAAAACCTGGACAAAATCACAGGTAGAGCTGGCAGCGACCAGGCAATCGGTGTTGGCGAAGCAAAGCCAAGTAAGAAGTCCAGCTGATCGGCCCAGCTATTGGGATGCGGTCGGTTTGGCTGAGCTTCAATCAGATGCTCTCAAGGGAAGTTCCCAAGGGTGTCCCGTGGTTGTGGTGAGTCGCACGAAAGTTGGTCTGGCGAACTGACTTCGATAGAGCTCCTGGAGCTGTTCTTTTGGCACTCGTTCGTGTTCTGCTATAAGTTTGTAAAACTACACTAATAAAAATGTCAGCTTCATGGATATAATACGGTATGCATTCGCAATAGTTGGCACAAGGTTTAGCACGGCATTAAATCGAGATCACATATATATAAATGCATTCAAATACCGCTTATTCTAGTTATCAAACGGGTGTTGAAGGATAAGAGTTTAACATTTAATAATGAAGTTAGAGGTTATGAATTGTCAAGAGTTGATGGTTTTCTAATGTCACGTGGTACCTTGGCTATAACTACTCCGCGCTGGCTAGCTCCATCGCTGGCTGCTGGTTGGTAAGTACGTTGTGATATTTCAATTAAAGGGGTTAGAATACGAAATAACATATTTATAGAATCGGCTCAGGTTGATCGTGAAGAGTATAACCGCGGAATCTTGATAGTGATCGGGTAAGGACCTTGTCAGTAGAGGGAGAATTGGATCTTGTTACGAATAGCAACAAACGAAGATCACAATACACTCCCGACCGCAACTAAAGAAGCATGCAGTATCGAGAACGAATGCGAAAAGTCAGAGTTGACCCAAAGCGACGGTTGATGCATCCGGACCGTCGGAGCAGACGACATCGGGCAGCTGCATGCAAGATGATCTTGGCGGGAACAGTTTCGCAACTGCACGCGCCGGACAGTTGAATTCGAATAAGGGAATGTACCCCTTAGAGTACATGGCTTGCTAGGACGATTCAGATTCCCTTGTACTCATATTTATATCGTTGTATGTTTTTATTATCTCAAGCATTTTACATTCACTCTGCTATTGAGGTCACGGGCCCACCACTACTAGTCTAAAGTGTGCGAACCTTCCTGAGGTGATCCTGCCAACGATCATCTTTTGATCGCAACATGGTATGAGAGCGACTCGGAAATCCTTCGCACTGCCACTCTCGAAAATTACGATATTCGGAAAATGGCGTCCGGCACACGATCGCGTGTAAGAATGGCCGGAGGATCTGGAGGTCAGACGAATCCGACGACTGAAGCGCAGCCCAACCTGACTGCGACAGGCGAGGAAACGACGACGATCCCTTTCGCCGTCCTCGCACAACTGCTCCAGCGACTCACAAGCTTGGAGCAAGGTCTCCAAACATTGTGGAATGGCGACGCGGGAACTTCATCCCAACCCACTCAACCGGCCTCCAACGGCCAAAACTGTCAAACTTATATGCTATAGTCTTTCTAGGCTGTAGTGGGGTAGACAGTATGGGGTACAGCTTTCTAGGGTTTCATATTTGTACCCAACTCATTTCCTAGTTCATCATTCATTCCTCATTTCTTCACATGGTATAGAGCAGGTTCCCTAGTGGAAACTGTTCCTAGGGCCCACCACTGAAAATCGATTAATTTTTTTTTTCTGCCCGGAGAGCGAGTCGCTCCTGACCGAGGCGCGCCCTGTGTGCCGTCCTCCCCTTAGCGGCCCGTCGCGCCCTCTCACGGCCCCTCTCGCGGCCCCGTCGCCGCCCTTAGCGGCCCCTCGCGGCCCCACCCTACACGGCCCCGTCGCCGCCCTCTCTCGGCCCCGTCGCCGCCATTAGCGGCCCCGCCGCCGCCCTTAGCGGCCGCGTCGCCGCCCTTCGCGGCCCCGTCGCCGCCCTCTAGCGGCCCCGTCGCCGCCCTCTAGCGGCCCCGTCGCCGCCCTTCGCGGCTCTGCTGCCGCCCTTCGCGGCCGCGTCGCCGCCCTTCGCGGCCCCGTCGCCGCCCTACACGGCCCCGTCGCCGCCCTTAGCGGCCCCGTCGCCGCCCTCCAGCGGCCCCGTCGCCGCCCTCCAGCGGCCCCGTCGCCGCCCTCTAGAGGCCTCGTCGCCGCCCTCTTAAGGCCCTGTCGCCGCCCTCTGTCGGCCCCGTCGCCGCCCTCTAGCGGCCCCGTCGCCGCCCTCCAGCGGCCCCGTCGCCGCCCTTCGCGGCCCAGCCGCCGCCCTTTGCGGCCCAGTCGCCGCCCTCCAGCGGCCCTGTCGCCGCCCTTCGCGGCCCAGCCGACGCCCTTTGCGGCCCCGTCGCCGCCCTCCAGCGGCCCCGTCGCCGCCCTTTGCGGCCCCGTCGCCGCCCTTTGCGGCCCCGTCACCGCCTTCTCCGCCGCCGCCGCTGCCGCCCCGGCCCTGCCGCCGCCGCCGCCGCTGAGCCGCAGCTGCCGTCGAGCCGTCGAGCCACCGCCGCAGCTGAGCCGCCGCCGCCGCCGTGGAGCCGCCACTGCCGCCGAGCCGCCGCCGCCGCCGCCGCTGTCGAGCCGCCGCCGCCGTCGAGCCTCCGCCGTCGAGCCGCCGCCGTCGAGCCGCCGCTGTCGAGCCGCCGCCGCCGCCGAGCCGCCTTCGAGCCGCCGCCGCCGCCGTCGAGCCGCCGCCGCCGCCGAGCCGCTGCTGCCGTTGTCGAGCCGCCGACGCCGCAGTTCCGGCCCTGTTCCTGCCGGCGCGCGCCGGCCCTACCCACCCGGACTGGTGAGAGCACTCCCGAGCAGCGCCTTTGCCACTGCGCTGCCCCTAGCCTACTGCTCTCACTGCTAGACTGCTGCTGTCATGGCTACCCCCAGTGTCCTTACCTTTAATGCTGAGGGTCGGGCTGTTGACTTTGAGGTCTGGGTCGATGACCTGCAGCTTTTCCTACAGTGCGATAGGAAAGACGGTCTCTCCCTGTTCGATCTCACTTCTGGTGCCTCTCCTGTGTCAGAACATTATAGCTCATGCATATTGTGTAGGCTATAGTGGGGTAGTCCATAAGGGGTACAACCCAATTAGGGTTAGTACTTGTACCCAATTCATTCATAGTTCATTCATCCCTTGTTTCTTCTCATGGTATCGAGCAGGTTCCCTAACGGGAACGATTCCTAGGGCCCACCACTACGAGTTTTTTTTTTCCTGCCCGGAGCGCGCTTCGCTCCGGCCCGAGTCGCGCCCGGTGTGCTCTCATCACCGTCGCGCCCTCACTAGGCCCCTCACGGCCCCCTAGCGCCGCCCTTAGCGGGCCCGTCGCACTGCCCTTCGCGGCCGCGTCGCGCCGCCCTTTCGCGGCCCTGTCGCGCCGCCCTTCGCGGCCGCGTCGCGCCGCCCTTTCGCGGCCCCGTCGCGCCGCCCCTTTCGCGGCCCCGTCGCCGCCCTACCTGCGGCCTCGTCGCCGCCCCCCTTTCGGCGGCCCCCCCTCGCCGCCCTACCTGCGGCCTCGTCGCCGCCCTACCTACGGCCCCGTCGCCGCCCTACCTGTGGCCCCGTCGCCGCCCTACCTGCGGCCCCGTCGCCGCCCTACCTGCGGCCCCGTCGTCGCCCTCCCCTGCAGCGGCCTCGGTGCCTACTCCTACGGCCCCGGCCCCTGCTCCTACGACCCCGACGCCTACTCCTACGGCCCCGGCGCCGCCCTTCCCGGCTCCGACGCCGCCTCCCACCGGCCCCTCCGCCGTCCCTGATCAGGAGCCGCAGCCGCCAAGCCGCCCAGCAGCCGAGCTGCCGGGCCGCCGAGCCGCCCTGCTGCCGAGCCACCCGAGCCGCCGAGCCGCCCTGCCGCCGAGCCACCCGAGCCGCCCAGCAGCCGAGCCGCCCAGCAGCCGAGCCGCCCAGCAGCCGAGCCGCCCAGCAGCCGAGCCGCCCAGCCGCCGAGCAGCCCAGCAGCCGAGCCGCCGAGCCGCCGAACAGCCGAGTCGCCGAGCCGCCCTGCAGCCGAGCCGCCCAGCCGCCGAGTCGCCGAGCCGCCCTGCAGCCGAGCCGCCCGAGCCGCCCTGTCCGGTAAGAGCAGCGCCTCTCTCACAGCACTGCCCTCACCCTACTGTTTGCTCTACTAGTCTACTGCTGTCATGGCTACCCCTAGTGTCCTCGCTTTTGACGCTGAGGGTCGGGCCATTGACTTTGAAGTCTGGATAGATGACCTGCAGCTTTTCTTACAGTGCGACAGGGCAGACGGCCTCTCCCTCTTTGACCTCACTTCTGGTGCCTCTCCTGCCCCCGCTGCTGATGCTGACGCCACTGTTCGCTCACAGTGGGCCACGCGTGATGCTGCTGCACGTCTTGCTGTGCGTCGCCACCTGCCTACCTCTGAGCGTGCGCACTTTAGCCAGTACAAGAGTGCTCAGACCTTGTACGACGCTGTAGTTGCACGCTACTCCTCCCCTGCCACTGCTGCACTGAGCCGCCTCATGCTACCGTACCTCTTCCCTGACCTTGCTGCCTTTCCCACAGTCGCTGACCTCATTACGCACCTCCGCACTAGTGACACTCGCTACCGCGCTGCGCTTCCTGCTGAATTCTGCGCCAAGAACCCCCCCCCCCATGTACATCACCCTCTACTACATAGTCACCCGTCTCCCTGACTCCCTTCGCGTAGTCAGGGACCACTTCCTCTCGGTTTGCCCCACCACTCTCACTGTTGACCTCCTCGAGAAGGCCCTCCTAGCAGCAGAAAAGAGCATAGTCGCTGTAGGAGCCTCTCGTGGTGACCCTCGCACCCCCATCTTTGAGGGGTGTTCCCCCTCCCCTCTTTTGCCCTCTGTTGCCTCTGCTGCTGCGGCCGACCTCGCTGGTTTGGAGTCGGTTGGGGCAGCGTCTACCCCTAGCGGGAGACGCCGCCCTGGCAAGGGCAAGGGGGGCAGGGGCGTTGGAGAAGCTAGCGGGGGCGGTGGAGGCGGCGGTGGGGGCGGTGGAGGGGGTGGGGGTGGCGGTGGGGGTGGTGGCGGGGGTGGAGGTGTCGGTGGCGGCAGTGGAGGCGGAGGCGGCAGCGGCGGTGGCGGAGGGAGCGGAGGTGGCGGCGGTGGAGGAGGAGGCGGCGGAGGAGGTGGAGCTGGTCGGGGTGGCGCTGCGCAGAGGGTCGGCTCCGGTGGTGGTCAGCGCCAGCAGCAGCAGCAGCAGCAGCAGCAGCAGCGCACTCGTGACATCCCCTCCCCTCAGCAGCTCCGTGAGTGGTACACTGCACGCCAAAGGGGTGGGGGTACTGGTCCGTGCACCTACGTCCTACGCACCGGCGACCGCGCGGGTGAGCAGTGCGGGGGTGCGCACTCCACCCAGCGCTGCTTTGGCCGCCTGACGGACACTTGGCGTCACCAGTTCCCTGAGGCCACTGAGATCCCCCGCTGGGGTGAGCTGTCTAGGGCGGGTGTAGCTGTCTTTGACCTTGACTTTGATGCTATTCTTGCTGCCATGTATACTGTGACTATTAGTGATGAGGGTGACTGTTACCGGTGTTTTCCGCCCGACCCGGGCATTGAGACTGCTGCTCTAGGTACTGGTGAGGCTGCTGCTCTAGGTGCTAGCGAGGCTGCTGCTCTAGGTGCGTCTGCTCCCTCAGGTGCTGGTGAGTCTGCTCTCTCAGGTTCTGCGTCGGCTTCGGCCTCCCACACCTTCACCCTTGACTCGGGGGCTTCTCGCTCCTTCTTTCGAGACCGCACCACACTCACGCCGCTTGGCCGGCCAGTTGCGGTCTCTCTGGCAGACCCCTCTGGGGGTCCTGTCCTTGCTCACTTCTCCACTGTCCTCCCGTGTCCGGCGGCCCCCTCTGGCACCCTGTCTGGTCTTTACCTCCCCTCGTTCTCTACGAACTTGGTGAGTGGTGCTGACCTACAGGATGCGGGGGTTCACCAGTTCACTCCTGCGAGTCAGCGGGTGACCCACTGCACGGACGCTCGGACAGGCCGACACCTGGCCACGTTTACACGTCGGCCAGGGTCGAGCCTGTACACACTGACCACTGCGTCTCCTCCAGTCCCTGCGTCTGGTCAGGTAGCTGCGTCGGGTCAGGTGTTTGCTGCAGCGTCCAGGTCTGGTCCTGAGTCTGCCCCCTGCTCGTGTCGCCTCCTGTCTCACGAGACTCTCCTCTGGCACCACCGCCTTGGTCACCCCTCCCTGCTTCGTCTCCGGAGCATGGCCTCCCGTGTCCTTGTCTCTGGTCTTCCCCGGTCCCTCCCTCCCCTTCCTCCGGGGCCTGGCCCTACCTGCGTCCCCTGTGTCGAGGGACGGCAGCGGGCTACCCCTCACTCCTCCCAGTTTCCTCCGACAGAGGCCCCGCTGCAGACGCTTCACATGGACGTGTGGGGCCCGGCCCGCGTCCGTGGACAGGGTCACGAGCGCTACTTCCTGCTGGTGGTTGACGACTACTCGCGTTACACCACAGTCTTCCCCTTGCGCAGCAAGGGTGATGTCACTGAGGTGTTGATCGACTGGATCCGCGCAGCTCGTCTCCAGCTCAGGCGGAGCTTCGGCTCGGACTTTCCTGTTCTGCGTCTGCACTCTGACAGAGGCGGAGAGTTCTCCTCTGGCCTTCTGCGAGCCTACTGTCGTGCACGAGGCATCCGCCAGACCTTTACGCTTCCGGACTCTCCACAGCAAAATGGGATTGCTGAGCGCCGCATTGGCATGGTCATGGACGTCGCCCGTACGTCCATGATGCATGCGGCTGCCCCCCATTTTCTGTGGCCGTTTGCGGTTCGGTACGCGGCGCATCAGATCAACCTTCAGCCCAGGGTCTCCATGCCGGAGACCTCCCCAGCTTTGCTGTGGACGGGGAAGGTTGGCGATGCGTCTGCGTTCCGTGTCTGGGGATCTCGGGCGTTTGTCCGCGACTTGTCTGCGGACAAGCTGTCCCCTCGTGCTGCTCCTTGCGTCTTCCTGGGTTTCCCCCCTGACGCCCCAGGGTGGCAGTTCTACCACCCCACCTCTCGCCGTGTTCTGTCCTCCCAGGACGTCACGTTCGACGAGTCGGTCCCCTACTACCGCCTCTTCCCCTACCGCACTCCGTCCCTCCCCCCGCCACCGCTCTTCCTTGTACCAGGTCCCCCCCCGGTAGACCCCCTCCCCCCTCAGGGTCCTGCCCCTTCAGGTGTGTCCCAGGTAGACGCTGTTGAGCCTGTCGAGGTCGCTGGTGACTCTGGTGCTGCTGAGGGTGCTGAGCCTGGGGGTGCTGACTCTGGGGGTGCTGAGCGTGTGGGTGCTACGCCTGGGGGTGCTGAGTCTGGGGGTGCTGAGTCTGGGGGTACTACGACTGGGGGTGCTGAGCCTGGGGGTACTACGCCTGGAGGTGCTGAGCCTGGGGGTGCTGCGTCTGGGGGTGCTGAGCCTGGGGGTACTACGCCTGGAGGTGCTGAGCTTGGGGGTGCTACGCCTGGTGGTGCTGTGCCTGGCGGTTCTCCGGGTGCTCCTTTTCGCCGGGAGCCACTCTCTCCCCAGGAGCTGCGTGAGTGGTTTGCCCGGCGCTGGAGGCGAGCTGCTGGAGCTGGAGGTGCTGCGGGTACTGGAGGTTCTGTTGCTGCTGAGGGAGCTGGTGCCACGGGTCCCGGAGGTGCTCGTACTGGGAGTACTGGAGCTGCTGGACCTGCGGGTACTTCTGGAGCTGGAGTTGCTGCGGGTGTTGGCGCGGAGGCTACTGCTGTCGGTCCTGGAGGCGGTCCTGCTGGGGGTACTACTGGTGCTGCTGGGGGTTCTGGAGCTGGAGCTGCTACGGGTGCTGGTGCTGTCCCACCTATGTCTGGAGTCGCCGCGCGGCCTCGGCCGTACTTCGTTCCGCTCCTTCAGCAGGTTCTTGGTCTCCCGCCTTCCACTGGTCCTCCTCCTCCCTTAGAGTTTCCACAGCCTGTCCCGTCGCAGTTACAGTTACAGCCGGCCTCCCCACTGCCTGCTCCGTCTCCCTACACTGGTCCTACTGGAGGTCTTGCTGAGCGTCGTGAGCCTGCGTCTCGCCCTGCGTCGCCTGTCCGTGCTGCTCGCACTAGTGGTCGCGGTTCGCGTCAGCGTCCTCCTCCTGTCCCTGGCACGCACCGGATGTCTCTGCGTCTGTCCACTGCTCCTCTGCGTGCCCCTTTGCCTTCTCCTCCTGAGTCCTCTCTTCCTGCTCTTGCCGACCCGGAGTCGGACTCTCTTCGTGCTGCCAGTCCTACTGTCACGCGTCTCCTTGCTACTGTTGTCACTGACCCTTCCTTTGAGTCCACTGCTGCGTCTGCCCTAGTTGCTGAGCTCGTCGACTTTGCTGCTCGCTGTCGCCTAGACTACGTCGCCAGTCTTGTTGCTGAGTCTGAGTCTGTCTGTCCTCCGTCCGTCGGGGGTGAGTGTGCCCTTGGCACGGACGTCCTTGAGGACAGGCAGGAGGAGTTCCAGTGCTTGGCCGCTGCTTCACCTCATCTCGTGTCCGTACTGCTTACCCCTGAGGGAGACCCGGATGCACTTGACATCCCGACTCCGCGCTCTTACGCGGAGGCGATAGAGGGTCCCTACTCCTCTCAGTGGCAGGCAGCTATGGACGCAGAGATGGCTTCCTGGAAGTCCACAGGCACCTACGCTGACGCTGTTCCCCCTCCTGGGGCGAACATCGTCAGTGGCATGTGGATTTTCAGGGTGAAGCGACCGCCGGGTTCTCCGCCTGTCTTCAAGGCGCGTTACGTGGCTCGTGGCTTCAGTCAGCGGCAGGGAGTTGACTACTTCCAGACCTTCTCTCCCACCCCGAAGATGACCACTCTTCGGGTACTGCTGCACGTAGCTGCTCACCGTGACTACGAGCTACACTCTCTTGACTTCAGCACTGCTTTCTTGCAGGGCAGCCTGCACGAGGAGATCTGGCTGCGTCGCCCACCTGGCTTCACTGGGTCTTTTCCTCCTGGCACCCAGTGGAGCCTACGGCGGCCAGTCTACGGTCTCCGCCAGGCACCGCGTGAGTGGGACGACACACTGAGGACTACACTTGCGGCTCTTGGGTTTGCTCCCTCTACTGCCGACCCGTCGCTGTTTCTGCGCACCGACACTTCTTTGCCGCCGTTCTACATCCTCGTGTACGTCGACGACTTGGTCTTTGCCACAGCTGACACTGCAGGACTAGCCCACGTGAAGTCCGAACTGCAGAAGAGACACACGTGCACTGACCTGGGTGAACTGCGCAGCTACCTTGGCTTGCATCACTCGGGACAGAGCACGCCGCACCATTACCCTGACTCAGTCACACATGGTGCAGCAGGTCCTTCAGCGCTTCGGCTTCACGTACTCCTCGCCTCAGGCCACTCCTCTGTCTACTCGCCACTCGCTCTCAGCTCTGCCTTCGGATGAGTCCGTAGAGTCGAGTGGCCCGTACCCAGAGCTTGTTGGCTGCCTCATGTACCTGATGACCTGCACACGACCTGACCTTGCATACCCTCTTAGCATTCTTGCACGCTATGTTGCTCCTGGGAGACACAGACCGGAGCACATGGCTGCAGCGAAGAGGGTGTTGCGCTACTTGTGCAGTACGTCGGGCATGGGGCTTGTGCTTGGAGGGCAGAGTCCAGTGGTCCTTACTGGGCACGCAGACGCTTCTTGGGCTGACGACCAGGCTACGCAGCGGTCGTCACAGGGTTACACCTTCAGCCTTGGTTCCGGCTCTGTTTCGTGGCGGGCTACTCGCTTGTCTTCTGTTCTCGGCTCCAGTTGTGAGGCTGAGATCTACGCAGGAGCCATGGCTGCACAGGAGCTTCGCTGGCTCACCTACCTGCTGACTGACCTCGGAGAGTTGCCTCGTTCTCCTCCAGTGCTGTACGTAGACAACAAGGCCATGCTGGCCTTGTGTCGGGAGCAGCGACTGGAGCACAGAACGAAGCACATTGCTCTCCGCTACTTTCTTGCTCGTGAGCTGCAGCAGCGTGGTCAGCTGCGTCTTGCGTACGTGGCCTCTGAGGCCAACACTGCTGATATCTTCACCAAGGCGCTTGCGCCTTGTGACCATCAGCGCTTCTGTACTCAGCTGGGCCTTGTGCCTACCTTGCCTCACTTGCTCACCTCTTGACCTTGCTTGTACTGTTACATATATATATACCTGCTCTTGCTTGTCTAGCCTTTTTATATATATGTACTCCTGCATGTGAACTGGCCTTGTGGCCTTGAACTTGTGCTCGCAATGTGTGGTGACTTTGTGATCCACCCTGAGCTTGCTTTGCTTTGCTTTGCTTGACTGGTCTTGTGACCCCTTGTTCTCCCCCACTTTGCCTATGGGGGTGTGTCAGAACATTATAGCTCATGCATATTGTGTAGGCTATAGTGGGGTAGTCCATAAGGGGTACAACCCAATTAGGGTTAGTACTTGTACCCAATTCATTCATAGTTCATTCATCCCTTGTTTCTTCTCATCCTGCCCCTCCTGCCGATGCTGACAGCACTGTTCGCTCACAGTGGGCCACACGCGATGCTGCTGCCCGTCTTGCTGTGCGTCGCCACTTACTGACCGCTGAGCGTGCGCATTTTAGTCAGTACAAGAGTGCTAAGACCTTGTACGACGCTGTAGTTGCACGCTACTCTTCCCCTGCCACTGCTGCCCTTAGCCGTCTCATACTGCCGTACCTGTTCCCTGACCTCGCCGCCTTTCCCACAGTCGCTGACCTCATTACGCACCTTCGCACTAGTGACCCTCGCTACCGCGCTGCGCTTCCTGCTGATTTCTGCGCCAAGAATCCCCCCCCCCATGTACATCACCCTCTACTACATAGTCACCCGGCTCCCTGACTCCCTTCGCTCGGTCAGGGACCACTTCCTCTCTCTTTGCCCCACCACACTCACCGTTGACCTCCTCGAGGAGCGCCTCCTGGCAGCAGAGAAGAGTATAGTCGCTGTAGGAGCCTCTCGTGGTGACCCTCGTACCCCCTTCTTTGAGGGGTGCTCCCCCTCCCCCCTCTTGCCCTCTGTTGCCTCTGCTGCTGCGGCCGACCTCGTTGGCCTCGAGTCGGTCGGAGCTGCGTCTGCCCCTAGCGGGAGACGCCGCACCGGCAAGGGCAAGGGGGGCAAGGGCGCTGGAGGAGCTGGCGGGGGCGGTGGAGGTGGCGGTGGAGGCGGTGGAGGGGGTGGGGGTGGTGGTGGGAGTGGTGGCGGGGGTGGAGGCGTCGGTGGCAGCAGTGGGGGCGGAGGAGGCGGCGGCGGTGGCGGTGGGAGCGGAGGAGGCGGAGGTGGCGGAGGCGGCGGAGGTGGCGGCGGCAGCGGTGGAGCTGGTCACGGCTCTGCGCAGAGGGGTGGCTCCGGTGGTGGTCAGCGCCAGCAGCAGCAGCGCACTCGTGAGACCCCGTCCCCCCAGCAGCTTCGTGAGTGGTACGCTGGGTGTCAGCGGGGTGGGGGTGCTGGTCCCTGTACCTACGTCCTTCGTACCGGTGACCGCACTGGTGAGCAGTGCGGGGGCCCGCACTCCACCCAGCGCTGCTTCGGCCGCCTGACGGACGCTTGGCGTCATCAGTTCCCTGACGCCACGGAGATCCCTCGCTGGGGCGAGCTGTCTAGGGCGGGGGTTGCTATCTTTGATCTTGACTATGATGCTATTCTTGCTGCCATGTATGCTGTGTCTACTAGTGATGAGGGTGACTGTTACCTGTGTGTTCCGCCTGACCCGGGCATTGGTGAGGCTGCTGCTCTAGGTGCTGGTGAGGCTGCTGCTCTAGGTGCTAGTGAGTCTGCTGCCCCAGGTGCTGGTGACTCTGCTCTCTCAGGTACCACGTCGGCTCAGGCCTCCCACACCTTCACCCTTGACTCGGGTGCTTCCCGCTCCTTCTTTCGAGACCGCACCACACTCACGCCGCTTAGTCGGCCAGTTGCGGTCTCCCTGGCAGACCCCTCTGGGGGTCCTGTCCTTGCCCACTTCTCCACTGTCTTACCGTGTCCGGCGGCCCCCTTCTGGCACCCTGTCAGGTCTTTACCTCCCCTCGTTCTCTACGCACTTGGTGAGTGGTGCTGATCTACAGGATGGGGGGGTTCACCAGTTCACTCCTGCGAGTCAGCGAGTGACCCACTGCACGTGTGCTCAGACGGGCCGACACTTGGCCACGTTTACCCGTCGGCCGGGGTCGAGCCTGTACACACTGACTACTAGGTCTCCTCCGGTTGCTGCGTCTGGTCAGGTAGCTGCGTCGGGTCAGGTGTCTGCTGCGGCGTCCAGGTCTGGTCCTGAGTCTGCCCCCTGCTCGTGTCGTCTCCTGTCTCACCAGACTCTCCTCTGGCACCACCGCCTTGGTCACCCCTCCCTGCCTCGTCTCCGAGGCATGGCCTCCCGTGTCCTTGTCTCTGGTCTCCCCCGGTCCCTCCCTCCTCTTCCTCCAGGGCCTGCCCCTACCTGCGTTCCTTGCGTCGAGGGGCGGCAGCGCGCTGCTCCTCACTCCTCCGAGTTTCCTCCGACAGAGGCTCCGCTGCAGACGCTTCACATGGACGTGTGGGGCCAAGCCCGCGTCCGTGGACAGGGTCACGAGCGTTACTTCCTGCTGGTGGTGGACGACTACTCGCGTTACACCACAGTCTTCCCCTTGCGCAGCAAGGGTGAGGTCACGGGGGTGTTGATCGACTGGATCCGCGCTGCTCGTCTCCAGCTCAGAGAGAGTTTCGGCTCGGACTTTCCTGTTCTGCGTCTGCACTCCGACAGAGGCGGAGAGTTCTCCTCTGACCTTCTGCGAGCCTTCTGTCGTGCACGAGGCATCCGCCAGACGTTCACGCTTCCGGCCTCTCCACAGCAAAATGGGATTGCTGAGCGCCGCATTGGCATGGTCATGGACGTCGCCCGTACGTCCATGATCCATGCGGCTGCCCCCCATTTTCTGTGGCCGTTCGCGGTTCAGTACGCGGCGCATCAGATCAACCTTCAGCCCCGGGTCTCCATGCCGGAGACCTCCCCTGCTCTGCGGTGGACGGGGAAGGTTGGCGATGCGTCTGCGTTCCGTGTCTGGGGATCTCGGGCGTTTGTCCGCGACTTGTCTGCGGACAAGCTGTCCCCCCGTGCTGTTCCCTGCGTCTTCCTTGGCTTCCCCCCTGACGCGCCAGGTTGGCAGTTTTACCACCCCACCTCGCGCCGTGTTCTGTCCTCTCAGGACGTCACGTTTGACGAGTCGGTTCCCTACTACCGTCTCTTCCCCTACCGCACTGCACCTCTCCCCCCGCCGCCGCTCTTCCTCGCGCCAGGTCCCCCCCCGGTAGACCCCCTCCCCCCTCAAGGTCCTGCCCCCTCAGGTGTGTCCCAGGTAGACGCAGTCGAGCCTGTCGAGGTAGCTGTTGACTCTGGTGCTGCTAGGGGTGCTGAGCCTGGGGGTGCTGACTCTGGGGGTGCTGAGACTGGGGGTGCTGAGTCTGGGGGTGCTGAGCCTGGGGTTGCTGAGCCTGGGGGTGCTGAGCCTGGGGGTGCGGAGCCTGGGGGTGCTGAGCCTGCTCGTGTGGCGTCTGGAGGGACTGGGCCTGGAGGTCCTTCGGGTGCTTCGTCCCGGCGAGAGCTCCTCTCTCCACAGGAGCTGCGCGAGTGGTTTGCTCGGCGCTGGAGCCGTGCTGCTGGAGCTGGAGGTGCTGCCGGTGTTGGAGGTTCTACTGCTGCTGAGGGTGCTGGTGCCGTGGGTCCCAGAGGTGCTCGTCCTGAGGGTCCTGGAGCTGCTGAGTCTGCGGGTGCTCCTGGTGCTGGAGCTGGTGGTGCTGCTGGCGTCGGTGCTGCTGGTGCTGCTGGAGCTGGAGCTGCTGCGTCTTCTGGTGGTCCTAGTGGAGCTAGAGCTGCTGGGGGTGTTGGCGCTGGAGGTGCTACTGGCGCTGGTGCTTCTGAGGGTGCTGGAGGTGCTGGAGTTGGCGCTGCTGGAGCTGGGGGTGCTACGGGTGCTGGTGCTGTTCCTGCTGGTTCTAGTGGCGCTGCGCGGCCGCGGCCGTACTTCGTTCTGCTCCTTGAGCAGGTTCTTGGACTTCCGTCCTCTCTTGGTCCTGCTCCTCTCTTAGAGTGTCCGCCGCCTGTCCAGTCTGAGTCACAGTTACAGCCAGCCTCCCCACTGCCTGCTCCTTCTCCCTACACTGGTCCTACTGGAGGTCTTGCTGAGTGTCGTTAGCCTGCGTCTCGTCCTGCGTCGCTTGTCCGTGCTGCTCGCACTAGTAGTCGTGGTTCGCGTCAGCGTCCTCCCCCTGTCCCCGGCATGCACCGGATGTCTCTGCGTCCTTCCACTGCTCCACTGCGTGCCCCTTTGCCTTCTCCTCCTGAGTCCTCTCTTCCTGCTCTTGCTGACCCAGAGTCGGACTCCCTTCGTGCTGCCAGTCCTACGGTTACGCGTCTCCTTGCTACTGTCGTCACTGACCCTTCCTTTGAGTCCACTGCTGCGTCTGCCTTAGTTGCTGAGCTTGTCGACTTCGCTGCTCGCTGTCGTCTAGACTACGCTGCTAGTCTTGTCGCTGAGTCTGAGTCTGTCTGTCCTCCGTCCGTCGGGGGTGAGTGTGCCCTTGGCACGGACGTCCTTGAGGACAGGCAGGAGGAGTTCCAGTGCTTTGTTGCTGCTTCACCTCATCTCGTGTCCATGCTGCTGGCCCCTGAGGGAGACCCGGATGTACCAGACATCCCGACTCCGCGCTCTTACGCGGAGGCGATAGAGGGTCCCTACTCCTCTCAGTGGCAGGCAGCCATGGACGCAGAGATGGCTTCCTGGAAGTCCGCAGGCACCTACGTCGACGAGGTTCCCCCACCTGGGGCGAACATCGTCAGTGGCATGTGGATTTTCAGGGTGAAGCGGCCCCCGGGTTCTCCGCCTGTCTTCAAGGCGCGTTACGTGGCTCGAGGCTTCAGTCAGCGGCAGGGAGTTGACTACTTTCAGACCTTCTCTCCCACCCCGAAGATGACCACTCTTCGGGTACTGCTGCACATAGCCGCTCAGCGCGACTACGAGCTTCACTCTCTTGACTTCAGCACTGCTTTCCTACAGGGCAGCCTGCACGAGGAGATCTGGCTGCGCCGCCCACCTGGCTTCACTGGGTCTTTTCCTCCTGGCACCCAGTGGAGCCTCCGGCGGCCAGTCTATGGTCTCCGCCAGGCACCTCGTGAGTGGCACGACACACTGAGGACTACAGGGTTTGCTCCTTCTACTGCCGACCCGTCGCTGTTTCTGCGCACCGACACCTCTTTGCCGCCGTTCTACATCCTCGTGTACGTCGACGACTTGGTCTTTGCCACAGCTGACACTGCTGGACTCGCCCACGTGAAGTCCGAGCTGCAGAAGAGACACACGTGCACAGACCTGGGTGAACTGCGCAGCTACCTTGGCTTGCAGATCACCCGGGACAGAGCACAGCGCACCATTACCCTGACTCAGTCACACATGGTGCAGCAGGTCCTTCAGCGCTTCGGCTTCACGTACTCCTCGCCACAGGCCACTCCTCTGTCTACTCGCCACTCGCTCTCAGCTCTGCCTTCGGATGAGTCCGTAGAGCCGAGTGGCCCGTACCCAGAGCTTGTTGGCTGCCTCATGTACCTGATGACCTGCACTCGACCTGACCTTGCATACCCTCTTAGCATCTTGGCACGCTATGTTGCTCCTGGGAGACACCGACCAGAGCACATGGCTACAGCGAAGAGGGTGTTGCGCTACTTGTGCAGTACGTCGGGCATGGGGCTCGTGCTTGGAGGGCGGAGTCCAGTGGTCCTCACTGGTCACGCAGACGCGTCTTGGGTTGACGACTTGGCTACGCAGCGGTCGTCACAGAATTACACCTTCAGCCTTGGTTCCGGTTCTGTTTCGTGGCGGTCTACCCGCTCTTCTTCTGTTCTCAGCTCCAGCTGTGAGGCTGAGATCTACGCAGGGGCCATGGCTGCACAGGAGTTACGCTGGCTCACCTATCTGCTGACTGACCTCGGAGAGCCGCCTCGTTCTCCTCCAGTTCTGTACGTAGACAACAAGGCCATGCTGGCCTTGTGTCGTGAGCACAGACTGGAGCACAGAACGAAGCACATTGCTCTTCGCTACTTCCTTGCTCGTGAGCTGCAGCAGCGTGGTCAGCTGTGACTTGCTTACGTGGCCTCTCAGGCCAACACTGCTGATATCTTCACCTAGGCACTCGCGCCTTGTGATCATCAGCGCTTCTGTACTCTGTTAGGTCTTGTACCTACTTTGCCTCACTTGCTCACTTCTTGACCTTGCTTGTACTTTGACGTATATATACTTGCACTTGCATGTTTAGCTTTATATATATATCTCTGCATTTGAACTGGCCTTGTGGCCCTTGAACTTGTGCTCAGAATGTGTGGTGACGTTTTGATCCACCCTGAGCTTGCTGTGCTTTGCTTGACTGGTCTTGTGACCCCTTGTTCTCCCCCACTTTGCCTATGGGGGTGTGTCAAACTTATATGCTATAGTCTTTCTAGGCTGTAGTGGGGTAGACAGTATGGGGTACAGCTTTCTAGGGTTTCATATTTGTACCCAACTCATTTCCTAGTTCATCATTCATTCCTCATTTCTTCACACAAACTCCGCCCCGCAAGGCTTCTCCCTTGACACAAAATGGCTCAACTCCCAAGACTCCCTGTCCCAGCGATGAAGCAATTCTCTCTGCGCAATCAAGGTTTCTGAGCATATCAAAAATAAAGACAAGTGTGTGCTTTGACGGCAGAGACTTCTATACTTGGAGCTTCGAGCTGGAGCTGCTGTTGCAAAACGCGCAGATTTTTCACTACTTCGACGGGAGCTACTCGGGACCTACGGAGGACACTGACGACGCACGAACCAAGTACTACAACGAATCCTTGATGGCGTACGGGGTTCTTTTGCGGAATATGTCGCCGACGGAGCAATTGAGCATTCGCTCATACAAAACCTCGTCTGCTCCAGCCCTCAACGCCTGGCGTCACCTGAACGGTGTGTATCAACCAAAGGACTCAGTGTCGTCGAGCCGCCTGCTCTAGCAGTTACTGGAGACAAAAATGGCACCAGGAGAGAAGGCCAACAGTTACCTGAATCGCTGTCGGAGCTTACGCGATCAGATCGCGAAACTTGGGAGCACAATCTCTGAGGAGATCTTCGTGAACATCGTGCTCCAAGGGCTCGGCCCGGAGTGGCGGCCATGTAAGGCGCTTCTCCGACAGCAGGGGGTCATCTCGGAGGCCGCCCTTTGTGCCGCCCTTCTCGTCAAACAACGGGATATGGATCAGCAGCGACCAGCGCCACGACGAGAACGAGAACGGCTCGCCTTCTACGCCGACAACAACGAAGAGCAAAGACCGCGGCGCCTCTACTGCAAAATCTGCAAAAACTTTGGGCACTTCGCTGATCGATGCAAGTACCGATCTCGCCCTCGCCAGACCAATCCGAGCAACTGGTCCGGCCGACAAGACGCACGAGGCGACGTGCGTCCAGCCCAGGGGTATCAACCCCAACCCACGCGCAATCTGAACTCAACAGTTCAGCATCAGCAGCAGCAACCATCATCGACTGCCCCAGCCCGCAACGTCATGAGCAACATGGCCATGATGAGCGAGTCGCGTCGTCGCCGAGAACGCTCACCCTCACCTGAGCCAGCACCGCACCCCATCGACGCGTTCACCAACAACAACCCGTTCAGTTCGCGTCGCGATTTCACCGACGACGACGGCCAGGACTGGAATCTTCCAGTCCTGCTGCTTGAGAGTCCCCCGCACGTACTTGATATGCGGGTGGTGCCACTCGATTGGCTCTCGCGCGAGCAATTCCTGAAGTACGACACCCCGCACATCGTCACGCCGCGACTGGCGCTGCTCGCACGTGACGACAACAAGCGCTACAACACTTGGTACCTGGACAGCTGTTGCGGCCAGCATATGGTGGGCTCCGAGCGTTACATATCCAACGCCGTCCCCACCCCCACAGTCACCCACGTCACCGTGGCCAACAACACACGCCTGCGTGCAAGGCATTGTCGTGCTCAAAGCACGCGAGAGCCGCACGCACATCACACTCAACGATGTGCTGATCATGCAGAACCTGCGCTTCAACCTTCTGTCCGCCGCACAGCTCATGGACTGCGGCGTCGACCTCAGCACGGACCGCGAGACACGCGACATCCTGCTGCACTACGAATCGCGAGACTTCCCCCGCAGGCAGATCGGACGAGCACACTCCGAAAATGGAGTGTATGTCCTGGATTTCGATATTCCCGACTGCAGCGGTGACTCGCACGAGTTAATCGATCTCGTGCCACTGCGATTCGAGCACATCCACCTCAGGGATTGGAAACACCCTGATGGCAGACCGTGGGTGCCACATCATACCCACCCATGCGAAATGGCGCTGCACGACCCTGACGCAGACGGCATCTGCAGGGACTGTCACTCGCCAACGGCGTCAACTAGCGCCATCGCCGGTCGCGGACTCGCCGCCATCGCCGAAGCCGAACGACATGCGCCACCAGAGGAAGGCATGTCACAACAGGAGCTTGAAGTCACCACGCACGGTGTGTTCGGCATGCCGGAACACCCTCTTATCGGACCTCCCTCCCAACACCTACAAGGGATGCTGCATGGGACTGGTGTCGGATCTTTTGATGCACATGGCATGCCACGACCCTACACCCGCGAGAAATTCTCGGAACTTTACCCTCATCAACGCGACCCGTCGAAGCCACTTACTATGGCACAGGAAGAAGAACTGGCGCGCCGCGAAGCCGAAGAGCTTCGCCAACAAAGTCTCGCCGAAGCTCGCGGGACATTCACTTGGGGCGCATGGGGGGCCGAAGCGGAAGAAAGCGCCTCCAATGAAGGAGGGTGGGGAAGCGTCGGAGGATGGGGAACGAGTGACACCGGCGGAACCTGGGCTAGCGCAAGCGGAGAATGGGGCGCCGCAACTGGCGCCGACAATAGCGGCTGGGGAACTTTCTGCGAAGAACAAAAGGGGGGAGAAGGTGAAGCAAAAGAAACTGAGGCAACATCTGCAGTTGTTCCTCTTGGTCGTCCCCCGCACCGCACTCCACTCGCACTACCTCCTCTTGACAACCCACCGTACCGCGATCCATGGGACACCATCGACTGGGGCAACGAGCCGTCAACGCCATGACGCACTGCCTACGGACCCGCTCTCGAACCACGAGAACCCACATTCGTTCCCGGAACCATCCCTGGAACCAACATTCCGCTCTCTGAGATCCGTGGCAGAATTCTTGGCGCTGATGTTGACTACCGCTGATGACGAAGAAGAGACAGCAGCGGAACCTGCCCCCGTGCCCGACGAAGACCCCGAAGAAGCTCGCGCGCGCTACTTGCGCACCTCCGGCTTTCGCGCTGACGATGCACTCTGGCATCAGCGCCTCGGACATCCTTCACGCGCGACGCTGAAAAACTGCATCGACGCAGGCGTCTTCGCTCCAGCAGCACTCCTGCGCCCAGATGGCACTGAAGTAAGGGGCGCAACACACCCTCGTAACTGCACCGTCTGTCCCGAAGCCGCACTGAGCCACCAACCGTTCCCGCTGCTCGAACCAGGGACAAAACCGCTACCCCAAGTTGCACAAAGTGTACAGCGATTTCCTGAACGTGGGGTACTGCGTGTGAAGAAATGAGGAAGGAATGAATGAACTAGCAAGCAGGTGGGTACAAGTAGGAAAACCTAAAAGTGTTGTACCCCATATTGTCTACCCCACTACAGCCTACACAGACTATAGCATATGAGTTTGACACACCCCCATAGGCAAAGTGGGGGAGAACAAGAGGTCACAAGACCAGTCAAGCAAAGCAAAGCAAGCTCAGGGTGGATCACAACGTCACCACACAGTCCGAGCACAAGAGCAAGGCCACAAGGCCAGTTCACATGCAAGATCATATATAAAGGTAAACAAGCAAGTGCAGGTATAGAAAGATCACAGTACAAGCAAGGTCAAGAAGTGAGCAAGTGAGGCCAAGTAGGCACAAGACCTAGCATCGTACAGAAGCGCTGATGATCACAAGGCGGAAGTGCCTTGGTAAAGATATCAGCAGTGTTGGCCTCAGAGGCCACGTAAGCAAGGCGCAGCTGACCACGCTGCTGCAGCTCACGAGCAAGGAAGTAGCGAAGAGCAATGTGCTTCGTTCTGTGCTCCAGTCTGTGCTCCCGACACAAGGCCAGCATGGCCTTGTTGTCTACGTACAGAACTGGAGGAGAACGAGGCGGCTCTCCTAGGTCAGTCAGCAGGTAGGTGAGCCAGCGTAGCTCCTGTGCAGCCATGGCCCCCGCGTAGATCTCAGCCTCACAGCTGGAGCCAAGAACAGAAGACGAGCGAGTAGACCGCCACGAAACAGAGCCGGAACCAAGGCTGAAGTTGTAACCCTGTGACGACCGCTGCGTAGCCTGGTCGTCAGCCCAAGAAGCGTCTGCGTGACCTGTGAGGACCACTGAATGTCGCCCTCCAAGCACTAGCCCCATGCCCGACGTACTGCACAAGTAGCGCAACACCCTCTTCGCTGCAGCCATGTGCTCTGGTCGGTGTCTCCCAGGAGCAACATAGCGTGCCAAGATGCTAAGAGGGTATGCAAGGTCAGGTCGTGTGCAGGTCATCAGGTACATGAGGCAGCCAACAAGCTCTGGGTACGGGCCACTCGGCTCTACGGACTCATCCGAAGGCAGAGCTGAGAGCGAGTGGCGAGTAGACAGAGGAGTGGCCTGAGGCGAGGAGTACGTGAAGTCGAAGCGCTGAAGGACCTGCTGCACCATGTGTGACTGAGTCAGGGTAATGGTGCGCTGTGCTCTGTCCCAGGTGATCTGCAAGCCAAGGTAGCTGCGCAGTTCACCCAGGTCTGTGCACGTGTGTCTCTTCTGCAGCTCGGACTTAACGTGGGCGAGTCCAGCAGTGTCAGCAGTGGCAAAGACCAAGTCGTCGACGTACACGAGGATGTAGAACGGCGGCAAAGAGGTGTCGGTGCGCAGAAACAGCGACGGGTCGGCAGTAGACGGAGCAAACCCAAGAGCCGCAAGTGTAGTCCTCAGTGTGTCGTGCCACTCACGGGGCGCCTGGCGGAGACCGTGGACTGGCTGCCGGAGGCTCCACTGGGTACCAGGAGGAAACGACCCAGTGAAGCCAGGTGGGCGGCGCAGCCAGATCTCCTCGTGCAGGCTGCCCTGCAGGAAAGCTGTGCTGAAGTCAAGAGAGTGAAGCTCGTAGTCGCGCTGAGCGGCTATGTGCAGCAGCACCCGAAGAGTGGTCATCTTCGGGGTGGGAGAGAAGGTCTGAAAGTAGTCAACTCCCTGCCGCTGACTGAAGCCTCGAGCCACGTAACGCGCCTTGAAGACAGGCGGAGAACCCGGCGGCCGCTTCACCCTGAAAATCCACATGCCACTGACGATGTTCGCCCCAGGTGGGGGAACCTCGTCGACGTAGGTGCCTGTGGACTTCCAGGAAGCCATCTCTGCGTCCATGGCTGACTGCCACTGTGAGGAGTAGGGACCCTCGATCGCCTCAGCGTACGATCGAGGAGTCGGGATGTCTGGTGTATCCGGGTCTCCCTCAGGGGCAATCAGCGTGGACACGAGATGAGGCAAAGCAGCAGCAAAACACTGGAACTCCTCCTGCCTGTCCTCAAGGACGTCCGTGCTAAGAGCACACTCACCCCCGACGGACGGAGGACAGACAGACTCAGACTCAGCAACGAGACTAGCGGCGTAGTCCAGACGACAGCGAGCAGCAAAGTCGACAAGCTCAGCAACTAAGGCAGACGCAGCAGTGGACTCAAAGGAAGGGTCAGTGACAACAGTGGCCAGGAGACGCGTGACAGTAGGACTGGCAGCACGAAGAGAGTCAGACTCCGGGTCAGCAAGAACAGGAAGAGAGGACTCTGGAGGAGACGGCAACGGGACACGCAGAGGAGCAGTGGAAGGACGCAGTGCCATCTGGTGTGTGCCTGGGACCGCAGGAGGACGCGGACGCGGAGCACGACCACTAGTGCGAGCAGCACGAACAGGCGACGCAGGACGAGACGCAGGCTCACGACGCTCAGCAAGACCTCCAGTAGGACCAGTGTAGGGAGAAGGAGCAGGTAGGGGGGAGGCGGGCTGTAACTGTGACCACGACTGGACAGGCTGTGGACACTCTAAGGGAGGAGCAGGACCAGTAGAGGGCGCGAGACCAAGAACCTGCTCAAGGAGCGGAACGAAGTACGGCCTCGGCCGCGTAGCGCCTCCAGAACCAGCAGGGACAGCACCAGTACCCCCAGCGGCAGCACCAGCGCCAGCAGCACCTCCAGTTCCAACAGCGCCAACTCCAGCACCCTCAGAAGCACCAGCGCCAGCACAACCACCAGCGCCAACACCCCCAGCAGCTCCAGCTCCAGCAGCTCCAGCAGCTCCAGCAGCACCAACTCCAGCAGGACCGTCAGCTCCAGTACCGCCAGCAGCTCCAGCAGTACCTCCAGCAGGACTAACTCCAGCAGCCCCAGTAGCACCCCCAGTCCCAGCAGCTCCAGTACCACCAGTACGAGCACCTCCAGGACCAGCAGCAACAGTAGTACCTCCAGCTCCAGCAGCACGGCTCCAGCGCCGGGCAAACCACTCGCGCAGCTCCTGCGGAGAGAGTAGCTCCCGCCTCGACGAAGCACCGCCAGAGGCCACACGAGCAGACCCAGCACCCCCAGGCTCCGCACCCCCAGGCTCCAAACCCCCAGGCTCAGCACCCCCAGGCTCAGCACCCCCAGGCTCAGCACCCCCAGGCTCAGCACCCCCAGACTCAGCACCCCCAGGCTCAGCACCCCCAGGCTCAGCACCCCTAGACTCAGCACCCCCAGGCTCCGCACCCCCAGGCTCAGCACCCCAAGACCCGGCACCCGCAGGCTCAGCGCCCCTAGCAGCACCAGAGTCAACAGCTACCTCGACAGGCTCGACTGCGTCTACCTGGGACACACCTGACGGGGCAGGACCCTGAGGGGGGAGAGGGTCTACCGGGGGAGGACCTGGCGCAAGGAAGAGCGGCGGCGGGGGGAGGGGCGCAGTGCGGTAGGGGAAGAGGCGGTAGTAAGGCACCGACTCGTCAAAGGTGACGTCCTGGGAGGACAGAACACGGCGCGAGGTGGGGTGGTAAAACTGCCAACCAGGCGCGTCAGAGGGGAAGCCAAGGAAGACGCAGGGAACAGCACGGGGGGACAGCTTGTCCGCAGACAAGTCGCGGACAAACGCCCGAGATCCCCAGACCCGAAACGCAGACGCATCGCCAACCTTCCCCGTCCACCGCAAGGTGGGGGAGGTCTCTGGCAAGGAGACCCCGGGCTGAAGGTTGAGCTGATGCGCTGCGTACTGAACCGCAAACGGCGACAGAAAATGGGGAGCAGCCGCATGGATCATGGACGTAAGAGCGACGTCCATGACCATGCCAATGCGGCGCTCAGCAATCCCATTTTGCTGTGGAGAGGCCGGAAGCGTGAAGGTCTGGCGGATGCCCTGTGCACGACAGAAGGCTCCCAGACGGGCAGAGGAAAACTCCCCGCCTCTGTCAGAGTGCAGACGCAGAACAGGAAAGTCCGAGCCGAAGCTCTGCCTGAGCTGGAGACGAGCTGCGCGGATCCAGTCGATCAACACCTCAGTGACGTCACCCTTGCTGCGCAAGGGGAACACCGTGGTGTAACGCGAGTAGTCGTCAACCACCAACAGGAAGTAACGCTCGTGACCCTGGCCACGGACGCGGGCGGGGCCCCACACGTCCATGTGAAGAGTCTGCAGGGGAGCCTCTGTCGGAGGAAACTCGGAGGAGTGAGGGGCGGCGCGCTGCCGCCCCTCGACGCAGGTAACGCAGGTAGGGGCAGGCCCCGGAGGGAGGGGAGGGAGGGACCGGGGGAAGACCAGAGACAAGGACACGGGAGGCCATGCCTCGGAGACGAGGCAGGGAGGGGTGGCCAAGGCGGTGGTGCCAAAGGAGAGTCTGGTGGGACAGGAGACGACACGAGCAGGGAGCAGACTCAGGACCAGACCTGGACGCTGCAGCAAACACCTGACTCGACGCAGCTACCTGACCAGACGCAGCAACCGGAGGAGACTCAGTAGTCAGTTTGTACAGGCTCGACCCCGGTCGACGGGTAAACGTGGCCAAGTGTCGGCCCGTCCGAGCACACGTACAGTGGGTCACCCGCTGACTCGCAGGAGTGAACTGGTCAACCCCCCGATCCTGTAGATCAGCACCACTCACCAATTTCGTAGAGAACGAGGGGAGGTAGAGACCTGACAGGGTGCCAGAGGGGGCTGCCGGACACGGTAAGACAGTGGAGAAGCTAGCAAGGACAGGACCCCCAGAGGGGTCCGCCAGGGAGACCGCAACCGGCCGACTAAGCGGCGTAAGCGTGGTGCGGTCTCGAAAGAAGGAGCGGGAAGCACCCGAGTCAAGGGTGAAGGTGTGTAAGGCCTGAGCCGACGTGGTACCTGAGAGAGCAGATTCACCAGCACCTGGGGCAGCAGACGCACTAGCACCTAGAGCAGCAGCCTCACCAGCACCTAGAGCAGCAGCCTCAATGCCCGGGTCAGGCGGAACACACAGGTAACAGTCACCCTCATCACTAGTAGACACAGCTTACATGGCAGCAAGAATAGCATCATAGTCAAGATCATAGATAGCAACCCCCGCCCTAGACAGCTCTCCCCAGCGAGGGATCTCAGTGGCGTCAGGGAACTGGTGACGCCAAGCGTCCGTCAGGCCGCCGAAGCAGCGCTGGGTGGAGTGCGAGCCCCCGCACTGCTCACCAGCGCGGTCGCCAGTACGGAGGACGTAGGTACAGGGACCAGTACCCCCACCTCGCTGATGCCCAGCGTACCACTCACGAAGCTGCTGGGGGGACGGGGTCTCACGAGTGCGCTGCTGCTGCTGGCGCTGACCACCACCGGAGCCACTCCTCTGTGCAGAGCCGCGACCAGCTCCACCGCCGCCGCCGCCGCCGCCGCCTCCGCCGCCTCCGCTCCCACCGCCACCGCCGCCGCCTCCTCCGCCTCCACTGCTGCCACCGACACCTCCACCCCCGCCACCACTCCCACCACCACCCCCACCCCCTCCACTGCCTCCACCGCCACCTCCACCGCCCCCGCCAGCCCCTCCAGCGCCCTTGCCCCCCTTGCCCTTGCCTGTGCGGCGTCTCCCGCTAGGGGCAGACGCAGCGCCGAGCGACTCGAAACCAACGAGGTCGGCCGCAGCAGCAGAAGCAACAGAGGGCAAGAGGGGGGAGGGGGAACACCCCTCAAAGACGGGGGTACGAGGGTCACCACGAGAGGCTCCTACAGCGACTATGCTCTTCTCTGCTGCCAGGAGGCGCTCCTCGAGGAGGTCAACGGTGAGTGTGGTGGGGCAAACTGAGAGGAAGTGGTCCCTGACTAAGCGAAGGGAGTCAGGGAGCCGGGTGACTATGTAGTAGAGGGTGATGTACATGGGAGGGGGGTTCTTGGCGCAGAACTCAGCAGGAAGCGCAGCGCGGTAGCGGGTGTCACTAGTACGAAGGTGCGTAATGAGGTCAGCGACTGTGGGAAAGGCGGCTAGGTCAGGGAACAGGTACGGCAGCATGAGGCGGCTAAGGGCAGCAGTGGCAGGGGAAGAGTAGCGTGCAATGACAGCGTCGTACAAGGTCTTAGCACTCTTGTACTGACTAAAGTGCGCGCGCTCAGTGGACGGCAAGTGACTACGCACAGCAAGACGGGCAGCAGCATCGCGTGTGGCCCACTGTGAGCGAACAGTGCTGTCAGCATCAGCAGCAGGGGCAGGAGAGGCGCCAGAGGTGAGATCGAACAGTGAGAGACCGTCTTTCCTATCGCACTGTAGGAAAAGCTGCAGATCATCGACCCAGCATATGAGTTTGACACTGCGGAGTCGACGACGAGATATACACGCTTACCTTCGTCGACGCCGGAACGCGCTATGTGTGGGTCGCAAACTTTGAAACACGTGACAGAGCTTATGAGGTGTTCCGCCTCCGGCTTGCGCACGCACAACGGCAATCCGGGAAGAAGCTGAAAATCTGGCAATCCGACGGCGCAAAGGAGTTCAGGAGCAATCAGCTGCAGGGTTACCTCGCGCAAAAGGGGATCAAACACCATATCTCCCTCCCTTACGCACACCAACAGCAGGGCGTAGCTGAGCGGACGAACCGCACACTAATGACGAAGGTGCGGGCGCTAATGAAGCAGTCAAAGCTACCGACGACTTACTGGACCTACGCAATGCACCACGCTGTGCGGGTGCACAACCTGCTTTCATCCACCGCCATCACCGGCAATCTGTCCCCACATGTGAAGTGGATCGCGACCAAGGGAGACACCTCCATGCTCCGCGTGTGGGGGTGCATGGTCCAATACCGCCCGCCAACGTCAACCATCGGCAAATTCGCCAGCCGCGCACGATGGGGCATTCACCTCGGCATCAGCCACGAGCACAAGGCGTGGATCGTGCTGGATCTGCTCAGTCAGAAGACCACCCACGCTCGCGACGTGATCTTCTACGAACGCCTCTTCCTCGACCAGTTCCGCCACGACGAGCAGATGGATGCGAACCGCGTTTACGCAAACAACGGGCACAGCTATGCAACGCCCGAGGACGAAGCTGCGGCAGCAATCCTGGAGCAAGACACCAGGGGCGAATTCACATGGAGAAGAGATCGCAGCGGCGACGACGACGATGACGACAATTCCTCTGGAAGAGGAATGGGCGGAACAGGCGGAAGCGGCAGTGGCGCAGCACCACCTGCACCACCTGAACTAGAGAGCGACGACGACGATGTGCAGTAAGTCATTCCGCAACGTCGTCACGACAGCACCGTCTTAGGATTGCAGCTGCTCGGGCTTCACACCGCAACCTCAAAGGAGCCACGTGTGATCGAGCCACGAAACCCACGCCAAGCCCTCACTGGACCTCACAGCAAAGAATGGCGAGAGGCGATGGACGCAGAAATCAAGGCGCTCGAATCCCGAGACACCTGGGTGCTAGTCGATCGTGCGGCAATCAAAGGCGCAAGAGTCCTCTCAGGCAAATGGGTCTTTCGGGTGAAGACCGCAGCGGACGGAACGATCGAACGCTTCAAGGCGCGCTGGGTGGTACGGGGATACGACCAGAGGCATGGCATCGACTTCGACCAGACGTTCGCCCCAGTCAGCCGCCACACCTCCGTCCGAATCCTGCTCACCATCGTAGCGGCAAGGCATCTACCTCTCCGCCAGATCGACGTCAAGAATGTGTTCCTGTATGCATTAGTGGACGCCGTGATTTACGTGGAACAGCCGCACACATACGGCGAAGGGGACTCGCGCGTATGCCAGCTGCGCAAGTCCCTGTACCGGATAAAGCAGGCACCAAGGCTTTGGCAGCAGTATCTGCACAACAACCTGCTTGAAATCGAGTTCAAGCAAATGCCGCACGACCCAGGAATGTACCGCCGCGATTTCCGCAGCGAATACATTCTCCTCACGGTCTACGTCGACGACCTGCTTTACACGGGCTCAAGTAACGAGTTACTCGAGTAGTTCGAGAACACCCTGGCGAAGCGCGTCGACATTACGTGCAACCACGAGGTGAAGCAGTTCCTAGGCCTCAACATCTCCTACACACCTGAGGCCATTCACCTCTCAGCGGCCAAGTACGCAGAGGAGTTGGGGAAACGGTTCAACATCTCGCCTGCACCGCTCTCAACTCCCTATCAAACTCCGGGACCGAACCACAAACCTGACAACAAAGCCCTGTCCCCTGCTGGAGTTCAGACTTACCAACAGCAGTTGGGATGCCTGCTCTTTGCCTCTGTCACATGCAGGCCTGACCTTTCCTACATCGCAAGTCAGCTGGCCCATTACTCACGCAAGCCAACGGCTGAAAATCTTCTGGACCTGCAGCACGCCCTAAGGTTCTTCGTTTCAACGCCCAAGATTGGGTTGTGCTACTCGACCGCACCAACCGCATCCTTCAACCTAATCGGCTACGTGGACGCAGATCACGCAGCAGATCCCGACAATCGACGGTCCATGACTGGCTTCCTGTTCCGACTCGAACCGACGGGACCAATCTCCTGGAACTCACAGAAGCAGGAGCTGGTTGCCTTGTCATCAGCCGAAGCGGAATTAATCGCAGCAACCGCAGCAGTTCGCGAAGGCCTCTACCTACAGGAACTTTTGCAGGAAGCGAAAATTCCAGCCTCGCCTACCTTTCGCCTCCACTGCGACAACCAGAGCGCAATTCGCATTGCGAACAAACCTGGTTTCGTCAACTGCACCAAGCACATTGCGCTGCGGTACTTCTTCGTGAAGGACGAAGTAGACAAGGGCAAGGTTGACCTGACCTATTGCCCGACCGGTGACATGGCAGCAGATTTCCTCACAAAGCGACTGTCACGCCAGCAGTACCAACACTACTCCGAACTCAGCGGCGTGGTCAAGCATGTCAAGTCGAGCTACGGCCAGGAGTGAAGGGGGGTGTTACAAATAGCAACAAATGAAGATCACAATGCACTCCCGACCGCAGCTTAAGAAGCATGCAGTATCGAGAACGAATGCGAAAAGTCAGAGTTGACTCGAACCGACGGTTGATGCATCCGGACCGTCGGAGCAGACGACATCGGACAGCTGCATGCAGGATGATCTTGGCGGGAACAGTTTCGCAACTGCACGCGCCGGACAGTTGAATTCGAATTAGGGAATGTACCCCTTAGAGTACGTGGCTAGCTAGGATGGTTCAGATCCCCTTGTACTTATATTTATATCGTTGTATTTGCATGTTTTTATTATCTCAAGCATTTTACATTCACTCTGCTATTGAGGTCACGGGCCCACCAGTCTAAAGTGTGCGAACCTTCCTGAGGTGATCGTGGCAACGGTCATCTTTTGATCGCAACAGATCTCGACAGAAGTGATTATAACAGCGCGATACAAGGGTTTATACAGGAATACAATGAACGCGAAAGGTCCAAGCTAGCCATGTACTCCAAGGGGGTACATTCCCATCAAGGCTGATTCAGATCAAGGAAAACAACCGTCAAGTTTGGTAAATGCACGCGGTACAGTAACAGTGAATACATTTCCCTTCATCGCTCTTGCATTTCAAAAATTTCCTGCTTTCAACCGTCTTTGATGATTGTCTGGCGCTCAGTCTTCGCCCTCATTGCAGTCATTTTCGCGCCGAGCTAATATTTGGTTACTTCACATATGTTCACCAGCAATTCCACATCGTAACACAGATGAATCGTGAAAGAAAAATTGAATCATCTGATGTGTATAGCCTGCAAAAACAATCAATAAAATGAGTGATTTTGTGATTTTTTTTCCTTTTGATCTCATCACTAAAAAAGCCTTGTCATCCCCCATATATAATCTCACACATAAATTAAAGTCATATCATAAGAATGTCTGAAGTCAGAGGTGCAATAGCATATTAGTCATAGCTTTTGTAACTCCTAACAGAGACTGAGGTCACGGTTCTGGGCGAAGCTTGGACACCATCAACCAATTTTTTCCCTCAGTGACGTGTAAACACACTCGATCATTGGTCACCGCACAAGTTGCGAGAAATCTTGGAGCATGGCAGCCAATCAGGCGTGTTCATTGATACCAAAGTGTCCACACTTCAGATGGTGTCCAGACTTCAGAACCGTGATCTGACACCGCGCTGGCGAAATCCTCGATTGGCAGTTTTGGGACCGCGACTGCACGTCCGTACTCATGCCAGTGTGGTTGGGCGAATGTCCAACGTGATTGACCTTCTCGAAGCGAATTCACAACGAACGAAAAGTCCGAACGAATGATAAGTTGAATCAGTGGGGCGAGCCGCTCCGGCTGCTGCTGCTGCATGCCGGACCGCATCCCGCCACATTGCGATGCGATGCGAGTGGCACTGTAGTGGTCAGGTCAATGGTGGCAGTCAGAGGTGGTGGTGGGTGGGAGGGGAAATGAAGGATTGTACAAGGAGCCTCTGCGTCTGCGGCAAATGAGGGACTGGGGGAAAACACCTTCACCTCTCCCAACCCCCCTGTATTCTCGTCACTGGCCTACGCCGCCAGATGCCGTTTCGTAACTGGCATGACATAAGCCTGGATTCTGTGACGCGTTACCAAGTCTCCGAGAGTTGTCTAAGGATAGCAGTTCTAAATCGCCGGCCGCAGCAGTCAAGTAGGAATAGGTAGGGTTAGCCAATCATACGCTGCCACATTCTTGCAAGCCTTTCAACTGGCTAAGCACAGCAGCAAGCGATCCCTGAGACGGATGAGAGTGCTTTCGAGACGTCTCCAAAGACGGTTCAGCAGCTACCACCTTTCCGTAGGCGATTTTTAGTGCTGGCACCCAGAGGAAGTCATCCCCTATCCATCAAATCAGACGGTTTCCAGCAGCAACAGGAGCAGTACTACTAGTAGGCGTACTTATCCGTCAAGCACTAGGTACGTGCAGTCTAGATCAGACAATGTTGCCGGTAGCTAGCAGCCTGCGCGCACGCCCCAGCGGAAGACGACTCAGCAGTTACTTCTCCTAAACGGAATCAGTCCCCGCGGAATCGACGATTGCGTTCTTTCGAGGGTGTAGTAGTAATTTTGTGGATCTAGCATTTCAGTAAGGAACAATCGTTGAATCTACTTTGCAAATTCGAAGTAATACTGGCGGCCCCGTCAATAAGCGGGAAGAATCCCCTCTCTCATATTTTTTTGTTTTTTTCTGACGCCACGTGTCCAACGAATTTAGGCTTGTAGCGGGCTTCAATGATGCCTCCGCCGGCAGCACGTGTCGGGCACAAGCAGGCCGTCGTGTCGCTGCCGCGGTCCTCACGGTTTCCCTTGCTGCCGATTATCCTGCTTCTCGCTCTCGGTACCGTGCTTCTCGCGCGCTGGCCGGTCCTGCGCGGCCACGTGACGGGCGATTCGAGGATCGACGCGGTGGATTTGATTATGGTCGGTCGAAGCTGGGCTTCTAACAAGGATGAAATCTATGTACTTGAGAAGGGAAAGCATGGTGTAGCTGGCATTAGCGGGGCGGATGGTAAAGGAGGAGAGACAACTGAACGGATAGAGTGGGCGCGGAAAGAGAGCGGATGGGCGGAAGTGGAGGGGGAATTGCTGCGGAATGGGGAAAATTTCGACAGCCGCAGGGATTCGGAGGAAGCGGAACGAGTGGGGGAGTTATCACAAGAGGGAAAGGGGGAGATGGCGGGAAGCGAGAATGGGGAAGATGGCGGATCTGCGGAAAGGGAAGGGAGAGAAGCGGGGCGGAGAACGAGGGAGGGACGGCGACGGGGGACGACGAGAGAGGAGGGGGGAAGGGAGGTGACGGGTCGGGGGGGCGCGCGGAGCGACGAGACGGCGGAAGAAGGGTTTGCGGACGCGAAGATGCGCGGAAATAACGAGGGCACTTTAGAGAGCAGCGACGAGAGTAGCGAGGAGAGAGGCGACGAGAGAAGCGTGGCAGAGTCGAGAGAATCCGAAGAGACGAAGGAGAACGGGAAAAAACGGAGGAAGGGGAAGAAGAAGCGGCAGAGGCGATGTCGGGAACTCGGTGTGCCCTGCTCCTCGCGTATGTCGAAGAAGGATCGAGTGAAGCAGTCGCTCGAGGCGCTGACCCTCCCGATTGGCGGGCGGATTCTTTCGCCGTTAGATTCGCCGGAGATTCAGAAGCTGTTGGAGCCGCGGGGTAGGGTGTTGCTGCCGGGAAGCGGCCGTTCGAAGTGGTGGGAGACGCGATGGCTGCCGGTTAGCGTCAGAATTATTTCGATCCGAACGGCCGGTACCTTTTCGTCACCGGCCACCGGGATTTCTGCGCGGGAATTCGGCATTTCCATCGCAGCTTGTCGTGCAGAATCGCAGAAGCGGCGGTTCTGAATCGCACGCTCGTACTCGATATGGGGTTGTGCATTAATGGACTGCACAACGAGGGAAATTTCAAAGTTAACCCCATCCATGTCTACTATGACCTTGCATCTCTCAGGTAATATTCGTGAGTGTTACAATCACCTCTGCTTCTACGCGCGACCTTATAGCAAGAATAAACCAACCTCTCATGAACCTTCCGAACTATCTCGTATCTTGTAACGCCCTAACGGTTCCCCCATCCCCCACTCTCACTCACACTCACACTCCTCCCTCATGCCCTCCTACGTTTTCGCCCATAACCTTCACGCCGCATCCGGTTCTCCTTCTCCCTACCCCACCCCCTCCCCCGTTTTCCATCCCCCTCCTCCGTCTCTCTCTCCGCCCCCTCCCCCACCCCCGATTCCCCGTTTCCCCCCCAGCGCCGTCCGCTTTACCCCCCTGCAGGGCTTTCTAGAGGAGGCGGAGAAATGGCATGCGGAGCTGGGGAGGCGGATCGGGGGAGGAGATGGGCGGGAGGCGGAAGGAGCAGACAGCGGAGCGGAAGGAGAAGCGGAAGGTGGGGCACGCGTGGAAGCAGAGGGGGGAGCGGCAGGCGGGAAAGCAGCGGAGGAAGGTTCGTTGCGGTTTCCTGTGCGGGTGGTGACGGGGCGAGTGAGGACAAGGCGGCTAGTGGGCGACGATGACACGGCGCTGATCGTGCGGGCAGTGAACTACGGCTTTGCTGCATGCGAGTTCAGCCCTTTCCACTCGAAGCCGCGCCACGAGGTGCATGTGTGTGTGTGTGTGTGTGTGTGTGTGTGTGTGTGTGTGTGTGTGTGTGTGTGTGTGTGTGTGGTGACGACTTGGGAGGTGGCAAGTTTCCTGGTCTCTGTTTCTTGTGGAATGGCTGGGTTGGTAGCTGCTGTGGTGTGGTGTGCTGGCTGCTGTGCTAAAAGCTGTGGTGAAAGCTGTGAACGAGCGCCGACATTGGAATCCCTTGTGAGAATTCTCAAGAGGAACGCCTGAAGCAGGCTGGTGGCTGGCGGCAATAGCAGCACTACCCAGTGCCCACTGCTGCAGGGTGTTTTTGAGAGTTCTTGAGAATTCTCAAAAACACCCTGCAGCATCAGGAACGCCTGAAGCAGGCTGTGGCTGGCGGCAATAGCAGCACTACCCACTCCGCTGCAGAATTCCCCCAACCCCTTTTCCCCCTTCTTCCTCCCTTTCCTCCCCTTTCCACCCCTTGTCATCCTTTTCTCTTTTTACCCCAACAGAAAGACTACCCCATTCCCAGCAACCACAGCACCATCCAGCACCGACCAGAGCTGCCGGCGCAGGCCTTCCCACTCGCTCTTCCTCCCCCTTTGTTCCCCTCGTTCTCCCTCCCTTCCCCTTATTTTCACCGTTTCACCCCAACAGAAGGACCACCCCATTCCCAGCAACCACAGCGCCATACAGCACCGGCCAGAGCTGCTGGCACTGGCAGCAGAGATGGGTGGGGCGATGGGTGGGGGGGAGTATGACGCAGTGCATGTGCGGCGAGGGGACAAGCTCAACCCCAACATGTGGCCTCACCTCGACCGCGACACACGACCCCCTGCGTGAGTGCTCTACGCCGCTAATGCACCCAGTGCTCCCAGTGCTCCCATTGCCCTCAATGCTCTCACTGCCACTGCCCCTACTGCTCTCACTGCTACTGCCCCTACTGCTCTCACTGCTACTGCCCCTACTGCTCTCACTGCTACTGCCCCTACTGCTCTCACTGCTACTGCCCCTACTGCTCTCACTGCTACTGCCCCTACTGCTCTCACTGCTCTCTCTGCCCTCACCTTTCTCTACTCCCCCACCTCTCCCTTTTCCCCAGTTCCCGTCTTTTCCTGCTCTCTGCAACCCTACTGCCTCTCTACTCCTGGCCCTTGAAGAAACTTCCCGAGGTCATTGCACCTGGACGCACTCTCCTCCTTGACACTCACTTCTCCCCACCCATTTCCCTCCTTTCCCCTCTTCCCCATTGTTCCTTTTCTGCGATCTCTCGCCCGTCCTCCAGGATCTTGAAAAAGCTTCCCCAGTTCGTTGCACCTGGACGCACTCTGCTGCTTTGCACTCACTTCTTCCTCCGCACCCCCCCTCTCTCCCCCTATTCCTGCTCACTGTCCCCCCCCCCCCCCCCCCTTCCTTTACTCCAGGCTCTTGAAAAAGCTTCCCCAGTTCGTTGCACCTGGACGCACTCTCTACATCGCCACCAACGAGAGAACCCCAGGGTTCTTCGACCCTCTTCGTACCCTTTACAAACTGTACCGTTTAGAGGACTTTCAGCACCTCTGGCACCAAGGCACTCCATGGTTCGATGTATATGTGGAGATGCTGGGAGTTTCCGAGCCTGCTTTCGACCCATACATGCAGGTTATAGTTGACTATAGAGTGCTCAACTCGGCTCGGACTGTGGTTCGGACTTTTCCGAACCTAACGTCCGACCCTGAAGATGGGTACATACGACCTCCGAGCCTGAATGAGCCGACCTTGTTGGGTTGGTTCTGGGGGTTGTTCGGGTATAGAAATTTGGATGGCCGTTAGAACGAATACCAGCAGTGTTGTGTATCTCCATTCAATCTAAATGGCAGTGCTTTAGTAGTCAAGAGTGAGCATTTGCAACCGAGAATGGTCAAGTCAACCTACCATGCAAAGAAGTTCAATCCCATGCCAGGTTTGAACTGTATCGAGTATAGCTACTGACATCCTCAGTACAGGCTCGGCGTGTTCCACGACAACCGAGTCTACTCCTTGTGTGATCCTCAAGCATTTCACTTCCCAGTCTGCGCCCAACCTCGTTCCCAGAAGTTCCTGGCCTGGTTAGGATGAGCCTTGATGCTATTTTATTGCTATGCCTTTGCTGTATGACCGACCAGCTCATTCAGTCATGCCTGCTATGTTTCTGAATCCTGCTCAGTCCGGACCTCATAGACACACCTTCGTGTTGTTTTATTTGAGGCTGTAGGTGAGATCTGTGCACTCTTATGTTGCAGTACATTACCAAGTTTGTTACACTACATCTACACTACAGTAATCTGTGGCAACATCTAGAGCTATACAGCTGAGCTATGGTAAGTGAATCACAGCAAAATGCTTTTGAGATGTCTCAAAAGCAAGCGAGGTCCTTGCAACAGAACCTAGACTGCACGAAGACAAATCTTCCTCTACTTACTACCGTAGAAATGCGCATTTAGCATGTGCTTTACTAAGCACCTACAGAAATAGTAACATCAGGGCAACCTCCACTGTGGGCTGGGCGGGCCCTGGCAGAGGGAGCAACACCGCCGCTATGCCGCAGAAGGCCATGCGATATACTATGGCACGGTAAGAGGTGAGCACGGGCGGCGTAATGTAACCACTCACCCCAGCAACGGCACCGTTCAAGGCCGGTTGACCACACCGTGGTTGATCCCCCCCCCAGCGTAGCTGCTGGTGGGCTGACAGAACCAGCACCAGCACCAGCAACAGCAACAGCACCAGCAACAGCAACAGCACCAGCAACAGCAACAGCAACAGCACCAGCAACAGCAACAGCAACAGCACCAGCAACAGCAACAGCAACAGCAACAGCAACAGCACCAGCAACAGCACCAGCAACAGCAACAGCAACAGCAACAGCAACAGCAACAGCAACAGCAACAGCAACAGCAACAGCAACAGCAACAGCACCAGCAACAGCAACAGCACCAGCAACAGCAACAGCAACAGCAACAGCAACAGCAACAGCAACAGCAACAGCAACAGCAACAGCACCAGCACCAGCAACAGCAACAGCAACAGCACCAGCAACAGCAACAGCACCAGCAACAGCAACAGCAACAGCAACAGCAACAGCAACAGCACCAGCAACAGCAACAGCACCAGCACCAGCAACAGCAACAGCACCAGCAACAGCAACAGCACCAGCAACAGCAACAGCACCAGCAACAGCAACAGCACCAGCAACAGCAACAGCAACAGCAACAGCACCAGCAACAGCAACAGCACCAGCAACAGCAACAGCAACAGCAACAGCACCAGCACCAGCAACAGCAACAGCAACAGCAACAGCAACAGCAACAGCAACAGCACCAGCAACAGCACCAGCAACAGCAACAGCAACAGCAACAGCAACAGCAACAGCAACAGCAACAGCAACAGCACCAGCAACAGCAACAGCACCAGCAACAGCAACAGCAACAGCAACAGCAACAGCAACAGCACCAGCACCAGCACCAGCAACAGCAACAGCAACAGCACCAGCAACAGCAACAGCACCAGCAACAGCAACAGCAACAGCAACAGCAACAGCAACAGCAACAGCACCAGCACCAGCAACAGCAACAGCAACAGCAACAGCAACAGCACCAGCACCAGCAACAGCAACAGCACCAGCACCAGCAACAGCAACAGCACCAGCACCAGCAACAGCAACAGCACCAGCACCACCAACAGCAACAGCACCGTTCAAGGCCGGTTGACCACACCGTGGTTGATCCCCCCCCCAGCGTAGCTGCTGGTGGGCTGAGAGAAGCCGCTGACAGAGGGGGTGGCGCCACTGACGGCCATGCGCAGGCGGCTGGAGCGCTTCACTGGCGTGAGCACCACCACCAGCAACAGCAACAGCAACAGCAACAGCAACAGCAACAGCAACAGCACCAGCAACAGCAACAGCACCAGCAACAGCAACAGCAACAGCAACAGCAACAGCAACAGCAACAGCACCAGCACCAGCAACAGCAACAGCAACAGCACCAGCAACAGCAACAGCACCAGCAACAGCAACAGCAACAGCAACAGCAACAGCAACAGCAACAGCACCAGCAACAGCAACAGCAACAGCAACAGCAACAGCACCAGCACCAGCAACAGCAACAGCACCAGCACCAGCAACAGCAACAGCACCAGCACCAGCAACAGCAACAGCACCAGCACCACCAACAGCAACAGCACCGTTCAAGGCCGGTTGACCACACCGTGGTTGATCCCCCCCCCAGCGTAGCTGCTGGTGGGCTGAGAGAAGCCGCTGACAGAGGGGGTGGCGCCACTGACGGCCATGCGCAGGCGGCTGGAGCGCTTCACTGGCGTGAGCACCACCTGCTGCTCTGATCCCTGGGTTGGTAGGGGGGAGTGGGGGAAAAATAAGGTGCAAGAGAAGTGAGGGGGAGGGGAGGGGGAGTGAGGGGGAGTGAGGGGGAGTGAGGAAGAGCAAAGAGAGGAGGGGCGTAATGTTCAGGAACGAGCGCTAGGAGAGCTTCACAGCCTCACAGCCTCACAGCCTCACAGCCTCACAGCACGACTCACCTCTCTCACCACCACGGGCTGGAACGCGTTGGTCCGCCCGTACCTACCCTCCTGGCGGCCCCACCTTTAGACTGCCACATCGAAGCGAACCAATAAGACAACATGTCCGACTGAGAACTTGACAGCACGGCTCACCTCGCGCACCACCACGGGCTCGAATGCGTTGGTCCGTCCATACCCTCCTGGCGACCCTGTGCCTCCCTGCCTCCCTGCCTCCCTGCCTCACAGCCAAAGACCCTCAAAGCCTCACAGCACGACTCACCTCGCGCACCACGACCGGACTCACCTCGCGCACCACCATGGGCTTGAATGCGTTGTACCGTCCGTACCCTCCTGGCGACCCCGTGCCTCCCTGCGCGCCCCCCTCCCTCTCCCCATCGCCCCCCACTGCCACCAGCACATCCCCCACCGCCACCATCTGCGCCATCCCCACGGGGCTATGCCCCCCCGTGCCCCCCATGCCTCCGCCCATGCCTCCGCCCATGCTTCCGCCCACGCTTCCGCCCGTTCCGCCGGCCTGCCACCCCATTTTCATCTGATCCCACTGCTGCTGCTGCGCCTGCAGCACCTGCTCCCTCTGCTGCTGCTGCTGTCTCCTTCCCGTCGGCCCATAGTAGTTGCTCGTGCTCTCACAGACCGAGTCCATGCCTTGATTCCCGAGCCTCAGCCCCGATATCGCCGAGCCTGCAGGTCTGGCAGCAGCAGCAGCGGCAGCCGCGGCATTACCAGAGCTGAATCCAGGTCCGGCAGTCCTGCCGAGCCTAGCGCCCTCGCTGAGCGTCCAGCCCGCGTCCACCCCTCCTGCTCCGCTCATCGCTGGTGCCTGCCATGCCTGCTGCTGCTGCTGGTACTGTTGCTGCTGTTGGGGATGCATAAAGCCGACGTTCCCACCACCACTTGCAGCAGCAGCAGCACCACCACTAACAGCACCACCGGCACTAGCAGCAGCACCACCAGCGCCACTAGCAGGAGCGGCAGCACCCCAGGACTGGCCACTGAAGCTCTGCCTGCGCTCGCCTGCCGAAGCAGAGGGCGCCGCCCCTTGCAGCTGTGACCCACCGCGTGACCCACCAAGAGACACAGCCTGGGACCCAGCACGAGCAGAGAGGCCGTGAGAGGCAGCAGGGTGAGCATCCACTGGGTGAGAAGCTGCTGCTGCTGCTGCTGCTGCTGCTGAAGCCCTGGAGGAACGGAGGAGAGCAGTGGCTGTTACAGCGGCAGCAGCAGCGACAGCCACCACCACAGCAGCCGCAACCAGCATCTGCTCCTGCTGATCTGCCAAGCTTTGCTGCTCCGCCTCCTCTAGCGCCCATGCCATCTCCTCCGCTTCCGGCAGGGACGTACCCTCCGTCCCACCAGCCGTAGCAGTGGCGGCCGTAGCAGTGGCGGCCGTAGCAGTGGCGGCCGTAGCAGTGGCGGCCGTAGCAGTGGCGGCCGTAGCAGTGGCGGCCGTAGCAGTGGCGGCCGTAGCAGTGGCGGCCGTAGCAGTGGCGGCCGTAGCAGTGGCGGCCGTAGCAGTGGCGGCCGTAGCAGTGGCGGCCGTAGCAGTGGCGGCCGTAGCAGTGGCGGCCGTAGCAGTGGCGGCCGTAGCAGTGGCGGCCGTAGCAGTGGCGGCCGTAGCAGCGACGACTGTATCAGCGGTGGCTGTAGCCTCAGCTTCAAGCTTCTGCTCCGCCTGCTCCACCTCCATCACCGTCTCCTCTGCCCCTGGAAGCACCCTTCCCTCCCCCACATCATCAGCTGTTGCAGCGGCAGCTGTACCTGCTGCAAGGTCAGCTGTAGCGCTGGGTTCCGCAGGCGCTACAGCATCTTGCACAGCAGTGGCAGCACCTGTGGCTGTGGCAGTGGCAGCGGCGTCGGCAGGGCAGACGGCTGCTGAAGCAGAAGAACAGTCACCCGCTGCTGGCTCTGCGATATCAGCCACACGTCCCTCAGGAGAAGCGTCAGCATCTTCCACGTCAGCGTCTTCCACGTCAGCATCTTCCACGTCAGCAGCTACGCAAGCCGTCACTGCACCACTTCCACCAGCAGCCTCCTCGCCGCCTTCCTTCCCATCCACACCAGTCGAAACAACCACAGCAGCTGCAGCACCCTCATGCGCCTCAGCCCTCTCATCCCATGCTTGCTGCGTAACCAGCACAGCTTGCTTCTCCGTAACCATTCCTGCCTCTTCTCCCGTGGTAACCGCAACCACCACCGTCTCCTCCTCCTCCTCCTGCTGCTGCTGCACAACCAAATCTGAGCTCGTTCCCGTGGAATCTGGAGAGTCGAAGCCTCCCTCCTCCTTCTCCTCCTCCTCTGCGGAAGCCAAGTCTGAATCGCGGATCTGCGAAACACCATCGCGGATCTGAGGATGACCATGGCTAGCTGAAATGCCATTTGTATTCAAGTCTGCCTCCTCCTTTTCCCCGCCTAGCTTCCCACCAACCGATGCCGCCCAGCTCATCCCTTGGAACGCCCCCATTGGCTGAGGCTCGCTCGCTTCCCAGAGCACCGAGGTTCGGCCCGCAACTGCCTTCCAGCCGTTCCCAAGCGTGATTCCGAGCCTGGAGCCTGCTTCCCCTTCACCATTGCCGAACCAAGCTCCAGGCACGGCAGAGAAGTACGTCTTCCAGACCTGCTCGGCAGGTTCGAGGAAGGACAACGTGGGAGAGAGGGCGGAGAGGGGGCGGTGGGCGGAAAGGAAGAGGGCGGCGGAGAGCACAACCGCGCAAAGCGCGCGGAGGACTCCGCCCGCGCGGGACCAGCTGCTTCCGCGGGTGCTGCTGCCACTGCGTCCGCCGTTGTCGACGCTGCGTGCTTCGTGGCGACCATGGTGGCGACGCTGCTGGTGCTGCTGGTGCTGCTGCTGCGGGTCGCGGTCATGGTGGTGGCGGCGCGAACGGTGCCTCACCGCATCACCTGCGTCAGCGTCAGCAACCTTCGCCACGTCAGCGCCTGCCCCTTCGAGCCGTGTTCCCCCCCCAGCCTGATTCTCATTCTCATTCTCTGTATCTTTGTCCGTGCTCCCTTCTTCCTCCGCTTCCCCCTTTGCCGGTTTTTGAGAATTCTCAAAAACGACCTCTCCTTCCTTCGCCGACTCGTTTTCCCCACTGCCCGGCTGTGCAGTCGCTTGCGCCATGCTCCCTGCCCCTCCCTTCTCCGCGCCTTCCTTCCCCCGAACTTTCCCCACTTCTGAATCCCCAGCCTTCTCTTCCCTCTCGTCACCCGCTTCCCCTTCAGCGTCCGCCTTCGCCGCAGCATACGCAGCCACAGCCGCCGCCGCTGGAGCCGGCGCCGCCCGCGCCGCCGTCACCGCAGCTGCAGCAGCCGCCGCCACGTCCGCAGTCCACGCCGTCAGATCCGCCGCATGCTTGCCGTAAGCGGCCACCTTTCCGCCGGAGCCGGGCGCGACGTCGCGGCGCCCAGCCGACTCGGGGGACCGCGGCGCGCCGGCGAGTACTTCGAAGAGCGGATTAAGCGCGACGGAGTTAAGAGCGCCCTCGACTCGCGAGGAGTTAAGACTTAGGCTGCGCTTCGCCTTCGCCAGAGTCATCTGCGACGGCGACGGCCGCTCCACGCGACCGCTGTGGCGACGCGGCGGCTGTGCGTGTGACGGGTCGTGCGACTGCGACGATGGTTGCTGCGCGGACGGGCTGTCCACGACAAAATAGTTAAACTGACCCGGACTGCACGTCCCGCTGCCTACGCCGCCACCGCCGCCGCCGGTGCCGGCCCCACTGTTCGTGAAGAGGCTCCCCGGGCTCGCCGCACTCCCACCGGTGCCAGCGCTCGCTGCGGACCCGGCGATGGCGCCGGCAAGAGCGGCGGAAACGCCGCTGGAGATGCTGGATGAGGTGCTCTTCCCGAGGGAGCGTCTGCCGGCCGGCGAGGCGGCTCGGCGGGCCGGCAGAGAAGGCGTCGGGGTTGTAGCAGCCACAGGGACGGCAGAGACGGCAGGAGAGGATGTAGCGAAGGGGGAGAGGGAGTGAGGAGAGGAGATAGAGGAGAAGTGATTCGTAGGTTGCTCGTTCTCTTTGAACGAAGAGAGGGTTGGAACAGCGAGGGGACCGGGACGAGGAGAGGGAGTATGAGCGTGGGTCACGGCGGGAATTCCGGCGGTGGTTGCGGAGTTATTAGACGCGAAGGGAACAGACTGCTGAGGGCTGGAAAAGGCAGAGGATTTTGACGGCCCGTCTTTTAACGGTCCGTCTTTCAGCGGGCCAGGGCTTCGGCGAGCCTTCTTCCCCTTTTGAGAATTCTCAAGGCCAGTCATGGTGAAAAGTTACTTCCCTCAATATAGGGATTCCAAAGACGTTATGACTACGTTCTAGCGAGATGGCAAGGAGTCGTCACCAAGATGACGTGACGAGTTGGGATGCTCAGCTTTACTGTTTGAAGAAGCTAGTCGAAATCAACAGAAAGAGCTTCGAGCTGGGCGAACTACAATGAAGAAACAGGGCAATTAAGCCGCATTCGCATAAGAAGTAGAAACGACTGCGTGTCTGCCACTCGTAAGTCGTTACCTAGTAGAGCACGCTCCGAAGTGAAGGAGAGCAACAACGGAAATGGTTGCTTGTGTTGTCTGCGTGCAAGCAAGATAGGGAATCAACAATTCTGTCAGAGGGGTGCTGGCAAAGCTTCTTCTTACTACGGTCAACAAAGATTCTATGTTTTGTTTAAACGGTTTTTATGTGCTAATGAATGGTTGGGTAGTTTTTCAAAAGAGACTGAACTCTCCTCATGGACTGCTGATTGGTTGGAGTCTCCCTTGTTGCGATTGCGCGGGAAATATAGCTGGCTGGCTTGGCGATTCGGAAATTTTGAAATCTCGCGCCTATTACGTGCGCTTTGGAAGTCCTTATGAACTGATAGAATTCTGTGGGTCTTGGTGTGGACACGTCAGACAACCAAATGAGTGTGTTATGCCGAAATCACTGGATCCGCGAATAACCTAATCGGCGTGCCAAATACATGGATGCTCACATAACGCTCCGATCTGTTTGCAAAAACACCAACTTACAACCAGGTTTCCATAATAATCAGAGTATGGGGGGAGCTTTACCAAAAACATGCAGGGGTTAGTGCCTGAACCAAAGCAATATGCCGGTCAACCAGCTTCTTGAGCTGTTAAGGTCTCCCCTACAACATGCCACAATGCAACACAGATGCTCATGCATCCTTAGGACTACTATACAGACTGCAATAAATTATGCTGAGAGTCTGGAAAGAAAATTAATCACATTGCATATTGCAGAAAAGCAGCTTGTTTGGAAATGCAAACAGCTGCAGCTATCAAAGGGCTCATGGCTTTTTGATCCCGAGCCAACCAAGGCCCTTCCGAGAGGAGCCCTGAGAAAGAAGGAAGAAAAAGGAAACGGGGGGAAATAAATCAAGGGATGGAAGATTATGATACCATCACGTACGTGTAGCTATGAACTCCGAACGAGCTGATCAGGAGGGCAATAAGACTACATTAAAGCTTTGTTTCCCCCTTGGTTCTCCCCCTTTTCTAACAGTCCCATCCTCTGATTCAGCCAATTCCTGATGCTCCTCTCGACACCCTTCACATTCACACTCTTCTTTCCGCATCCCACCCCACCCTCACCTCCACATCTCACTTCCACACCCCTCTCTCACCCCACACTCCCCGCCCCCGCCCCCACACTTCCACTTCTCATGCACATTTGCCTTGAACTGCCGAATGCACAGCGCTGCCAAGTCCTTTCATTCAACCACCCCCGCATGCTCCTCTCACCACCCAAAACTCCACACTCTCCCCTTACTTCAACACTCTCCTCTCTCCTTCACACCCCCTCTCACCTTCTCATGCACGTTGGCCTTGAACTGCCGAATGCACAGCGCTGCCAAGTCCTCTCATTCAACCACCCCCTCATGCTCCTCTCCCCTTACCTCCACACTCCCCTCTCACCTTCTCATGCACGTTGGCCTTGAACTGCCGAATGCACAGCGCTGCCAAGTCCTCTCATTCAACCACCCCCTCATGCTCCTCTCCCCTGACCTCCACACTCCCCTCTCACCTTCTCATGCACGTTGGCCTTGAACTGCCGAATGCACAGCGCTGCTAAGTCCCTCGTTCTGAGAGGCTCAAAGGGAAGTTGATAACAGGGTAGGAGGATAGTGGGGAACAGGGGGAGAGGGAAGATGGGAAGGGGAGAGAGGTGAAGTGGGGAAGAGAGGACGGCACAATGGGCCAACATCAGAGGCACGGGGCATGAAAGAGAACGTGTACACACAAGGTTAAACTGGTAAAATCTTCCAGCCTCGTAGTAATCTTCAAAGTACAAACAAGAAGACCTGGCATCCCTGAAATCAAGGAAGAGCTGACCTGGCATCCCTGAAATCAAGGAAGGGCTGACCTGGCATCCCTGAAATCAAGGAAGAGTTGCCGGCCATCGGAGAGGATGAAGAAGAGAGACATGCGATGCATGACACTGATCTCCACCTGCGAGAGGGATTAAGAAGGGGGAGTGGGGTGGGGGAGGAGGAGCAGGGGACGGTCAGTGTGGATGTTGATGAGAGGAGACAGAGAGGATGAAGAAGAGCCTAGTTTTGAGTCGACTCAAAAGAGAGACATGCGATGCAGAGAGACATGCGAGAGACGTCACACACACTGATCCCCACATGCAGGAGAGGTGGGTTTGGGGAGGAAGGACGGGGCTGGGTTTGGGGGAAAACAAGTGGGGCCTCCTCACTCCCAGTGTCACCGTCCCTCACATACCGAAGCAGGCTAACCACACCCCAGTGCCCTTGCTCGCAGCGGTGAGATCCCCACAGGGCTCCTTGATGAACGCCTTGGTGGCCTTAGATTCTCCCCACTTGCAGCATCACTGCCTCAATCCCACAGAGTTACTGCTGCACGACTAAGACACTCACCGCTGTGAGATCCCCCCAGGGCTCCTTGATGAACGCCTTGGTGGCCTTAGATTCTCCCCATTTGCAGCGTCACTGCCTCAATCACACAGCATTACTGATGCATGCGTTAGACACTCACCGCAGTGAAATTGCCCCAGGGCTCCTTAATAAACGCCTTCTTGGCCTTGCGCAGCACAAAGTCCGTTCGCCTCACTTGCAGAGTCACTGCTACCCCATCTACACAGAAGCAGGCTATAAACGCCACCCCAGTGCTACTACAGTGCAACATTTGCTCACCGCAGTGAGGTTGCCCCAGGGCTCCTTGATAAAGGCCTTCTTGGCCTTGCGCAGCACAAAGTCTGGCCTCCTCACTTGCAGAGTCACCGCCTGCGGTGTCTGCTGCTGCTCCTGCGGCTCCTCCCCCTCACTGATCTCCTGCAAGGGGAGAAAGGGGAGGGTAAGAGAGAGAGGTGATGAGAGATGAGAGAGGGGATGAGAGAGGGAATAAGAGAGAGGGGAGAGAGATGTAGGAGAAACGAGGGATGAGAGTAGGGATGTAAGAATCTTTGCTGCTCCTCACACCGCCAGTACGCATGCCATGGCGAAGTGTAGAGAGGGTGTTTTTGAGACATCTCAAAAGCATGCCATGGCGAATCTCAGCATTGCCATCATCGTGTGGACAACTGATCAGACAGACCGGTGGGATGCACTGCAGTGTGGTGTAGTGTGGTGCAGTGTGGTGCAGCTGTGGGATAGCAGTGGTGTCATGTGCCATGTGGCGTGACCCGGAACGACGCGGAGGAAACCAGTGCGGGGAAACTCGTGGTGGTGCAATGTGGTGAAGTGCGGTGCAGTGAAGACACGCGGCATCACAGCATACCACGAGGGTGGCTTCAAACTGGGTGGAGCCCTCTGATAGCCATCCTGCCAGTGTGTCCTGCACCGTGGGCTCTGTGTGGTGCCATGGGGTTGAAGGGGTGATGGGGTGATGAGGTGATGGGGTGATGGGGTTGAGGGAGAGATGAGAGAGGCGAGGTATCACAGCACAGGCCACCAGGCGGACCCCTCTGCCAGCCATCCTGCCAGTGTGTCCTGCACCGTGGGCTCTGAGCAGTGTGATGCCATGGGGGTGAGAGGTGAAGGGGGTGAGGGGGGGATGAGAGAGGCAAGGCATGAGCAAGAGACGCGGCATCACAGCATGAGCCACCAGGTGGATCCTTCTGCTAGCCATCCTGCTTGTGTGTCCTGCACCGTGGGCTCTGTGCGGTGTGATGCCATGGGGGTGAGGGGGAGATGAGAGAGGCAAGGCAAGGCAAGGCATGCCATGGGGGTGAGAGGGGGATGAGAGAGGTGAGACAGCACAGCATGAGACGAGATAGCACAGCATGAGACGAGACAGCACAGCATGAGACGAGACAGCACAGCATGAGAGGAGACAGCACAGCATGAGACGAGACAGCACAGCATAAGACGAGACAACACAGCATGAGACGAGACAGCACAGCATGAGACGAGACAGCACAGCATGAGACGAGACAGCACAGCATGAGACGAGACAGCACAGCATGAGGCAGCAGATGCACCCTTCTGCCACCTGGTGCTGGCAGTGGCGTCACGAGATTCTTGAGGAGGGTGCGGGGCGCATGAGGAGGGTGAGGGGCGCATGAGGAGGGTGAGAGGCGCATGAGGAGGGTGAGAGGCGCATGAGGAGGGTGAGAGGCGCATGAGAGAGGCACAGCATGGGAGAGGCACGGGATGGAAGTGGCACAGCATGCTAGTTGTATCCACAGTGTGTCCTCTTATCAGGTTGTGTTCTTATCACGTTGTGCTCTTATCAAGTAGTGTTCTTATGAGGTTGTGCTCTTACCGAGTTGGATCAAGTTGCCTTCATTGACCACCACTCGAGACAACTCCCCCTAGATGCACAACAGGGGCGAGTGGCACGAAAGGCATGAGAGGGGCGAGACACATAATAGGGGATGAGAAAACAAACAGACATATGCCATGGAAACAAACAGAGACATGCATGCCATGGAATGACATGACATGACATGACATGACATGACATGACATCGTTATGTGACACCACCCCCTCCCCTCTCCCCTCCTATGTTGGAATTGACGCTCTGGAGGGGTTGCGTCAAGCGTTTTGACGCTAGCGTTTTGACGCTAGCGTTTTGACGCAAAACGCTTGACGCGCGTTTTGACGCTTGACGCTGGTCAGAAAATTATCGGGCAGCCCGAAATCGTGTGGAAAAAACATCATTCGCGACTTCGCTTCGAAATCGCGACTTCGCTTCGAAATCGTGACTTCGAATGTCAAGTCGACTTTGAACACCCCTCACAAAACAGAAACACAAAACCATCCCCCACACCACATTGTACCGCAATGCAACTAGAAAATCCAACCAACTGAAGTTGACAAAAATCAGTCACGCCAATCCAGGTCGTCACTCTCTGCTTTGCAAGCTACTCGACAGAAATTAGGGTTGGATCGACTATCCTGTACCTACGAAGTTAGATCGCCGTTCCACTCCTATTACCCCTTAACTTTCGCCTTATCACTCCCCTCCCTCCCCCGTTATACTTTTCTATTGCTGCCCGATAGTTTTTTTCGGCTGCCCGCCAGAGCGTCAAAACTGCGTAAAAAGAATCAGGATTGTGCGTCAAGCGTCCAGACGCTAGCGTTTTGACGCTAGCGTCAAAGACGCTTGACGCGTCAATTCCAACATAGCTCCCCTCCCCCTCCCCACTCCCTTCATCGCACTCACCCACCGGCCTGCCTCGTCCAGCGGCACACACTCCACTGCGATGATGGCGTTGCAGTCGTCAGCTGACATCACCGGTCACACATGAACACACGCATGCACTCACTCACCCTCACTCTCCCAAACCCACTCACCCTCACTCTCCCAAACCCACTCACCCTCACTCTCCCAAAACCACTCACCCACTGGCCTGCCTCGTCCAGCAGCACACACTCCACGGCGATGATGGCATTGCAGTCACCGCATGCATTCGTGCAGGCACCACTAGCACCACCGATCCCCCCCCCCCCCCCCCTCTCTTCCCCCACACTCCAAGCGCATGAACTCACCCGTCTGCCTGCCTCGTCAAGCGGCACACACTCCACAGCGATGATGGCATTGCAGTCACCGCATGCATTCGTGCAGGCACCACTAGCACCACCGACCCCCCCCCCCCCTCTCTCTTCCCCCACACTCCAAGCGCATGAACTCACCCGTCTGCCTGCCTCGTCCAGTGGCACACACTCCACGGCGATGATGGCGTTGCAGTCGTCCGCTGACACGGCATACTCGGGCGATGATGCTCCTGTCAAGGGAGGGGTGGGGGAAGGCGAAGAAATGGGTAAGTGGTGATGATGGCGGAAAGAGGGCAGCGATGATGGCGTTGCAGTCGTCTGATTTTTGAGAATTCTAAAAAATCGTTGCAGTCGTCCGCTGACACGGCATACTCTGGTGATGATGCTCCTGCGGAAGGGGAGGGGAGGGGGACGGGGAAAGGGACGAAATGGGTAAGTGTATGAGTGAGGGCAGCGATGATGGCGTTGCAGTCGTCTGCTGACACGGCATACTCGGGTGATGATGCTCCTTGGGAGGAAGAGGGGGAGAGGGACGAGACGAGGAGGGGGAAGAGGAAGACATGGGTGAGTGGATGAGAGGTAAAGCTGGGAGTGACGATGGCATTGCGGTTGTCAGTTGTGGTGGGGGAAAGGGGAGGGGGAGAAGGAGGGGGAGGGGGAGGGGGAGGGGGAGGGGGAGGGGGAGGGGGAGGGGGAGGGGGAGGGGGAGGGGGAGGGGGAGGGGGAGGGGGAGGGGGAGGGGGAAGATGTGGGAAAGTGCATGAGAGGGAAGGAGGGTAGTGATGATGGCATTGCAGTCGTCAGTTGTCAGCAGAGCCATCTTGGTGTTACCTCCCTCTTCATTGCTGCAGCAGTTGTGGAACGTTCCAAGCATGTGGTTGGTTATGGCAAGGACCGTTCATGTACGGGAGGGGAGAGAGCGAGGGTTGGGTGGTGCAAGGCTATTTTTGAGGCGCCTCAAAGTATATTCTTGAGGCGCCTCAAAATTGGAACGTTCCAAGCATGTGGTTGGTTATGGCAAGGACAGTTCATGTACGGGAGCGGAGAGAGCGAGGGTTGGGTGGTGCGAGGCTTACCTTCGATGAACTCGGCCGTGCCATCTTGGTATTGCCGCACCCACTGCCAAGAGCAGCCAGACGTAAGAGACAGGGTAGGGCAGAGCAGAGAGATAAGGCCAGAGCACCGGACAGAAAAGGCAGGGAGAAAAGGCAGCAGCACAAAAAAAAAAAAAAAACAAAAAACAGAAGAGCAGAGCAGGCCACACAGGAAGCGCCACAGAAAGGTGCTTTACAAACCGTGGCTTCTGCGATTGTTAACGACGCTTTCAAACACAGCTAGCTGGGCAGTCATGTCATGCCTCATCATGGTCCTCACAAGTTGCCCCGCGTGGAATTCCCGAGAGGCATGAGGTATCAGGCTTGCCTCAGAAATCCCCTGCCTCAGAAATCCCCTGCCTCAGAAATCCCTTGCCTCAGAAATCCCCTGCCTCAGAAATCCCCTGCCTCATGGTCAGGCCTCAGGCAGGCGACTTCTGAGGCAGGTGACTTCTGAGGCAGGCGACTTCTGAGGCAGGCGACTTCTGAGGCAGGCGACTTCTGAGGCAGGCGACTTCTGAGACAGGCGACTTCTGAGACTGAGGGCCTCAAAGGTCGCCCCGTGGTCAGAACCTAGGACTCACGCAGCCACATGAACACCACCAGGCAGGGGAAGTGGTTCGACATGAGGAACTTACCTGGAAGACGCAAAGCTTGGTGCCGTTGACTGAGTGACCGCACGCAGTGAGCTTGTTCCCCATCGCCGCGTCCCCTATCACCCTCAGCCCCTCTATCCCCCTCTGGCCGCATCTCCTATCACACAAGTCCCCTGTATCTTTGAGCCAACTCACAACCTACCTGGAAGACGCATAATTTGGTGCCGTTGACTGAGTGGCCGCAGGCAGTGAGCTTGTTCCCCATGGCCGCGTCCCCTATCACCCTCAGCCCTTCTATCCCCGGCAGCAGCTCCTCCCCCTCCTCCTCCCCCTGCCCCTCCTCCCCCTCCCCCGCCTGCCCTTCCCCTGCTGCCTCCTGCTGCCCTGCACCTTCCCCTCCCACCTCCTGCTGCTGGTATTCCTGCTGCTGATATTCCTGCTGTTGATACTCCTGCCCCTGGTATTCCTGCTGCTGCTGCTGCTGCTGCTGCTGATAGCCCTGCTGCTGGTACTCCTGCTGCTGATATTCCTGCTGCTGCTGTTGCTGCTGCTGAAAATCCTGCTGCTGCTGATAGTCCTCCTGTGCATACTGCTGCACCACCTGCTGCTGCTGCCCTTCCATATGAAAGCTGTGGTGCTGCTGTGAGGAATCCATGCTGGGGATAAACTGAGAATCAATGGTGCTGCCAGTGGGGTCCGCACCACCAGCAGCAGCCTCGTTCATACCCTGCCCTGCGAAATCCTGCTGTTGCTGATACTCCTGCTGCTGCTGGTATTCCTGCTGCTGCTGCTGCTGCGGTTGCTGCTGATAATCTTGCTGCTGCTGCAGTTGCTGATTTGCCAAGCCTTGCCCTGCAACCATACCGATGGCAATCGTTGGAAAGCATTGGTACAGATTGCACGAAATAAAAAGGTTGGAATGAGTAATGTTGTTGAAGGAAAGAAGGAAGAGGGGTACCGGGGAGTGGGGCAGAGTCATAAGGGTGGAGTGGATACAGAGAAATAGGCAGACAGGGACATTGTCTTAACGCTCACTCACCCTCTCATCCCCATGCCTCCAACACTCACTCACCGTCACCCGCATACCCTTATCTCCACTCTCACTCACCGTCATCCTCACGGATCGGAGCCAATCCACCGCCCCAGCTAGCGGCAGGGTCACCCGCTCCGCCCATGCTCGCCCCAGGTCCCCCTATGCTTCCCACAGCCCCCTCTCCCCCCACATACCCCATCGCCTGCCCTTGCCCCATGCCCACACTCCCCACCCCCTCCATCCCCCCTTGCTGCTGCTGCATTACCCCCACTCCTGCTCCACTTCCCATTGAAGCTCCCATAGTCGAGTCAGCAGCAAAGACGCCAGAAGCACCAGGATTGGTGGAAGCGCCGGGAGGGATGGGAGAATCAGAAGCAGAGGGAGCAGCAGGAGGGGCGGGAGCAGCAGAGGAAGCAGCAGCAGCAGGGATGAACCCGCCCTTGAGTGACATTTCAGGCTCCATGGAGCCACCGTACCCACCCGCCTGCTGCTGCTGTGGCTGCTGCTGATACTGTTGCTGCGGCTGCTGTTGCTGCTGATGATATTGCTGCTGAGGTGGCTGCTGGTGTTGGTGCTGGTACTGCTGCTGCTGCTGGTACTGTTGCTGTGGCACCTGCTGCTGTTGACCCATGTAATGCTGCTGCTGCTGCTGCTGCTGCTGCTGCTGCTGCTGTGGGGGTTGCTGCTGCCATTGCTGTTGTGGTGGCACTTGTTGCTGTTGCTGCATTGGTGGCTGTTGCTGCCACTGCTGCTGCTGTGGTGCCTGCAGCAATTGCTGCTGAAGAGGCAGCTGCAGCTGCTGCTGCTGCACTGGTTGCTGCAATGACTGCTGTTGTTGCTGCATGAGTTGCTGCAGCAGCTGCAGCTGCTGCTGCTGCACCGGCTGCTGCAACGGCTGCTGCTGCTGTTGCTGCAAAAGCTGCTGCAGCAGCAGCTGCTGCTGCTGCTGAGGCACAGAGCCCAGCAAAAGCTGCTGCGGAAGCTGCAAGGACGGATAGGCTGTGGGAGAGGCGAAGATGGGGGGGAGAGCTGTGGCCGGTGGGTGCAGAGCAGAGTGTAAAGGATGTGCGGCTCCTGCTGCTGCTGTTGTGGCTGAAAGGTAGGCAGGGTCGTAACCTGCTTGCGCAAGTGCAAGACTGGGCAGAGGTGGGCATGGGGGGGCATGGGGCGGAGGGCAGGGAAAGGTGAGGAGAGTGAAGAGAGGAGAGAAAAGCGCGGAGAGAAGAGAGACGGGGTGGGGGGGGGGGGGGGGGGGTATAGGAGAGGAAGCTAGACAATGCATGCTGCAGAGATAAGAAGGCGGCTTCATTGTCAGAGAAGCCGCAACAGCAGCAACGGAGGCGCAGCTGCAGAGATAAGAAGGCGGCTTCATTGTGAGAGAAGACGGAAAAGCGCAACGGAGGATCAGCAGTAGCAGATGCAGGTGCAGCAGCAGCAGGTGCAGCAGCAGGGGACACTCCAGCCCAGCCCAGGCACAGAGAGGCGAGGCGGCAGCAGAGAGATCCACAGCAAAGGACTTGTTACGCACAGCATGAGCATGAGAGATTCGAGGGCACTCACCGCAGCAGCAGAGGATCAGCAGCAGCAGTTGCAGATGCAGCAGGAGGCACCAGCCCAGCCAAGGCTCGGAGAGGACTTTTGAGTCGACTCAAAAGTCACCTCGTTACAATGGCACACTCACCGCAGCAGCAGAGGATCACCACCAGCAGGTGCAGCAGCAGGGGGCACCAGCCCAGCCAAGGCTCGGAGAGGCGAGGCAGCAGCAGAGAGCGCAGCAGCGGAAGAGAGGGGGTTTGGTGCGAGGGAGGGGCTGTTGGGGTTGGCGCCACTGGCGAGCAGCAGAGCAGAGAGCGTGGGGTCTGTGGTGCCATAGAGCGTGGGGAGAGGGGCTGACTGCCCGCCCTGCTGCAAGCGGGGGGGAAAGGTTGGAAGGGAGACGGTGAAGAAGAGTGAATGAAAACAACAAGGGCAACACAGAGCAGAGAGCGTGGGATCTGTGTGGTGCCGACGAGCGTGGGGAGAGGGGCTGACTGCCCGCCCTGCTGCAAGGGGAGGGAGGGGCGTGGAAGGGTTGGGGTTGAAAACGGTGAATGGGCAGAAACAGGGGCAACACATGACGGCAGAGCAGAGAACGTGGGGTCTGTGGTGCCGTAGAGCGTGGGGAGCGGGGGTGACGGCCCGCCCTGCTGCAAGGTGGGGGAGGGGCGTGGAAGGGTTGGTGGTGATATGGTGAATGCAGCGAAACAGGGGCAACACGTGGGAGCAGAGCTGAGAGAGAGGGTGGGGTTCCGCAGGGTGTTTTTGAGAATTCTCAAAAGCACCCTAGCATGGGAGCAGAGGTCCAAGAGGGTGGGTTCCCACGTGTTGCCACCCTGGTGCCTTAGAGAGTGGGGAGCGGGGCTGACATGGAGCGGGGCTGACATGGAGCGGGGCTGACATGGAGCAGGCGAATTAGAAAGAGCAACAGGCGGGAGCAAAGGAAAGGGGTTGGGATTGGTCATGTCCAAAACCAAGAGGAGGGGGGGGGGGGGGGGGGGGGGGTTGAGGAAAGGGGAATAATGTGCGAAAGAGGGGATGAAAGGAGGAGAAAAGAGCGAAGCGTGGATGGCTGAGGGGAGTGGGATTGAAATGAGGATGATACGGTGGAAATCTATTGGGCGGGGGATATTGATCCGACCTTACCCAGGAACCCGTAGATGAGGGTTGGACTGAAGTTCAACCGAACTGAACTGGACGGAACAGCACCGAACCAGATTGAACAGAGCAGAGCTCAGGCCATGTGTGGAGAGGGGGGGACAGAAAGATGCGTACCTCGTTGCTGCGAGTGGTTCGGGTGAGCAGCTGCTGCAGCACAGACTGGAATGGAACAGAAGAGAGGAACCACCGAGAATACCAAGGGAGTGCAGCAGACACGTGCAGGGGAAGGAGGGAGGGAGAAAGGGGAGAAAGGCAGAGTGGGTGATGAGTGAGTGAGAGAGTGAGCGAGTGAGAGAGTAAGTTTTGATTGAGCTTGAGGGGCAGCGAGGAGGCATGCGTCCCTTTTCCGCGGGGTAACAGCCATTCTGAGACTTCCCAGAACGCGTTTACAGCACAAACTCAGAGAGAAGCTGACAAAGTACGGCTTTCTGACAGGACCCACCTTGACACTATGCCACGAGAGCCACCCACCTTTCCTTAAGGAAGGCCCACCTTGACGGAGAGCAACATGTGTTGCGAGTCAGCAGAGACCGTGAAAGCTCACGGTCAAACTTACGGAGCAGTGTGGCAGAAAAGGCCAAACTTACTAACCCACCTCGACAGGCCCCACCTTTTGGAAGTCCCCTCTGAACTTTACTTGCGCGTTACTACGACCCCACCTTGCCTTGATGCCCACCTTGGATCACAGCCCACCTTGACGGAGAGCATCATATGGTGCAAGTCAGCAGCAGCGGTGGCGGAGAGGCCAACCTCAAGAACCCACTTCGACAGGCCCTCTCTTGAATGACCCCTCCCAACTTCACTTAAAGCCCACCTTGACAGAGAGCAGCATGTGGTGCGAGTCGGCAGAGGCGGTGGCGGAGAGGCCAAACTCCCCTGCCAGTGGCGTGAGCGTGGTTATGAATAGCATGCGGTCATGCTCCGCTCGCTGGGAGGGAGAGGAGAGAGGGAGAGAGGGGATAGGGAAGGGTGGCCGTCTGGATGAGCTGATGAGCTCGGGGCATGGGGGAGCATGGAGTGAGCGTGGTGAGGAACAGCATGAGGTCACGCTCTGCTCGCTGGAGTGGTGGAGGGTACGGGAGAGAGGAGCGAGGGGAAAGAAGAGGACCCAACACGCACCTCCAGCACGCGAGTGAGGCCCGGCGGACCCAACACACACATTCTCCTCCAGCACGTCCCGGCGGTACCCCATGGCCGATGAGACTCTACCTACCCACCACAGCACACTCCTAATTGGCCATGCCATTGCCACGCCAGTACAGAACACACAGCACACCCAATGCCCACAGCACACCCAATGCCCACAGCACACCCAATGCCCACAGCACACCCAATGCCCACAGCACACCCAATGCCCACAGCACACACAATCCCCACAGCACGCACCTCAAGCGCGCGCGTGAGGCGCACGTTCTCCTCCAGCACGTCCCGGCGGTACCCCATGGCCTTCTGGGCCGACCCCATCAAGTTCTGCTGCTGCCCGTCGAATGCCTGTGATGTGGTATGTGATGAGATGTGATGTGATGTGATGTGATGTGACGTGACGTGACGTGACGTGACGTGACGTGACGTGACGTGACGTGATGTGATGTGATGTGATGTGATGTGAACGTGATGTGATGTGAACGTGATGTGATGTGATGTGATGTGATGTGATGTGATGTGATGTGATGTGAATGAACGTGATGTGAATGTGATGGGATGTGAATAGCACACAAAACAAGCAATTAGAACATCCTTGAGGCGCCTAGATATTGAAGCATATGATATGAGCACCACAGCAAAAGGGCATAGGGGGGATTTGAGCATGAGTGGGGCGAGAAGGGGATGAAGTTTGATAGGGCTCCAGGCTAGAAGCAATGGATGGAAGAGGGAATGAGAAAATTGTGGTTAAGTGCGGTGAGGTGCGGTGCCGTGCGGTGAGGTGAGGTGAGGTGAGGTGAGGTGGGGTGCGGTGCGGTGAGGGTTCTCACCAGCCGCAGCTCTGACATCCGGCGCTCCAGCGACCGCTTCTCCGCCTGCAACTGTGCCTCCTGCTCGCATCAGCAATGTGATACAGGAATGATGTAGCATCGACAATAATTGAAAAGACTTTTGTTTTGAGTCGACTCAAAAGTTTCCTCGCATCAGCAATGTGATACAGGAATGACTGATGTAGCATCAGCATTCATTGAGGCACCTAAAAAAAGCACGAGCAATACGACACAGAAATGATGTAGCAGGAAGGGGTTGGGGCGGGGTGGGGGAAGATTACGAAGCAGGTGGGAGGAGGGAGGGGTGAGGTGCGTTGATCGTTGTAGTAACGTCTCGAAAAGTGGTTCTCAGCATGCATCTCTGCTCACGCCCACAGTCACACACAAACACCCCTGCATGGAGCTGTCCACCGCACCACAACCCATCCCATCCCACCCCACCCCACCTATGGTGCTGACATTGGCATGTTAACATGCCTGCATGCCCTCTTGAGTCAACTCACCCGCGCCTGGGAAGCAGCCAGCAGCTTGTCCTTGCTGCGAACCTGCTCCTCCAATGATGCCACCCGCTGCATCAGCTCGCCCACATTCACACTCACAATCACAGTGACAGTCACAGAGACATACAGATCACGCACACACATCAGAAAACAAGCAGGCAACTCACCCGCGCCTGGGCAGCAGCCAGCAGCTTGTCCTTGCTGCGAACCTGCTCCTCCAACGATGCCACTTGCTGCGTCAGCTCTCCCACGTTCACACTCCCAGTCACAGTCACACACAGACCCTTCTGTCTGGCACTGCAAGTATCCATCTTTGATTCTTTGCAAGACAAGCACTCAACTCACCCGCGCCTGAGCAGCAGCCAGCAGCTTGTCTTTGCTGCGAACCTGCTCCTCCAACGAGGCCACGCGCTGCATCAGCTCGCCCACGTTCACGGACCTGTCTCCGCCGCCCGCCGACCCACTAGGGCCGGACGCTGCCGCCCCACCCGTCGGCCGAGTCAAGTCGTTTGTGAAGGGCTGGTGAGAGCGGAGCGGAGGGAAGAGAAGAGAAAGAAATGTATTGGAGATTTACTCTGAGATACAGTTGCCCAAAAGTAGGAAAGCCGCTTCACTAGGTTTGGAGTTCCAGAAAAGAAAAACGGAGGTAGTGGTTTGGAGTTTTTGGAGAAGCCAACCCTTTATAAGAAGAAAGGGTTGGCTTTTTGTGGACTGAACTAGATAAGAGAGTGGAAAACAGAGAATTCGGGAAGGAGGGGAGAAGAGGGGGGTGGGGACAGGATTGGGGCAGGCGGGGAGGGGAGGAATGCCAAAGACAAGAATTAAGAATGAGTAGGCTCTCTCTACCGCTCCCTTCTATATATCCACTCTCTTCTTTCCTATGTCACCTGCAGAGAAGCCAGCTGGCGTGATGACGTGGAGTTGGAGGGGTGCACAGTCAGCGACTGCCGGTCAAACGGAGTCAACGCCAGGCTGTCACGCTCCCCATCCAGGACATGCCCCGTCAGCCCGCCCCCCACCCCTCCGTTCATCAACCCATTTGCTCCACCACCCTCCCCTCCTGCCCCCAGTCCCCCTCCTTCTCCCCCTCCGCCTCCCCCTGCGTCAACCCCCCCTCCTCCACCTGCGCCTCCGCCAGCTCCGCCTCCCCCTGCTGCCTGCGCCACAGCAGCAGCCAGCGAACCGTTCACAGACAACTTCTGCAGCAGTCGCTCCAACAGAGCTGCCTCTAAGTCCTCTCCGCCTCCCCCTCCTCCTCCGCCTCCACCTCCTCCTCCCATTCCTCCGCCTCCTCCTCCCCCTGCTCCGTCCCCTACCATCCCGCCAAAATTCCCAATACCACCTTCCCCAGTAACCACCTGATCGGATCCTAGCAGCCCCCCCATCCCACCACCGTTACCAGCAGTCATTCCTGGTGCTACAGCTGCTGCTACAGCAGCCATAATCCCTCCGCCTCTCCCTACCCCTACTGCCCCTTCAGCCCCACCTATACCCACTACAGCAGGAGCAGCACCACCAGTACCCACGGCTGCTGCTCCGCCTAACCCCACTATCTGCGGACTTCCGCCTAAAACGCCGCTATAGCCGCCTAGAGGGCCGCTAGAAGTGCCCGCCCCTGATACGCCTGCAACAGTTGCACCTGCCCCAGATAAACCTGGACTGAGCCCCGCGCCTGTACTGGCGGAAGGGGGAAGGCGCGCGGAGGAAGGGGAGAGCAGCCCGTCCACGTCAGGAGGCGCGGAACTTGCTAGCGCCTGGGGGAGTGGTGAGAGAGCAAGGCGAGGAGAGTATGGGTCGAGAAAGAAAAAAACTCAAAAGGGCATCAGAATTGGGTCTATAAGGTGGCACACGAAAGGAGGGCAGGGATTGAAACGACGCAAGAACCCAACTCGAGTTGCTTCAAAAAGGGAGTGGAGGGAGAGGGTAACGGGAGGCGGGGGGAGGGGATGCGAGAGGCGAGCACGACGAAGGGAGGGAGAGGGGGAAGGGGGTTGGGGGGCGGGGCGGGGGGGACCGGGGGAGGAAGGAGGGGGTTTGTGACACGAGCGCTCACGCCGTTGCTCATCTGCCATTCGAGCACGCGCAGCTGGGAGCGGAGGAATTCGTTCTCGATGGCCTGCTTGCGGATCTCCACCTCCGCCTCATCCAACGCGCGCTGCCACGCCTCCGCCAGCTGCTGCTCCGGCTCCGCTGCTCCTGCGCCCCCTGCTCCTTCCGCTCCCCCTCCTCCTGCCCCCCCTGCTTCTCCCGCCGGCACTCCCCCTGCCTCCCCTGCCTCCCCTGCTCCCGCGGCCCCTGACCCTCCTGCTCCCGCTGTCCCTTGTGCTCCGGTCAAGGCCCCCTGCCCCCCTTGCCCCCCAACCCCTCCTCCCCCCTGCTCTTGCGACCCCTGGCCCGCTGCTCCTTGCGCTTCTGTTCCGCTCCCCCCTGCCTCTGCGCCGCCGAGTGCTTCCCCAGTGGCTGCCGCCTCCCCCGCCACGACCGCGCCTGCAGCGCTGCTCTCTGCGGCTGGGGGATTAGGTGGTTCTGAGGTCGCCGCCCCTCCGAGTCCCGCTCCTGCTGTTGCTCCTTCTTCGGCTGCTGCTGCTGCTTCTGCAGATGTTACCTTTTCTACTGCTCCTGCTGCTGCTCCTGGCGCTGCCGCCGGAAGCGAAGGGTCCAGCGCGGAATCGCAAAGGTAAGTGTCTAACGCAGAAGGCTGTAGCGCGGAAAGCTGTAGCGAGGAAGGCTGTAGCGCGGAAAGCTCTGGTGAAGCTTCGGATATGGCACCAGGGATGATCGAGGACGGCTCGTCCAGGGAAGGAGGATGCGGAGCAGAGACCGCAGCTACAGCCGGCATTACCGAGGCTTTCTGAAGCGTAAGAAACGGGAAAGTAGAGAGCAGGCGGGGACCGAGCAAAAAAAATGAACAGGCAAAACGGAAGTCAGGACAATATTTTTTTCTTATGCTTGTGAATAGTGGCAACAGCTGCCGATATTATACATTAATAGATGATCAAACAGCGATGGGAACAGGACAGACGAATTTTGATATGCTTAAAAAATAGCATCGAAAGCAGGAAAAACACGTAGATTGTGATAAATTTCCGGTTATGGCTAGTAAATAACCGAAGGCATTAGCTTTGTTCCAGGACTAACAGCCTTCTTCCAAAGCCTTTTAGATTCCTACCTCGTGTGCCCCAGGCTGGCACACTGCTGTTTACTGCTGCTTCGCAATCGTTCCCCACTATTCCTGCGACATTCGCCAGCGGAACAAACAGTCAAGAATATGGTTGTGAGAATTCCCAGAACTCGCACGCTGCCGTTTACTGCTGCTGTTCAATCGTGCCCCGCTATCACTGCGACATTCGCCAGCGGAACAGACGGTATACTAGTGCTTAGGAAGGGTCGAAAGGAAAGAAAGAAAGAAAATTATGTGTAATGATTAAGGTAAGGCTAGTTGTCGCTAATTTGGGTCCAATGACGTCGAAGGCGACACCTGATATTCATTCAGTCACGAAGGTGGTACGACCGTGTAGCTACTAGTACAGGAAAATCAACAATCTATGAAGCTAGTTTCCGGCGGAGCAGTCACGGAAGCATCGTCCTCTAATAAGAATAAGATGCGATTTCTGTAGCGACGGGAGCACTCGGAAAGTAACCGGTTGGCCTAAGGTCAGACAGACAGACGCATTTAGGAAAATAACAAGATTTTGAATTGAATTTGAGGTGCAGTCTGCTCCAGCGCTGCGGGAAATTGGTTGGATAAACAACCTTGATCGCGAACCCTAATTGATCCTGGTCAGCTATGACCTGTACGCACCCAAATGGCCGGCATAGCGACTGGATAGCACGCTACGTGACTCCAGGCCACAATGCGAATGGTGCTCCTTTCGCGAAATCGGATGGCCCTCTGGTTTTGGAAAATGATGAAACCAGACTTGGACTAGCGGGAAAGCAATGTCAGGGAGCCATGAATGGATCTCAGAAGTGTACAGTTCCTGGGCTTGTTTCTGTGGTTTCTGTGGTTTCTGTGGTTTCTGTGGGATGGTCGACTGGTTGGTGGTCAGGGAGGGGTCATTCCACGGGAACTTCAAGGCCGCGAAAACAATTTGAAACTTACCAGGCTATTAGTAACCAAGATACCGGCCTCGCCGAGGAAAGGCAGCTTTCGCCCAGTCCGTTGAGGAAGCGGTTGTGGGGACAAGCGAAGGCGAAGAGTCGGAGGCATTCAACCGCCTGACGAGAAGTTGACGGCCAGCGGTTGGAGGAGCTCTGTTTCGGCCAAAATACATCCGGTTTGACTGATGATTCTGTGGGCGGTTGCTTTGTAAAGCGCGTACCTCTTAATAACTTCCTCGTCTTCAGAATACCTTTCCTGGGAGATTAAATGATGATTGACGAGGCATTCATTTTTGTCAACAGATATACTTGGTAAAACGAGGAGAAACCAGTGCCAGCAATACTGGCGGGGATTCTAAAAACGGCGACGTGGATTCATCCATCCACGAGCGAGCCGTCATTTCGCTTTTATCACCTGCGACGAGCTCGATAGAACGTCGGCATTCCGCACCGCGATGATTGGCGCGGCCGCAGGCATGGCTGCGCTTCTGCTCCGCCGCTCCCCAGTCCCCTCCCCAGTTACATTGAGGGAGCGCACCCCTCAATGGGCAAGCTGTGAATCAAGAAAACAGGAATGAAATGACTAAGTGAAAGTTGGGTACAAAAGGCAAACCCTAGGAAACTGTACCCCATATGTGCTACTCCACTATAGCCTACAGTAGCTATGTCAAATAACTCTGACACACCCCCATAGGCAAAGTGGGGGAGAACAAGGGGTCACAAGACCAGTCAAGCAAAGCAAAGCAAGCTCAGGGTGGATCACAAAGTCACCACACATTCCGAGCACAAGTTCAAGGCCACAAGGCCAGTTAACATGCAGGATTACATATATATATAAGGCTAAACAAGCAAGAGCAGGAGTATATATATATGCAACAGTACAAACAAGGTCAAGAGGTGAGCAAGTGAGGCAAGGTAGGCACAAGACCCAGCTGAGTACAGAAGCGCTGATGATCACAAGGCGCAAGTGCCTTGGTGAAGATATCAGCAGTGTTGGCCTCAGAGGCCACGTACGCAAGTCGCAGCTGACCACGCTACTGTAGCTCACGAGCAAGGAAGTAGCGAAGAGCAATGTGCTTCGTTCTGTGCTCCAGTCTCTGCTCTCGACACAAGGCCAGCATGGCCTTGTTGTCTACGTAGAGCACTGGAGGAGAACGAGGCGGCTCTCCGAGGTCAGTCAGCAGGTAGGTGAGCCAGCGAAGCTCCTGTGCAGCCATGGCCCCGGCGTAGATCTCAGCCTCGCAACTGGAGCCGAGAACAGAAGACGAGCGAGTAGCCCGCCACGAAACAGAGCCGGAACCAAGGCTGAAGGTGTAACCCTGTGACGACCGCTGCGTAGCCTGGTCGTCAGCCCAAGAAGCGTCTGCGTGTCCAGTGAGGACCACTGGACTTTGCCCTCCAAGCACAAGCCCCATGCCCGATGTACTGCACAAGTAGCGCAACACCCTCTTCGCTGCAGCCATGTGCTCCGGTCTGTGTCTCCCAGAAGCAACATAGCGTGCAAGAATGCTAAGAGAGTATGCAAGGTCAGGTCGTGTGCAGGTCATCAGGTACATGAGGCAGCCAACAAGCTCTGGGTACGGGCCACTCGACTCTACGGACTCATCCGAAGGCAGAGCTGAGAGCGAGTGGCGAGTAGGCAGAGGAGTGGCCTGAGGCGAGGAGTACGTGAAGCCGAAGCGCTGAAGGACCTGCTGCACCATGTGTGACTGAGTCAGGGTAATGGTGCGGCGTGCTCTGTCCCGGGTGATCTGCAAGCCAAGGTAGCTGCGCAGTTCACCCAGGTCTGTGCACGTGTGTCTCTTCTGCAGCTCGGACTTCACGTGGGCGAGTCCAGCAGTGTCAGCTGTGGCAAAGACCAAGTCGTCGACGTACACGAGGATGTAGAACGGCTGCAAAGAAGTGTCGGTGCGCAGAAACAGCGACGGGTCGGCAGTAGAGGGAGCAAACCCAAGAGCCGCAAGTGTAGTCCTCAGTGTGTCGTGCCACTCACGCGGTGCCTGGCGGAGACCGTAGACTGGCCGCCGGAGGCTCCACTGGGTGCCAGGAGGAAAAGACCCAGTGAAGCCAGGTGGGCGACGCAGCCAGATCTCCTCGTGCAGGCTGCCCTGCAAGAAAGCAGTGCTGAAGTCAAGAGAGTGCAGCTCGTAGTCGCGGTGAGCAGCTATGTGCAGCAGTACCCGAAGAGTGGTCATCTTCGGGGTGGGAGAGAAGGTCTGAAAGTAGTCAACTCCCTGCCGCTGACTGAAGCCACGAGCCACGTAACGCGCCTTGAAGACAGGCGGAGAACCCGGCGGCCGCTTCACCCTGAAAATCCACATGCCACTGACGATGTTTGCCCCAGGCGGGGGAACCTCGTCAACGTAGGTGCCTGTGGACTTCCAGGAAGCCATCTCTGCGTCCATAGCTGCCTGCCACTGAGAGGAGTAGGGACCCTCTATCGCCTCCGCGTAAGAGCGCGGAGTCGGGATGTCAAGTGCATCCGGGTCTCCCTCAGGGGTAAGCAGTACGGACACGAGATGAGGTGAAGCAGCAGCCAAACACTGGAACTCCTCCTGCCTGTCCTCAAGGACGTCCGTGCCAAGGGCACACTCACCCCCGACGGACGGAGGACAGACAGACTCAGACTCAGCAACAAGTCTAGCAGCGTAGTCTAGACGACAGCGAGCAGCAAAGTCGACGAGCTCAGTAACTAGGGCAGACGCAGCAGTGGACTCAAAGGAAGGGTCAGTGACAACAGTAGCAAGGAGACGCGTGACAGTAGGACTGGCAGCACGAAGAGAGTCCGACTCCGGGTCAGGAAGAGCAGGAAGAGAGGACTCAGGAGGAGAAGGCAAAGGGGCACGCAGAGGAGCAGTGGACGGACGCAGAGACATCCGGTGCGTGCCAGGGACAGGAGGAGGACGCTGACGCGAACCACGACCACTAGTGCGAGAAGCACGGACAGGCGACGCAGGGCGAGACGCAGGCTCACGACGCTCAGCAAGACCTCCAGTAGGACCAGTGTAGGGAGAAGGAGCGGGCAGTGGGGAGGCCGGCTGTAACTGTAACTGTGACGGGACAGGCTGTGGACACTCTAAGGGAGGAGGAGGACCAGGAGAAGGCGGGAGACCAAGAACCTGCTGAAGGAGCGGAACGAAGTACGGCCTAGGCCGTGTGGCGACTCCAGACACAGCAGGGACAGCACCAGTACCCCCAGCGGCAGCACCAGCGCCAGCAGTACCTCCAGCTCCAGCACCCCCAGCAGGACCGCCTCCAGGACCGACAGCAGTAGCCTCAGCGCCAACACCCTCAGCAGCTCCAGCTCCAGTCGTACCCGCAGGCCCAGCAGCTCCAGTACTCCCAGTACGAGCACCTCCGGGACCCGCGGCACCAGCACCCTCAGCAGCCGAAGAACCTCCAGCTCCAGCAGCACGCCTCCAGCGCCGGGCAAACCACTCGCGCAGCTCCTGTGGAGAGAGTGCCTCCCGTCGAGACGAAGCACCCGGAGAACCTCCAGGCTCAGCACCGCCAGACGCCACACGAGCAGGCCCAGCTCCCTCAGGCTCCGCACCCCCAGGCTCAGCACCTCCAGGCGTAGCACCCCCAGGCGTAGCACTCCCAGGCTCAGCACCCCCAGGCTCAGCACCCCCAGTAGTAGCACCCTCAGGCTCAGCACCCCCAGGCGTAGCACCCACACGCTCAGCACCCCCAGAGTCAGCACCCCCAGGCTCAGCACCCTCAGCAGCACCAGAGTCACCAGTAACCTCGACAGGCTCGACTGCGTCTACCTGGGACACACCTGAAGGGGCAGGACCCTGAGGGGGGAGGGGGTCTACCGGGGGGGGACCTGGGACAAGGAAGAGCGGTGGCGGGGGGAGGGACGGAGTGCGGTAGGGGAAGAGGCGGTAGTAGGGGACCGACTCGTCAAACGTAACGTCCTGGGAGGACAGAACACGGCGAGAGGTGGGGTGGTAGAACTGCCACCCTGGCGCGTCAGGGGGGAAGCCAAGGAAGACGCAAGGAGCAGCACGAGGGGACAGCTTGTCCGCAGACAAGTCGCGGACAAACGCCCGAGATCCCCAGACACGGAACGCAGACGCATCGCCAACCTTCCCCGTCCACAGCAAAGCTGGGGAGGTCTCCGGCATGGAGACCCTGGGGTGAAGGTTGATCTGATGCGCCGCGTACCGAACCGCAAACGGCCACAGAAAATGGGGGGCAGCCGCATGCATCATGGACGTACGGGCGACATCCATGATCATGCCAATGCGGCGCTCAGCAATCCCATTTTGCTGTGGAGAGTCCGGAAGCGTGAAGGTCTGGCGGATGCCTCGTGCACGACAGTAGGCTCGCAGAAGGCCAGAGGAGAACTCTCCACCTCTGTCAGAGTGCAGACGCTGAACAGGAAAGTCCGAGCCGAAGCTCTGCCTGAGCTGGAGACGAGCTGCGCGGATCCAGTCGATCAACACCTCAGTGACATCACCCTTGCTGCGCAAGGGGAAGACTGTGGTGTAACGCGAGTAGTCGTCAACCACCAGCAGGAAGTAGCGCTCGTGACCCTGTCCACGGACGCGGGCCGGGCCCCACACATCCATGTGAAGCGTCTGCAGCGGGGCCTCTGTCGGAGGAAACTGGGAGGAGTGAGGGGCAGCCCACTGCCGCCCCTCGACACAGGGGACGCAGGTAGGGCCAGGCCCCGGAGGAAGGGGAGGGAGGGACCGGGGAAGACCAGAGACAAGGACACGGGAGGCCATGCTTCGGAGACGAAGCAGGGAGGGGTGACCAAGGCGGTGGTGCCAGAGGAGAGTCTCGTGAGACAGGAGGCGACACGAACAGGGGGCAGACTCAGGACCAGACCTGGACGCTGCAGCAAACACCTGACCCGACGCAGCTACCTGACCAGACGTAGTGACTGGAGGAGACGCAGTGGTCAGGGTGTACAGGCTCGACCCCGGCCGACGGGTAAACGTGGCCAGGTGTCGGCCTGTCCGAGCGTCCGTGCAGTGGGTCACTCGCTGACTCGCAGGAGTGAACTGGTGAACCCCCGCATCCTGTAGGTCAGCACCACTCACCAAGTTCGTAGAGAACGAGGGAGGGTAAAGACCAGACAGGGTGCCAGAGGGGGCCGCCGGACACGGGAGGACAGTGGAGAAGTGAGCAAGGACAGGACCCCCAGAGGGGTCTGCCAGAGAGACTGCAACTGGCCGGCTAAGCGGCGTGAGTGTGGTGCGGTCTCGAAAGAAGGAGCGAGAAGCCCCCGAGTCATGGGTGAAGGTGTGGGAGGCCGAAGCCGACGCAGAACCTGAGAGAGCAGACTCACCAGCACCTGAGGGAGCAGACGCACCTAGAGCAGCAGCCTCGCTAGCACCTAGAGCAGCAGCCTCACCAGTACCTAGAGCAGCAGGCTCAATGCCCGGGTCGGGCGGAAAACACCGGTAACAGTCACCCTCATCACTAATAGTCACAGTATACATGGCAGCAAGAATAGCATCAAAGTCAAGGTCAAAGACAGCCACACCCGCCCTAGACAGCTCACCCCAGCGGGGGATCTCAGTGGCCTCAGGGAACTGGTGACGCCAAGCGTCCGTCAGGCGGCCAAAGCAGCGCTGGGTGGAGTGCGCACCCCCGCACTGCTCACCCGCGCGGTCGCCGGTGCGGAGGACGTAGGTGCACGGACCAGTACCCCCACCCCTCTGGCGTGCAGTGTACCACTCACGGAGCTGCTGAGGGGAGGGGATGTCACGAGTGCGCTGCTGCTGCTGCTGCTGCTGCTGGCGCTGACCACCACCGGAGCCGACCCTCTGCGCAGCGCCACCCCGACCAGCTCCACCTCCTCCGCCGCCTCCTCCTCCACCGCCGCCACCTCCGCTCCCTCCGCCACTGCCGCTGCCGCCTCCGCCTCCACTGCCGCCACCGACACCTCCACCCCCGCCACCACCCCCACCGCCACCCCCACCTCCTCCACCGCCTCCACTGCCGCCTCCACCGCCCCCGCTAGCTCCTCCAGCGCCCCTGCCCCCCTTGCCCTTGCCAGGGCGGCGTCTCCCGCTAGGGGTAGACGCCGCACCGACCGACTCAAGCCCAACGAGGTCGGCCGCAGCAGCAGAGGCAACAGAGGGCAAAAGGGGGGAGGGGGAACACCCCTCAAAGATGGGGGTGCGAGGGTCACCACGAGAGGCTCCTACAGCCACTATGCTCTTCTCTGCTGCTAGGAGGGACTTCTCGAGGAGGTCAACGGTGAGAGTGGTGGGGCAAACTGAGAGGAAGTGGTCCCTGACTACGCGAAGGGAGTCAGGGAGCCGGGTGACTATGTAGTAGAGGGTGATGTACATGGGGGGGGGGTTCTTGGCGCAGAACTCAGCAGGAAGCGCAGCGCGGTAGCGAGTGTCACTAGTGCGTAGGTGCGTAATGAGGTCAGCGACTATGGGAAAGGCAGCAAGGTCAGGGAAGAGGTACGGTAGCATGAGGCGACTCAGTGCAGCAGTGGCAGGGGAGGAGTAGCGTGCAACTACAGCGTCGTACAAGGTCTGAGCACTCTTGTACTGGCTAAAGTGCGCACGCTCAGAGGTAGGCAGGTGGCGACGCACAGCAAGACGTGCAGCAGCATCGCGCGTGGCCCACTGGGAGCGAACAGTTGCGTCAGCATCAGTGGCGGGGGCAGGAGAGGCACCAGAAGTGAGGTCAAAGAGGGAGAGGCCGTCTGCCCTATCGCACTGTAAGAAAAGCTGCAGGTCATCTATCCAGACGTCAAAGTCAATGGCCCGACCCTCAGTGTCAAAAGCGAGGACACTAGGGGTAGCCATGACAGCAGTAGACTAGCAGCGCAAACAGTGGGGTGAGGGCAGTGCTGTGAGAGAGGCGCTGCTCTTACCGGACAGGGCGGCTCGGGCGGCTCGGCTGCAGGGCGGCTCGGCGACTCGGCTGCTGGGCGGCTCGGCTGCTGGGCGGCTCGGCGGCTCGGCTGCTGGGCGGCTCAGCGGCTCGGCTGCTGGGCGGCTCGGCGGCTCTGCTGCTGGGCGGCTCGGCTGCTGGGCGGCTCGGCGGCTCGGCTGCTGGGCGGCTCGGTGGCTCAGCTGCTAGGCGGCTTTGCTGCTGGGCGGCTCGGCGGGGCCGCTGAGAGGGCGGCGTCCGGGGCCGTTGGGAGGAGGCGGCGGGGCCGCTGAGGGGAGGCGGCGGGGCCGCTGAGAGGAGGCGGCGGGGCCGGAAAGGTAGGTGGCGGGGCCGCGTCAGGGGCCGCGACAGGGGCCCGCGTCAGGGGCGTCAGGGGCCGCGGCAGGGGCCGCGTCAGGGGCCGCGACAGGGCCGCGTCAGGGCGCCGCGTCAGGGGCCGCGTCAGGGCGCCGCCAGGGGCCGCGGCAGGGCCGCGTCAGGGCCGCGCAAGGGGCCGCGGCAGGGGCCGCGTCAGGGGCCGCGTCAGGGCCGCGTCAGGGCCGCGGCAGAGCCGCGTCAGGGGCCGCTTCAGGGCCGCGGCAGGGGCCGCAGCAGGCCGCGTCAGGGCCGCGTCAGGGGCCGCGGCAGGGCCGCGTCAGGGCCGGGGCAGGGGCCGCGTCAGGGCGCCGCGTCAGGGGCCGCGTTAGGGCGCCGCCAGGGGCCTCGGCAGGGCCGCGTCAGGGCCGCGTCAGGGCCGCGGCAGAGCCGCGTCAGGGCCGCGTCAGGGGCCGCTTCAGGGCCGCGGCAGGGGCCGCGTCAGGGCGCCGCCAGGGGCCGCGTCAGGCCGCGTCAGGGCCGCGTCAGGCGCCGCCAGGGGCCGCGTCAGGGCGCCACCAGGGGGCGCGTCAGGGGCCGCGATAGGGCGCCGGCAGGGGCCTCGTCAGGGCGCCGCCAGGGGCCGCATAGGGGGCGCGTGGGAGGCGGCGTAGGGGCCGCGTAGGGGCAGCGTAGGGGCCGCTAAAAAAAAATTTTAGGGCAGGGCGCAATGTGCGTGGGCAGCTAAAAAAAAAAATTCTTATGGTGGGCCCTTAGGAAGGAACGGTCCCATGTAGGAACCCGCTCTATACCATGTGAATCAAGAAAATAGGAATGAAATGACTAAGTGAAAGTTGGGTACAAAAGGCAAACCCTAGGAAACTGTACCCCATATGTGCTACTCCACTATAGCCTACAGTAGCTATGTCAAATAACTCTGACACAAGCATCATCGCTCCTCCTCGCCCCTTTTCCGCACGCCTGTCTGCCTGCCCCTCGACCTTGCCCCTTTCGCGACGCGAGGCGTTTTGAAGTCGAGACACCAGATCAGATACCTGGTACTACTTTTCCCGCAGGTAATCGTTTTAATGGTGTATTCGATTTTTTTGAATCCAGAAACAGATTGTTCACGTTTCCCATTCACGTCAGGAATCATGACCTCAATCTACCGTAATTCGGCGGAGCCGTCGAAGCCAGGTTCTAGTAGGGAACACCTGGCACTTAAAACTCTTTTCGAGTTGGTTTGCCCCAACCCCAACCTCTAGCGTTTCGGCAAATGTCGCGTCGAGTCTCTCTTGCCTTGACCTCACCCTCACGAATTCAGCCCCTCTCATCCCATCTCATTAGTTCAACACAGTACTATCTCAATCACTATGTCCGGTCTGGACCAGCAACAGCAGATCGAAGTAAAGTCGCGCTCGCGCCTCATAGACGAACCATACTAAGTTCTTACTTTGTCTTGGCCGCGCGTCTCAATCAAATTTGCTAATAAATTGCGAGACGTGTGTGGCAGGAGTTTTTTTTTGTTTAGACCACTACGAAGTCACCACAGGTGTGACGCCTCGTGAGCAGCAGGAATATGGAAACGGCTAATCTAATTCCTCCGGCAAGGTCCGCGGACGATTCTAGACGTCCAACCCTTCTGCGTGCAGTGCCGAACGAAGGAGCCGCCGCGCTCGACAGCCAGACGGGGAGTGGCCCCGCGAGAAACGGCGCAATGTGCGGGGCATCCGCTTATGCGTCTACTGCCCTTAGAGCCCGAGAAGATTTAGAATGCAACGAAAAATATGATGATGATGGTGATGGCGATGGCGATGGCGACAGTGATGGTGGTGGCAGTGGCGACGCCAGGGTCAGCGACTGTCAATGTCCTTCAAACAATTTTCTCGGCGAGTACTACAGTGACTCGTGGAAGCTCGCTGACGTGGCGTTATTCTGTAAAAAACGTCATTCTGATTGGAGGGGGAGTTTACTCCGCGGGTTGTTCTGGGCCGTCCCACTGCTGCTCCTCGTGCTCGTGCCGCAGTTTGCAGCGCTGACGAGCGGTCCGAGAGACCTCACGCGGCTCGTTGACTTTCCTCGAGGCGTAAGAGTGGGAGGTGAGGGGAATGTGATGGTGGAGATTGAGACGGAGAGCGGAACGGTAACGGAGACGGCAGCTGAATCGGTAACTGAGACGGTAACGGAAGCGGATGGGGACGAGGTGGGTGTGGCGGAAGAGGGGGGTGCGTATGTTCCCGTGGGGAAGGATGCGGGGGTTGCGGAAATTGGGGATGGGGAGGTTGCGGAGAACGAGGACGCGGGGATTGCGGAGAACGCGGAGGCGGGGGTTGCGGAGAACGAGGATGAGGATGTGGACAAGAATGGTGGAAGGCAGAGCGAAGAGCGCGGGAATCCCGAAAAGAAGTTGGGGGGAGACGAAGTGGAATTACAGAGGGAACCTCCTGCTGTTGAATCGGGGAAGACCTCGTCTCGCGAAGTTAGCGAGCCGAATCAGGCTATTGGTAACCACGACGCGGAGCGTGCGAACGACGCGAGCTTGCGAAACGAAAACGCAGCGAACCGCGCGACCTCAGAGGTCGAAACGCAGATAGACAGCGATACCGACGAGTTGAAGGCGGAAATAAAGCAGCGAACTCTGGGTGACGTGGAGCGTATTGATTCGCCGAGGGTTCTTGTTGTAGAGGCGTCTCCTCTACTTTGCAGGAACTCTAAGTTGCACTAAACGATAGAGCACAGTCTTGGCTTTCCAACAAGCCGTCAAACACGTTAATCGCCCAAGTATACGCCGAGATATTGGCGTTCACGTGATTGCTAGTGCTCTTAGAAGCAAGGATAGACCTCTCTGGAATTTTGGTTCGAATGGACCATGTACAAGAAGATTCAGGATTTCAGTATAAAGCATGCATACAAGGCAGGTCGATTTATAGCAAATGCATTACATCGAACCGCACATGTAACATCACATCGCTACACTCGCGTCGCGAATGCGCCGCGTGTAACATTTCGGTTGGGGTGAAATTCGACCACCGAATTTCACACCGAACACACCGAATTCGCCTTGCACTTGAAGGTTGGAATGTGGTGCCGCCACGTGGCACCGAAGGGTGAGTCTCCCGGAGTCAATCGGTGCCACCCCACCGATCCCTAGTCAAAGGGATCGAAGGCACCGAAGTGCCCTCGGTGGGTTGGGGGCATACCACCGCCCCACCACCGTTTCCTTCCAACACTCCCCGTTGCACCCAAGCCACTAGGTGTTCATACCAACACGCTCACGGCATGCACGGAATGAATCCTTAGGGAGTGGTTTAGTGAGGAAATCCGCGGGTTGCGCCTTGGTGCTTATGTATGTGACCTTGACCTCACCTCTCTCGACCACCTCACGAATGAAGTGATGCTTCACCTCAATGTGCTTGGTACGCCCGTGAAGGACGGCATTGTGAGTGAGGTTTATGGCCGCTTGGTTGTCACAAAAGAGAGGAGTTGGGTCGGCTTGAGGATGCCCAAGCTCCGCTAGAAGGCGCCGTAGCCATATTGCCTCCATGGCTCCTTGAGTGAGTGCCATATACTCCGCTTCCGTTGTGCTTAGAGCCACGGTTGGTTGCAACTTGCTTTGCCAACTCACGGCTCCCCCAAGCAAGGTGAAGACGTACCCGCCGGTACTCTTGCGCTTGCTTTGATCACCGGCATAATCCGAGTCGGTGTAGCCCTTAAGCACGATTGGACCGGCTTCATATACGATTCCCAAGTTGGGTGTGCCTTGGAGGTAGCGTAGAACACGTCCTCCCGCACGCACATGCTCGGTATGAGGGTTGCTTACGGCTCGTCCAAGTACCCCGGCGGCGTATGAGAGGTCGGGACGGGTGGAAACGGCGGCATACATGAGTGAGCCGACTAGCGAATGAAACCGCTTCCCTTCGGCTTCGTCGAGGGCGGATTCTTCCTCTCCCGGGAGGCAAGAAAATCCCGTGTCTAGTGGCGTCCCCACCGGGTTGCTATTACCCATGCCGAAGCGCTCCACAACCCCTTTCACATATTTTTCTTGGTGGAGGTGAATGGTCCCGTTCGCGCGGTCGCGGTCGACGTGCATCCCGAGGTAGTACGTCACCGGTCCCAAGTCCCTCATGGCAAACTCCGCCCCTAGCCGTTGCTTGACCTCTCGAATGAGGTCTTTGGAGTCGGAGAAAAGAAGGAGGTCATCGACGTAGAGCAAAAGCACCAATTGCTTCTCCCCCTCCTTCAACACGTACAAAGCGCTATCACATACGCTACGCGCGAAGCCGTGTTGAAGAAGAAAGTCGTCGATGCGCTTGTACCATCCGCGTGGGCTTTGCTTCAAGCCATAGAGGGTACGCTTGAGCTTCCACACCCGACCGCTACCGTCATCGTACCCCGGGGGTTGCCGCATGTAGACTTCTTCCATGAGAAGCCCGTAGAGGAAGGCGGTGCAAACGTCTCATTGTTCCACCTCGAGGTTGAGAGATGCCGCTAGCGCGAGCAACACCCGAAGAGTGGAGGCCTTCGAAACGGGAGCGAAGGTCTCACTATAGTGCTCCCCCTCCCGTTGAGTGTACCCTTGCGCCACAAGCCGCGCCTTGTAGCGTTCGACACCTCCATCGGCTCCCAATTTCTTCCTAAGCACCCACTTGCATCCCACCAAGTAGGCACCCTTCGGCGGGTCGACGAGCTCGAAAACATTGTTCTCCTTGATCGATGCTAACTCCATCTCCATCGCTTGCTTCCATAGCGGTGCATCCGGGGAAGCCAAAGCCTCCTTGTGAGTGCGTGGGTTATCGTCGCCGATGGTCGCTAGGCAAATCGCCGCACTCTCCTCATCCGACTCCCCAACGGCGACCGTAGCATAGTCGGTTAACCTCGTGTTGGGGCGAGGTGTACGACGCCCGCGAGTCAACGCCAATGGTAGGGAAGAAGGTGCGGAGGAAGTGGCCTCCTCGGTTGGTGGCACCTCCTCGACATCATCATCGCACTCCTCGTTCTCTCCCCCTCCACTTTCGGCTCCCTTCTTCACGTGCGGTGAAACCTCCACCGCTTCATCCTCCTCTCGTGCGGGAAGGACGACGGTGAGTTGCGGCGTTTGTTTCTCCTTTGTCGGGAACTTGTCTTCGTCGAAGATCACATCCCGAGACGTGACGACGCGTTTTTCATCCAAATCCCACACTCGCCATGCACGCTCGTTCGCCGCAATCCCCAAGTAGATCGCCGCACGAGCTTTCGGTTGCAACTTGTGGCGAAGTGGATCCGGTACATGGTAGTAGCAAAGGCACCCAAAGGTGCGTAGGCGGTATAGGTTCGGCTTCGTTCCGGTCCATGCTTCGAACGGAGTCGTTCCCGGTAGCACCTTTGTTGGCACACGATTACGAATCCATGCCGCTAGCGCACTCGCCTCTCCCCACCACTCGTTCCCAAGCTTGGAGTGTTGAAGAAGTGAACGAACGGCCTCCATCAATGTGCGATTGAGCCGCTCTACCGCTCCATTTTGTTGGGGTGTGTAGGGTGTCGTGACGTCGTGCTTAATGCCCTTGCTTTTCATCCATTTTTCAAGCTCGTTGCTCACGAATTCGCCGCCACCGTCGGTGCGAATGCACTTGATCCGCTTCTTGCCGTCGTCGCAAACGTCGAGCGCCCACTCTTGAATCGCCTTGGCCGCATCTCCCTTAGCCTTCAAGAGTCGGGTCCAACTCATCCGCGTCGCATCGTCGAGCATCACTAAGAGGAACCGCGCTCCTCCCTTTGATGCATGCCGCATCGGTCCACACACGTCCATGTGAACAAGCGCAAGCGGGTCCTTTGCGAGGGGTGAGGTACGGCTACCAAATGGCTTGCGAGCCATTTTTCCTTCGACACACACCGCGCACACGCCCTTCTCGTCGTTGCCGGCGATCACGTCAAATCCCTTCGCAAGTCCTTTGTTGGCCAACTCTTTGACCGAGTCGTAGTTGGCGTGCGCAAGCCGATTATGCCACATTTTGAGAGTCGCCTTGGAGCCTTGCGCCACGTTGGATGAGGCCGTTGTCGGATGCGTCTTCAGTTGGTAGAGTTGTCCGTTGAGAACGCCTTGCACGAATTGCTTCCCCTTCCAAAAGAGGTTCATCTTCGCGCCATCGATGGTGACCTTCACGTCTTTCTTTGCGAGTTGAGTGACGGAGAGTAGATTCACCTTCAATCCCGGGACGTGAAGCACGTTCGTGATGTCCACCGGCCCGCCATCGACGATGAGACGCGTACTCCCAACTCCAACCACCGGTAGCGATTTATCGTTCCCGAAGACGACGCGCTTTACGTCTCCCGGAGCACCGACGTTGTTGAGGAGCGACGCCGAGTGCGTCATGTGTTGTGTTGCACCGGTGTCGAGGAACCACGCGTCGTTTGAAGTGTTGATCCCGTCACCGGCCAACAAAACGAGCGACTCCGTTGAATCATCCGCCTCGCCGGATGCCGTGTGCGCGTTGCCCTCTTGGTTCCGCGCCTTCGATGGAATCCAATCGCTCGGCCGCTTCCGACATTCACGCCAAAAGTGCCCCGCTTTGCGACAATAATGACACTTGCTCGAACCGTTCGATGCGTTGCCCTTGCCGCGACCGTTTCCACCGGACGACTTCTTTGCCTCACCGTTGCTCCACTTGGACTTCTTTCCGGAGCTCCCTCCGGAGAACATGGCGGTCTCCACGCTCTCGTTAGCGAATTGTCGGCGTCGCGATTCTTCATGGAGAAGCCGACCGACCACCATTTCCTTCGTCCAAGTGTTTTGCACGCTATCGAGTGTCGTAATCACCGTCGACCACTCTTCCGGAAGGCCGCAAAGCAAGGTGAGAATCCAATCCTCCTCCGTGACCGTTCCACCGAGGTCCATGAACGTTTCCCCGAGTTCCTCCACACGAGTCGCATACTCGTGCATCGATTCGCCCGCGCGTAACTTCACCGTGTAGAACGCATTTCGGGCTAGGATCTTGCCGTGGAGAGTCTTATTCACGTGCATCGTCTCGAGCCGCTTCCATGCTTCACGCGCCGAAGCTTCGAGCTTGATGCACGTGCGCACCGAACTCACGAGGTTGATGCCGATGCGCGAAATCAACGTTGCGAACGCCTTTTGGTCCTTCTTCTTCCATGCCGCGATCTCGTCCTCGTTGACCGGCTTTTTCTCCGTTCCGTCGAAGAGACCCCAAAGTCCCCGCTCCATCATGAGCACTTGGAACTTAAATTTCCACGCGGAGTAGTTTTGCCCCGTGAAAATCGGAACCGCCGACGTGTCGAACACCGTCGCGTTTGTCCAGGGTTCGCCGGGATTCGAGACAACACCACCTAAGGAAGTGCCGGAGGTTTCGCTTGACGTCATCATGCTTGCTACAAGTCGCGCACGTAGACTCTACCGACCAGCTCTGATACCACTGTTGTAGAGGCGTATCCTCTACTTTGCAGGAACTCTAAGTTGCACTAAACGATAGAGCACAGTCTTGGCTTTCCAACAAGCCGTCAAACACGTTAATCGCCCAAGTATACGCCGAGATATTGGCGTTCACGTGATTGCTAGTGCTCTTAGAAGCAAGGATAGACCTCTCTGGAATTTTGGTTCGAATGGACCATGTACAAGAAGATTCAGGATTTCAGTATAAAGCATGCATACAAGGCAGGTCGATTTATAGCAAATGCATTACATCGAACCGCACATGTAACATCACATCGCTACACTCGCGTCGCGAATGCGCCGCGTGTAACATTTCGGTTGGGGTGAAATTCGACCACCGAATTTCACACCGAACACACCGAATTCGCCTTGCACTTGAAGGTTGGAATGTGGTGCCGCCACGTGGCACCGAAGGGTGAGTCTCCCGGAGTCAATCGGTGCCACCCCACCGATCCCTAGTCAAAGGGATCGAAGGCACCGAAGTGCCCTCGGTGGGTTGGGGGCATACCACCGCCCCACCACCGTTTCCTTCCAACAGTTCTGAAGTACCTTCATGCGAACCCGAGATTAACCTGGGAGACGGAGTGGTTACCAGTTCGGCGAGAAGATTACTTTCGCCCTGGTGAAAAATATTACTTTGTAACCGGGCAGCGCGATTTTTGTGCGGGGATTCGCCACTTCCATCGCAGCCTGTCGTGCAAGATCGCAGAAGCGGCTTTTCTGAATCGCACGCTCGTACTCGATATGGGGTTGTGCATAAACGGAATGCACAATGGCAGGACTGCGAGTGTTCACGGTCTGCATTACTACTACGATCTGCCCTCCCTCAGGTAAGACCGTCCCTCAAGTAACACCTCTCCAGCGTCCCCAACCCCCTCTCTACTCGTTCCGCAACCCCCCCACCCCCCTCTAGTCCCTCCAGACTCAACCCCCTGCACTGCTCCCTGCAAGCCTGCACGGGTTACTCATTAACTCACTTTTCTATTCCCCTCTCTTTCTCGCAGGGCCGCCAGGTTTACCCCCTTGAATGGGTTCCTGCAAGGCATGAGGGAGTGGCGGCGCAAGCAGGGGCAGAGGGGAGAGGAGGCAACTGGAAGGCGGTTGAGGGGTGTATCTGCAGGGGAGGGTGTATCTCAAGGGGATGGTGTATCTGCGGGGGAGGGTGTATCTGCGGGGGAGGATGTATCTGCGGGGGAGGGTGTATCTGCGGGGGAGAGTGTATCTGCGGGGGAGAGTGTGCCAGTTGCAGCTCTTTTTTCCCGTGTGGTTCAAGCAGACACAAGGACTAGGGTAATTTCCCAACCAACTACTTTTAAGAATACTCCATGGCAGGGAGGCAGGCAGGGGTATCTGTCTGTCATAATCTGCGATGTTTTTATTCAAGCTCCCACTCATGCGCCATTGCTCTAACTCCCCCACTTTCCCCTCCCTTCTAATCCCCCTCTGTCCCCTCTCCCTCCACCTCTTCGCCCTAGGAGCAGGCCATAGCACAGGACAGCAGCACCCCGCTCATCATTCCATGTAGCGCAAGCACCCTCAATAGCCACCTCTCCCCAACTCTCCCCGCCCCCAATCCCCTCCCTCCCTACATCTGCAGGCCATAGCCCAGGACAGCAGCACCACGCTCATCATAAGAGACGGGCATTACGGCTTTGAACCATGCCGGGGCGAGCTCTCGCACTGGCCCAACCTGGTGAGCGCTTTGAAACGTGTTTTGCAACGTGTTTTGAGTTGACTCACAAGGCAGCTTGCTTCAATGTCGCACGCCACTTCAGCTTTGAACCGTGCTGGGACGAGCTCTCTCACTGGCCCATCAAGGTGAGCCCCCTCTGCCTTCTCCTTGAGTGTGCAAGGAGGAGAGGAGCATGAACACGCTGCTCTCAATCCTGCCCTTGTTCTGGATTGAGTGGCAATCATCTTTCAATCCTGCCCTTGTTCTGGATTGAGTGGCAATCATCTTTCAATCCTGCCCTTGTTCTGGATTGAGTGGCAATCATCTTTCAATCCTGCCCTTGTTCTGGATTGAGTGGCAATCATCTTTCAATCCTGCCCTTGTTCTGGATTGAGTGGCAATCATCTTTCAATCCTGCCCTTGTTCTGGATTGAGTGGCAATCATCTTTCAATCCTGCCCTTGTTCTGGATTGAGTGGCAATCATCTTTCAATCCTGCCCTTGTTCTGGATTGAGTGGCAATCATCTTTCAATCCTGCCCTTGTTCTGGATTGAGTGGCAATCATCTTTCAATCCTGCCCTTGTTCTTGCCCCACCCACTGGTCCGGTCCATCCATAACAGCGGTTCGACTACATAGCATCGAACGAGTTTGCCATTCTCTTCCGTCGAACGAGTCTTGCATTGAACTGAGGGGGTTGGCAGGCAGCATGTCTCAACCCAACCATTTCTCTCTCTTATGTGTTCCTTGCAAAAGTTCAAGAATTCAACTTACTGCTTGCCCCAACCCCAACCTCATCCCACCCATCCCACCCACCCACCCGTATAACCCTGACAGAGGTTCGACTACATCATCTCAAACAAATCCGGCATTCTCTTCCACCCAACACGACTGTTGAAGCGCCTCAATACTACCATCTTGCCCACCCACCCACCCACCCGTCCATCCCTGACAGAGGTTCGACTACATCATCTCAAACGAGTCCGCCATTCTCTTTCGTTCGGAGCTCAGGGGCCTGGCAGCCAACATGTCGCAATCCATGAATGCGGGGGACTATGACGCCGTGAGAGTGAGGAGGGGAGACAAGCTCAACACCGATGTGTGGCCGCACGTGGAAAACGACACGAGCCCCCCCGCGTAAGTCAATAAAGCTGTGAATATTAGAAGTCAGTGCTCTTGGTGAGCAAATTCAATATATTCTTGGGCTGCAAAATCAAAGTTTTCTTCTAAATAACGTTCTGTTATCTGACTTTTTCTTCCGCGTCCTTGCGATGTTACAGTCTACTGGAGAAGCTCCCCCGGTTCGTTGCACCTGGACGCACGCTGTACATCGCGACGAATGAGAAAACGCCCGGGTTCTTCGACCCGCTGAAGGCAATCTTTGCGGTTCGGCAATTTCGGGACTTTGACCACCTCTGGGCGCCTGGCACGCCTTGGTTCGATGGATACGCGCGCATCCTGGGTGCGAGTCCCAAGCTCGACCCATACATGGAGGTACAGTGCACCCTAGGCCCTTGCCATTGTAACGAGGTGACTTTTGAGTCGACTCCAAAGTCACCTCGACCCCTACATGGAGGTACAGTACACCCTAGGCCATTTTTTTACTTCACACATGATGACACACAATGTTCGTTACTAGTGTGTGTCTGTGCACACGTGTGCATGTGTGTGCATGCCTGTGTGCATGTGTGTGTGTGTGTGTGTGTGTTTGCGTGTGTGTGTGAGTGTGCATGCGTGTGTGTGTCTGTGTGTGAATGTGTGTGTGCATGCGCGCGCGTGTGTGTGTGGGTGTGTGTGTGCTTGGGTGTGCTTGTGTGTGTGTGTGTGTGTGTGTGTGTGTGTGTGCATTTGTTTGTGTCTGTGGTTGTGTGGGTGGGTGGGTGGGTGGGTGGGGGTGCGAGTGCGTATCCTCGTGCGTCTAACCTGCATGCTTAATTGCCTCACCCTGTGCTACTCAACGGGCCCGACCCGTTGAAACTTAAAAGTATCAAATACAAGATTTTGTTTCCCGTGCTTATGTGTGTGTGTCCTGGTATGCGTGACCCGCAATCTTATACTTTCCTGTCTGGCATTGTGCCCACAGGCCATTGTGGAGTACAAGGTTCTGTTTGCCACTGCGCGTGTATGCTATGCGCGTGTGTATCCATGTGTCCTCCCATGTCTTTGTGTGTCTCACCGCCTCCTTTTCTTCTTTTATCCCTTGTGTGGTGCTACAGGCCATTGTGGAGTACAAGGTTCTGTTTGCCGCGAAAGCAAAAGTTTTCACGTTCAACAACCTGACGAGCGATGCCGAGGGTGGAATAAGGCCTTCAGCCATGAAAAGGCACTGACTGAGACCGTGCAACAGAGGCATGCCATGATGCCATGAAAAAAGGTATTGACTGAGGTCGTTGAAAGGCATTCAGTGACCTTAAGGACAACAGCTGTATTGTCCTAGAGCATTACTACTGCCTCTTGTATAGTGTTCCATGCTTCTCATATAATAATGCATGCTCTATCTTGCATGCCATGGGCCATACTGGGCCTGGTGGATTTCTTTGCTGGCAATTTGGTGCCATACTGAGTGACCATGTGTGGAACGATGCATAGGACGCTGCTGTTTTGAGCCAGGCCATATTTATTACATTCAGAACAGGTTGCCTCCGATAGTATAAAACAATTTTAGCAGGTCTGCACTGTACCTTACATGCTTCTACTCCAATTGTTTGTCTCACTACAGAATGCCAATTCACCAGCACAATCAGCTGCAACCCTTGTGTGGATTCTTGTTCCATCCATCCACGAGCGAGCCGCTGGTTCGCTTTTGTCATCCGCAAACTCGATAGAGCGTCAGCTTACAGGGGCGCCATGATTGATTGTCTATATTCCGCGAACACAGGAGTTGCGCGGCCGCAGTCAAGGGAATGCTGTTCCGCCGCTCCGCAGTCAGGGGAGGGCATCCTTCATTGAGCACAGCACAGTAACCTCGCCTCGCTCGCTCTTCCTCTCCCCAACCCCATCATTTTCCGTACATACGACGCCTGCCGGCCCGTTCTCTGGCACCGCTCGCGACTCGACTTCTGCTAAATGGCTTGGTTCGAAAATCTGTTTCGTAGTCTGCATGCGGACGACGAACACCCCGAGATGGTGTGCCCCAGGGCTGTCGATTCAAGGGCATTTGCCTGGTGTGCCCTGCCCTGCCCCCAACCGCACTTGACCCAAGCGCCTTCAGACCCGAACCTAGCCATTCTGTTCCGAATACAGCAGCCCCTCAGGGAGGAGAGGCTCTCCTCCCTCAGTACATCAAAATCTTGATTCCGGTTCAGTCAGCAGCAGCTCGAAGTTAGTCGCACCTCATCGACGAACCAGAATCAAGCATATAAGCTCCTTCTTCTATGTCTGTCCGGGGCGCGCGTCTCAATCAAGCCATCCCTCTCGCTCGACATTGACAATCTTTATGTAATCAATCGCGAGACGTAAGTAGGAGGATTTTAGTCCACTAGAGAAAGTCACCACGGCGTGTAAGTAGCAGGAGCAGGAGCATGGAAAGGGCTATTCTAATGCCTCCGGCAAGGTCCGAGGACGAGATTGAGTGTCCAGTCCTTCCGCATCATGCAGTGCCGAACGAAGGAGGCGCCGCCGCGCTCGACAGCCAGACGGGGAGTGCCCCCGCGAGAAACGGCGCAATATTCGGCGATGATCTCGGCGCGATGTGCGGGGCCTGCCCGCATTCATCTACCGCCCTACGAGCCCGAAATGAGCTAGACGGCAATGGCGACGCCGCCGAAGGCGATGGTGATGGCGGTGGCGGTGGCGGCGGCAGTGACGGCGGCAGTGGCGGTGGCGGTGGCAGTGGCAGTGGCGGTGTTGGCGACGGTAAATGTCCTTCAAATTCTTTTCTCGGGTACTTTAGTGACACGTGGAAGCTCGCTGACGTGGCAATAAGCTTGAAAAAAGGTCATTCTGATTGGAGGGGGCGTTTACTACTCCACGGGCTGTTCTGGGCCGTCCCGCTGCTGCTCATCGTGCTGGTGCCGCAATTCGCGGCGCTAACGAGCGGTCCGAGAGACCTCACGCGGCTCGTTGACTTCCCGCGAGGTGTAAGAGCGGGAGGCGAGGGGGATGTGATGCCGGATATTGAGAGGGAGAGCGGGGCGGTAACGGAACCTGCTGCGGCAGCGGCGCGGGATGTGGCGGAAGCGGAGTATAAGAATGCTGAAGGGGCCTTGGGGAAGCAAGAGGGGCTTGCGGCAAGCGGTATCGCAGCGGAAGGGGGCGCGGGGGATATGGCGGAAGAGGGGGACGCGGATGTTCAAGCGGGGGAGGATGCGGGAGTAGCGGAGAGCGAGGACGCGGGGATTGCGGAGAATGCGGAGGCGGGGAACGCGGAGAATGCCGAGGCGGGGAATGCGGAGGCGGGGAATGCGGAGAACGAGGGTAAGAGTGAGGAGGTGGACGAGAATGGCGGGGGACAGAGCGAAGGGCGAGGGAATCCGGAAAATGGGTCGGAGAGAGACGAATCTGACAAAGGGTCGGAGGGAGACAAATCGGGACCTGAAAGGGAATCTTCCGCTGTTGTTGAACCGGGGGAGACGTCTTCTCGCGAAATTAGCGAATCCAACCAAGCGACTGGTAACCACGAGCGTGCGAACGACGCGAGCCCGCCAAACGAACGCGCGGCGAACCGCTCGAGTTCAGATTCTGAAACGCAGGGAGCAGGCGACGCGGACGAGTTACTTGCGGAACTGGAGCAGCGAACTCTGGGTGACGTGGAGCCTCTTGATTCGCCGAGGGTTCTGGAGTACCTTCGTATCAATCCGCGATTAACGTGGGAGACGGAGTGGTTACCAGTTCGGCGAGAAGATTACTTTCGCCCGGGCGAAAAATACTACTTTGTTACTGGGCAACGCGATTTCTGTGCGGGGATTCGCCACTTCCATCGCAGCATGTCGTGCAAGATCGCAGAAGCGGCTTTTCTGAATCGCACGCTTGTACTCGATATGGGGTTGTGCGTTAACGGATTGCACAGCGGCGGGTCTGCGAGTGTTCACGGCCTGCATTACTACTACGATCTGCTCTCCCTCAAGTAAGACCGTCCCTCAACACCCTTCCTCAGGTAACACCCTCCCCCCACCCCACCATCCCCCCCCCCGAATCTCCCGTCTCGTTCTCTCTTTCCCCCCCGCAGGACCGCCAGGTTACCCCCCCTCTCCTCAGGGCCAGGCGGAGAGGCCGTTGCTCGCGAGTGACTCGGTTACACCCAGCCCCCATCCCCACATCCCGCCATCCCCCCCCCCCCCCCCCGCCATCACGGGCTGGCGGAATGGCCGCAGCTGGGGGATGACTCGACCCCTTGCACAGGTTCTTGCACGGCCTGGCAGTGGCTTGGGAGTGACTCACTCTCTCTTTTTTTTTTTCCCTTTCTCTCTATTTTCGCTTTCTCTCCTTCCTCCCCCCCCCCCCCCCCCTTTTCTTTATTTTCCTTCCTCTCTTTTTCCCTTTCGCTCCTTTTTCCCCTCTCACTCTTGCAGGGCCGCCAGATTCACCCCCCTGAACGGGTTCCTGCAGGGTCTGAAGGAGTGGCAGCGGCAGCAAGAGCAGGGGGGAGGGGAGGGGAGCAACAGGGGGGAAAAGGCGGATGGAAAGGGGGAGGCCACTGGAGGGCGGTTGAGAGGTGTATCTGCAGAGGAGGGTGTATCTGCAGAGGAGGGTGTATCTGGAGAGGAGGGTGTATCTGGAGAGGAGGGTGTATCTGGAGAGGAGGGTGTATCTGGAGAGGAGGGTGTATCTGGAGAGGAGGGTGTATCTGCAGGGGAGGGTGTGTCAGCTACAGCCCTGTTTGCCCGTGTGGTGCAAGCAGACACACGGACCTGGGTGAGTGAGTAACTTCTCTTGAGAATACTCAAGGACAGGTAAATTAGTCTTAATCTGCAACCTCCTCCTAGTTGGCTGGGAATAAGGCCTCCGCAGCCCACCTGTTTACTCTTGACAACCTCCTAATTGACAGGGAATGTAGAGCAGACACAAGGACAGGGTGAGGTGAGGTGAGGTACTATCGACTCCTGATAACACCTCACCTCACCCTGTCCTTGTGTCAACCCAAAGACTGGAGTGAGTCACCTCACCGGGTGAGTGACTAACGACTCCTGAGAACACTCAACCCAAAGACTGGAGTGAGTCAGATCAGTCATACGGTTCTCTGCGATGTTTTAGTCGATTAAAGACGACACAAGAACACGGGTGAGAGACCGTGTGTGGGAAGACTCAAAGAAGACTCAGTCACACATGGCATGCAACAGCCTAGGTCGCTGCACCACAAAGCATGCTACAGCCTAGGTCGCTGCACCACAAAGCATGCTACAGCCTAGGTCGCTGCACCAAAAAGCATGCTACAGCCTAGGTCGCTGCACCAAAAAGCATGCTACAGCCTAGGTCGCTGCACCAAAAAGCATGCTACAGCCTAGGTCGCTGCACCAAAAAGCATGCTACAGCCTAGGTCGCTGCACCAAAAAGCATGCTACAGCCTAGGTCGCTGCACCAAAAAGCATGCTATAGCCTAGGTCGCTGCACCAAAAAGCATGCTACAGCCTAGGTCGCTGCACCAAAAAGCATGCTACAGCCTAGGTCGCTGCACCAAAAAGCATGCTACAGCCTAGGTCGCTGCACCAAAAAGCATGCTACAGCCTAGGTCGCTGCACCACAAAGCATGCTACAGCCTAGGTCTCTGCACCACAAAGCATGCTACAGCCTAGGTCGCTGCACCACAAAGCATGCTACAGCCTAGGTCGCTGCACCACAAAGCATGCTACAGCCTAGGTTGCTGCACCAAAACGCATGCTACAGCCTAGGTCGCTGCACCAAAAAGCATGCTACAGCCTAGGTCGCTGCACCAAAAAGCATGCTACAGCCTAGGTCGCTGCACCAAAACGCATGCTACAGCCTAGGTCGCTGCACCAAAAAGCATGCTACAGCCTAGGTCGCTGCACCACAAAGCATGCTACAGCCTAGGTCGCTGCACCAAAACGCATGCTACAGCCTAGGTCGCTGCACCAAAAAGCATGCTACAGCCTAGGTCGCTGCACCACAAAGCATGCTACAGCCTAGGTCGCTGCACCAAAAAGCATGCTACAGCCTAGGTCGCTGCACCACAAAGCATGCTACAGCCTAGGTCGCTGCACCACAAAGCATGCTACAGCCTAGGTCGCTGCACCAAAAAGCATGCTACAGCCTAGGTCGCTGCACCAAAAAGCATGCTACAGCCTAGGTCGCTGCACCAAAAAGCATGCTACAGCCTAGGTCGCTGCACCACAAAGCATGCTACAGCCTAGGTCGCTGCACCACAAAGCATGCTACAGCCTAGGTCTCTGCACCACAAAGCATGCTACAGCCTAGGTCGCTGCACCACAAAGCATGCTACAGCCTAGGTCGCTGCACCACAAAGCATGCTACAGCCTAGGTCGCTGCACCAAAACGCATGCTACAGCCTAGGTCGCTGCACCAAAAAGCATGCTACAGCCTAGGTCGCTGCACCAAAAAGCATGCTACAGCCTAGGTCGCTGCACCAAAACGCATGCTACAGCCTAGGTCGCTGCACCAAAAAGCATGCTACAGCCTAGGTCGCTGCACCACAAAGCATGCTACAGCCTAGGTCGCTGCACCAAAACGCATGCTACAGCCTAGGTCGCTGCACCAAAAAGCATGCTACAGCCTAGGTCGCTGCACCACAAAGCATGCTACAGCCTAGGTCGCTGCACCAAAAAGCATGCTACAGCCTAGGTCGCTGCACCACAAAGCATGCTACAGCCTAGGTCGCTGCACCACAAAGCATGCTACAGCCTAGGTCGCTGCACCAAAAAGCATGCTACAGCCTAGGTCGCTGCACCACAAAGCATGCTACAGCCTAGGTCGCTGCACCACAAAGCATGCTACAGCCTAGGTCTCTGCACCACAAAGCATGCTACAGCCTAGGTCGCTGCACCACAAAGCATGCTACAGCCTAGGTCGCTGCACCACAAAGCATGCTACAGCCTAGGTCGCTGCACCAAAACGCATGCTACAGCCTAGGTCGCTGCACCAAAAAGCATGCTACAGCCTAGGTCGCTGCACCAAAAAGCATGCTACAGCCTAGGTCGCTGCACCAAAACGCATGCTACAGCCTAGGTCGCTGCACCAAAAAGCATGCTACAGCCTAGGTCGCTGCACCACAAAGCATGCTACAGCCTAGGTCTCTGCACCACAAAGCATGCTACAGCCTAGGTCGCTGCACCACAAAGCATGCTACAGCCTAGGTCGCTGCACCACAAAGCATGCTACAGCCTAGGTCGCTGCACCAAAACGCATGCTACAGCCTAGGTCGCTGCACCAAAAAGCATGCTACAGCCTAGGTCGCTGCACCAAAAAGCATGCTACAGCCTAGGTCGCTGCACCAAAACGCATGCTACAGCCTAGGTCGCTGCACCAAAAAGCATGCTACAGCCTAGGTCGCTGCACCAAAAAGCATGCTACAGCCTAGGTCGCTGCACCAAAAAGCATGCTACAGCCTAGGTCGCTGCACCACAAAGCATGCTACAGCCTAGGTCGCTGCACCACAAAGCATGCTACAGCCTAGGTCTCTGCACCACAAAGCATGCTACAGCCTAGGTCGCTGCACCACAAAGCATGCTACAGCCTAGGTCGCTGCACCACAAAGCATGCTACAGCCTAGGTCGCTGCACCAAAACGCATGCTACAGCCTAGGTCGCTGCACCAAAACGCATGCTACAGCCTAGGTCGCTGCACCAAAAAGCATGCTACAGCCTAGGTCGCTGCACCAAAAAGCATGCTACAGCCTAGGTCGCTGCACCAAAAAGCATGCTACAGCCTAGGTCGCTGCACCACAAAGCATGCTACAGCCTAGGTCGCTGCACCACAAAGCATGCTACAGCCTAGGTCGCTGCACCACAAAGCATGCTACAGCCTAGGTCGCTGCACCACAAAGCATGCTACAGCCTAGGTCGCTGCACCACAAAGCATGCTACAGCCTAGGTCGCTGCACCAAAACGCATGCTACAGCCTAGGTCGCTGCACCAAAAAGCATGCTACAGCCTAGGTCGCTGCACCACAAAGCATGCTACAGCCTAGGTCGCTGCACCAAAAAGCATGCTACAGCCTAGGTCGCTGCACCACAAAGCATGCTACAGCCTAGGTCGCTGCACCACAAAGCATGCTACAGCCTAGGTCTCTGCACCACAAAGCATGCTACAGCCTAGGTCGCTGCACCACAAAGCATGCTACAGCCTAGGTCGCTGCACCACAAAGCATGCTACAGCCTAGGTCGCTGCACCAAAACGCATGCTACAGCCTAGGTCGCTGCACCAAAAAGCATGCTACAGCCTAGGTCGCTGCACCAAAAAGCATGCTACAGCCTAGGTCGCTGCACCAAAACGCATGCTACAGCCTAGGTCGCTGCACCAAAAAGCATGCTACAGCCTAGGTCGCTGCACCAAAAAGCATGCTACAGCCTAGGTCGTTGCACCAAAAAGCATGCTACAGCCTAGGTCGCTGCACCACAAAGCATGCTACAGCCTAGGTCGCTGCACCACAAAGCATGCTACAGCCTAGGTCTCTGCACCACAAAGCATGCTACAGCCTAGGTCGCTGCACCACAAAGCATGCTACAGCCTAGGTCGCTGCACCACAAAGCATGCTACAGCCTAGGTCGCTGCACCAAAACGCATGCTACAGCCTAGGTCGCTGCACCAAAAAGCATGCTACAGCCTAGGTCGCTGCACCAAAAAGCATGCTACAGCCTAGGTCGCTGCACCAAAACGCATGCTACAGCCTAGGTCGCTGCACCAAAACGCATGCTACAGCCTAGGTCGCTGCACCAAAAAGCATGCTACAGCCTAGGTCGCTGCACCACAAAGCATGCTACAGCCTAGGTCGCTGCACCAAAACGCATGCTACAGCCTAGGTCGCTGCACCAAAAAGCATGCTACAGCCTAGGTCGCTGCACCACAAAGCATGCTACAGCCTAGGTCGCTGCACCAAAAAGCATGCTACAGCCTAGGTCGCTGCACCACAAAGCATGCTACAGCCTAGGTCGCTGCACCACAAAGCATGCTACAGCCTAGGTCGCTGCACCAAAAAGCATGCTACAGCCTAGGTCGCTGCACCACAAAGCATGCTACAGCCTAGGTCGCTGCACCAAAAAGCATGCTACAGCCTAGGTCGCTGCACCACAAAGCATGCTACAGCCTAGGTCGCTGCACCACAAAGCATGCTACAGCCTAGGTCTCTGCACCACAAAGCATGCTACAGCCTAGGTCGCTGCACCACAAAGCATGCTACAGCCTAGGTCGCTGCACCACAAAGCATGCTACAGCCTAGGTCGCTGCACCAAAACGCATGCTACAGCCTAGGTCGCTGCACCAAAAAGCATGCTACAGCCTAGGTCGCTGCACCAAAAAGCATGCTACAGCCTAGGTCGCTGCACCAAAACGCATGCTACAGCCTAGGTCGCTGCACCAAAAAGCATGCTACAGCCTAGGTCGCTGCACCAAAAAGCATGCTACAGCCTAGGTCGCTGCACCAAAAAGCATGCTACAGCCTAGGTCGCTGCACCACAAAGCATGCTACAGCCTAGGTCGCTGCACCACAAAGCATGCTACAGCCTAGGTCTCTGCACCACAAAGCATGCTACAGCCTAGGTCGCTGCACCACAAAGCATGCTACAGCCTAGGTCGCTGCACCACAAAGCATGCTACAGCCTAGGTCGCTGCACCAAAACGCATGCTACAGCCTAGGTCGCTGCACCAAAAAGCATGCTACAGCCTAGGTCGCTGCACCAAAATGCATGCTACAGCCTAGGTCGCTGCACCAAAACGCATGCTACAGCCTAGGTCGCTGCACCACAAAGCATGCTACAGCCTAGGTCGCTGCACCAAAATGCATGCTACAGCCTAGGTCGCTGCACCACAAAGCATGCTACAGCCTAGGTCGCTGCACCAAAAAGCATGCTACAGCCTAGGTCGCTGCACCAAAAAGCATGCTACAGCCTAGGTCGCTGCACCAAAACGCATGCTACAGCCTAGGTCGCTGCACCAAAAAGCATGCTACAGCCTAGGTCGCTGCACCAAAAAGCATGCTACAGCCTAGGTCGCTGCACCAAAAAGCATGCTACAGCCTAGGTCGCTGCACCAAAAAGCATGCTACAGCCTAGGTCGCTGCACCACAAAGCATGCTACAGCCTAGGTCGCTGCACCACAAAGCATGCTACAGCCTAGGTCTCTGCACCACAAAGCATGCTACAGCCTAGGTCGCTGCACCACAAAGCATGCTACAGCCTAGGTCGCTGCACCACAAAGCATGCTACAGCCTAGGTCGCTGCACCAAAACGCATGCTACAGCCTAGGTCGCTGCACCAAAAAGCATGCTACAGCCTAGGTCGCTGCACCACAAAGCATGCTACAGCCTAGGTCGCTGCACCAAAAAGCATGCTACAGCCTAGGTCGCTGCACCACAAAGCATGCTACAGCCTAGGTCGCTGCACCACAAAGCATGCTACAGCCTAGGTCTCTGCACCACAAAGCATGCTACAGCCTAGGTCGCTGCACCACAAAGCATGCTACAGCCTAGGTCGCTGCACCACAAAGCATGCTACAGCCTAGGTCGCTGCACCAAAACGCATGCTACAGCCTAGGTCGCTGCACCAAAAAGCATGCTACAGCCTAGGTCGCTGCACCAAAAAGCATGCTACAGCCTAGGTCGCTGCACCAAAACGCATGCTACAGCCTAGGTCGCTGCACCAAAAAGCATGCTACAGCCTAGGTCGCTGCACCAAAAAGCATGCTACAGCCTAGGTCGCTGCACCAAAAAGCATGCTACAGCCTAGGTCGCTGCACCACAAAGCATGCTACAGCCTAGGTCGCTGCACCACAAAGCATGCTACAGCCTAGGTCTCTGCACCACAAAGCATGCTACAGCCTAGGTCGCTGCACCACAAAGCATGCTACAGCCTAGGTCGCTGCACCACAAAGCATGCTACAGCCTAGGTCGCTGCACCAAAACGCATGCTACAGCCTAGGTCGCTGCACCAAAAAGCATGCTACAGCCTAGGTCGCTGCACCAAAAAGCATGCTACAGCCTAGGTCGCTGCACCAAAACGCATGCTACAGCCTAGGTCGCTGCACCAAAAAGCATGCTACAGCCTAGGTCGCTGCACCACAAAGCATGCTACAGCCTAGGTCGCTGCACCAAAACGCATGCTACAGCCTAGGTCGCTGCACCAAAAAGCATGCTACAGCCTAGGTCGCTGCACCACAAAGCATGCTACAGCCTAGGTCGCTGCACCAAAAAGCATGCTACAGCCTAGGTCGCTGCACCACAAAGCATGCTACAGCCTAGGTCGCTGCACCACAAAGCATGCTACAGCCTAGGTCGCTGCACCAAAAAGCATGCTACAGCCTAGGTCGCTGCACCACAAAGCATGCTACAGCCTAGGTCGCTGCACCAAAAAGCATGCTACAGCCTAGGTCGCTGCACCACAAAGCATGCTACAGCCTAGGTCGCTGCACCACAAAGCATGCTACAGCCTAGGTCTCTGCACCACAAAGCATGCTACAGCCTAGGTCGCTGCACCACAAAGCATGCTACAGCCTAGGTCGCTGCACCACAAAGCATGCTACAGCCTAGGTCGCTGCACCAAAACGCATGCTACAGCCTAGGTCGCTGCACCAAAAAGCATGCTACAGCCTAGGTCGCTGCACCAAAAAGCATGCTACAGCCTAGGTCGCTGCACCAAAACGCATGCTACAGCCTAGGTCGCTGCACCAAAAAGCATGCTACAGCCTAGGTCGCTGCACCAAAAAGCATGCTACAGCCTAGGTCGCTGCACCAAAAAGCATGCTACAGCCTAGGTCGCTGCACCACAAAGCATGCTACAGCCTAGGTCGCTGCACCACAAAGCATGCTACAGCCTAGGTCTCTGCACCACAAAGCATGCTACAGCCTAGGTCGCTGCACCACAAAGCATGCTACAGCCTAGGTCGCTGCACCACAAAGCATGCTACAGCCTAGGTCGCTGCACCAAAACGCATGCTACAGCCTAGGTCGCTGCACCAAAAAGCATGCTACAGCCTAGGTCGCTGCACCAAAAAGCATGCTACAGCCTAGGTCGCTGCACCAAAACGCATGCTACAGCCTAGGTCGCTGCACCAAAAAGCATGCTACAGCCTAGGTCGCTGCACCACAAAGCATGCTACAGCCTAGGTCGCTGCACCAAAACGCATGCTACAGCCTAGGTCGCTGCACCAAAAAGCATGCTACAGCCTAGGTCGCTGCACCACAAAGCATGCTACAGCCTAGGTCGCTGCACCAAAAAGCATGCTACAGCCTAGGTCGCTGCACCAAAAAGCATGCTACAGCCTAGGTCGTTGCACCAAAAAGCATGCTACAGCCTAGGTCGCTGCACCACAAAGCATGCTACAGCCTAGGTCGCTGCACCACAAAGCATGCTACAGCCTAGGTCTCTGCACCACAAAGCATGCTACAGCCTAGGTCGCTGCACCACAAAGCATGCTACAGCCTAGGTCGCTGCACCACAAAGCATGCTACAGCCTAGGTCGCTGCACCAAAACGCATGCTACAGCCTAGGTCGCTGCACCAAAAAGCATGCTACAGCCTAGGTCGCTGCACCAAAAAGCATGCTACAGCCTAGGTCGCTGCACCAAAACGCATGCTACAGCCTAGGTCGCTGCACCAAAACGCATGCTACAGCCTAGGTCGCTGCACCAAAAAGCATGCTACAGCCTAGGTCGCTGCACCACAAAGCATGCTACAGCCTAGGTCGCTGCACCAAAACGCATGCTACAGCCTAGGTCGCTGCACCAAAAAGCATGCTACAGCCTAGGTCGCTGCACCACAAAGCATGCTACAGCCTAGGTCGCTGCACCAAAAAGCATGCTACAGCCTAGGTCGCTGCACCACAAAGCATGCTACAGCCTAGGTCGCTGCACCACAAAGCATGCTACAGCCTAGGTCGCTGCACCAAAAAGCATGCTACAGCCTAGGTCGCTGCACCACAAAGCATGCTACAGCCTAGGTCGCTGCACCAAAAAGCATGCTACAGCCTAGGTCGCTGCACCACAAAGCATGCTACAGCCTAGGTCGCTGCACCACAAAGCATGCTACAGCCTAGGTCTCTGCACCACAAAGCATGCTACAGCCTAGGTCGCTGCACCACAAAGCATGCTACAGCCTAGGTCGCTGCACCACAAAGCATGCTACAGCCTAGGTCGCTGCACCAAAACGCATGCTACAGCCTAGGTCGCTGCACCAAAAAGCATGCTACAGCCTAGGTCGCTGCACCAAAAAGCATGCTACAGCCTAGGTCGCTGCACCAAAACGCATGCTACAGCCTAGGTCGCTGCACCAAAAAGCATGCTACAGCCTAGGTCGCTGCACCAAAAAGCATGCTACAGCCTAGGTCGCTGCACCAAAAAGCATGCTACAGCCTAGGTCGCTGCACCACAAAGCATGCTACAGCCTAGGTCGCTGCACCACAAAGCATGCTACAGCCTAGGTCTCTGCACCACAAAGCATGCTACAGCCTAGGTCGCTGCACCACAAAGCATGCTACAGCCTAGGTCGCTGCACCACAAAGCATGCTACAGCCTAGGTCGCTGCACCAAAACGCATGCTACAGCCTAGGTCGCTGCACCAAAAAGCATGCTACAGCCTAGGTCGCTGCACCAAAATGCATGCTACAGCCTAGGTCGCTGCACCAAAACGCATGCTACAGCCTAGGTCGCTGCACCACAAAGCATGCTACAGCCTAGGTCGCTGCACCAAAATGCATGCTACAGCCTAGGTCGCTGCACCACAAAGCATGCTACAGCCTAGGTCGCTGCACCAAAAAGCATGCTACAGCCTAGGTCGCTGCACCAAAAAGCATGCTACAGCCTAGGTCGCTGCACCAAAACGCATGCTACAGCCTAGGTCGCTGCACCAAAAAGCATGCTACAGCCTAGGTCGCTGCACCAAAAAGCATGCTACAGCCTAGGTCGCTGCACCAAAAAGCATGCTACAGCCTAGGTCGCTGCACCAAAAAGCATGCTACAGCCTAGGTCGCTGCACCACAAAGCATGCTACAGCCTAGGTCGCTGCACCACAAAGCATGCTACAGCCTAGGTCTCTGCACCACAAAGCATGCTACAGCCTAGGTCGCTGCACCACAAAGCATGCTACAGCCTAGGTCGCTGCACCACAAAGCATGCTACAGCCTAGGTCGCTGCACCAAAACGCATGCTACAGCCTAGGTCGCTGCACCAAAAAGCATGCTACAGCCTAGGTCGCTGCACCACAAAGCATGCTACAGCCTAGGTCGCTGCACCAAAAAGCATGCTACAGCCTAGGTCGCTGCACCACAAAGCATGCTACAGCCTAGGTCGCTGCACCACAAAGCATGCTACAGCCTAGGTCTCTGCACCACAAAGCATGCTACAGCCTAGGTCGCTGCACCACAAAGCATGCTACAGCCTAGGTCGCTGCACCACAAAGCATGCTACAGCCTAGGTCGCTGCACCAAAACGCATGCTACAGCCTAGGTCGCTGCACCAAAAAGCATGCTACAGCCTAGGTCGCTGCACCAAAAAGCATGCTACAGCCTAGGTCGCTGCACCAAAACGCATGCTACAGCCTAGGTCGCTGCACCAAAAAGCATGCTACAGCCTAGGTCGCTGCACCAAAAAGCATGCTACAGCCTAGGTCGCTGCACCAAAAAGCATGCTACAGCCTAGGTCGCTGCACCACAAAGCATGCTACAGCCTAGGTCGCTGCACCACAAAGCATGCTACAGCCTAGGTCTCTGCACCACAAAGCATGCTACAGCCTAGGTCGCTGCACCACAAAGCATGCTACAGCCTAGGTCGCTGCACCACAAAGCATGCTACAGCCTAGGTCGCTGCACCAAAACGCATGCTACAGCCTAGGTCGCTGCACCAAAAAGCATGCTACAGCCTAGGTCGCTGCACCAAAAAGCATGCTACAGCCTAGGTCGCTGCACCAAAACGCATGCTACAGCCTAGGTCGCTGCACCAAAAAGCATGCTACAGCCTAGGTCGCTGCACCACAAAGCATGCTACAGCCTAGGTCGCTGCACCAAAACGCATGCTACAGCCTAGGTCGCTGCACCAAAAAGCATGCTACAGCCTAGGTCGCTGCACCACAAAGCATGCTACAGCCTAGGTCGCTGCACCAAAAAGCATGCTACAGCCTAGGTCGCTGCACCACAAAGCATGCTACAGCCTAGGTCGCTGCACCACAAAGCATGCTACAGCCTAGGTCGCTGCACCAAAAAGCATGCTACAGCCTAGGTCGCTGCACCACAAAGCATGCTACAGCCTAGGTCGCTGCACCAAAAAGCATGCTACAGCCTAGGTCGCTGCACCACAAAGCATGCTACAGCCTAGGTCGCTGCACCACAAAGCATGCTACAGCCTAGGTCTCTGCACCACAAAGCATGCTACAGCCTAGGTCGCTGCACCACAAAGCATGCTACAGCCTAGGTCGCTGCACCACAAAGCATGCTACAGCCTAGGTCGCTGCACCAAAACGCATGCTACAGCCTAGGTCGCTGCACCAAAAAGCATGCTACAGCCTAGGTCGCTGCACCAAAAAGCATGCTACAGCCTAGGTCGCTGCACCAAAACGCATGCTACAGCCTAGGTCGCTGCACCAAAAAGCATGCTACAGCCTAGGTCGCTGCACCAAAAAGCATGCTACAGCCTAGGTCGCTGCACCAAAAAGCATGCTACAGCCTAGGTCGCTGCACCACAAAGCATGCTACAGCCTAGGTCGCTGCACCACAAAGCATGCTACAGCCTAGGTCTCTGCACCACAAAGCATGCTACAGCCTAGGTCGCTGCACCACAAAGCATGCTACAGCCTAGGTCGCTGCACCACAAAGCATGCTACAGCCTAGGTCGCTGCACCAAAACGCATGCTACAGCCTAGGTCGCTGCACCAAAAAGCATGCTACAGCCTAGGTCGCTGCACCAAAAAGCATGCTACAGCCTAGGTCGCTGCACCAAAACGCATGCTACAGCCTAGGTCGCTGCACCAAAAAGCATGCTACAGCCTAGGTCGCTGCACCACAAAGCATGCTACAGCCTAGGTCGCTGCACCAAAACGCATGCTACAGCCTAGGTCGCTGCACCAAAAAGCATGCTACAGCCTAGGTCGCTGCACCACAAAGCATGCTACAGCCTAGGTCGCTGCACCAAAAAGCATGCTACAGCCTAGGTCGCTGCACCACAAAGCATGCTACAGCCTAGGTCGCTGCACCACAAAGCATGCTACAGCCTAGGTCGCTGCACCAAAAAGCATGCTACAGCCTAGGTCGCTGCACCACAAAGCATGCTACAGCCTAGGTCGCTGCACCACAAAGCATGCTACAGCCTAGGTCGCTGCACCAAAACGCATGCTACAGCCTAGGTCGCTGCACCAAAAAGCATGCTACAGCCTAGGTCGCTGCACCAAAAAGCATGCTACAGCCTAGGTCGCTGCACCAAAAAGCATGCTACAGCCTAGGTCGCTGCACCACAAAGCATGCTACAGCCTAGGTCGCTGCACCACAAAGCATGCTACAGCCTAGGTCTCTGCACCACAAAGCATGCTACAGCCTAGGTCTCTGCACCACAAAGCATGCTACAGCCTAGGTCGCTGCACCACAAAGCATGCTACAGCCTAGGTCGCTGCACCACAAAGCATGCTACAGCCTAGGTCGCTGCACCAAAACGCATGCTACAGCCTAGGTCGCTGCACCAAAAAGCATGCTACAGCCTAGGTCGCTGCACCAAAAAGCATGCTACAGCCTAGGTCGCTGCACCAAAACGCATGCTACAGCCTAGGTCGCTGCACCAAAAAGCATGCTACAGCCTAGGTCGCTGCACCAAAAAGCATGCTACAGCCTAGGTCGCTGCACCAAAAAGCATGCTACAGCCTAGGTCGCTGCACCACAAAGCATGCTACAGCCTAGGTCGCTGCACCACAAAGCATGCTACAGCCTAGGTCTCTGCACCACAAAGCATGCTACAGCCTAGGTCGCTGCACCACAAAGCATGCTACAGCCTAGGTCGCTGCACCACAAAGCATGCTACAGCCTAGGTCGCTGCACCAAAACGCATGCTACAGCCTAGGTCGCTGCACCAAAAAGCATGCTACAGCCTAGGTCGCTGCACCAAAAAGCATGCTACAGCCTAGGTCGCTGCACCAAAACGCATGCTACAGCCTAGGTCGCTGCACCAAAAAGCATGCTACAGCCTAGGTCGCTGCACCACAAAGCATGCTACAGCCTAGGTCGCTGCACCAAAACGCATGCTACAGCCTAGGTCGCTGCACCAAAAAGCATGCTACAGCCTAGGTCGCTGCACCACAAAGCATGCTACAGCCTAGGTCGCTGCACCAAAAAGCATGCTACAGCCTAGGTCGCTGCACCACAAAGCATGCTACAGCCTAGGTCGCTGCACCACAAAGCATGCTACAGCCTAGGTCGCTGCACCAAAAAGCATGCTACAGCCTAGGTCGCTGCACCACAAAGCATGCTACAGCCTAGGTCGCTGCACCACAAAGCATGCTACAGCCTAGGTCGCTGCACCAAAACGCATGCTACAGCCTAGGTCGCTGCACCAAAAAGCATGCTACAGCCTAGGTCGCTGCACCAAAAAGCATGCTACAGCCTAGGTCGCTGCACCAAAACGCATGCTACAGCCTAGGTCGCTGCACCAAAAAGCATGCTACAGCCTAGGTCGCTGCACCAAAAAGCATGCTACAGCCTAGGTCGCTGCACCAAAAAGCATGCTACAGCCTAGGTCGCTGCACCAAAAAGCATGCTACAGCCTAGGTCGCTGCACCAAAACGCATGCTACAGCCTAGGTCGCTGCACCAAAAAGCATGCTACAGCCTAGGTCGCTGCACCAAAACGCATGCTACAGCCTAGGTCGCTGCACCAAAAAGCATGCTACAGCCTAGGTCGCTGCACCAAAATGCATGCTACAGCCTAGGTCGCTGCACCAAAACGCATGCTACAGCCTAGGTCGCTGCACCACAAAGCATGCTACAGCCTAGGTCGCTGCACCAAAATGCATGCTACAGCCTAGGTCGCTGCACCACAAAGCATGCTACAGCCTAGGTCGCTGCACCAAAAAGCATGCTACAGCCTAGGTCGCTGCACCACAAAGCATGCTACAGCCTAGGTCGCTGCACCACAAAGCATGCTACAGCCTAGGTCGCTGCACCAAAAAGCATGCTACAGCCTAGGTCGCTGCACCACAAAGCATGCTACAGCCTAGGTCGCTGCACCACAAAGCATGCTACAGCCTAGGTCGCTGCACCACAAAGCATGCTACAGCCTAGGTCGCTGCACCACAAAGCATGCTACAGCCTAGGTCGCTGCACCACAAAGCATGCTACAGCCTAGGTCGCTGCACCAAAAAGCATGCTACAGCCTAGGTCGCTGCACCAAAAAGCATGCTATAGCCTAGGTCGCTGCACCAAAAAGCATGCTACAGCCTAGGTCGCTGCACCACAAAGCATGCTACAGCCTAGGTCGCTGCACCACAAAGCATGCTACAGCCTAGGTCGCTGCACCAAAACGCATGCTACAGCCTAGGTCGCTGCACCAAAACGCATGCTACAGCCTAGGTCGCTGCACCAAAAAGCATGCTATAGCCTAGGTCGCTGCACCAAAAAGCATGCTACAGCCTAGGTCGCTGCACCAAAACGCATGCTACAGCCTAGGTCGCTGCACCAAAAAGCATGCTACAGCCTAGGTCGCTGCACCAAAAAGCATGCTATAGCCTAGGTCGCTGCACCAAAAAGCATGCTACAGCCTAGGTCGCTGCACCAAAATGCATGCTACAGCCTAGGTCGCTGCACCAAAAAGCATGCTACAGCCTAGGTCGCTGCACCAAAATGCATGCTACAGCCTAGGTCGCTGCACCAAAAAGCATGCTACAGCCTAGGTCGCTGCACCAAAAAGCATGCTACAGCCTAGGTCGCTGCACCACAAAGCATGCTACAGCCTAGGTCGCTGCACCAAAAAGCATGCTACAGCCTAGGTCGCTGCACCAAAATGCATGCTACAGCCTAGGTCGCTGCACCACAAAGCATGCTACAGCCTAGGTCGCTGCACCAAAAAGCATGCTACAGCCTAGGTCGCTGCACCAAAAAGCATGCTACAGCCTAGGTCGCTGCACCAAAAAGCATGCTACAGCCTAGGTCGCTGCACCACAAAGCATGCTACAGCCTAGGTCGCTGCACCAAAACGCATGCTACAGCCTAGGTCGCTGCACCAAAAAGCATGCTACAGCCTAGGTCGCTGCACCACAAAGCATGCTACAGCCTAGGTCGCTGCACCAAAAAGCATGCTACAGCCTAGGTCGCTGCACCACAAAGCATGCTACAGCCTAGGTCGCTGCACCACAAAGCATGCTACAGCCTAGGTCGCTGCACCAAAAAGCATGCTACAGCCTAGGTCGCTGCACCACAAAGCATGCTACAGCCTAGGTCGCTGCACCACAAAGCATGCTACAGCCTAGGTCGCTGCACCAAAACGCATGCTACAGCCTAGGTCGCTGCACCAAAAAGCATGCTACAGCCTAGGTCGCTGCACCAAAAAGCATGCTACAGCCTAGGTCGCTGCACCAAAACGCATGCTACAGCCTAGGTCGCTGCACCAAAAAGCATGCTACAGCCTAGGTCGCTGCACCAAAAAGCATGCTACAGCCTAGGTCGCTGCACCAAAAAGCATGCTACAGCCTAGGTCGCTGCACCAAAAAGCATGCTACAGCCTAGGTCGCTGCACCAAAACGCATGCTACAGCCTAGGTCGCTGCACCAAAAAGCATGCTACAGCCTAGGTCGCTGCACCAAAACGCATGCTACAGCCTAGGTCGCTGCACCAAAAAGCATGCTACAGCCTAGGTCGCTGCACCAAAATGCATGCTACAGCCTAGGTCGCTGCACCAAAACGCATGCTACAGCCTAGGTCGCTGCACCACAAAGCATGCTACAGCCTAGGTCGCTGCACCAAAATGCATGCTACAGCCTAGGTCGCTGCACCACAAAGCATGCTACAGCCTAGGTCGCTGCACCAAAAAGCATGCTACAGCCTAGGTCGCTGCACCACAAAGCATGCTACAGCCTAGGTCGCTGCACCACAAAGCATGCTACAGCCTAGGTCGCTGCACCAAAAAGCATGCTACAGCCTAGGTCGCTGCACCACAAAGCATGCTACAGCCTAGGTCGCTGCACCACAAAGCATGCTACAGCCTAGGTCGCTGCACCACAAAGCATGCTACAGCCTAGGTCGCTGCACCACAAAGCATGCTACAGCCTAGGTCGCTGCACCACAAAGCATGCTACAGCCTAGGTCGCTGCACCAAAAAGCATGCTACAGCCTAGGTCGCTGCACCAAAAAGCATGCTATAGCCTAGGTCGCTGCACCAAAAAGCATGCTACAGCCTAGGTCGCTGCACCACAAAGCATGCTACAGCCTAGGTCGCTGCACCACAAAGCATGCTACAGCCTAGGTCGCTGCACCAAAACGCATGCTACAGCCTAGGTCGCTGCACCAAAACGCATGCTACAGCCTAGGTCGCTGCACCAAAAAGCATGCTATAGCCTAGGTCGCTGCACCAAAAAGCATGCTACAGCCTAGGTCGCTGCACCAAAACGCATGCTACAGCCTAGGTCGCTGCACCAAAAAGCATGCTACAGCCTAGGTCGCTGCACCAAAAAGCATGCTATAGCCTAGGTCGCTGCACCAAAAAGCATGCTACAGCCTAGGTCGCTGCACCAAAACGCATGCTACAGCCTAGGTCGCTGCACCAAAAAGCATGCTACAGCCTAGGTCGCTGCACCAAAATGCATGCTACAGCCTAGGTCGCTGCACCAAAAAGCATGCTACAGCCTAGGTCGCTGCACCAAAAAGCATGCTACAGCCTAGGTCGCTGCACCACAAAGCATGCTACAGCCTAGGTCGCTGCACCAAAAAGCATGCTACAGCCTAGGTCGCTGCACCAAAATGCATGCTACAGCCTAGGTCGCTGCACCACAAAGCATGCTACAGCCTAGGTCGCTGCACCAAAAAGCATGCTACAGCCTAGGTCGCTGCACCAAAAAGCATGCTACAGCCTAGGTCGCTGCACCACAAAGCATGCTACAGCCTAGGTCGCTGCACCAAAAAGCATGCTACAGCCTAGGTCGCTGCACCACAAAGCATGCTACAGCCTAGGTCGCTGCACCACAAAGCATGCTACAGCCTAGGTCGCTGCACCACAAAGCATGCTACAGCCTAGGTCGCTGCACCACAAAGCATGCTACAGCCTAGGTCGCTGCACCACAAAGCATGCTACAGCCTAGGTCGCTGCACCACAAAGCATGCTACAGCCCGAGATTACGGCACTCCTTCTCCTCCCCCACCCCCTCGGTCCCTCACTTTTCTTTCCTCCATCCCCCATCCTCCCTTCCCCCATGTGCAAGCCATAGCCCAGCGCAACACAGGCACGCTCATCATTCGGTGCTGTATGCCGCGCACCCACATGCATTAAACGCCACCCCTTGGCCCCTCCCCCACCCCCCCCTCATTCATCCCCCAGTCAGTGTAGCGCAAGCACCCACATGCGTTAAACGCCACCCCTTGCCCTTTTCCCCCATCCCCCCTCATTCATCCCCCAGTCGGTGTAGCACAAGCACCCACATGAGCCAACCTCCATCACCCACCCTCTCCCCCTCCCCACCCCCCCTCCCCGCAACCCCCCACGAGCAGGCCATAGCGCAGGCCAGCACCACCGCGATCATCTTTCCGTGTTGTGCAAGCACCCTCATCATTCCGTGTTGTGCAAGCATCCCCATCATTCCGTGTTGTGCAAGCACCCCCATCATTCCGTGTTGTGCAAGCATCCCCATCATTCCGTGTTGTGCAAGCACCCCCATCATTCCGTGTTGTGCAAGCACCCCCATCATTCCGTGTTGTGCAAGCACCCCCATCATTCCGTGTTGTGCAAGCACCCCCATCATTACGTGTTGTGCAAGCACCCTCATCATTCCGTGTTGTGCAAGCACCCCCATCAGCCATACCCCCCCACTTCTCCCCCCCTCCCCCCCCCACGAGCAGGCCATAGCCCAGGACAGCACCACCGCGCTCATCATTCGAGACGGTCACTACAGCTTTGTGCAATGAACCCTCATCAGCCACTCCTCCCACAACCCCCCTCCTCCTCTCCCTTCCCTTCCTCTGCAGGCCATAGCGCAGGACAGCACCACGCTCATCATTCGAGACGGTCACTACGGCTTTGACCCGTGCCGAGGGGAGCGCTGCAACTGGCAAAATATGGTGAGCGCTTCTCCTCCTCTCTTCCCCTCTCCTCTCCTCTCCTCTCCTCTCCTCGCCTCTCCTCCTCTCCTATCCTCTCCTCTCCTCTCTTCCCTCTCCTCTCCTCTCCTCTCCTCTCCTCTTCTCTCCTCTCCTCCCTGTCATCCCCTCTCCTCTCCTCTCCTCTCCTCTCTTCCCCTCCCCCCCCTCTCCTCTCCTCCCTCTCCTCCCTCTCCTCTCCTCTCCTCTACTCTCCTTTTCTCCCTCTCCTCCCCAACCTCTCCTCTCCTTTCCTCTCCTTCCTCCTCTCCCTCTCCTCCCCTCTCCTCCCCTCTTCTCTCCTCTCCTCTCCTCCCTCCACTCCCTCCTCTCTCTCCTCCCTCTCCTCGTTCTCCTCGCTCTCCTCCCTCTCCTCCCTCTCCTCCCTCTCCTCCCCTCTCCTCCCTCTCCTCCCTCTCCTCCCGCTCCTCCCTCTCCTCCTTCCCTCGTGGCACTCTTTTGAGTCAACTCAAAAAGGTGAGTGTTGCAACCGGCCCAACTCGATGAGTGCCCTCCTCTCCTCCCTACCCTCCTACCTCCTCCCTCTCCTCCCTCTCCCCCACCTCCTCCCTCTCCACCCATGCGTGACAGTGATTTGACTTGACTACATCACGGCGAACGCGTCCGCCATTCTCTTGCGGCCGGAGCTCAGGGGACTAGCAGCCAGCAGCATGTCACAATCCATGTATTCTCTTTCCCCATCCAAAATCCACCCACCCTCTTCCATCCATGACAGCGAGTCGACTACATCATCTCAAACGAGTCCGCCATTCTCTTTCGTCCGGAGCTGAGGGGCCTGGCAGCCAACATGTCGCAATCCATGAATGCGGGGGACTACGATGCCGTGAGAGTGAGGAGGGGAGACAAGCTCAACACTGACATGTGGCCGCATGTGGCAAACGATACGAGCCCTCCTGCGTAAGTTAACTGCTGCACAGTCTTCAATCTGAGTCGACTCAAAAGGGACTGTGACGCTGTGAGGGTGAGGAGGGTAGACAAGCTCAACACCGACGTGTAACCGCACGCGGCAAACGACACGAGCCTTCCCGCGTAAGTCAGCCACTCTTGACTCCAATTCAGCCGTGTTACGACGATAATAAGTTAATGATGAATGCTGCTAATGGTGAGCATTTCTTTAGCTTCTTGGAATGCGTAGCCTGAATTTTCCTCTGAACGGGTTTCTGTTACCTGTCTTTTCCCTGGACTTCGCTCTGTTACAGTCTCCTGGAGAGTCTCCCCCAGTTAAGTTAATGCTGCTGGTGAGAGCACATTCAATGAATGTTTACCAATGCTTTTCTGTTACCTGTCTGTTTGCCTCTTCCATGCACTTTAACAGCCTTTTGGAGAAGCTCCCCCGGTTCGTTGCACCTGGACGCACGCTGTACATCGCGACGAATGAGAAAACGCCCGGGTTCTTCGACCCGTTGAAGGCGGTCTTTGCGATTCGGCAATTTCGGGACTTCGACCACCTCTGGGCGCCTGGGACTCCCTGGTTTGATGGATACGCGCGAATCCTGGGTCCGGATCCCAAGCTCGACCCCTATATGGAGGTGTGTGTGTGTGTGTGTGTGTGGGTGTGTGTGTGTGTGTGTGTTTGTGTGTGTGTGTGTGTGAGAGTGTGTGTGTGTGTGTGAGAGAGAGAGTGTGTGTGTGTGTGTGTGAGAGAGAGAGTGTGTGTGTGTGTGTGTGTGTCGTGCATTTATCCTTCATCCTTTCCTTGTTTTACCTGGTGCTCACAGGCCATAGTGGAGTACAAGGTTCTGTTTGCCATGCTTATGTATGTGTGTCCTGGTGTGCCTGACCCTGCAATCTTATACTTATCTGTTCTACCTGGTGCTACAGGCCATTGTGGAGTACAAGGTTCTGTTTGCCGCGAAAACAAAAGTTTTCACGTTCAACAACCTGACGAACGATGCAGAGGATGGAATAAGGCCTTCGGCCCTGAAAAGGCATTGACCGAGCTCACAGACAACAGCATGTTGTTCCAGAGCATTTCCGAGCTGAGTTGATATGCCTACAGTTCGCTAGTGTACCGGTGTGTTATTACGGTAGCTGCAATTGCTGATGGTGTACCCTTCTCTCTTGCCTTGCCTATTTGTACCCTTCTGTTTATAGTGAAATTCCTCCTTTCTCCAATTTTCTCGCCATCCTCCTAACTACTCTCAATCTCCCAAGTCCTAGTCTCATAGGCCAATATTAACACTACTGCCTCTTGTATAGGGTTCTGTGTCTCCCAGTGTAATACGTAATGCATGCTCAATTGTGCATGCTAAGGCCCATACAAGCCCATTTTAAAACCGGGGTGCACATTCAGCTGAATGTGCATCAAAGGTTATCCCTTGACTGAGTGGGTTACGAGGTGTGCTTTCAACCCCTTCAAGTCGAAGTTCGTTTCCCCCCTCCCCCGCAATTTCGTTTCCCCACGCCCCCGCAATTTCATTCCCGCCTCCCCGTCGAAATTCGTTTCCCCCCTCCCCCGCAATTTTGTTTCCCCCCTCCCCCGCAATTTCGTTTCCCCCCCCTCCCGCCAATCTGTTTCATCCCTCCCGCCATTCGGTTTCACCCACTCCCGCCATTTCACCCCCTCCCGCCACCTACGAAATGCCCGAAGCTCTAGCGGAATCATTTTTTTGTCGCCCCTCGTGAGCCAATCACTGTTTTTCTCCAAACCCCCTTCCCAACATCTCAAGCCGAACCGCGTTGAATGTGCACCCTGGTTTTAATGCAGTAGGGTATTTCTGTATGAGCCAATTATAAATTTGTTATCCTGTACTACCGTACTACAGCCTGATATCGTTCGTAACTGCCACAGCCAAAAGAGCTGGCGTGGCATAATATCTAGTCAAGTCATACCCTGGCAAGATGCACACTACAAAATTAATGAATAAGGAGGCAGTGGTGCTGCAGGGCTGTACCATAACCCTGCTGTTGATGATAACCAGCAAGGATCACTAGGCTAGGCTGCACACAGAATAATTATGAAATGCTCTAACACAAAGAACAGGGCTGTAAGGAAGACGGATTTTTCTAGGTGGACTAATGCATGACAACCATGTTTGGCGTTAGGCATGGTGGAAGGGTGGGAAGCAGGCCCCTAGATTCGTTTTGAGGTAGTCTGAGGCCTCAGAGTACACCCCTCCTGGAACTCTGTCTGTCAGAGGTGCCTCAAAATTTTAGTCTGAAAATTCAGACAAGCACAATTTTTTTTGTCTGAACTGTCAGAGTTACTTCAAATTTTAAGATGTTCATGCAGTTTCGTAAAAGCAGTTATAATAGCATTGAGGCTGATTACAGCCTACCATACCAACGCATCAGGCAACGTGCTCGTGCTCGTGCATCGCCTCTGCTCATGTCGGCAGCGTTCCAGTGTTTTTGTCACGTGCAGCGCATGGTTGTTTCTGCTCTGCTGATCTCATTTCGTTTTGTCGTGTGTGTGATTACCGTTCTGTACCCATTTTCTCGCATGTGTGCCGATTTTGTCAGTTTTGGATTTGCTTTTCAAGCGATTCGATCGTTCACCCGATCTGTATCAGGTGGGCCAAGTGCCACGCAGCTGAGCTGGCAGCAGGCAGATTTGTTGCTTGGCGTGGCATGTGAGGATCAGACAAGTGCCACACGAAACTTTCAGTACGAATCAGGAACTTCGCAATTCACACCAGTGCGTGCTGCAGATGTTTTTACAGCGAATCAGCATCAAAGTCGCCTATTCTTTACAATAAATTAGCGATAACTTACATGTGACGAGATTTTGTCTTCAGAAATCTCGTAATCACGCAACCATTTCCTCAGCGAAACTGGAAGATATTCTCGACGAACGAGTGTATTTGGATGTCCCAGCTGTCGAAGTGAGCGTTGCTCACGTCCTGGCACTCCACTGCCATCTCGGAAGTGGGCATATCGGAAGGAAACTTCCAGGAAACTTTCCTCCGATAAGCGCGCAGAGTGTACCCCCGATACAAGTCTGAGGCTCAGCCTACCCTAGTAAAATTAGGCTGAAATTTCAGACAACTCATAAGAAAAAACTCTGGAAAATCAGACAAGGTACATAAATAAATTCTTGGAGTTCAGACTAGGTACAAAAAAAAGGTCTGAACGGACTCTGATTCAGACTCCAAAGTCTGATATCTAGGGCACTGGTGGGAAGCCGGCTTAGGCATGTGGAAGGGCAAACAGAACGCCAGAGGCCTTAACAAAGCTGCTTGGGCGCGGCATCTTGGCAGGATGCGGGGATAGGGTGGCAGATGTGTATGTGGGATGGCAGGGATTGACTGTTGGTTGGCAGGGAGCAAGCGTAGGGCGGCAGGGAGCAAGAGTGGGGCGGCAGGGAGCAAGAGTGGGGCGGCAGGGAGCAAGCGCAGGGCGGCAGGGAGCAAGCGCAGGGCGGCAGGGAGCAAGCGCAGGGCGGCAGGGAGCAAGCGCAGGGCGGCAGGGAGCAAGCGCAGGGCGGCAGGGAGCAAGCGCAGGGCGGCAGGGAGCAAGCGCAGGGCGGCAGGGAGCAAGCGCAGGGCGGCAGGGAGCAAGCGCAGGGCGGCAGGGAGCAAGCGCAGGGCGGCAGGGAGCAAGTGCAGGGTGGCAGGTTCTGAGTCTAGGACGGCAGGTGCCGCGACAGCAGCCCGTCAAAGGCCGTGTACAGGTCCTTGTTGTCGGGGCCAAATATCTCGTCTGCCTTGCGCAGCGTTTCCTGCCATGACAAGCATTTCGGGTGGGAAAAAGTGGGGTGAGAAGGGGGACTTCAGGAGGGCAGGTGTCGCGACAGCAATCCATCAAAGGCTGTGTACATGTCCTTGTTGTCGGGCCCAGATATTTCGTCCGCCTTGCGCAGTGTTTCCTGTCATGACGGGCGTTTCAGGTGGGAGATAGAAGAGGGTTATGAGGAGTTAAAAGGCGGGATGGTGGTGTCGCAACTGCAGACCGTCAAATGCTGAGTAGAGGTCTTTGTTGTCGGGCCCAAGTATCTCGCCTGCCTTGCGCAGCGTTTCCTGCGATAATGGGCGTTTCAGGTGGAAAAATCGTAGGGGAATAGGGGGAGTGCCAGGGGAAAATGAGGGAGTTCCATCCAGCGAAGAAAATAGGCAACTAAGCAGATTGGTATTTTGAGTCGCCTATTTTTTAGGCGCCTCAAAAATAGAAAATAGGCAACTAAGAATTTGGTATTTGCAAATGAAGGGGAGGAGAGGATGGAAGGTGTGGGAGATGAGGAATGGGGAAGAAAAGAAGGAGGTTGCGGAGAGCGCAAGACTAAAGAAGAGCATGAACTTGGAAACCAGAAGTAAGGGGAAGAGGAACGGGAAGGAAAGTGGTTGGAGAGCGTTGGGAGATGAAGTGGGTGGGGTGGGGAGGAGCTAGACAAGGGGGTAAAAGGAGGGAGTGTGTGGGAGAAACGAGGGGCTGTGGGGAAGAAAGCATATGGTGTGGGGAAGAAAGGATATGGTGTGGGGAAGAAAGGAGGGGGTGTGGTCCGTGTGAGGGAGGAGAGGAGGGGGTGTGGTCCATGTGTGGGAGGAGAGGAGGAGACATGGTGGGAGAGAGGCGCACTTCTCTGGACTGTCTGTGTGCGTTGAGCTCCTTGATATTGGCCAGGAAGGCGCTGAACTGCTCGTATGACAGACGGTTCCTGAGAGACGCGAATGGGGGAGCCAGGGGGGGGGAGGAAGGGAGAAGGGGAGGGTGGAAGAGGGTGAGGAGGTGGAAACAAGGGAAAGAAGCTTGGACTGCTGTTGAGCTGCTTGATGTTGGCCAGGAAGGCGCTGAACTGCTCGTATGACAGACGGTTCCTGAGAGAGGGCGATGGGGGGAGGGAGAAAGCGATGGTGGGGGAGGATGGGGAGGTAATAACAAGGGAAAGAAGCAAACACTTGTATGAAATGAATAACAAGGAATGCAATGAACTGAACTGCTTGCATGGCAAACGGTTCCTGGGAGAGGTGTGGGGATTGTGGTGGTGGAGGGGAGGAAGAGTAGAAAGAAGTGAGAGAGAGGTTGCAGGAAAAATGGCAGACCTCCCATTGTGCTTGTGTGTGCGGGAGGAGAGGGGGGCAGCAGAGAGGAGGACATGGGTGACGAAAGAGAGAGACACCATGCCATTGACCATGCGACGCTACTTGCTACTTGTAAGTAGCTAGCAATGCTCAATGGCAAGTAGCAATGCTTGCTAATGGCAGAAGGTTTGCATACCAGGAAATGCAGTGAAGTGGACGTCTAACGGTGACTTGACAGAACAACACAGGGCAATGAGGGGGAATGGGCATTACCTTGCTTGTCTGAAGAATTCCTTGCCATCCACTCTTGGTGGCCGACCTGCGAGCAGAGCGGATTTTTTTGGCGTGTATTCTGAGGTGCCTCAAAATACACCTCAATGCTCGCGGATTTTTTTGGCGCTTCAAAATACATCTCAACAAAAGCAATGAAAGGGGGAATGGGCATTACCTTGCTTGTCTGAAGAATTCCTTGCCATCCACTCTTGGTGGCCGACCTGCGAGCAGCGAGTAAAGCACGGGGCACATGCATCAACGGTCGAAGATAAAGATTGTTACGTCGAGCTCTTGAAAAAAAAAGAAAAAGACGGCACACACACATGAACATGCACACGCATGTGGACAGACGCATACACATGCACACGCATGTGGTGTGGACAGACGCATACACATGCACATACACGGTCATATAGTTTCACAATGACACAATCACACAGGTCCATGAAACATAACTATGTTTTCCTGTGGCGTCTTGACATGCTAGCAATCCATACAGGTACAGTGCACCTTCACATAAACTCACCCAATGTGAGTCGATTTTTTAGTCGACTCAAAATTCGACCATACAGTTACCCAGTGCGCCTTCACATAAACGAGGTGACTTTTGAGTCGACTCAAAAGACGTCTTGACATGCTAGCAATCCATACAGTTACCCAACGCACCTTCACATAAACTCACCCAATGCACGACAACCTAATGCACCTTACCCTATTGCACCCTACGTTGGCAAACACGCGTATCACGTATAATACGCTAGCGTATTATACGCTGGGTATATACGCGGTACGCAATGGCTGGCGTACTGCTGATACGCTAAAATACGCTGGGCGGGCAGGTGAAATTTTTTTCCCGGGCAGTAGAGCTGTGAACAGAGGCTGCATTGCGCGCCGAACTAGTAGGAGCTGCGCTCGACGCCATGGCGCGCGACTACGGAACGTCTAACTAACGGTGAAGAATGCTAGACGAGACCTGCGGGAAGTAAATTGAAGAGCATTATGGAAGTCGTCGACCTAAAAATGCTCACGAAGTGATGAACATTTGAAAGGGGTGGTTGGGTTTGAGAGGTTGGGTGGGGTGGTGTGTGGTTGAGTGGGTGGGAAAGTTTGGATTTTGACATTCGAAGTTCAGACGTGGATAGGGTGCTTGAGCGAGTTCGCGGTAACAATTTACGAAGACGCAAAGTCGTCGCGAATTTTTTCAATCTCGGATTTTTTTTTCCGCTGGCTGCCCGGGCGCATTTTCGCAAATCCAGAGCGTATTAGCGTACCACGTATATACGCTAGCGTATATACGTGGTACGCCAGCCTTCCCAAAGTGTATCTGCCAACGTAGATTGCACCCCACCCCTGAATACCCACCCACCCCATGCAGCCCACACCATCCTCATCTCACCTTCACTAGGAGTACTGGAGGCGGAATGGGGGCAAGTGGCAGTGGGGATGTCACCCACCATCACGCCTACGTATCCCATGCAAAAACACATACATTCAACCTTATACTCGAAACATACACCCCGTCCACCCAACCCCCACCTTCATGGGGAGCACCGGCGGCGGAATGGGGGAAGTGGCAGTGGGTATGTATCCCACAATCACACCTACATACCCCACTCAATCACACACATGCACCCATATACTCGACGCATGGCCCTCATGCACAACATGAAACCTACACATCCCATGCAGCGCTCACCTTCACGGGGAGCACCCGAGGCGGAGTGGGGGGGAGTGGCGGAGGGCGAGCGTCATGAGGGGCGTGCGCTCACCACATACGTACCCCATGCAATCACACACATGCACCCCATAGAATCACACACATGCACCCCATAGAATCACACACATGCACCCCATAGAATCACACACATGCACCCCATAGAATCACACCATGCACCCCATAGAATCACACACATGCACCCCATAGAATCACACCATGCACCCCATAGAATCACACACATGCACCCCATAGAATCACACACATGCACCCCATAGAATCACACACATGCACCCCATAGAATCACACACATGCACCCCATAGAATCACACACATGCACCCCATAGAATCACACACATGCACCCCATAGAATCACACACATGCACCCCATAGAATCACACACATGCACCCCATAGAATTACACACATGCACCCCATAGAATCACACCATGCACCCCATAGAATCACACCATGCACCCCATAGAATCACACCATGCACCCCATGCACCCCTCACCTTCACGGGGAGCACCCGAGGCGGAGTGGGGGGGAGTGGCGGAGGGCGTGTATTGAGGGGAGACCAGGGAGGGCGTCATGAGGGGCGTGCGCTGCTTGCTGCTGCCCATGTTGCTGCCCGTTGGAATTGCAATGCTGGGCGGCCTGGGGGCTGAGATGCAAAAGGGGTATAGGATGAGGTGGCAACTAGTCAGCATGCGAGTAGATTGGTGCTGCCTGCTGCTGCCCATGTTGCTGCTTGTTGGAATTGCAATGCTGGGCGGCCTGGGGGCTGAAACAAGAGAAAAGAAGGATGCGAGGGGTATGGGATGAGAGGGAAACTAGTCAGCATGCATGCATGCAGGTTGCTGCTGCTTGATGCTCATGTTATTGCACATTGTCAGTCTTTGGTGCATTTGGAAAGAGAGGGGTCTGAATAGGAGATAATGAGGGCTTGAGAGAAACGAAGAGGAGAGAGAGGGGCTGAATAGGAGATAATGAGGGCTTACTAGTCTCTGCTGCAGCTGGCGTCGGCGTCTGATTGGCTGGCTTGGCCTTGTCCCCGGCATTGCTGTCCGCATCTAATTGGTCGGGAGCATGCAGCGAGGGTGGGAGAGAGGAGCAGCAGATGGCAGATGAGCACACTAATGGCACACTAATGGCACACTAATGGCACACTAGTGGCACAATAGTGGCACATAACAGATGGCACATAACAGATGGCACATGGTAGGCAGATGAGCGTAAATGGTCCTTCCCTCCGCCTTCCTCCCTCTCTGCCCCTCTGCCCCTCTGTCCCCTTCCTCATACTCACCAGAGGCAGCAATGGTGTGTGTTCTCCACCCACCCCTCTCCCTCCTGTCTCTTCATCCCCACGCTTAACAAAAGCGCCTTCCTCAGCTGGTTACTCCTCCTCGACCCACGCACTGCCCACTTGCCCCTATCTCTGCTATCTCTTCATCCCCACGCTCACCAGAAGCGCTGTCGCCAGTCTGCAGCAGAAGGCCCGCTACCAGCAAAGGCAATGGGGGTCGTCACTTCTCCCCCCGAGCGCATTCCCTTCCTCCTTTCTGTCGATCCTCTCACCAGAAGCACTGTCACCATGCTGCTCTGCAGCAAAAGCCCCACTAGCAGCGAGGCATTGAGGGTCGTCACTTGGCCCTTGTCCCACGCACTTCCCATGTGAGAGTAATCCTTTCCTTCTGACTTTCTCTCCTCTCATCTGACGCGCTGTCGCCAGTCGGATTTGAAGCGGAAGCCTCAATACCAGCGGAGGCAATGGGGGTCGTCACTATTGTTGTCACACACACTGCCCAACCGCCCGTATCCCTCCTGTCCCTTCATCCCCACACTCACCAGAAGCGCTGTAGCCAGTCAACTTTGCAGCGGAAGCCCCACTACCACCTGAGGCCGTGGTGGGTTTGACGCTGCTAGCTTCTGCTCACCTTGTCTCTCAAGAGTCCTACTAATTGGTCATACCCACACTCACCAGAAGCGCTGTCGCCAGCCTGCTTTGCAGCAGATGCCCCGCTACCAGCCGAGGCCGTGGTGGGCTCTGAAGCTGCTGGTTTGGGGGCAGCGGCAGTGGCTGCGGCCTGTGAGTAGGGGAGGAGAAAGCGATGGGTAAGGTTGAAGGAGGGAGGAGAAGGAAAGGTAGGGGTGAGGAGGAGGAGGAGAAAGGGACGGGTAAGGGTGATGAGAGGGAGGAGAAGGGACACGTAAGGGTGAAGAAGATGAGGCGTTGGGTGAGGGAAAGGAACGGACAGATAAAAAACATCAGGTGTCAGGCAAAGAAATGAGCATCTGATGCGATTGCTCACCATGGAGGGTGGTTCGTCGTCGTTCTCGTCCTGCAGCTGCTGCATCAACGTGCGCTTGAACGTCTCCAGCTGTACACGAAGTTAAACAAAAAACAGGAAACAAACATTTAAAATCTGCAGAATATGACGACATTGCGTGGAACCTGAGGAACACGAACGGAAAAAAAGGCCTGACATTTACAATACTATACAAGGTAACGATTTGTGGATGATTGAAAAAGCGCTGGTAGAGAGAAGCAAGGGAGGACGCACCGTTGGGGGTTGCGACAAGCAGACAAGGCTGTTGGGAGGGCCACATGAGCGGTGCATAAAGGGCAGTGTGAGGAAAACCTGGATTGAGGATGGGGGGAGGATCACTCACCTTTGCCACGTCACGATTAAGCTTCTTCACCATGGCGACAAGTGCCGTCTTCTCATTGGACAGCCGCGCCTGCCAGTGGCGAGAAACAACCCACGAACGGGAGTGGTTTGAGAAAAAGGATGAAACGCTTAGAGGGTTCGTTCAGATGCACCTCGCAACAATAAACTACAGAGCGAATGGAAGGCTCGAGAAAAGGGCGGGAAGCTGTGGGAAACGAAGAACATCGGTACGAGAACGGTGCGAGACAAGATAGTCAAAGCACGCGGCATAATGCCAAGGAATATGATGGAAAATGAGGGTGAAGGAACATGCAGGAACATGAAGGGGAGAAAGAGGGTGATTCATTGAAAAGGAGAATGGCGGGAGATGATAGATGACGAAGGGGAGCAAAGGGAAACAAGGGCTATGCGGAAAAGTGAAGGACGCGAACGCACCTGCTCCTGTTCCGACTTCTCGACCTTGTCGATAGCTTCCCGTAGGGAGGCCTCCAGACTCGAGACTTTCTCCTCGAGGCTCTTCACAGACCCTTGGCTCGCTTCGTAATTGCTGCGCATGCTACTCGACTCTCGCTCAGATTGCTGCGCATTCGCGGACATGGCTCTAACGGCGATGCTTCGCGATATTCGCAGCATTTCGAACGGATCGGCCGGGAGGAGATCGAGAATCTCCTGAGGAATGTCGTCAACTCCGGAGACATCGCCTGAACCTGATCCCATCCTTAGGCTATTCAAAGCACTAATCTGGTCACCAAGGAGTGGGAGCGAGGAGTGTTTTCTAGTCGACTCGAAATACTATTAGGCCCTGCTACGCGCTACTACGGGCCACACTGGTGCCGGAGCCCTGGAAGCCTTAGACGCTTATACTCAAAATGCGTTCTCTGCGGTCAAATATCTGGAGACGGACGCGCAACGAGGGAAAAGAGGAACAAATGCTTCAACTTCATACTCATGATCCTGTGCCCTAACACGAGTAGCTGCTATCTAAAACAATAGCCAAGGTTAGCCCTAAGAGCATGGGAAGTCTGACTTCCATGAAATGTTTGAAGAGAGGTGGAATGGGATGAAGTGTCGTTTGTTAGTAATCGAGGGGGATGAAATGAGGTGGAAAGTGAAGTGAAACCTGCCGAACAATCAATGGCCCTGCTCGACAGGCAGCCAAGCCCTTCGGCGGAACTATCGGGGCTGTTTCGATTTTGAGTTTTTTTTTCCTGGTCAGCCCCAAAATGGATGCCGAGCCTGGCAAACTCTCCCGAACCATACTAACCCTCCGTTGCCTGTCGAACGCGCCATCTACGAGAAGTGTTTGGGACCCCCGAAAGATCCAACTTTCTTCGCACTCTGGCAAGCGTCGAGCTACCTCCAGTCCAAACCTCGCCCAGCCAAACTGGAGGTTGGCCAAGAGATGGGCTAGGGCTTGACCCAGCAGCGCCCTGACGGGGGAGGGAGGAACCCAGCAGCGCACTGACGACCCCCTCCTTCCGATATCGGGAGGCGCAGCTTCCCTTTTGGTCGGGTGGGGGTTTAGCCCAGGAGAAGGTGCTCCGAAAACTCCCCCAAACACTAGCCTAACCCTAGCCCAGCAATGGTTAGGCTGCCTATCGAGCAGGGCCAATATCTAACGACCACCCTCGGTATTGGGTGAAGAAGAGGAAAGCCCAAGGTTTGAGGAGCCTTGGGATTGGTATGACATGGTACTGAAAACGCATGCCAAGCCTCTCGACTAGGCTAGGCTATGGGCAGGCTCCTGTCTAGGTGCGTGCTCAACCTAGATTTTGCCGAGCCGGGAGACATCAGCAACGATACGTGCGGGGCGCGAATATATGGTGATAATTGAGGGGTGAGAAGATGTGTGATTGGGAAAATCCCCGAGAGGTTGGAACATCCGCGACAATGGGATCTGGTCAAAATTGAAGTACACAGTAACATAGACAGAGTTCGCTCTCATATCATTTGCCTATCAAGTTGTTCTATCCATTTTGAGTTGCAATATATGGTCCATGAACATACATTAACCGTTAGAATGAACGCATAAATACAATATACGGATCTTATTTTACACATTCCCTGCGATCTCGTCATCTGTAAGATCGTTAAAGGTCTCAACATTAACACTCGCACTTTGAAGAATCGTATACTCGATAATAACCTGAAACAGAGAATACGATTCCAGATTAGCCCAATCAAAAGACCACCACAGCACGGGCGCGCGCGCACGAGCGCGCACAGACACACACACACAAATGTAATTGTAACTGTAACTCACCTCCATGTATGCATCCATTTTTGGGTCCGGTCCAAGTAGACGTGTATACCCATCATACCAGGGTGTGCCAGGAGCCCAGAGATAATGGAAATCTTGGAACATCCGGATGGTGTAGATCGCCTTCAACGGGTCAAAGAACCCTGGCGTTTTCTCATTCGTCGCAATGTACAGAGTGCGTCCCGGTGCAACGAACCTGGGAAGCTTCTCCAGTAAACTGGGTGGGATCAAAGCAAGGACAACATGGCAGGTGAAGCAAGAATGCACATATATATATATTACAGGAGCTAAGGCTACTCGTTCACAGTAAAAAACGAGCTGTTCGGGGACCAGGAAGCATTGGCAGATGTGGGGGGGCAGTGGCTCACACAAATCCCATAAGAGAGAGGAAACCTTGCGGAGCGAGAAGCATCATCAGCATTCGTGGCTTGAAAAATTCCCTTACGCGTCGGGACGTGTGTCGTGGTCGAGGTGCGGCCAGAACTCTGGGCGCAGCTTGTCGCCGCGCCTCACATGCACGGCATCAAAGTCGCCTCCATTCATGGAGGCAGAGATGTTTGCTGCCAGCGCCAGCAGCTCCGGGCGAAACCGAATGGCCGTCTCGCTCACCCCTGCCGGGGTGTCCTGGCGCTGGAGGGGGGAGGTAGGGGGTGGGGAAGAAGGTGGGGTGGGGGGAGGTGAGATGTTTGCTGCCAGCGCCAGCAGCTCCGGGCGAAACCAAATGGCCGTCTTGCTCACCCCTGCCGGGGTGCTCTGGCGCTGGAAAGGAAAAGGGGGGTTGGGGGGGCAGGGGGATATACGGAAAACACATGGCTGTCTCGTTCACCCGCGAGGAGGTGTTTTAGTGTGTGCGGGGACAGGGGAAAGTGCTGTGAGAATGGGAGAATGTAGAGAGTGCGGAGGAAGAGTAAAGAAATGACATGGGATTTTGTAAGGGGGGGATAGCGCAGGGAGTGTGGAGGGAGTGTGGAGGAAGAGTGAAGAAAAGACATGGGATTCTGTAAGGGGGGGATAGCGCAGGGAGTGTGCAGAAAATGTGGAGGAAGAGTGATTCCAGCTGGAACCGAATGGTGGCTTCAACTCAACTCCCAATAAGAGGGTGCTGGAGCTGGAAGAGGGGGGAGAGATGTGGAGAGAAAGGAGTGGAATCCTGTAAGGGAAGGTTACTACAGAGAGAGTAGAGGAGGAAGAAATCTCGCTGAAACCAAACATAGAAAAACAATAACAAGAATCACCCCCATCCCACCAATTCATCCCCACCCGTCAATCCCAGCCCAAGCTCATGCATCCCCAACCATACACACCTAGCTCAGCCCATCTGCACCCATTCCCACCCACCTTGCACGTGCTGAACCCGTAGTTGGTTTCGCGGACAACCAGGGGAGTGGCTCCATCCGCGGCCAGTGCGGCCATATGCGCCCTTTCATCCACCACACGTGCGCGGATAGTCCCCTCCCGCCCCGCCCGCCCTGCCTGCCTCTCCTGCACCTGCCACTCGCACGCGGACAGCCCCCTCCCGCCCCCCCCCGCACTCAACCGCACCCAACCGCACCCATTGCCACCCACCTTGCACGTGCTGAACCCGTAGTTGGTTTCGCGGATAACCAGGGGAGTGGCTCCATCCGCGGCCAGTGCGGCCATATGCGCCCTTTCATCCACCACACGTGCGCGGATAGTCCCCTCCCGCCCCGCCCGCCCTGCCTGCCTCTCCTGCACCTGCCACTCGCACGCGGACAGCCCCCTCCCGCCCCACCCGCACTCAACCGCACCCAACCGCACCCATTGCCACCCACCTTGCACGTGCTGAACCCCTAGTTGGTTTCGCGGATAACCAGGGGAGTGGCTCCATCCGCGGCCAGTGCGGCCATATGCGCCCTTTCATCCACCACACGTGCGCGGATAGTCCCCTCCCGCCCCGCCCGCCCTGCCTGCCTCTCCTGCACCTGCCACTCGCACGCGGACAGCCTCCTCCCGCCCCACCCGCACTCAACCGCACCCAACCGCACCCATTGCCACCCACCTTGCACGTGCTGAACCCGTAGTTGGTTTCGCGGATAACCAGGGGAGTGGCTCCATCCGCGGCCAGTGCGGCCATATGCGCCCTTCCATCCACCACACGTGCGCGGATAGTCCCCTCCCGCCCCGCCCGCCCTGCCTGCCTCTCCTGCACCTGCCACTCGCACGCGGACAGCCCCCTCCCGCCCCCCCCGCACTCAACCGCACCCAACCGCACCCATTGCCACCCACCTTGCACGTGCTGAACCCGTAGTTGGTTTCGCGGACAACCAGGGGAGTAGCTCCATCCGCGGCCAGTGCGGCCATGGGCGCCCTTTCATCCACCACACGCGCGCGGATGGCCCCCTCTCGCCCCGCCCGCCTCTCCTGCACCTGCCACTCGCGCGCCCCCCTCAGAAAACCCTGTAGCGGCGTGAAGGGCACGGTTCTAAGGGGGAAGAAGGGGAGGCGAGGAGGGTGGGAGAGAGGGGTTGGGTGAGGGGGGTAGGAGGTGGAAAGGAGACAACGCCCGCCTCTGCTGCGCCTGCCACGCGCGCCCCCTCAGAAAACCTTGTGGCGGCGTGAAGGGCACATCCCTGGGCGTGAGGAAGAAGCGGAGGGGAGCAGGTGGGAGAGGGGGAGTGGGTGAAGGGGAAGCGCCGGAAGGGAGATCCTAATCCCCCCGCAAAAAGCCCTGCGGCGTGACGCGCACATCCCTGGGTGAGGAAGGGGGAGGGGGGTTCAAAGGAAGCGGCAAGGGGGAATTCGGGGAGAGGATGGATGGGAAGTGAGAGGGATTGGAAGTTAACGTGAGTGCATATCTGAGGGGACGCGCGCGTGACACGTCTGACGATGAATCAGGTGAGAGGGGAGGAGAGCATATCAACTGAGAATGAAAATGAAGAAAAGGACAAAGAAATCGAACATGAAATAATTACCTGAGCGAGTCCAGGTCATAGTACACGTGGATGGATCTGATGTGGTGCATGCCTCCACTGTGCCACGCGTTCACGCACTGAGTCATGTCCAGAATCAGTGTACGGTTCAGATACGCCGCCTCTGCGATCAGACACGTCAGGCTGAGGTGGAAATGCTTCACTCCAGCGCAGTAGTCGCGTGAGCCCGTTATGAAGAGGTACCGGCCGTCAGGACGGAAGTAATCTTGACGGCTAACGGGCAGCCACGGAGTTTCCCACAGCACGGAGTGCAGAACGGGCATTCTAGACCGGATCGCCTTGTCGTGCAAGAAACCCACGAACTTCGTGGAAGATTCCAACTGCTTCAATCGAACCGCGTCATTGTTCCGGGGGTTCCTCGCCCGCTTGACGTTCTCGCCACCCTTTCCGAGAATTTCGTCGTCCAAAGCTGGTAACCCGTATTCTGACGTTTCTGATTCCACGCCGACTCGAGTACTATCAGCACCCACAGCAGAACTAGCTACCCCTCGCGCTCCCTTATTGCTGCTGCTGCTGCTGCTGCTGCTGCTGCTGCGGATGCCGGATCGAGCCGCATCAGCGAGAAGGCTCTGCGACGGTGCTTTCCGAAACGACGGCCGCGTACCAACGGCGCCAGAAACCCGATGCTGCTGCTGATGATAATTCTCCTGCTGCTGCTCCTGCGAGGATTGCGGGTGTTTCCACAGCAGGATCCCGCGATTCGACGTGGATACGTCAAAGGGACGGCAGAAGGACGGGGGAGATAGGAAGGGAGAGAGGAGCAGGACGGCGAAAGCCAAGCCGCGAACGGAGGAGACGGTGGAGAACGGGGAGAGATCCCGGCTCAATGCACGGAAATTCCGCATTTTCAGCGCTTCAAGAACTATTTATTCGATCGGATCGACCACTTACAGAGGTGACTTTTGAGTCGACTGAAAAGCAACGGGAACGCCTAGACTGACGTAAAGTAACAGCACCGAGCCTAATGTCTGCTTCGTGAGGGAATAAAGCAAGGCAATACGTCAGAAATGGAGCAATGCCGGATATAGTTAGTCGCGCTCACTGTCTTGCACAACTGGGCGTTCATGGCTGTTCTACCGTCTCACCGACCCCAGCCTGTGGCCTGTGATAACTTATTGAAGCGCCTCAGGAATATTGCTAGTCGGACTTAGTAGAGTCTTGAACAACTGGCTGTTCATGGCGGATCTACCGTCTCACCAGCACTAACTTGTGACCTGTGATAACAGGCACGCGCGCGGGGCGCTCGTAATAGATGCAGACAGCTTTTCAGGTTTCCCATACTTACTATGTATCACTTGGTAACTGCCATGGCGTGAGGCGACAACAGGCTTGCTTCCGACGCAAGCTTGACTCGTGTGAATTTCGCTTCTCATAAACATGCAACGGTTATATCTGGTTCACTACGATGCAGAAAGGTTTAGAACTATCATCCTAGGTGTTGTCGTGTGGGGGTTCCGCTGAATCGCAGTTCACCAGCGGACGAACAAGAGCGACGTCACGCAGCCCCAAATACTGGTATGCTTGATGTTCGCTTGGGTGTGGTGTGAGAAGAAAATGCGCTCGGGAGGGAGGTAGCTGTTTTTGCGGGTTTGGCGCTGGTCTGATACGGTGATGGGGTAGAAGTAGTCGGTTTGACATGCACCACTTCGACTTCCTCGTCGAAGTGCACCCTGCCACCGACCACACGCTATTGACGAACACCACTGATGGCAAGTGGACCAGGGCTGTCGCTACAAGGGCAAATTTACTTAATGCCCTGAATATTAAGGGTTGAGTTTGGCCTAGGTCCCCATATTTAAGGGTTGGGTTTCAGGTCAGCACGTCTGCCTAAAGTGCTTTGCTCGGGGCTAACCCGGATTTCAAGTACGAGTCTTGGGGCTAGCCCTTTCCCCTTCGAACTGATTCCCGCCGTACCTCCCTCCCCTCTCCCCACCCGCCCCATTTCCCATCATCCCAGTTCCAGGTGCAGCATAACTCTTCCCAGAGCCAGTTTCGATTACTCTGTGAACTTTCGAGGTCAGGACCTAAACTGTTTTTTTCGAAATCAGAACCTGAACCGCAGGTCAGAACCTGAAGTGGTTTTAGTACAGACCGTAGGTTTCTGCGAGGAATGTCAGTCCTTCAGGTTTCTGTCCGCTAACAGTCTCAAGATCCTGCCTTTGGTCGCAACAAGGAAGGGGAATGCAGCGTAGGCCAGGGAGTACTTAGTGCTAGAGAGGTCCCAGAACCTTACCCTTACAATTTGGTTGGGCAGTGAAAATCGAGGGTGATCTCTTGTCTAGCAAAAGTGCATGACACTTTGTAGCCCTGATTTCAAGTGCTAAGCCCCAAAACGTAAATCTAAGGGCAAATTTCTGGGCAGCTCAGCCTTCCAAGTTCTGGCCCCAGAGCAATCGACAGCCCTGAAGTGGACCTGGTTGAGAACCCATACCCATTATACAACGGCTCAATACACTACATAAATCGTCCAAAAATCACGCAGCTGGAACATCCAGCACGAACACTGCCACTCTTTATTTGTGCATGTTTCAGTTATAATGTCTAATACGCTCGTTGTAATCCCACACCCCAACATTGGCCTGGTTGAACTTCGCTTCTGCCATTGGCTCGGTCTGCCACACGGATATTCAGCCAGACAAGAGGAGGCCATGTGGCACTTGGATGAAGGAAGCAAACCCGCCCGATTGGCGCGACGCGCGTGCGTGGCGGGAAAGTTCCTTTCAGGGATCAAGGTGGTCCGAGGGTTGAGGCCCGCTGGAGCACGGATGGGGAAGTTCTCGACGGTCACATACATCACATCACTTCTCCGGTCCGGTCTGGTCATGTCATGTCATGTTATTTGGTCATGGCTGATACTCTTGATGAGTCATGTCATGACTGTGCCGTATCCGCAACCCAGGACTTCCCTTCCCGCTTAGTCAAGATGCAGCTCTTTCGACGGCACGAAGCAGAACGGAACGGAGTTGCGGACCACAAGCTAGCTACTGCTGGTCGGAGTGGTTTGGTTGATGTGCGACGCGGATCAGCGATGCGATTCGAACGAATATGCCTTCAGTCAGCAGCACCACTGCAGCAGCACCCGTCGCACAGTGATTGTACTGTACAGTTTCTTCGACTGAACGAAAACGAGCTTCAAACGAAAGCTGGATTCAGCGACTTGCTTGTCCGTCAGTCAACGTCGGGGGACGGGAAGGAAAGAAGGAAGGAACACTTCCTCGAATTCGGCAGCCACCTCAAGCACCAGCGAAGTGCACTGTGGAACAGAGTGGGCTGCAAATTAACCGTATTCAACCCTACCGCATCTTCCTCCTCATCCATCCATCCCTTCTCCATTTCAATACACCCACTTCAACGTTGTGTGTTGATGCGGTTGGCTGAGATGCTCTAAGTTTGTTAACGGTTTATTGCTACTTAGCAGCGGTGAAATACTGATACCCAGCAACAGAAAGCTCTTCCTTTGTTTCTTTCTCTTCACCCTGAACTTTCTTTGTCCTGCCTGTTCTGTGACCATCCTTTGGCTGCTTCTGCTGCTTTTATCCGCTAACCCTAGATCAGGTCTAAGAAGCCATAGCGTATCAGGGAGTTTCGTGAATGTCAGAAAGCTGCTCTTTAACGACTTCTGACACAGGTTTTCTGTTGCTAGTGTTATTAGTTTCTCGTGGTGTCTTGAAGAACACAAGAATTAGTCATAGTAACTTTGTATTTCGGTTGAATTGCGCGTGGCTCTCTTGTCTTCGTCTGAGCTGATGCTGAGTAGATGATACAATTTTGCCTGCAGCTGGCATGTGTTCGTATCTAACTCAACGGCTTCGTTAAGCGGGACGGGCAATATAGGCTGGTCTTATGGGCTGTGCGGGATCGAAACCTAAGGACGATACGTCTCCTCCTCGACGGAGAGATGCATCAGAGGAGGCCGTTCCCGCTCCGAAAGTTGCACCGGACGATTTATCAGGTACCTTTACAGGCTCCTGGTGTCTTTCGAAGCATTCTGGTGTCGTACTGGATATAGTCATGGATGATTAGTTCGGTCGAATTCTGGGGAGCATCTTGTTCAAACTAAGGGTAGCTGCTGTTTAAAACGCTCAGAAGTTTCGAGGCTGACTGACGATGCATTTGCAACAATATTGTGCCGGAATTTGGTGGATGTTGCTGGACGGACGACTCACAAGAGTCGCACCTCGCACTTTGGAATTTAGTTTGTTATCCCGATTTAAGTTTTCAGTGAGTTTTGCTCAGATCAGGCGGTTCAAATGCCTAAATGGTGAAATTCATTGAGGATTCTCCACAGAATCGCTGAGCTGCTTCTTTACCTACAGGCAGACACGTCGACTTTCCTCAACGTTTCCTCTGTTGCTCTGTCGGCAATTCTAGAGTGAATATTTTGAGTATTTTCTCGTCCATGGTGGTTTATTCACCGCTGTTTCCCCCCCGTGTGCTGACTCGATTGTTTGCAGATAATGGACCATTGATACCTCAAAGCCCGAAGATTAAAGCCCAAAGCGGCCTTTCAGAACCTAGTCGATCCGACAAATCTCCAACCGCGGCACCGACAGATCAATTGTTATCACGAGACGATGGACCAGCAGCAGATTCCCAACGGTCAAATCCACCGACACAGGTTACCGGGTTACCACCGGGAGGTCCACCAGGGTTACACGGATCGCCAGCTGTTCCCGCGCAGGAGCGGCCACCGCAGGGCGAATTGGCAGCAGTGCCAGCGCCGTCGCCGGGGCCCACAGGAGCGCGGATTGCGGCTCAGACGTTCACGTTTCGAGAGCTGGAGCGAGCGACAGGCGGGTTTTCCGAGAAGAACTTTATAGGCGAGGGCGGGTTTGGTCGCGTGTACAAAGGGTGGCTGGAGTCGACTGGACAGGTGGGTGCTTAGAGATTCCAACAGGGAAGGCTTAGGGACAACGGCTGAGTGTGATGCACGGGGCGGATAGATGCAGGGCAATTGGGAGTTCCTAGTCAAAGTGCTCATGCTCAGCCTGCTGCACCATCCGAATCTGTCACGGACCTTTTTTTTTTCTGGTTCCTTTCTGTTACCCAAACAGGTGGTAGCGGTGAAGCAGTTGGATAGGAACGGCGTGCAGGGCAACAGGGAGTTCCTGGTCGAGGTGCTCATGCTCATCCTGCTGTGTCTGTTCACAGCTCTTTCTTTTCTTGCCCCCTGCCATGCCTGTCAATGCTTGTCTGTATTGTTTAAACAGGTGGTAGCGGTTAAGCAGCTGGATAGGAACGGCGTGCAGGGCAACAGGGAATTCTTGGTCGAGGTTCTCATGCTGAGCCTGCTGCACCATCCGAATCTCGTAAATCTCATTGGTTACTGCGCGGACGGGGATCAACGGCTGCTGGTGTACGAATTCATGCCACGTGGCGCTCTTGAGGACCATCTGCATGGTGAGGGGGGGAGAGCGGGAGAAGTGAGGAAGCAGATGAGTGAGGAGCAAGAAGCGTGAGGAACGAGACGAGTGAGGACTGAGAAGCAACACAGTCTATAGTGTCATTATGTGCATGGTGGTAGGCAGTACATGATCGAGATGACTTTTGAGTCGACTCAAAAGTCATCTCGACTGAAGCAACACAGTCCACAGTGTCTCTGTGTCCATAGTGTCTCAAAAGTCACTGTGCATGGTGGTAGGCAGTGCATGGTCGCTACGCATGGGAGCCACCCCACATGACTCGCTCGTCCTCCTCCGCCTCCTCCCCTGCCTCCTCCTCCCCCACCTCCTCCCCCCCTTCCTCCCCGCCTCCTCCCCCGCCTGCCCATTTTCCCTCCCCGTTCCCCCCTCCCCCCTCCCAGACCTACCCGAGGGCAGGGCGACTCTGGAGTGGAGCAAGCGCATGAGAGTGGCAGCAGGGGCGGCCAAGGGCCTTGAGTACCTGCACGAGGAGGCCTCTCCTCCCGTCATCCACCGCGATTTCAAGTCCTCCAACATCCTCCTCTTATGCACCTGCCTCCTTCCTCCCTCGTCCCGTCCCCCTGCCTTCCGCTGCCCTGTGTTTCCCGCTCCCGCTCCCCCTCCCCCGCCCACTTCCCCCACCATCCCCCTCCCAGACCTACCCGAGGGCAGGGCGAGTCTGGAGTGGAGCAAGCGCATGAGAGTGGCAGCAGGGGCGGCCAAGGGCCTTGAGTACCTGCACGAGGAGGCCTCTCCGCCCGTCATCTACCGCGATTTCAAATCCTCCAACATTCTCCTCGACAAGAACTGGCACCCCAAGCTCTCGGATTTCGGGCTGGCGAAGCTGGGGCCTGTGGGGGACAAGACGCATGTGTCGACGCGGGTGATGGGCACGTATGGGTACTGCGCGCCCGAGTATGCCATGACGGGGCAGCTCACGGTTAAGAGCGATGTGTATAGTTTCGGAGTGGTGCTGCTGGAGCTGATCACGGGGCGCAAGGCCATTGACAGCTCGAGGCCGCATGGAGAGCACAACCTCGTTGCTTGGGTGGGTGTTGTCTGGGTGCTCGTTACTCGTTCTGCTTGGGTGGGTGGCGGTGTTTGTGGTTCATTGGTTGGGCGTTTGGTTCCTGTTGTGCTCGAGGCCGCATGGAGAGCACAACCTCGTTGCTTGGGTGGGTGTTGTCTGGGTGCTCGTTACTCGTTCTGCTTGGGTGGGTGGCGGTGTTTGTGGTTCGTTGGTTGGGCGTTTGGTTCCTGTTGTGCTCGAGGCCGCATGGAGAGCACAACCTCGTTGCTTGGGTGGGTGGCGGCTTTTGTAGCTATTGTATTGGTTGCGTGTTTTTCTCCTGTTGCTCTCAAATGAGTTCGTCCTGTTATTCTTGTGTGGGTTTTTCATGCCGTTCCCCTCACAGGGTCAGGGTGGTTCCTTTCCCTCTATGTTCCCCCAACTCCATTCTCAAAAGCACTCTCCCCTTCTCTCCCCTGACAGGCGCGGCAGCTATTCAAGGACAGGAGGAAGTTCCCAGCCATGGCGGACCCATTGCCCCAGGGGCGCTACCCCATGCTTGTGTCTCCATCAATCTCCCCTCACCATCTCCCCACCTCTCCCCCCCTTCTCCCCTGACAGGTGCGGCCGCTATTCAAGGACAGGAGGAAGTTCCCAGCCATGGCGGACCCCTTGCCCCAGGGGCGCTACCCCATGCTCGTGTGTGTATCTGTCTCACTCTCTCCATCTCCCCACCTCTCCCCCCCTTCTCTCCTCACAGGCGCGGCCGCTCTTCAAGGACAGGAGGAAGTTCCCAGCCATGGCGGACCCCTTGCTGCAGGGCCGCTACCCCATGCGTGGGCTGTACCAGGCACTGGCTGTTGCCGCCATGTGCCTGCAGGAGCAGGCCAGCCAGCGACCCATGATCCACGATGTGGTTACCGCTCTCAACTACCTGTCGTCACAGCCCTACGACCCAAATAACAACCCGCAACCCAGGTAAGACCTCGGCCCCAGGCGTTTCCCTGTTGCTTTTGGGGGATTTCGCTCGTAGCAGGAGCAGGCCAGCCAGCGCCTCATGATAACTTCTGAGGCGCCTCAATAGACACCCCATGATCCATGATGTGGTTACTGCGCTCAACTACCTGTCATCGCGGCCTTACAACCCCATCAACAACCCACACCTTGGTAAGGCTTTCTAGCGAGGCTCAAACCAGGGGAGTTGTTAATTCGCCTGTTATCTCTCGCCCTTCCCACTTCCCTTTCCCTCACATTTCTTTCGTTCCCTTCCCCACCCACACCATTGTTCTCTGCAGCACGCCAGGGAGATGCACGCCAGGCTCCACGCCCCTTCACGAGAATTGTTGTCAACTCGCCTGTTATCCCTGCCTCCCTCACTTTCCTTTCAACCCCCCCTCCCTCCCCTCCCTCCATCCCCTTAAAATTCTCTTACTGCAGCACGCCTGGCAGATACACGCCAGGCACGACGCCCCTTCACGAGAAGAAGGGGTCTCGCTCGCCCCGCGTGCGCAACCTGCAGTCCCCCCGCGCATCGCCCCAACAGCAGCAGCAGCACCAGCACCGTCAGGGGGGTTCCGGGGGGAGTGTTCACCAGCATCAGCAGCAGCATCGGTCAAGAGGAGAGAGGGAGAGAGAGCGAGGGAGGGAGCGAGAGGGGGAGGAGAGGGGGCGGCAGCATCAGGGGGGGCAGCAGAGGGCGGAGAAAGGAGGGAGAGGGTATCGTGAAAGCCCTGGGAGGGCAGGCAGCAGGGGGGGTGGAGGAGGGGTAGAGGGAGAGAGCCCGAGGCAAAGGGGGACGCCGAGGGGAAGCAGTAGTAGTGGGGGAGGCGGAGGGGGGGGGGGGGAGGGGTAGGAGGAGGGGGAGGGGAGTATCAGAGTAGAGGTTCATCGGGACGAGGGATGGTGAGTCCAGGCGGGAGTGAGTCAGGCAGGGAGAGACGAGGTGACTACTGAGTTTACTTGAAAGGTTTAAGATGGTTGTTTTCAGCATGAGGGATGGGGAGTCTGGGGAGGGGAGGCTGAGGCAGGGAGGGAGTGGCAGAGGCAGCAGCAGGAGGAGGTGGTAGGGTGGAGCAGACTAGGTTTGGAGAGGCAAAATGGGCTTTTGGATGCTGGCCGCGGCAGGAATAGCTGAGGGGGGGAGAGTCCGGCAGTATGAGAAACAGGAGAAGCCGAGGCAGCAGCAAGAGCAGCAGCAGGGCTGGAAGCAGAGCAGCAACACAGGGGTTGAGGAGCAGGACTGTGGAATCTGTTGGGCAGTTTGTGTGTGAGAGAGAAGAATGGTGGAACATGGAGTGTGTTACTGGGAGATGCAACTGCTGCAAAAATTGCAGTTTTCCAAGGGTTTGAGTTTTGTTTCGCTACGTGGGAAGTGTGTGTGGCTGTATGGTATGAATGGCAAGAGTGTGTGCTTTGAGGCTCCACGTAACTCGTGAGTGTATGTGACGATGCATGGTTTACGGTGGTTTAGTTATGGTGGCATTTGCAGGTTGACATTCCAGCATGGATTCTGAAGCAGGAGCAGCAAAAAAAGCTGGTTAGGAGTTAAAAGGTTGACATATGTTTTTTGTTGCAAGGTTTGGCCGTGGCTGCATTGCAACATGCAGCACATCCCCTTGGTGCTAACATTTGTATTTTTTTCTTTCTTTCTTGGTAGTCAAGGGGTATGAAATATATTTGCTATGTAATGATATGGTAAAGATATAATATCAATCTATGAATATTGACGTTTCTAAACTGAATTGACCACATTGTACAACGAAACTCATGTATCTCTACTAGTGGATGGAAGCATGGAATTCCACTCATGTATCTAAATTGAATTGACCATATTGTATCTCTTCCATGTGGATGGGGCTCCACAATACTGAAAGTCGCTGATCCAATGAAAACACGCCGTTACGAACAGACAGGCACAGTAACGATTTTGAGGCAGCAGCAGTGGCCAAGGTTTTGGCGCAATGCCAAAGCTGAAACGACCTACCTGACCTGACAGAACACCGCAGTATAGAGCGGTTGCGAATACTTGAAGAGAGATATAGAGCGGTGGTGCAGGCGAATGAATATGAGAGGAGGGAGCTTCATCCTGTAAATACCCTACCTAGCCGTTCTTAGAAGTAAAATAATCGTTTTGAAACGTAATAACTTGCACCCAACCGTATCTTGGTGCATGTTCCAGCCATGTCCGTCCGTACCAGGGGAGGAGGGCTCTTTTGAGTGGCAGTTACGTCTGGCAGGCACCTTCTCTACAGCAGCATTCGCCATGGTTGGCCAGTGTTGCGAGCAGCAGTTACGGCTGTGTTGTGTTTGGTTGCGGCAAGAAACCCAGTCATCGGTTTGTTGTACAGTACTTGAGTGACTGGAAGGATGAGGGAAGGAGCCATGGATGTGGGAAGTGCAATCGCCAGCGCGATGCACTTCCATTGCTAAGGGAATGTAAACATTATTTTTATGAACTGAAGGTACAAACCAAACCTTCCCCAGATTCCCCTCGTAACTTCCTCCCTCATTTGGGCATTTAGACCGGACTTGGCCTGCGCGTATACTGTGAAACGCGCCCTTACTTGCTTTAACGAGTGCCCTGGGTCGACCCTCCGCTCGCGTTTGAGTAAGTCGACTCATTCGTCATCTCTCTTCGTCTCACGAGATTCGAGTGGATTCGCCTGTGTTTGAGTTCGAGGCGCCTTGGAAACAGCCTGCGCAGCGTTTAAAAATAACTCCACCACGCCGCTATTTGAGGCGCCTCAAGGAATCGCTTGTCGTCGCTTGTCGCACACCGACTTGTCGCACACCGACAACGATGTCGCCTGATCTCGTTCGACGCCGCGTCAGCCGCTGGTCGGAGCCTCGTCGCGGCGGCACGACGAAGCTTTCGCCGCTCCTCTTGCCGCTTCTGCTCTCGCTCCTTGTCTCATCGTCGTATGTCGCTCGCCCAGTCGTCGCACAGCAGTGCTCTGCGACCGTTCTCTGCGCCAATAACCTCTGCTGCAGGTGCGTTCTAAATGCACTCGATGTTAGTTGTGACTTAGCGTATTCGAAGGCAAGCCTTCGATTCCGAGTCTTCAGTTCCGAGCCTCCGGTCCCGAGCCTCTGACCCCACCATACCAAGCTTCTTCTGATTCCGAGCCTCCGATTTCCAACCTTTTCCGACTCAGAGTCTTAGACTTCAAGCATTCCCCCGCGTTCCCCTTCCCCCGCGTGCCTCTACGCCCTTGCATCTCAACCGTCCCTTTCTTGCAGCAAGTGGGGTTGGTGTGGCTCCACCGTCGATTACTGCGGCGCTGGCTGCGTATCCGGGCCCTGCAGTGGAGCCCCTTCCGCCTCCCCCCCTCCGCCTTCCGCCTCTCCGCCTCCCCCCACAAGCTCTCCGCCTCCGCCCACCAGCTCTCCCCCTCCGCCCACGAGCTCCCCGCCTCCGCCAACCACCGGGTCCCCACCTGTGTCCACCAATGGCCGTGAGTGCTGTGGATTTGTAACAGTATTTTCTCGTGTTTTGTCGCAAAAGATGGGCGCAGTCTTACACTGCAGTCCTGCTTGGTGATTTCCTTCCCCAATCTCCCCACCGCTCCCCACCCCTCTCTTTTTCCTGAATGTCTCTCACAACAGAATGCGGCGCTCAAAATGGCAACAGTATCTGTCCGAACGGTCTCTGCTGCAGCATCCACGGCTGGTGTGGCTCCACCCTCGACTACTGCGGCCCCGGCTGCCAGTCCCAATGCTGGTCTTCCTCCTCCTCCCCCTCCTCCTCCCCTCCCCCCCCTTCTCCCTCTACATCTCCCTCTCCCCCTCCGCCCTCCACGTCCCCCTCTCCGCCCCCCCCTTCCACCACTCCCTCCCCGCCTCCCCCCTCCACGGCCTCTCCCCCTCCGGCCTCGTCGGGCCTGAAGCGCATGGCATACTTTGTCAACTGGGCGGGCATGGACCCATCGCTCATCCCTGCTGCCAGCCTCACGCATGTGTTCTATGCCTTTGCTCTCATCAATGCCGCCACATACCAGGTATGATGCCACACACAAGGTTCATTTAGAAGGCATGTGCATTGGGGCATGGACCAATCGCTCATCCCTGCTGCCAGCCTCACTCACACATGTCTTCTGCGCCTTTCCTCTAATCGACGCCACACAGTATCACAGAAATCTCATGCTAAGATTTTTTTTTTCTTTTTCTTTTTCTCCCTTTCTTTGTTTCATTCTTTACTTTTCTTATCTTTTAACCCACAACAAGGCTGACCATACCCTAAGCATCCATGATCTCCTCCTCTTTCTCTCTCTTCCCTCTCCAGGTCGTCCCGTCCAACCCCGCGGTCGACGTCACCCAGGGTCTCTACCTGCGCTTCAACTCCGCTCTAAAAGCCGCCAACCCCGCCATCAAGACCCTCCTCTCCATTGGGGGCTATTCTGCTGGCACCTCCACATTCACCAACGCCGCCTCCTCCGCCTCCTCCCGCTCCGCCTTCATCCAATCCGCGATCCATTTTGCCCGGTCGTACAATTTCGACGGTCTGGATATTGACTGGGAGTACCCGACCGGGCAGATGGCGCTTTTCTCTGCCCTGCTGACGGATTTCCGGGCGGCGATCGAGTCCGAGGCGGCCAGTTCAGGGCGGCCGAAGCTGCTTCTGTCAGCGGCGGTTTCAGCCTATGAGCCTACTGTTACTCAGGCCTACGACGTCCCGATGCTTAACAAAACACTGGACTTAGTTAACATAATGACTTACGATTTGCATGGGTCGTGGGAGGCAAAGACCGGCATGCACACTGCTCTGGAGGATCTGAGCAACCCGCAGCTGAGCCTCAAGGGTGCCATGGCTGCCTGGGTGTCCCGAGGCTTGGCCCGAAGCAAGGCCATGCTAGGCTTGGCGATGTACGGACGAACCTGGACCCTAGCCTCTACAAGCAGCACTGGGGTCGGAGCTGCGGCCACCGGGCCTGGCCTGGCTGGGTCTGTGAGTCAGGAGGCTGGTGTCCTTTTCTACAGGGAGATTTCTCAAATGGTAGCCACTGGTGGTTACAAAGCTACACTTCATACTCCATCGTCGTCCATGTACGCGGTGAAGGGTAACCAGTGGGTTGGTTACGACAACCCATCTACCATCACCACCAAGGTTAATTATGCCAAGGCACAAAGCTTTGGGGGGTGGTTCTTTTGGGCCCTGAACCAGGATGCCAACAATGCTTTGCTCAATGCTGCGTCGGCCGTGTGAGATGCAGATCTAGGCCTATAATAATTTTAAGGATACATGAAGGTAGAGTTTGCCAGACTTTGTTGGATGGTTTGCAGCCCTGTGAAAGTCTGTATTATATTTCGTATTTGCGGTAAGGATGAGTTAATAGCAATCATACTCGGATTTAATAGCAGTGCATACATAACAATAAGATACAGCTGGTTTCATACGTAGATAATGCTTCATTACTGAACTTCTTTTGAAACGAAACCCTTTCGAATTTCTTCACCCAAGTGGACTTTTCCATGCTGGCATTCTCTCCACCTGGTAATCGCTTGAGGCACGTCAGCCTGGGCCTTTTCAGATTGATCCGAGACATTTCCTTTCACGCTTGGGATTATCGAGCCTCTCATGAAAGCAGACAAGCAAGGCTCGGTGACACAACGACGGCACCGATTGCTCCGAAAACTTACCAAGCCAGCATATCGTCCAGTCACACAAGCCTAGCTTGAGCTGGCCAATGACCATTCCTCATAAAGCGCATCTGGAAATACTTGTTGACGCAATCCACGTGATTGATGACAGCATGCCAACAAACGCCCAACAACCTCAATCGACTTTGTGTGAAGGCCCTGCTTCGCCTATCCCCGTTGGCGTAGCTGCGTGCTGGCGAAATGCTGGCTCTGCCGCCACCAGATCATCCGACAATGCCGCCATTCAAAACCCCATTCATTTCTCACAGTGGAAGAGGCAGATTTGTCGACGTCATTTCGTCGCAGTCGCATTCACCCTGTCTTTTCCTACGCTGGTTGAGGTCATCGTCGCATATGAGTGCTTCGAGAATCGCACGCGAATACTTCGAGGTCGCACACACATCACACTCAGTTTCCAAAGCCGCTGCCGCCAAAGCAGATTGCACACGCGCCACCACACCCCACCGCTGTACAGTAACGCCTCCAAACCAATCCAGCAGCAGAGACAAGAACCGTCTGCTTCCATGTTCCCTCTGCCCCCGCATGGCCTTGTTTCGCACTATCCGATTCAGAACTTTGTTCCGGGTACACTACACCAATTAAATTTCCACTTCTGTTCATACCTGCTCCTGATTGATAATTATTTCCGCCCTCTAATCATGTTATCTGCACCAAAAAAGCATTTCCATACGATTTTCTTTCTGCCCGAATGTGCTTTCTGCACTGCTGTCCAGGTTCTTCCACCATTCCTTGCATTTGCCCCCCTTCATCTCCTTCCTTTCATCCTGATTTCTCCCACCACTGCGGCCGCCGCTGAGTCCTGACTGCTGCTGCTCTGCATATATTCACCTCACATTTTCATGCAGAGGGGTGGAATCTGTGTGATTGAGCTCCGCAGAAAGCCCAACCCCGTTCTTGTAAAGAGCAGCCATTTCTTGGTTTCCTGTTTTCTCCAATGCGTTCCATTCCTACTAGTAACGATCCTTTTGCGATCAGAACCGTCGATTTCGTCCCCTTTACACGTGATTTCGTCCCACCGGTTTGCTGTATCCTTAGTCGTCGGATGTTTTTTCGGCCGAAATTCATGCATCCATGTCACTTCGACGTGCGTGTGTGTATTGAATCCTTGCTTGACACTACTGCTTACTGCTCCCTCGTGACAACCGCTACGGAAGCGTTAGAGATTGAAGTACCTGGATAACAAGCCAATTATCCACGCGAGTATTTGCAAGAAGTGCTACTTTTTTTCCGTCGCCGTATCACTAGTTACGACGGGTAAATTTCCCATATAGCAACCAATCAAGTGTTCCCTACTGCGGTTTCCGGAAGCCCGCTACAATAAACTTTTGTAACGGCGAACGTCAAAACGAGCTAAGCTTCTCGGAAATCCATCGCTCAAGAGTTTGAAGGCCTTTGCGCTGACATCGAGTCATGGCGTTCGGTGATGTGATCGGTGACCGCATGATGCGACGGCTCACGGCAGCGGGTCGCAGGGCAATGCGACGGAACGCGAGCGACAGTTGCTTCCTTCGCGACAGTCGCCAGCAGCAGCAAAGCGTGGAGAACGCGACATCAGCGACCAAGGTAACCTCGACTGCACGAGTCATGTCGCCTGGATGAATCTGAGGAGATTGGCTTCTCGAGCTCTGTTTTGAGGCGCCTAGTTTTGAGGCGCCTCAAAACTCGACTGCACGAGTCATGACGCCTGGATGAATCTGAGGAGATTGGCTTCTCGAGCTCTGTTTTGAGGCGCCTAGTTTTGAGGCGCCTCAAAACTCGACTGCACGAGTCATGACGCCTGGATGAATCTGAGGAGATTGGCTTCTCGAGTTCTGTTTTGTCGCCGAATGTTGATTGTGGCTGCACGTCACGTTTGAACAGGACTTTCCTGGGATGTTTAGGATGTGCATGAATAACCGTAGTTGCTGCTCCTTCTCGGGTTTGCGCCTGCGGTGTCGCTCCCCCACATTCAGGCATCCTCCTCTCGCCTGATGGGTCGCTGCAGCAGCAACAACTTTCGGAGGCGCCTCAAAAGTTTTCTCGTTTCGTTTTTTGCGATGTCGCTCCCCACGTTCAGGGTTCGTGCTCTCGCCTGATGGGTCGCTGCAGCAGCAACAGCTGCATTCACGCTATGAAGAAAAACGGCTCCAATTCGTTACTCTCCGATGCCGCTTCTACTCCTCAACGGACCCCGTTATCATCACTCACCATGTTACTTAAACGAAAGAGCGCCGCACGCTCTGCTACAGCTGCCGAGCCTGTCTCCGAGCCTACCACCGAGCCTGTCTCATCCGCGTCCAATCAGGAGAAAGCGAAGACCGGAGCTTCTGATAAAGACAGGGCGAAAGGGTTTCGCGCCGCTGTATTCCCCGTCGCTGTAATCGAAACCGACGAGGAGGAAAACGAACCTTCCGACGACGGGACAGCACTACGGAATGTGACTAAATTGGAAAGCGTGTTCGCGAAGCAACCCTCGACCACACCAGTCGCAACACCAGTCGCAGCACCGTTCGCAGCACCAGTCGCAGCACCAGTCGCAGCAGAAGCACAGCCGACGAAATTGACCCCAGCAGCATGTGCGAAGCTTCCACCACCCGCTCCTTCACCCGGCAAGCAACCCGTCAGCCAGCCGGTCGACATCAAGCAGCCGGCGACGGCCGTCCGTAACCGTAACACGGGGCTACAGCAGAACCGTCCGATCTTCCAGCGACCGGTTCTGGACACAATCCCGTCCGCACAGGAGCTGGAAGGCGGCGAGCTGCCGTTCTCGCTCTCCCTCACCAACAACCCAGTAACCTCCCCTCCGACTGTTACCACTCCCGGCGGTTCGTCTTTCTCATCGTTCATCCTCTCCCTCGTCACGCCACGTGGCAGCCAGAGACCCGCGTCGTCTGCTACCGCTTCGTCACAATCCGCCGCATCATCCGTGTACTCGCTTTCTGATTCCGATGTGGATTCGGATTCTGACGAGAGCGAGGAAGAGGAGACGGTGGAAGGTGCAGGGGGAGAGGAGGACGGGGGCTGGAGCAAGCTGGCGTCTGTTGGCAAGTCCGTGAGTTTTGAAGGGAGGAAGACGGCGGTTCAGAGCGGTGGAGCTGGGTTCTGGAACCGGAAGAGGTGGCTGTCGTTCTCCCCTCGCTCCGCGTCCGCTGCTCGGGCGTGTGCGCGGGCTGTTGCTGCTGTGGACGGTGGTAATGGCGATGGTGATGGTTGTGATGGTCGTGGCGCCAAGTGTGTCAAGTCCACGCCGTCCTCTTCTTACACGTCACCTTCGAAGCGTCTCGTGACGAGCCCTGACGCAGCCTCGGAGTCCGGTTCGGTGAACTCTGCTCCGGCTGGAGGCTCGGGTGGAGGTTCGGATGCAGGTCTGGGAGGGACATTCGGTGGTGGTTTGAGAGCGGGCGGCAGGATCAAATCTGGAGCGAGGATGGGGATGCTATCCAGAAGCATGTCGGAACGTCTGCCGCCACTCACTCCACTGGCGACTGTGCTGGACTGCGACATGCCGCTGACGTGGACTGCCAGCCTGGACCCGGATTTATGGGCGGTTCCGGAGCATGGGCCCCATGGGGGTGGCGGAACGGCAGGCGAGTGTAGCAGCTGTGATGGCTGGCGAGGCGAGAAGACATGGCCTCAGGAAAAGGACAAAGACGACAAGTTGGCGGCGCGCCGGCCACGTCGCATTGAGTTGCCGGCCAGGAATGCGACAGGTCCTGCTTCTGCCCCCGTGGCAGGGGATGCTGCGGTGGCGTCGCCGCCCGCTGTCACGCCGCCAGCTGTCACGCCGCGATTGCCCGAGCTGACGGAGGAGTCGTTTCTGCTGTCGGAGGCGACGCGTGCGGCGGTGTTCAAGCACCTGCCTGCCACTGTCAGCAGCCGCAAATGGGTGCTGCTCTACAGGTAACGGCAGAATTTACGCTGAGTTGGATGCTACACGCTGAGTAACGGTTTTTCCATTCCTCTCCGTCACCATTCATGTCTTTCGTTCATCTCCCATCTCCTCTGTCCTTCCAACATTTACTCCCGTCACAGCACGGTGAAGCACGGGATATCGCTCCTCACGCTCTACCGCAGGGCCTCCATGCTCCCCGGCCCCTGCCTCCTTGTGCGTACCCTTCATTTCCCACTGCTTTCAACCTTGCTGCTGTTCCCAAGTCCTCTTGAAAGAGTTGTTCGGTTGAAAGGTCGCTTCAAGACTTTCCTGCTGCGTCGCGCATTTCGACTTGTTCGACTCTTGTTTGTGCTCTTGTTTTTTTTTCTCGCTCTCGTGCCGCCACCTGTCGTTTCTTTCACACTGGACGTCCTGTTTGTTTCTCTTTCTTGCTTCTCCCTCAATTCCCGTTGCCTTCCTCATCCCTCCACTCTTCCAGGTGGTATCAGACAGCGCAGGAACAATCTTCGGCGCCTTCTCCTCCCCCTCCGCGCTCACCCCATCCGACCGGCGCAAGTACCAGGGCAGCAACCACTGCTTTGTCTTCTCGGACATCTCAGGCTCCCCCACGGTGCATGCAGCCACGGGGCGCAACCACTATTACGTGCTGCTCACACATGACTGCCTTGCCTTCGGTGGTGGCGGGAGATTCGCCCTGCGTCTTGAGGAAGACCTGTAAGTCCGGGAGGCTGGGACTATGTGGGGGTTGTGTAGGTAGCGGCTAGCAGTCTCAGGCTCCCCCACGGTGCATGCAGCCACGGGGCGCAACCACTATTACGTGCTGCCCACACATGACTGCCTTGCCTTCGGTGGTGGCGGGAGATTCGCCCTGCGTCTTGAGGAAGACCTGTAAGTCCGGGAGGCTGGGACTATGTGGGGGTTGTGTAGGTAGCGGCTAGCAGTCTCAGGCTCCCCCACGGTGCATGCAGCCACGGGGCGCAACCACTACTACGTGCTTCCCACGCACGACTGCCTCGCGTTCGGTGGCGGCGGGAGATTCGCCCTTCGCCTGGAAGAAGACCTGTGAGTCCGTGTTTGTGCTCCATCCGTGCATGATGCAACGATAGGTGGCATTTCTCTGTCACTGTCTGCCTCTCTGAGAGATAGCTCTTCTTCCAGGAGAGTCTGCTTAATCTTGTCACTCAATCTTGTGTGTTCATCTTGCCCCATTTTCCCGTCTCCGCGTCTCTCCTCCTGTCTTGCCTCGGTCTGCATGCAGGCTGTCGGGCTCCAGTGGCGAGTGTGACACCTTCGCCAGCCCATGCCTGGCGGGGAAGGAGGACTTCTGCCACTATTCGTGTCACTCAATCTTGTGTTCATCTTGCCCCTTTCTCCCGTCTCCGCGCCTCTCCTCCTGTCTTGCCTCGGTCTGCATGCAGGCTGTCGGGCTCCACTGGCGAGTGTGACACCTTCGCCAGCCCATGCCTGGCGGGGAAGGAGGACTTCTGCGTCAAACACGTTGAGGTACTGCACTGCATTCCTCTCTCCTGCACGAACACTCATGTCCCCTGCACGCACACTCATCTGCCTTGAGGTTATTTTTTAGACGCCTTAAAACTCACCTTCGCGAGCCATGCCTGGCGGGGAAGGAGGACTTCTGCGTCAAACACGTTGAGGTACTGCACTGCACTCCTCTCTTCCGCATGCACACTCATCTGCCTCATTTCTCTTATCTCCCTCACCCCTTCCTCCCTTCCGGCCCTCCCAACACCTAGTAATAGTTTGCCCCTTGGCACGTTCATCGTAGCAATAGTTTTGTTCCTCACTGTCTCTACTTTTATTACCCAGGTAGCTGCTCTCTCTCATAACCTTCCCCCCCCCCCCTGCTTCCCTTTCCCGCCCACCCTGGTCCACTCGCCTCATTTCACAACCACCGCCGCTGCCACGGTTACTTCGTGTGTTGCAGCTGTGGGGGTTCGCCCATTTGTCGCGCTACACGCCCGCCAGAGCAGCATGGAAGGAGCCTGAAATGCGCCACAGCTTCCACGCTTAGCCGCTCCCTTTCTTGGCGCACTTTCTCGGCACAGCGGCTTCCATGTTTGGCCGAACTTTTTTTTTTTATGCTCCTCAAGAATACACGCCCGCGAGAGCAGCATGGAAGGAGCCCGAGATGCGCCACAGCTTCCATTCTTAGCTGCGCTTTCACGAGAAGACAGCAGCTTCCATTTATCGGGGGGCACCTGCATTTGGCTACAGCTCCTGCTGCTACCTTCAGCTCCAGCGTCCTCTGCTATTCTCACCTGCGTTTTGAGAATTCCCAAGAGTGACTCGAATACTTCCACTCATAACGGCACCTGCATTGTGCGGCAGCTTCTGCTGCTATCTGCAGCTCCAGCCTCCTCTCCTAATCTCCCCTGCAGCATCGTCTCCTGTTCGCACCTGCAGCGTCGACGGTTATCACGCCTGCAGCTATATTGTATTTACAAGGGCTGTGCAGGCACACAGCCCTCAGGCCCCGTCTTTATCATACCTGGCAGAAGCTCCGTGCAACGGCACAACAGCAAGACTGCCAGGATACTCCCATTCTCACTTGCTTGGTTCGACTCAAAGCTCATTTCTCCATGTGGCTACATGGATGATGGATACAATCATGCAAGGGTACACCGGGCAACAGCAACCCTGGTTTCGGTCGAGACTCGATTGAAGCGCCTCAGACACAGCAACCCTGGTTTGAGTCAGGGATTCATAAGGCATCTCGTGCGGCTGGACTCTTCGCCAAGGGTGCCAAGGGCGCAAGGCTACAGCGACCCTGTGTAACATTTTGTAACACTCTGCAACCCTTTTGCAATCTGCAGCATCTGAAGTGAGTCGGGTGGTAACCAGCGTCTGTGCGCAGCTCTTTTTTTTTTTCTGCTCTGCAAGGTTGGTCTTTTCGTGTACGGTAATCTGGCCTTTTCTGGTTCTTGCGTGACATGGTGTTGTGGCGTGTCTATTTTGCGCTACTGGCAACTTTTTGTGGTGGAGAGTAGGGGGTGGATGGTACGTGAGTGTGTGGCAGGTTGGCAAATGAAAGGCGGCGAGGAGGAGCGAGGGAGGAGTTAGGGGGAAGCAGAGGAGGGGAGTGAGGAAGAGGTGAGTAGCGTAGGTGAAATGAGCAGTTGTTGATGAGAAGTCAAATAAGCAGCGGAGATGTTGCTGCAAGGTGTTGTGTACTGGCCAACCCACCCCACCCAATACCCACATCCCATTTCCTAAGCGTCGTGCGCATGTGTAGGTTAGTGGGAGTAACTGTACAGATTTACGTTTTGCTTGTCAGTGCATCTGCCACCCGACCAAGGGCTTGGTGTGTGCTTGTTTGTAAATGCATTATAAATACCATACTCTATTTTTCCAGCTTGTAACAGCAGACTTCATTTGATATATATATGAAGCAAGTGACACTAGAAGTGATTGTATCGTATTTGCGAATGTGCGTACGAATGCGTCCTCAAACACTAGCACCAGAGACCCAGCAGAGACAGCAAATCCAATTTCCTGCGCCAACCCAATCAGGAGCAGCTGGTTCGCTCCCTTCACTCATTCTGCACACCCCGCAGATCGGCCCAGATCGCCGCATTTCTCGCCGCACTCCTCGCCGCATTCCTCGCTGCAGTCCTCGCCTTTCGTCGTTCCGCACTCGTCGCCGACCCTGTTGTCTCTTAGCCCAGTATTCAACGACAATTCATTTCTTATCGGAGCAGTTGCGACAATGACGCAGGCGTTCCTTTCGTCACGTGCATCTGGTTACCACACACGAATTCGCCACGCGAATGGGTCGCAGCCGTCGAAGTCAAGTCAGTGCCCACTCGGCACGTGGCAAGTGCACGCCGGACCCGGTCATCCGCTCAGCCGAAAGTTGACGAGGCTAGACGACAGGCTCGGTTCCAGCCTCGGCAGCGGCGGCATTTCTAGGCTCGGGACGCAGCAGCAAGGTTGGAGAAGGGGCTTCGGAGGAGAAGGCATGGGAGGGGAGGGTGGAGCGGTTCGGGGGAGGCGGCGAACAATCACAGCCATTGGATTCACTGCAGATCCACGGCCCAGGTAGCACGATCTCAAGCATGAAATTTCTGCAACGTTCTTCATAGCACCCTTGCTAAGACCCGTTCAGCACCTCCCAACCTACCCTCCCTAATGCCCTACCCTCCACTCCCTCCCTCCATTCCACCCCCCTCCACCCCCCTCCACCCCCTTCCACCCCCTTCAGTGTTGAGAAAGCAGCAGTGCGTCTGCTACAAGACGCGGCAGCGCTGCTGGTGTACCAGGAGGTCTTTAAAGGCGCTGCTGCCCTTTCTCTCTTTCTACACTTATCCTCTCCACCCCCCTCCACCCCTCTCCACCCCCCTCAGCGTGGAGAAAGCAGCAGCGCGGCTACTGAGAGACGCAGCCGCACTGCTGGTGTACCAGGAGGTCTTCAAAGGCGCGGCTCCTCCCCCACTTCGCTTCTCCTCCCCCCCACCCTTTCCCGTCCACCCAGTGTCGAGAAAGCAGCAGCGCGGCTACTGAGGGACGCAGCCGCACTGCTGGTGTACCAGGAGGCCTTTAAAGGCGCGGCTCCTCAGGCGTTCCTGAGGCTGCTGCTGCAGCTGCGCCGCTCTGATGGTGGGTGGGGAGAAGGGGAAGGGAGTGCAGGGAACGTCAAACAAAACGTCAAACGTCAACTGTTGCTATAAGCACTGCTCCTCAGGCGTTCCTGAGGCTGCTGCTGCAGCTGCGCCGTGGTGGGGGTGGTGGGGGTGGTGGGCTGCTGCTGCAGCAATGTGATGTCTGATGGGGTTCATCCTCGTTGGGAATTGGGGGTGGAATGGAACCATGTGCATTACTTCATGTGCCGTCATTACCCAAACCCCCAAACCCAGAATCACCCAAATCCCCAAGCTCCCCTTTCCCCTGCTACCTCGCTCCCCTCTCCCTTTCCATCCCCCCACTTCTCCACTTCCCCCCTCCCAAGCAGACCCTTTGCAAGTGCTGGAGAGCAATGGCCAGTTTTATCGTCTCATGGCCTTGGGGAGAGCATTTTGAGGCGCCTCAAAATGCAGTTTTATCGGCTCATGGCCTTGGGGAGAGCTGTGCCTTGGGGAGAGCTGTGCCTTGGGGAGAGCTGTGCCTTGGGGAGAGCTGTGCCTTGGGGAGAGCTGTGCCTTGGGGAGAGCTGTGCCTTGGGGAGAGCTGTGCCTTGGGGAGAGCTGTGCCTTGGGGAGAGCTGTGCCTTGGGGAGAGCTGTGCCTTGGGGAGAGCTGTGCCTTGGGGAGAGCTGTGCCTTGGGGAGAGCTGTGCCTTGGGGAGAGCTGTGCCTTGGGGAGAGCTGTGCCTTGGGGAGAGCTGTGCCTTGGGGAGAGCTGTGCCTTGGGGAGAGCTGTGCCTTGGGGAGAGCTGTGCCTTGGGGAGAGCTGTGCCTTGGGGAGAGCTGTGCCTTGGGGAGAGCTGTGCCTTGGGGAGAGCTGTGCCTTGGGGAGAGCTGTGCCTTGGGGAGAGCTGTGCCTTGGGGAGAGCTGTGCCTTGGGGAGAGCTGTGCCTTGGGGAGAGCTGTGCCTTGGGGAGAGCTGTGCCTTGGGGAGAGCTGTGCCTTGGGGAGAGCTGTGCCTTGGGGAGAGCTGTGCCTTGGGGAGAGCTGTGCCTTGGGGAGAGCTGTGCCTTGGGGAGAGCTGTGCCTTGGGGAGAGCTGTGCCTTGGGGAGAGCTGTGCCTTGGGGGAGAGCTGTGCCTTGGGGAGAGCTGTGCCTTGGGGAGAGCTGTGCCTTGGGGAGAGCTGTGCCTTGGGGAGAGCTGTGCCTTGGGGAGAGCTGTGCCTTGGGGAGAGCTGTGCCTTGGGGAGAGCTGTGCCTTGGGGAGAGCTGTGCCTTGGGGAGAGCTGTGCCTTGGGGAGAGCTGTGCCTTGGGGAGAGCTGTGCCTTGGGGAGAGCTGTGCCTTGGGGAGAGCTGTGCCTTGGGGAGAGCTGTGCCTTGGGGAGAGCTGTGCCTTGGGGAGAGCTGTGCCTTGGGGAGAGCTGTGCCTTGGGGAGAGCTGTGCCTTGGGGAGAGCTGTGCCTTGGGGAGAGCTGTGCCTTGGGGAGAGCTGTGCCTTGGGGAGAGCTGTGCCTTGGGGAGAGCTGTGCCTTGGGGAGAGCTGTGCCTTGGGGAGAGCTGTGCCTTGGGGAGAGCTGTGCCTTGGGGAGAGCTGTGCCTTGGGGAGAGCTGTGCCTTGGGGAGAGCTGTGCCTTGGGGAGAGCTGTGCCTTGGGGAGAGCTGTGCCTTGGGGAGAGCTGTGCCTTGGGGAGAGCTGTGCCTTGGGGAGAGCTGTGCCTTGGGGAGAGCTGTGCCTTGGGGAGAGCTGTGCCTTGGGGAGAGCTGTGCCTTGGGGAGAGCTGTGCCTTGGGGAGAGCTGTGCCTTGGGGAGAGCTGTGCCTTGGGGAGAGCTGTGCCTTGGGGAGAGCTGTGCCTTGGGGAGAGCTGTGCCTTGGGGAGAGCTGTGCCTTGGGGAGAGCTGTGCCTTGGGGAGAGCTGTGCCTTGGGGAGAGCTGTGCCTTGGGGAGAGCTGTGCCTTGGGGAGAGCTGTGCCTTGGGGAGAGCTGTGGCCTTGGGGAGAGCTGTGCCTTGGGGAGAGCTGTGGCCTTGGGGAGAGCTGTGCCTTGGGGAGAGCTGTGCCTTGGGGAGAGCTGTGCCTTGGGGAGAGCTGTGCCTTGGGGAGAGCTGTGCCTTGGGGAGAGCTGTGCCTTGGGGAGAGCTGTGCCTTGGGGAGAGCTGTGCCTTGGGAGAGCTGTGCCTTGGGGAGAGCTGTGCCTTGGGAGAGCTGTGCCTTGGGGAGAGCTGTGCCTTGGGGAGAGCTGTGCCTTGGGGAGAGCTGTGCCTTGGGGAGAGCTGTGCCTTGGGGAGAGCTGTGCCTTGGGGAGAGCTGTGCCTTGGGGAGAGCTGTGCCTTGGGGAGAGCTGTGCCTTGGGGAGAGCTGTGCCTTGGGGAGAGCTGTGCCTTGGGGAGAGCTGTGCCTTGGGGAGAGCTGTGCCTTGGGGAGAGCTGTGCCTTGGGGAGAGCTGTGCCTTGGGGAGAGCTGTGCCTTGGGGAGAGCTGTGCCTTGGGGAGAGCTGTGCCTTGGGGAGAGCTGTGCCTTGGGGAGAGCTGTGCCTTGGGGAGAGCTGTGCCTTGGGGAGAGCTGTGCCTTGGGGAGAGCTGTGCCTTGGGGAGAGCTGTGCCTTGGGGAGAGCTGTGCCTTGGGGAGAGCTGTGCCTTGGGGAGAGCTGTGCCTTGGGAGAGCTGTGCCTTGGGGAGAGCTGTGCCTTGGGGAGAGCTGTGCCTTGGGGAGAGCTGTGCCTTGGGGAGAGCTGTGCCTTGGGGAGAGCTGTGCCTTGGGGAGAGAAGCTGTTGCCTTGGGGAGAGCTGTGCCTTGGGGAGAGCTGTGCTTGGGGAGAGCTGTGCCTTGGGAGAGCTGTGCCTTGGGGAGAGCTGTGCCTTGGGGAGAGCTGTGCCTTGGGGAGAGCTGTGCCTTGGGGAGAGCTGTGCCTTGGGGAGAGCTGTGCCTTGGGGAGAGCTGTGCCTTGGGGAGAGCTGTGCCTTGGGGAGAGCTGTGCCTTGGGGAGAGCTGTGCCTTGGGGAGAGCTGTGGCCTTGGGGAGAGCTGTGCCTTGGGGAGAGCTGTGCCTTGGGGAGAGCTGTGCCTTGGGGAGAGCTGTGCCTTGGGGAGAGCTGTGCCTTGGGGAGAGCTGTGCCTTGGGGAGAGCTGTGCCTTGGGGAGAGCTGTGCCTTGGGGAGAGCTGTGCCTTGGGGAGAGCTGTGCCTTGGGGAGAGCTGTGCCTTGGGGAGAGCTGTGCCTTGGGGAGAGCTGTGCCTTGGGGAGAGCTGTGCCTTGGGGAGAGCTGTGCCTTGGGGAGAGCTGTGCCTTGGGGAGAGCTGTGCCTTGGGGAGAGCTGTGCCTTGGGGAGAGCTGTGCCTTGGGGAGAGCTGTGCCTTGGGGAGGAGCTGTGCCTTGGGAGAGCTGTGCTTGGGGAGAGCTGTGCCTTGGGGAGAGCTGTGCTTGGGGAGAGCTGTGCCTTGGGGAGAGCTGTGCCTTGGGGAGAGCTGTGCCTGGGGAGAGCTGTGCCTTGGGGAGAGCTGTGCCTTGGGGAGAGCTGTGCCTTGGGGAGAGCTGTGCCTTGGGGAGAGCTGTGCCTTGGGGAGAGCTGTGCCTTGGGGAGAGCTGTGCCTTGGGGAGAGCTGTGCCTTGGGGAGAGCTGTGCCTTGGGGAGAGCTGTGCCTTGGGGAGAGCTGTGCCTTGGGGAGAGCTGTGCCTTGGGGAGAGCTGTGCCTTGGGGAGAGCTGTGCCTTGGGGAGAGCTGTGCCTTGGGGAGAGCTGTGCCTTCCCTTTTTCCTCCGCGTCCCTTTCCGCTCCCCCATGTCTCCCTTCCCCCCCCTTTCCCCCCCTTCCCCCCTTCCCCCCCCCTTTCCCCCCTTCCCCCTTCCCCCCCCTTTCCCCCCCTTCCCCCCTTCCCCCCCCTTTCCCCCCCTTCCCCCCCCTTTCCCCCCCTTCCCCCCTTCCCCCCCCTTTCCCCCCCTTCCCCCCCCTTTCCCCCCCTTCCCCCCTTCCCCCCCCTTTCCCCCCTTCCCCCCTTCCCCCCCCTTTCCCCCCCTTCCCCCCCTTTCCCCCCCTTCCCCCCTTCTCCCCCCCTTCCCCCTCTTCCCCCCTTTTCCCCCCCTCACAAGCAGACCCTCTGCGAGTGCTGGAGAGCTATGGGGAGTTTTATCGCCTCATGGCCTTTGAGGAACATTCCAGGTAGCTTCTCCCTGATGTTCTCTCCTTCCTCTGCTTGCTTACCCCTTCCCTGAAATCTTCCCATTACCACCACACTTGGTCAAAATGCTCAGAAGCAGGTGTGGTTTCTTGAGAATTCTCAAGACTTGAATGAGGGGGAGAATGTCGACTACTATGTGCGTGCAAGGCGTTTGTAGTGGACATTCTCCCCCCCTCATTCAGCAAGTCTTGACACGTCTCAGGTGAAAGAAGAGTGTTTTTGAGTCGTCTCATCTCTGGTGAAAGAAGAGTGTTTTTGAGACGTCTCAAAACCACTATGTGCGTGCATGGCGTTTGTGGCGGACATTCTCCCCCCCTCATTCAACAAGTCTTGACACGTCTCGGTTCAGTTCTCCCCATCATACCCCCTTTCATGCAGCATACCCCATCCCATTCCCTCCTCAACCTCCCCAAATCCATCCCAAGCAACAAAATCCCACTCCACCCCACCGCACCGCACCCCACCCCATCCCACCACATGTCATGCCGTCTCATGCCATGATCCCACCAGCTGAAATGATCTGCTACTCTATCTCATCCTCACTCTCCCCAACTCCATCCTATCCCTCTCCACCGCGCCCCACCCCACCCCACCCATACCATCGCACCAGCTGGGAAGATCTGCTACTGTATCGCATCCTGACTGTCGAAAACAACCCCTTCGCCGAGGCAGCAGCAGCAGCAACCGCAACCACAGCAACAACAGCAGCCGCAGCAGTCTCTGCCGGTGATCCGACTATTCTGGGCGGCAAACAGGGCAAGTTGCGGGCGGCAGCAGCTGTGGACCTGAGCTCGCTGCAGCGGCTGTGCGTCAACGAAACAACCCTTGCTTCCTGGGTACGTGGGGTGGGTTGTATGGGCACGTGCGTTTTTTATTTATCAAACAAGTGTGGTGTAGAAGCTGCTCAGTCTGGGCGGCAAACAGAGCAAGCTGAGAGTGTAGTTTTGAGTCGACTCAAAACTAACCCCCCTTGGTTCCTGGGTGAGTGGGGTGGGTTGTATGAGCACGTGCTCTTTTGATCAAACAAGTGTGGTGTAGAAGCTGCTCAGTCTGGGCGGCAAACAGAGCAAGCTGAGGGCGGCGGCAGCTGTGGACTTGAGCTCCTTGCAGCAGCTGTGCGTCAACGGAACCACCCTTGCTTCCTGGGTACGTGGGATGGGTGGGTGGAAACGGGTGCGTTGTTGTAGTGCTTCTTTCCCAATCCGTTTCAGAGTATTTTTGAGAATTCTAAAAAAATCTCAAAAATTCTCAAAAATTCTCAAAAATACTCTGCAACATCGTGGGTGGAAACGGGTGCGTTGTTGTAGTGCTTCTTTCCCAATCCGTTTGCTAGCCAAGAGGCAAAGGCGGCAAGTCGATAGATGAAAAGAGTAATCTGTAGTGACTGCACTCACACTCACATTCACACTCACATTCACACACACATTCACACTCACATTCACACTCACATTCACACTCACATTCACCCGCACATTCACACTCACATTCACACTCACATTCACACTCACATTCACCCTCACATTCACACTCACATTCACACTCACATTCACACTCACATTCACACTCACATTCACACTCACATTCACCCTCACATTCACACTCACAATCACACTCACATTCACACTCACATTCACCCAGCAGAGGACCTGAGCTCTTGAATGTCAGAGAAACAACAACGGTCGTACGTCAACTGAAACCCTCTATCGCCTCAAATGCCAATTCTGCCCCCATGATCTTGAATTCAATGCTCTGCTCTCCACAGGTGGCGGACATTGTACCAGACATGCCGCCCGAGTGGCGTGAGGTGGGGGTGGCGTGAGGCTTTCAAGTCAAATCACAACGCGCTTTCACATCTAAAGTCTGTTTTTGAGGCGCCTCAAAATTCAACTCAATGTCTATTCCGCCCCCTTGGATGCCTGCCTCACTGGATGCCTGCCTCACTGGATGCCTGCCTCACTGGATGCCTGCCTCACTGGATGCCTGCCTCACTGGATGTCTTTCTTTACGCATTGCACGTTGTACCAGGTGGCGCACATTGTTCCGGACGGACATGCCGGCCGAGTGGCGTGAGGCTGCTTTTTTTAGGCGCCTTAAAAGCACGTCCAGGTGGCGGACATTGTACCGGCCATGCCGGCCGAGTGGAGTGAGGCTGCCGCGGGCGCTACTTTCGAGTCGAATCACAACTCGCTTTCGCATAAAGAATCGATTTTGCCTTCACTGCTTTGCTCTCCATGTGTCCAGGTGGCGGACATTGTACCGGACATGCCGGCCGAGTGGCGTGAGGCTGCTGCCGGCGCTGCGAATGGGGTGGCTAAGGGGAGCCGGGACAGGAACGGAGCTGGCGAGGCCAGGGTGATGGGCTTTGACCTGACTGCAGCAAGCAAGGAGGCATTGACCCCTGCTGCCCCTGCTGCGTCCGCTGCATCCTCCTCTTCCTCCAGTGAAGGTGCACCGCAGGTTAAGGAACGATCTCTAATTCGACGAACAAGCAATCTGGGCCTATTTTGCCTGGCTTTCTCACTAGAACCATGATTGGGCCCATTCCCTTCATCTCATCTCATCAAGGCCTTCCTTGCTTCCATGCTTTCCCTCTGCCTTCCCCTCCCTTCCCCTCCCTTCCCCTCCCTTCCCCTCCCTTCCCCTCCCTTCCCCTCCCTTCCCCTCCCTTCCCCTCCCTTCCCCTCCCTTCCCTTCCCTTCCCCTCCCTTCCCCTCCCTTCCATGCTTCCCCTCTCCTCTTGTCTCCCCGCGCCCTTCACTGCCCCCCCCCCCCCGCACTGTCCTTCTGACAGACCTCGTACTGCCGCGCATAAGTGGCATGTGGGATTGGGCCGATGCTCTGCCTCTCATCCACACCTTCCATGCTTCCCCTCTCCTCTTGTCTCCCCGCGCCCTTCACTGCCCCCCCCCCCCCGCACTGTCCTTCTGACAGACCTCGTACTGCCGCGCATAAGTGGCATGTGGGATTGGGCCGATGCTCTGCCTCTCATCCACACCTTCCATGCTTCCCCTCTCCTCTTGTCTCCCCGCGCCCTTCACTGCCCCCCCCCCCCGCACTGTCCTTCTGACAGACCTCGTACTGCCGCGCATAAGTGGCATGTGGGATTGGGCCGATGCTCTGCCTCTCATCCACACCTTCCATGCTTCCCCTCTCCTCTTGTCTCCCCGCGCCCTTCACTGCCCCCCCCCCCCGCACTGTCCTTCTGACAGACCTCGTACTGCCGCGCATAAGTGGCATGTGGGATTGGGCCGATGCTCTGCCTCTCATCCACACCTTCCATGCTTCCCCTCTCCTCTTGTCTCCCCGCGCCCTTCACTGCCCCCCCCCCCCGCACTGTCCTTCTGATAGACCTCGTACTGCCGCGCATAAGTGGCATGTGGGATTGGGCCGATGCTCTGCCTCTCATCCACACCTTCCATGCTTCCCCTCTCCTCTTGTCTCCCCGCGCCCTTCACTGCCCCCCCCCCCCCGCACTGTCCTTCTGACAGACCTCGTACTGCCGCGCATAAGTGGCATGTGGGATTGGGCCGATGCTCTGCCTCTCATCCACACCTTCCATGCTTCCCCTCTCCTCTTGTCTCCCCGCGCCCTTCACTGCCCCCCCCCCCCGCACTGTCCTTCTGACAGACCTCGTACTGCCGCGCATAAGTGGCATGTGGGATTGGGCCGATGCTCTGCCTCTCATCCACACCTTCCATGCTTCCCCTCTCCTCTTGTCTCCCCGCGCCCTTCACTGCCCCCCCCCCCCCGCACTGTCCTTCTGACAGACCTCGTACTGCCGCGCATAAGTGGCATGTGGGATTGGGCCGATGCTCTGCCTCTCATCCACACCTTCCATGCTTCCCCTCTCCTCTTGTCTCCCCGCGCCCTTCACTGCCCCCCCCCCCCCGCACTGTCCTTCTGACAGACCTCGTACTGCCGCGCATAAGTGGCATGTGGGATTGGGCCGATGCTCTGCCTCTCATCCACACCTTCCATGCTTCCCCTCTCCTCTTGTCTCCCCGCGCCCTTCACTGCCCCCCCCCCCCCCGCACTGTCCTTCTGACAGACCTCGTACTGCCGCGCATAAGTGGCATGTGGGATTGGGCCGATGCTCTGCCTCTCATCCACACCTTCCATGCTTCCCCTCTCCTCTTGTCTCCCCGCGCCCTTCACTGCCCCCCCCCCCCCCGCACTGTCCTTCTGACAGACCTCGTACTGCCGCGCATAAGTGGCATGTGGGATTGGGCCGATGCTCTGCCTCTCATCCACACCTTCCATGCTTCCCCTCTCCTCTTGTCTCCCCGCGCCCTTCACTGCCCCCCCCCCCCCGCACTGTCCTTCTGACAGACCTCGTACTGCCGCGCATAAGTGGCATGTGGGATTGGGCCGATGCTCTGCCTCTCATCCACACCTTCCATGCTTCCCCTCTCCTCTTGTCTCCCCGCGCCCTTCACTGCCCCCCCCCCCCGCACTGTCCTTCTGACAGACCTCGTACTGCCGCGCATAAGTGGCATGTGGGATTGGGCCGATGCTCTGCCTCTCATCCACACCTTCCATGCTTCCCCTCTCCTCTTGTCTCCCCGCGCCCTTCACTGCCCCCCCCCCCCCGCACTGTCCTTCTGACAGACCTCGTACTGCCGCGCATAAGTGGCATGTGGGATTGGGCCGATGCTCTGCCTCTCATCCACACCTTCCATGCTTCCCCTCTCCTCTTGTCTCCCCGCGCCCTTCACTGCCCCCCCCCCCCCCCGCACTGTCCTTCTGACAGACCTCGTACTGCCGCGCATAAGTGGCATGTGGGATTGGGCCGATGCTCTGCCTCTCATCCACACCTTCCATGCTTCCCCTCTCCTCTTGTCTCCCCGCGCCCTTCACTGCCCCCCCCCCCCCCGCACTGTCCTTCTGACAGACCTCGTACTGCCGCGCATAAGTGGCATGTGGGATTGGGCCGATGCTCTGCCTCTCATCCACACCTTCCATGCTTCCCCTCTCCTCTTGTCTCCCCGCGCCCTTCACTGCCCCCCCCCCCCCGCACTGTCCTTCTGACAGACCTCGTACTGCCGCGCATAAGTGGCATGTGGGATTGGGCCGATGCTCTGCCTCTCATCCACACCTTCCATGCTTCCCCTCTCCTCTTGTCTCCCCGCGCCCTTCACTGCACCCCCCCCCCGCACTGTCCTTCTGATAGACCTCGTACTGCCGCGCATAAGTGGCATGTGGGATTGGGCCGATGCTCTGCCTCTCATCCACACCTTCCATGCTTCCCCTCTCCTCTTGTCTCCCCGCGCCCTTCACTGCCCCCCCCCCCCCCCGCACTGTCCTTCTGACAGACCTCGTACTGCCGCGCATAAGTGGCATGTGGGATTGGGCCGATGCTCTGCCTCTCATCCACACCTTCCATGCTTCCCCTCTCCTCTTGTCTCCCCGCGCCCTTCACTGCCCCCCCCCCCCCCGCACTGTCCTTCTGACAGACCTCGTACTGCCGCGCATAAGTGGCATGTGGGATTGGGCCGATGCTCTGCCTCTCATCCACACCTTCCATGCTTCCCCTCTCCTCTTGTCTCCCCGCGCCCTTCACTGCCCCCCCCCCCCCGCACTGTCCTTCTGACAGACCTCGTACTGCCGCGCATAAGTGGCATGTGGGATTGGGCCGATGCTCTGCCTCTCATCCACACCTTCCATGCTTCCCCTCTCCTCTTGTCTCCCCGCGCCCTTCACTGCCCCCCCCCCCCGCACTGTCCTTCTGATAGACCTCGTACTGCCGCGCATAAGTGGCATGTGGGATTGGGCCGATGCTCTGCCTCTCATCCACACCTTCCATGCTTCCCCTCTCCTCTTGTCTCCCCGCGCCCTTCACTGCCCCCCCCCCCCGCACTGTCCTTCTGACAGACCTCGTACTGCCGCGCATAAGTGGCATGTGGGATTGGGCCGATGCTCTGCCTCTCATCCACACCTTCCATGCTTCCCTTCTCCTCTTGTCTCCCCGCGCCCTTCACTGCCCCCCCCCCCCCGCACTGTCCTTCTGACAGACCTCGTACTGCCGCGCATAAGTGGCATGTGGGATTGGGCCGATGCTCTGCCTCTCATCCACACCTTCCATGCTTCCCCTCTCCTCTTGTCTCCCCGCGCCCTTCACTGCCCCCCCCCCCCCGCACTGTCCTTCTGATAGACCTCGTACTGCCGCGCATAAGTGGCATGTGGGATTGGGCCGATGCTCTGCCTCTCATCCACACCTTCCATGCTTCCCCTCTCCTCTTGTCTCCCCGCGCCCTTCACTGCCCCCCCCCCCCCCCGCACTGTCCTTCTGACAGACCTCGTACTGCCGCGCATAAGTGGCATGTGGGATTGGGCCGATGCTCTGCCTCTCATCCACACCTTCCATGCTTCCCCTCTCCTCTTGTCTCCCCGCGCCCTTCACTGCCCCCCCCCCCCCGCACTGTCCTTCTGACAGACCTCGTACTGCCGCGCATAAGTGGCATGTGGGATTGGGCCGATGCTCTGCCTCTCATCCACACCTTCCATGCTTCCCCTCTCCTCTTGTCTCCCCGCGCCCTTCACTGCCAACCCCCCCCGCACTGTCCTTCTGACAGACCTCGTACTGCCGCGCATAAGTGGCATGTGGGATTGGGCCGATGCTCTGCCTCTCATCCACACCTTCCATGCTTCCCCTCTCCTCTTGTCTCCCCGCGCCCTTCACTGCCCCCCCCCCCCCGCACTGTCCTTCTGACAGACCTCGTACTGCCGCGCATAAATGGCATGTGGGATTGGGCCGATGCTCTGCCTCTCATCCACACCTTCCATGCTTCCCCTCTCCTCTTGTCTCCCCGCGCCCTTCACTGCCCCCCCCCCCCCCGCACTGTCCTTCTGACAGACCTCGTACTGCCGCGCATAAGTGGCATGTGGGATTGGGCCGATGCTCTGCCTCTCATCCACACCTTCCATGCTTCCCCTCTCCTCTTGTCTCCCCGCGCCCTTCACTGCCCCCCCCCCCCGCACTGTCCTTCTGACAGACCTCGTACTGCCGCGCATAAGTGGCATGTGGGATTGGGCCGATGCTCTGCCTCTCATCCACACCTTCCATGCTTCCCCTCTCCTCTTGTCTCCCCGCGCCCTTCACTGCCCCCCCCCCCCGCACTGTCCTTCTGACAGACCTCGTACTGCCGCGCATAAGTGGCATGTGGGATTGGGCCGATGCTCTGCCTCTCATCCACACCTTCCATGCTTCCCCTCTCCTCTTGTCTCCCCGCGCCCTTCACTGCCCCCCCCCCCCGCACTGTCCTTCTGACAGACCTCGTACTGCCGCGCATAAGTGGCATGTGGGATTGGGCCGATGCTCTGCCTCTCATCCACACCTTCCATGCTTCCCCTCTCCTCTTGTCTCCCCGCGCCCTTCACTGCCCCCCCCCCCCGCACTGTCCTTCTGACAGACCTCGTACTGCCGCGCATAAGTGGCATGTGGGATTGGGCCGATGCTCTGCCTCTCATCCACACCTTCCATGCTTCCCCTCTCCTCTTGTCTCCCCGCGCCCTTCACTGCCCCCCCCCCCCCCGCACTGTCCTTCTGACAGACCTCGTACTGCCGCGCATAAGTGGCATGTGGGATTGGGCCGATGCTCTGCCTCTCATCCACACCTTCCATGCTTCCCCTCTCCTCTTGTCTCCCCGCGCCCTTCACTGCCCCCCCCCCCCCCCGCACTGTCCTTCTGACAGACCTCGTACTGCCGCGCATAAGTGGCATGTGGGATTGGGCCGATGCTCTGCCTCTCATCCACACCTTCCATGCTTCCCCTCTCCTCTTGTCTCCCCGCGCCCTTCACTGCCCCCCCCCCCCCCGCACTGTCCTTCTGACAGACCTCGTACTGCCGCGCATAAGTGGCATGTGGGATTGGGCCGATGCTCTGCCTCTCATCCACACCTTCCATGCTTCCCCTCTCCTCTTGTCTCCCCGCGCCCTTCACTGCCCCCCCCCCCCCGCACTGTCCTTCTGACAGACCTCGTACTGCCGCGCATAAGTGGCATGTGGGATTGGGCCGATGCTCTGCCTCTCATCCACACCTTCCATGCTTCCCCTCTCCTCTTGTCTCCCCGCGCCCTTCACTGCCCCCCCCCCCCCGCACTGTCCTTCTGATAGACCTCGTACTGCCGCGCATAAGTGGCATGTGGGATTGGGCCGATGCTCTGCCTCTCATCCACACCTTCCATGCTTCCCCTCTCCTCTTGTCTCCCCGCGACCTTCACTGCCCCCCCCCCCCGCACTGTCCTTCTGACAGACCTCGTACTGCCGCGCATAAGTGGCATGTGGGATTGGGCCGATGCTCTGCCTCTCATCCACACCTTCCATGCTTCCCCTCTCCTCTTGTCTCCCCGCGCCCTTCACTGCCCCCCCCCCCCCGCACTGTCCTTCTGACAGACCTCGTACTGCCGCGCATAAGTGGCATGTGGGATTGGGCCGATGCTCTGCCTCTCATCCACACCTTCCATGCTTCCCCTCTCCTCTTGTCTCCCCGCGCCCTTCACTGCCCCCCCCCCCCCGCACTGTCCTTCTGACAGACCTCGTACTGCCGCGCATAAGTGGCATGTGGGATTGGGCCGATGCTCTGCCTCTCATCCACACCTTCCATGCTTCCCCTCTCCTCTTGTCTCCCCGCGCCCTTCACTGCCCCCCCCCCCCCGCACTGTCCTTCTGACAGACCTCGTACTGCCGCGCATAAGTGGCATGTGGGATTGGGCCGATGCTCTGCCTCTCATCCACACCTTCCATGCTTCCCCTCTCCTCTTGTCTCCCCGCGCCCTTCACTGCCCCCCCCCCCCCGCACTGTCCTTCTGACAGACCTCGTACTGCCGCGCATAAGTGGCATGTGGGATTGGGCCGATGCTCTGCCTCTCATCCACACCTTCCATGCTTCCCCTCTCCTCTTGTCTCCCCGCGCCCTTCACTGCCCCCCCCCCCCCGCACTGTCCTTCTGACAGACCTCGTACTGCCGCGCATAAGTGGCATGTGGGATTGGGCCGATGCTCTGCCTCTCATCCACACCTTCCATGCTTCCCCTCTCCTCTTGTCTCCCCGCGCCCTTCACTGCCCCCCCCCCCCGCACTGTCCTTCTGACAGACCTCGTACTGCCGCGCATAAGTGGCATGTGGGATTGGGCCGATGCTCTGCCTCTCATCCACACCTTCCATGCTTCCCCTCTCCTCCGCTTTCCCTCCCCCCCATTGCAGACCTCTTACCGCCGCGCATCAGCGGCATGTGGGACTGGGCGGATGCCCTGCCGCTCATCCACGCCTTCCATGCTGCCAACGGCTATGGGGAGGCAGCGGTCAGCTCAGGTAGGGTCGGTGGGAATTGATAAGCCTCGCTGCCTCTCATTCTCCTGCCGCTCATCCTCGCCTTCCATGCTGCCAACGGCTATGGGGAGGCAGCAGTCAGCTCAGGTAGGGTCGGTGGGAATTGATAAGCCTCGCTGCTCATTCTCCTGCCGCTCATCCTCGCCTTCCATGCTGCCAACGGCTATGGGGAGGCAGCAGTCAGCTCAGGTTGCTGTAGAAATCTGATGTGCTCCATGTGTGTCATTCGCCTGCCTTTGATCTTTTTGCTCTAATTTGAGTTTGAGTTTATTTGTTTGTGACACATTCGTACTCGGTTAGAGTGGAAGGTGGTCAAGTGAAAAAAATCGAGGGTAATTGCAGTAGTGCACCCTTTTTCCCCTTCCGTCTTCTCTTGTTCCCCCTCCCCTCGTTCCTTCAGCAAAAGGAGTTCGACTGAAGTGATTTGAAATACTGGTGTTAGTATAGCCTCTTTCCCCTTACCCTCTTTTCCTGCTTCCCCCTTCCCCAAGTCTCCTGTTTCCCCTTTCCCAGGTTCCCATCAGCAGTGCCAGAGTGCAAGGAGGGTTGCTTCGTGGCAGCAGCACCGGACAATTGAGGCGCCTCAGAAGTGCCATTCCCTGTCCCCTTCCTCCCTTCCCCCTTCGATTTCCCCCCTTCAACGGCAGTGCTGGAGTGGAAGGGAGGTCGCTTCGTGGCAGCAGCACCGAACCTTTGGGGTGCCTCAGAAGTTCCCTCTTCTGTCCCCCTCCCCTTTCCCCTTTCCCTCTTCACTTTCCCCGTCACTTTTCCCCCTTCACTTTCTCCCCTTCAACTCGCAGTGCTGGAGTGGAAGGGAGGTCGCTTCGTGGCAGCAGCACCGGACCTAGTCACCCCACCGCCCTCACCGCTCTTCTCTATCTACAACCACCACCGAGAGGCTCTGAGAGGATTGGTGCACACACACGTGGACGGCCGACCCTCCCCCCATGTGCTGCTGGTGCGTCCATCCATCCCTCCCTCCCTCCCTCCCTCCCTCCCTCCCTCCCTCCCTCCCTCCCTCCCTCCCTCCCTCCCTCCCTCCCACCCAAGCCTCTTACCATTCAAGTCATCCCACTGCCGTTGCCACACTTCTCCATCTACAATCCTTCCTCCCCCCCTTCTTTTGAGTCGACTCAAAAGTCAACTCATCCCACCGCCCTCTCCACTTTTCTCCATCTACAAACCTTCCTCCCCCCTTTTTCTTCCCCATCCCTCCCCTCTTCCCATCAACCCATCTCCCGTCCAATCAGCATGGGCCACCTGGCACGGGCAAGTCAACCCTCCTGCGCTCCGTCCTCCTCCCCATGGCCCTCCCCTCCTCCGCCCTCCTCTCCATTCCCTCCTCCGACTCTCCCTTAACGTCCCCTCTCGCGGGCGAGTCAGGGGAAGGCAGCAGCAGGGGGAGGCGGGAGCTGAGGGTGGTGCTGCTGCAGAAGGGGGAAGTGAAGGGCATAGCGGGGGTGCTGCAGGCGGCTGCAAAGATGCCCTCCCTGCGTTTCTGCCTCCTGATCGACAACCTGAACTTGCGGGTGAGTACTGTTCTCTTCAGTTCCATTGGAGAGATTGTGGTTGGTTGGAGTGCAGTGAAGGGCATTGCAGGGGTGCTGCAGGCGGCTGCCAAGATGCCCTCCCTGCGCGTCTGCCTTGTCATTGACAACCTGAACCTCCGGGTGAGTGCTATTGCAAGCTCTTCTTGGTTCCAGTCCCAAAACTGTATCGAGCGGTGGTGTCCGACTATGTATCCCGCTCTTCCTTCGTCAGTCTGGCTTCAGAGGCATCATGCATGCCTCTGCTCATGCAGAACTCTGGATTCCCAAAATTGTATCGAGCGGTGGTGTCCGACTATGTATCCCAGCATCATGCATGCCTCTGCTCATGCAGAACTCTGAATTATCTGAATTCTCTGAATTCTCTGAATTCTCAAAATTGTATCGAGCGGTGGTGTCTGACTATGTATCCCGGCATCATACATGCCTCTGCCTGCGCCCCTCTCACTCCATTCCACTCCCTCTCCCTTGCTCGCCTCTTTATCGCTCTTTCTTCTTCTCCTTCTCCCTGCAGGCAGGAGAGGAGGCGCTCATTGCTCTGCGCCAAGTCCTCCACTCTTCCTTTGTAAGTCTGGTTTCTGAGGCCTCTATTATTGAGGCGCCCCAAAATGGGACGCCCGAAAAATTGCCCTGCCTCCAGGCATGAGAGTACTTCTGAGGCGCTTCAAAAATTGCCGTGCCTGCAGGCAGGAGAGGTATGTAGAACCTAATTTGCTTCTGAGTCGACTCAAAGGCAAAAATTGCCATGCCTGAGGTCGTATGTCTGCCATGCCTCAGGCAGGAGAGGTATGTAGAACCTAATTTCTCTGTGCCAAGGCCTCCTCTCTTCCTTCTTAAGTAAGTATCCAGTTTTCATTCCTTACAGTTCCTGTTCACTTCGTCTCTGCATTTCCTACTTATACCAGCTTTTATTTGTGCCAGCCTAATTCGTCATTGTTCCATTGGGTCCCCTGAAAACCCTCTACCAAGCAACCTGCAGCTTCTGAGAGTTATTCTTCAAATCCCTTTCTCTTTCGTCGCCGCAAAAGCCAATGTTCAAGGTGCCTCAAAGCCTTTCTCTTTCTCTTTCAAGTGTACCGCCATTACAAGCCCCATGCCTTCTCCCATCCCTTCCCGTCAACCCACCTCCAAACGGCCCTTCCCCAACAATGTACGGCCCTTACTTGCCACCTATTTTTCTCCATACCACATTCGCTCTCCTCCCTCCTCTTCCCCCTGCCCCCTTCCCCCTGCCCCCTGTACCCTGCCCTGTCCCCCTGTCACCCCTCACTTCCCAACAGCCCTTTCCCAGCAACGTACAGCTACTCGCCACCTCGCTTTCTCCAGACCTCATTCGCCCTCCTGCTGCTCCCTCCGCTCCTCCTCCTCCTCCTGGCGTCAAGCCAACTAATGTCCGTGCTTCTGAGTCGTCAAACTTGTCAGAGGCAGGTCAAACGAGCAGCGTCAGCAGCAGCAGCACCGTTAGCAGCGATGCATTCTCGAAAGGCAAGGGCGAAATCGGCAGTCACTTTGCCTTCACCTTGCACGTGGGCCGCTTGAACCCACAGCAGCTGCAGCAGTGCCTCTCTCAGCTCATTCCCTCTGCACTGGCTCAGTCCGGCTCTGGTGCTAGCAGATGGGGGGGGGCAGGAGAGGCAGAGGATCTAAGTCTGATCTCTGTGATTCAAGCAGCACGGTACCACATGCTATAGGCAAGGGGGAAATTGGCACTCCCTTTGCCTTCGCCCTGCACATGGGTCAACTTTTGAGGCGCCTCAAAAATAGGCAAGGGGGAAATTGGCACTCACTTTGCTTTCGCCCTGCACATGGGTCAGTTAACCCCACAGCTGCTGCTGCAGTGCCTCTCTGAGGTCCTTCCCTCCCAACCTGCTCAGTCTATTGACCACACTAATGTGGAAACAACGCCAGCTGCTGCTGCTGCTGCTGCTGCTGCTGCTTCTGCTGCTGGTAGTGGTGCTGGGTGGTGGGAGGGGATAGGATAGGAGAGGCAGAGGACCCAAGTCTGAACTCTGTGATGCAAGCAGCAAGGTACCACATGCTATAGTCGAGAATTTAGGGATCATGGCATGTACAGTACGGTACCACTTTCAGGCACCTCAGAAAATGTCTTGATAGCCCGCTGTCATGGTACGGTATGGTACGGTATGGTACTTACTGACGTTGATGGAAGTAAGTAGCACGTACCTATTACCTAACCTCCTCATCCTGCCGATTTTTGAGTCGACTCAAAAATCGACTAAGTACCTAGTACCTTACCTCCTCATCCTGCCTGTCTACACCGCTGACAAGCTGCTCCACTAAACAAGATGTCTATCAAGACAGAAAATGTCTTGATAGCCCGCTTTCATGGTACCTACGTACTGACGATGATGGAAGTAAGGCCTCCGCTCCGCATCCTGCCTGTCTACTTTTGAGGCGCCCCAAAAGTTGATGGCAGTAAGGCCTCTGCACCGCATCCTGCCTGTCTACACCCCCGACAAGCTGCTCCATCCACTAAACAAGATGCCTCTCGACTGACGAGCCTTGAATACGGTAGCTCTATGCAAATACACTATCTTTTCTATGACAAATACACCATGGTGCGTGCTGTGCAAGCAGCACAGCATCACATTACAGGTAGATGGTACATGATACCTTTAGGACACTTTTGAAGACATGAGCATCCATCTTATTCTCAGAAGTCCAAAACACTTCGATACTGCCTGGTGTACAGTACAGACCACAATCCACAATCAGCCTTTTGCACTTCAGAAGGCAGAAAAAACCGCTACTAAAACTAAACCGATCGAGATACTAGCAGCATACACCTGGTAGTAGTACGTTGCAGCATTGCGGACCGCCTTTTTGGAGGGAGTCGCGGAGCATTGGGATTGGCAGCCAGCATCGCAGTGATCCGGGGTGGAGCCACACCGGCCCTCAGCGCTGCAGCAGAGGCCGTTGGGGCAGACGCGGTTGCCGTTCGCTGCTCCGCACTGGGGGCCGGAACCGGAAGGGGGAAGAGGCATATATGGGCTAGGCATGTATGGGCTCGGCATGTATCTCTCGCACGGCCCGGATTGGCATCCAAAGGCGCAGTGACGGGGGGTGGAGCCGCAAAAGCCCCCAACGGTGCAGCATTCGTTGTTAGGACAGACGCTGTTGCCGAAAAGTGCTCCGCACTGCCCGTTGGCGGATAGGGGAGGGGCATCGGAAGGGGGAGGGGCACCGGAAGGGGGAGCGGGGGCGGAACTGTTTCCCCCGCACGGCCCGGATTGGCAGCCAGCGCCGCAGTAATCGGGGGTGGAGCCGCACCAGCCGTCGGCGCTGCAGCAGAGGCCGTTGGGGCAAAGCGTGGTGGCGGAACACTGCTGCTGCGCGCGCGCGCGGAGGGGGAGGTGCGCCGATGAGAACAGCAGCAGCGCGAGCGGGAGGAGGAGGAGAGGAGGACGCGGCGGGAGAGCGATCGCCATGGCCGGGCGAGTTGACTGGACTCGCAAGGTTCTGGCCGAGGGAAGTGACTCGCCGCGCGTGACGGTTGCTCAAATTCGTCTCTGAGAATCGCGCGAGTGGCTAAATAGGATGGCGTCAAATCTGTTTTTCCAGAATTCTCAAAAAGTGGCTACATAGAATAACGTCCCGGGAATTCTTCATGGTGAAGATCGTCGATCTTCATTTATGGTGAGGGTAGGGTGAGCTAGCGTGGAGAGACAGCTAAGAACTTCTAGTGAAGAATGCGTGAGATGAGTGAAGCGGGACTGTTCGAAAGGGGGACTGGGCGGGGAGTATTGGGGACTGAAAGGGGTGCCTACTGCGGTTGGCGACTCGGTATGGAAACTAATGCAGTCTGCAGACCGACGCCTGCGCTTCGCGTGCGTGGGAAGGGTGATATTGCACACGTGCCGCAGAGGATAGGGTTCCATCGTAGAAACGCACATAACATGATGCGCGCGGAACGCCATGTCTAAGAACAAAACAAGAACGGAAGGAAGCAAGGAAGCACGCCGACGTACATATGGCAAATACGTACGTACGTATGTATGTGTCTACTTGACAAATGGGCCGATTGCAAAGACTAATGGGGACTCGTGATAGGCATGGGACGGGAGTATCGGTTGAAAATGATTCTGTGGAAAGCAAACCGGTTCATTCACCTCGCCTCTACTAGTTCAGCGGATGTTGCAGGACCTTGTTTTGTCCCCGTTTGCAAAAACTCGAATTCGGAGTTGTGAACTCGAACTGACTAACAAATATATATCGTAGCTATGCGGAAAAGTGACACAACACAACTCACCAGTGTCACACTTTGAAATTCTGATTTGACAACCCTTTGCGTCAAGTCCTCCACTCCTCCTTCGTAAGTCATTGTCCAGTTTCCATTCCCTTATATTTCCCTTTCACTTCGTTTCAACCAGCAGGACTGCTGTCTTGCACATGTCCTGCCCTTCGCAAGTATCATGCCCACTCCACTCATCCCATCAACCTCCTCACTCTCGCTGCATGAAAAGCCTATCCCTTCTCTCATCCCTCCCTCCCACTTTCCAACAGCCTCCAGAAATGTACATATACTTGCCACCTTTATTTCTCCATTCCTCATTCACTCTCCTGCCCCATGCCTTCTGTCCCCTGCCCTTGTCAACCCCCAACCTCAACAGCCCTTCCCCGGCAATGTACAGCTTCTTGCCACCTCTCTTTCTCAAGACCTCATTCGCCCTCCTGCTGCTGCTCCCTCCACCGCTCCTCCCGGTGCTGTCGAACCAACCCAAGTCCATGCTACTGAGCCGCCCCTCCCATCAGAGACCGGCGAAACAAGCAGCGTCAGCACCACCGGCAGCAGCAGCAGCAGCAGCAGCAGCAGCAGCAGCATTGTCAGCAATGCATTCACAAGAGGCAAGGGGGGAATTGGCACTCGCTTTGCCTTTGCCCTGCACATGTAAACCCACAGCAGCTGCAGCAGTGCCTCTCTGAGCTCGTTCCCTCTGCACTGGCTCAGTCCGGCTCTGGTGCTGGCAGGTGGGAGGAGGCAGGTGAGACAGAGGACCTTAGTCTCATCTCTGTCATGCAAGCGGCACGGTATCACATGCTGAAGGCGAGTTTTTAGGGATCACAACTTCATGGCGTACCACTTTCAGGCACCTCAGAAAATGTCCTGGTACGAGCCAGCAGTCATGGTATTGTACGTACTGATGTTGATGGGATGGAATGGAAGTAAGGCCATTCACAGCCTAACTGTCTACCGCTGAAAAATTGCTTTATCAAACTGGTTGTCTCAACTGAGGAGTCACAAAGAGCCCTAGGCAATACAATACTATGTATGCTGTGCAAGCAGCAATGCATCACATGACATTTCAAGTCCAGATCACTCCACAATGCTGCCGTGTGAGGAGCACATTGGGCAATCTGAACCCTGGCGATCGACCCCCGAGATGGGGTTGTCATGTGTTTGCAAACAGGGCAGGGTCTATGCATTTGGTCATGTGGATTGAGGTAATGAGCATCTGGTGAGCATGCATGGGCTGTAGGCTGTCAGCGTGTTTCGACCTCAGCCAGTCAATTTCCACATCAGAGATATAGTGCTGGAGGAGATGACCGCACTGCACACAGTAGTACGACTTGACTGTACCAAGTGTTCATGTCTGAAAGTTGTTACTGGAAATGAGTCACTTGTGAAAGCCGTGATTGATTATTGTCATTTAAAATCGAGAGTGGGAATGGTCAAACGAAGACTGTGAGAGAACTTGGAGGACACGAGAAGGAACGGTCATAATGTGAATGAAAATGGGGTGTGGGAGGGTGAATGGGAGTGAGTGTGAATGGTGAGATTGCGAGTAGATAGCTGTACACGTGGTTCTTTGTTTTCAGCGGGTATATTTGGTCAGCATTGAAAACAGAACAGTCTGGAAGAAATTTCTTCATTATCTGCAATAGTATAGCTAGGTACACAAAAAATCTGTACATTGAATTTCACAGCACGATCCGACTCACTCGTCGTCGTTAATGAATTTCCCTGTACCGGGGTTGATGGCGGCGACGAAGAAGAAGGCGATGCTGGCGAGCAGCAGCGGCTCGAGCTCCCACACGGGCACGCCGATCTCGATGTTCAGCTGCGCCAGCGCGCCCCTGCCCGTAATCACCTCGCCGATCAGGCTCGCCGCAAACCCTAATTGCGCCAGCCGCCCCACGAACAGCTCGTTAGCCTTGGTGAATCCGAACAGAGGCCCGTCCTCGCTCAACCCCAGCGCCGCCTTGAAGCTCCCCGGCTTCACCGGCGGACCCGCAGGCGCGTCGTCGTCCACGAATCGCCCGCGGTCGCCCAGCCCGCCGATCGCGCCGAGCACAGTGAATGCGATAAAGAAGAGCAGCAGCGGCTCGGTTTCAGTGATGGGGATGCCCGTCTCGATGTTGAGCTGCGATAGAATGCCCGCGCCCGTGATCGCCTCGCCCAGCAGCGACGCTGCGAAGCCCAGCATGGCCACGCGCCCCACGAACAGCTCGTTCGCCTTAGTGAATCCGAACCCGCCCGACGTGCCGAAAATGCCGTCCTCTGTGCGCAGCTTCGTCGCGGGGACGCTCTTCGCGGGTACGGCGGCTTTGCGCGAGCTGAAGAGCGCGGTGACGCCGAGTGCGCGGGGCGCGACTGGTAGGGGAAGAGCGGGGAGGCTGCGGGTAGCAATCTCGGTGCCTCTGACGGCAGAGCTGAAGGAAATTCCTGAAAGGACCTGACGAGCAGCGAGTGTGGAGGCCATGGCTGTTGGACGGATTGAGACGAACTGAAAGAGCGGGGCGTGAGAGGAAGTCCGAGGGAGGAATACTAGGAACGATATTGATTCCAGGCACTTTTGAAATCAGGAAGTGAGGCGAAACTGAATTTGTACTGTACCACCAAGAATGAGGTAAAATTCAGGCGAGGCGCGGTATGTCGGTTGCTCTGCTCATCTCACTCCCTCGTGGCCCATGACGGTGCTGTGTGCGGTGCGGCTTGTTCGCTTTCATCGCAGCTCGCTTGCACCTGGTGCAACCTTTTGGGAAATTGGTCTGACAATCGCTGACGTGGCATAACCTGGAGCGCAAGTCTCTTGTGAGGGACGTGGACGTTCCTGGTGCTCTAGATCTTCTGAGGAGAGATGCACCGTGAATGTGTTGACTGGGCGACGTGGCGGTGCGGTGCTGGCTAAATGCTGCTGACATGGATGTGAAAAGTGGTTCCCTTCCTTCCCTTCTAGCAGCTGCTTTCGTGGTCAGCACTGGCGAGCATACTTGGGAAGGGGAATCGAACTGTATTTGCGAATTTTGACAGGACTCTCGAAAACTCCCGCATTGAATATCACAAGAGCATCCGCAATATTACAACTCCGAGTTGGGAATTATGAATGGCGTAAAACCGCGCATTAACGTTAATACGGACTCCCAATCATGCACACAAGGAAATTTCACTCACATTGCGATGTTTCTAGATTGAGCCATCCATGCCTCGATCAATACACTCATCGGCGTACACGGACCAGCATTTGTCACATGCTCTCCCATTTTCATATTGCCTGCCCCATATGTCAGAAGCCCTGCTCTGGTCTTAGACTAGAACAGAACACTTCAATACTGCCTGGTGTACAAACCAAACATACGGTACTACCAAATGCACGCACCCACCCACACACACACACAACTTATTGCGCTTCAGAAGGCAGATAAAGCCGCTATTAAAATAGTAGCGATCGAGATACTAGCAGCATACACCTCATAAGTTGGAGCATTGCGGACCGCCTTTTTGGGGGGAGTCGCGGAGCATTGCGATTGGCAGCCAGCGCCGCAGTGATCCGGGGTGGACCCACACCAGCCAAACTTGCTGCAGCAGAAACCCTTGGGGCACACGCGGTTGCCGTTAGCTGCTCCGCATTGGGGAACGGCCGCAGAAGTGTTTTTCCCGCACGGCCCGGATTGGCAGCCAGAACCGCAGTAGTCAATTGTCGAGCCGCAATAGCCCGCAGAGCTGCAGCAGAGGTTGTTGGCGCAGGTGCTGTTGCCGTTTGCTGCTCCGCATTGGCCGTTGGCGGAAGGGGCACCGGAAGGGGGAGGGGCACCGGAAGGGGGGAAGGCCGCGGAGTTGTTTCCTCCGCACGGCCCGGATTGGCAGCCGGCGCCGCAGTAATCGACGGTGGAGCCGCAATAGCCCGCAGTGCTGCAGCAGAGGTTGTTCGGACAGACGCTGTTGCCGTTTGCTGCTCCGCACTGAGCGGAACCAGATGACGGGGGAGGGGCGCCGCTGGAAGGGGGAGCGGGGGCGGTAGTGCTTCCCCCGCACGGCCCAGATTGGCAGCCAGCGCCGCAGTAATCGGGGGTGGAGCCGCAATAGCCCGCAGCGCTGCAGCAGAGGTTGTTGACGCAAAGCGTGGTGGCGGAGCACTGCTGCGCGCGCGCGCGGAGGGGGAGGTGCGCCGATGAGAGCAGCAGCAGCGCGAGTGGGACCAGGAGGAGCGGAGGACGCTGCGGGAGTGTAGGGAACGCCATGGCTGGGCGTGTTGAGTAGACTGGCGACAAGGTTCCGGCCATTCACCGCGCGTGACAACTGCTTGGATTATTCAGACGTCTCAGAGTATGACTCGCCGCGCATGATGATCGCTCAAATCCGTCTTTGAGGATCGCGCGAGTGGCTAAATAGGATGGCGTCGGGAATCCTTTGAGAATTCTAAAAAAAATCCTTACATCGTCTGGAATCTTAGGTGAAGATCGGATGGGAGGGGTGAGTCAGACTGGAACTGCTAAGAATGGTGAAGCGGACTCCGGAGGGAGATTGGCGGTGCGGACCGGCGGGGACTATGGGGGACTGAAGGGGTGCTACTGCGGCTACAACACGTTGGCGACTCGGCGTGGAAAATAATGTACAGCTGCACCTGCGCGTCGCGTGTGTGGGACGGGTGATGCTACACTCACGCTGTAAAGGATAGGGTCCCATCGTGGAAACGCACATGATGAGTGCGGAACGCGACGACTCTGAATTGAACAATTACTGCTGTCAGGAAGCACGATGACCGACGAGCCGAGATCTATTTCTCGGACGAGACGAGAGTCTAGGGAGTCTGGTCTTGCTGCGTCTGCTTGAGAAATGGTCCGATTGTTTGATCGAATGAGAAAGGAAGACTACGCACAGCGCAAATGCCGTCCTGTGATGGACACTGGACAGGAGATAGCACAAGCAAGCTATGGGTGGTGGTGTGGGGGGTCTTGAAGTGTGCGTGACAGCGATTTTGCGAAAATCATGCGATCATCGAAACCGTTCGTTCACCTCGCCTCGTACCAATTGTATTGTGGAACCCTATGCTCTGTACCCGTTTGTAAAAAACTCAAATTCGGACTCCGACTTCATTGTAAAGAAGCGAGCCATGCCATAACAGAACTTTCTGTTAGGGCAATATGAATTCCCAAGCGCAGAAGGGTGATTGAGACGCACTGAAACTAAACGTGCTGCAACATCCCTCAAGTTGAAGGCGTCACATGGTCAATATGTGATTAATGCTTCAAATTGAGTATGATCATTGTCAAATACCGTATCGCCCCGGATATAACCGCAGACCTATGTTAAGCGCATGCGCTTCTACCTGGAGCAATGCGCTTATGGCCGATCCTCAATTAGAAGCGCACCCTCTAAAAAAACCTTACTTATTATAAGCGCACCCTTGCTGTATAGACAAGAATGTCTGTTGTTTTTTTCACTTTCTTTACAACCTTCGTACAAACTACATTACTCTAGCTAAAAATTTCAACTAAAACTTTCAAGTCAAATACATTAGACTAGCATCCTAGCCTACACAACATTTTTAAGTTTAGTCTAGCCTAAGGCCTACTCCTCGTCCGACTCAGGCTCCGTGGATGTCGTCATCAACCTCTACCTCGTGGGATAGCTGACCTCTCCGGTGCGCCAGCACCAATCCGTCTTCACTCCCGTCAAGGGCATTGCTGATGCCGCAGGTGAGGAACGCTCTCTTAATCAGGTCGGCGGGCACAGCTTTCCACGCCCGTGAAATCCACTTGAGCACCACCTTCGGAGATGGTTTCTTAATGTTCCCTGCACCACATACACGGGGGTGGGAAACACGTGGGTCCACAAGCAGGCAGACATACAGACGAAGCGGTCACGGGAGAACACTTTTGCGTACCTGCGGGTGACAGGATGTTCATGCCGTCCTGCTCGAACCAGGTCTGGTACTGCTGCCGAACACTCGCCTTGAAGCTTTTGTTGACCGACACATCGAGCGGCTGCAAGTCTGCCGTGCATCCCGCTGGGATGACCGCCGGCACGATGTTGAGTTCCGCGAATTTCGCCTTGACTTCGGGTGTCAGGTATCCACGATAGGAGTCGAGCACTAGCATGGCGCTCCGGCTCTGCAATCCGAACTTCGGTTTCAGGAACGGCACCACGCCTGCACCGAGCCACTCGATTACGCCCGAGGCCTCCATCCACCCGTTAGCTTGGCAACCGACCACGACATCTGCATACAAGCAAGCGGTGGTTAGATTTTACTTTTGTTTTTCCCCTCGGAAACACGCGCATACGCAGTTTCTTACCGTTCGGAAAGTCACCCTTTGGGAGGGTCTTGCGCTTGAAAAACACCCACGGCTTCAACTTCTCGCCCGTCGCCGTGCACGCCAGCATCACAGTGACTCTCTCTTTCTGGTAACCACCACTGCGGATGGGCACCGACTTCACGCCCGTCTGCTCCACCGTGGTAGTCGCCGGCATCTCCAGCCACAAAGGCGTCTGGTCGGCATTGATGATGTAACGATTGTCGATGTCGTAGTCGTGGCGTATGTCGCGGACAAACTGCCAAAATTCCTTGCACTGCTTGGCCACGTCTGCGCACGGAGAGGGAGGAACGGTTAAAAGGGCGGATGAGCACCGCTACAGATAAACAAACATGGGCAAGAAAGTACTGAAATACAAGATAAAATTTCACGATAGGATGACAGTGCACGGACAGGCACTTACGCTGCTGTGTCTTTTGCGCCACCTTTGTTTTCATGCGCACGGTGAGATTCCACCGCTTGCGGAACCGCTCCGTCCAGTGCTGACTCGCCTTCCACTTGACGTCCGGGAACAACACCTTCATCACCTCTTTTGACCAGTCTTGCAGCCGGCCGACTGATACTGCCACACCGCGGCGTCGCCAGTCCAGGAGTTGGGCGTACACCTTCATCTCCATGGGTCTGTACCAGGAAGACCTTCCGCGCCCATGAAGTCGACACCGAGCACTGTGTGCAGCCTTGAGCTCCTCCGCTTGGTTTTTCCACTCTGTGAGGCATTTGCGGTGTATGCCGGACTCCCGCGCGACCTCGCTTATCGATGCAGCAAGCTCCAGCCGAACGAGCCACTTCAGTTTCTCCTGGGCGGTGTAGCGCTGCCGTTTGTGTTGAGTCGGCTTGTGCCTGGGAGAGGGGGGGCGGGCATCTCGGTTCTCAGAGGAGGGGTGGGGTCGTTTTTTGTTAATCGACGGATACGTTGGTATCGGCATCTTCTCGCGTGGTGCGTCGCGCCACCAAGACTCCACACCGTCGTCGTCCGCGTCTGTAGCTTCACGATCTGGGAACACGTCCTCCTCGGCGCCCTCTTCACCGTCGACTCCACCGTCGCCTCCAGCATCGCCGTCGCATGTGGGTTGTTTATCGGCGGCCACGTCATCGTCGGCGCCCACAGCCGACTCGTCCCACGTGCAGGCTTCAGGATTTCCCCACCGAGGTGCAGTCGGCGGACCATTGATTTGCCTAGCCTTGGGTGTGTCCGGTTCAGACAACCACTCGTCGAAAGTGGCAGGCAAATATAACTGGAGCACGGGCCGATGGTGACCCCACGCGTCAGGAACAGGAGGAGTCGGAGGATTCGGAGGAGCGGGAGGAGCAGGAGGAGCAGGAGGTGCAGGAGGAGCAGGCGGAGCAGGCGGTGCAGGGGGTGTAGGTGGCACTGGAGGCGCTGGTGGCTCACGTGTATACCACCCGTCCGAGGTTAGTCGCCAGGCGCGGGTTGGTTTCTTCTTGAAAAAGAGGTGCGTCCCACTGAATTCCGCCATGGCTTTGCCAGCCAGGCGGGCTAGACTAGAAACTGAATGAAAAAAATGAGGAGGAGGGTGCAGAAATGGGCAACGACGGGGACCCCTGCGGGCTAGCGGCTCGGGTTCCTCATCAATGACAGGCAGGAAACCCCCGCCTACCCCCGTAGAGGAACCTGCGTGGCAGCATATTCGCTGCGCTGGCAGGGAATCTTCCCCACCCTTCGAGAGGGTTCGGAAGAAATGCAGATGCCACGCAGCGCATGCGGCTGTGATTGGGCCGCATGGCAACATCCCCGTCACTCCTGTCACGTTCGATGGTTCTAGACAACTTTGTGCGGTGGGAAACCGAACCGTAGCTGTTTTTGCGTGAAAACCATGCACGATCCCACTTGTTGCATGGTCCGTTGGATTCGCCTTATTGCGGGCTTCAGTTTAGTATGTTTAAAAGTGAATTTCATTTTTTCCTTATTATAGGCGCATGCGCGTATACAGACACCTCAATTAGAAGCGCACCCCCCCAAAAAACACTGTTTTATTACAAGCGCACCTGCGCTTTTATTCGGGGTAGTACGGTATGGCATCGGCAACAGGTTCACATGACACATTCCCCTTGAAGTGAAGTGTTTGCTTTGACATTATCGCCTTTCACGAAGCATCTTAACAATATTAGCGACCCACCCACTGGAATTCTGAAACTGGCAAACTCGAAAACTCAACAGTGACAGCACGTCTATGGCTCCTACGGCCGAAGCGCAAGGGATTGAGAAAATTCCCCAACTACTCAAGAACGTCAGCATAACAGCGTAGCGGCAGCTGGCGAGTTGTTCACTGAGAAACACCCAGGCTCTCTCGCACTTTCTGTTGTGAGTGTTGGGAGAAAGGAGTGTTGGGGGGCGTAGGGGAGAGGGGGAAAGAGAGAGTGAGAGAGTGGTGCGAGAAGGGGTGGGGAGATGGGAGAAGGTTGTGCCATGTGTGTGCAATGTGCAATTTACCCATGAGCAGCGCAACCTAATAGCAGTTCCCACGTGCATCATGATGGCGGATCCATGTGATGTGAGTCATGTACCATGCACTAACGTACCATGTGCTAACGTACCATGCACTAACGTACCATGCACTAACGTACCATGCACTAACGTACCATGCACTAACGTACCATGCACTAACGTACCATGCACTAATGTACCATGTGCTAACGTACCATGTGCTACCATGCATCCCACATCCCATTTTCAGCAGAACAATGTAGCAGAAGTCTTCCATGTGCATCATGATGGCTGACCCATGTGCATCAGGTGCCGTGCATCATGTATCACATACAACCACATGTCCCACACCCCACCTTGAGCAGAGCAATGTAATAAAAGCCCTCCATGTGCATCAAGATGGCAGATCGATGTGGAGTGAGTCACGTACCATGTCCTACCATGCATCCCACACACCCACATGTCCCCACACACCTTGAGCAGAGCGATGTAATAAAAGTCCTCCATGTGCATCATGATGGCGGATCCATCCCTCAGGGCCGACAGCATCGCCACTTCCGTCTGTAACAGCCGGTCGATCAGCCGCCGCTCGCCCTTCATCTGGATTTAAGGGGGGAAAGGGGGAAGAGGGAGGCACGGCAGGCGTGCGGGAGCCGCCATGATGGGTTCAGACCAGATCCATCCCTCAGCGCTGACAGCATCGCCACTTCCGTCTGCAACAGCTGGTCGATCAGCCGCCTCTCGCCCTTCATCTCAAAGGGTAGAGGGTGAGGGGAGATTCACAGTTTTCCATCGCGAGTCAGACACAGCCTATGGTTGTACTAGTCAATCCACACCACATCCTTTTTTCGAGTCCACTCAAATTCCGTGTGTGACGAGTCTGTTTTTGAGTCAACTTAAAAAACTGCGTCGACTCAAAAACAGTTCTCCATCGCAAGTCAGACACAGCCTATAGTTGTACTAGTCAATCCGCATCCTCTTTGTGTCCAGCCTCCTGAACGCGCCTGTTACGTGTTCTTTTAACATCCTATACTTGAGGTGCGCAAAAACCAGAATGCACATCGCACACATGGTGAAATGCAAAAAAAGAATTATAAAAAATAAAATCATCCAAGAAATGCACATCCCAGACACGCTGCAAACAACCCCCTAACAGACTCTCTAGCTGCCTGTCTAACATGGAGTGTCTTGTATAGGTACGTGCATGTATGCATGAGTGCATGTCTCACATAATCCTCTAAAATGTCGTTGGCATTCGCCTCCCCCACCACCTCGGCAGCATACCCATCATCCACTCCACATGCGCATGCACATGCACGTGTACGTCCACACATACAATGGAGACATCTGATCGTCTAGCTGCATGTCTCACATAGTCTTCTAGAATGTCGTTGGCATTGGCCTCCCCCACCACCTCGGCTGCATATCCATCATCCACCCCACATGCATATGCGTATGCACACTCATAGAGAAAACACCCCTTATAGAATCTCTAGGCATGCATGTCTCACATAGTCCTCTAGGATGTCGTTGGCATTGGCCTCCCCCACCACCTCGGCTGCATATCCATCATCCACCCCACATGCATATGCGTATGCACACTCATAGAGAAAACACCCCTTATAAAATCTCTAGGCATGCATGTCTCACATAGTCCTCTAGGATGTCGTTGGCATTGGCCTCCCCCACCACCTCGGCTGCATATCCATCATCCACCCCACATGCATATGCGTATGCACACTCATAGAGAAAACACCCCTTATAAAATCTCTAGGCATGCATGTCTCACATAGTCCTCCAGGATGTCGTTGGCGTTTGCCTCCCCCACCACCTCGGCTGCGTACCCATCATCCACTCCTAGCTGCTCCTGTGATGCATCCGACTGCCATGTGCACAGGCACACATACACACATACACACATGCGCTCATACATGAACGCACGCACGGACACATGCGCAGATGGGCATGACGGAGACACATGCGTGACGGAGACTCATGCATGACGGAGACACATGCATGATGGAGACACATGCATGATGAAGACACATGCATGGTGGAGACACATGCATGATAGGACATAATCATGTCAGAAACACCTGAAGTCATGATTATCTGAGAAGCACCTGAATGTCGCGTCCACCTGAAGGTCACACTTACCTGAAAATCATAACCCACCTGAAGATCATAACCCACCTGAAAATCATAACCCACCTGAAGATCATAACCCACCTGAAAATCATAACCCACCTGAAGATCATAACCCACCTGAACATCAGAACCCACCTGAAAGATCAGAAACCACCTGAAGATTGTAACCCACCTGAAGATCATAACCCACCTGAAGGTCACCTGAGGGCCCTCCTGGGCTGAGGTAGACAGGGCAGCACACATGGCGGTACCCCATTAGCTTGGGCACTGTGGGGACGATGTCAGCTCGATTCACAATGCGCCAGCTGTCACGCATGTACTGGTGGGAGCGAGCAGGGGTGGGCGGGTGGGTAGGAGGGGGGGGAAGGAGGTGTGGAGAGAAAGGGAAAAGGAATGATCTAATATGGTGAAAGGAAAGGGGATGGGGGAAAAGTAAACGCTTCACCATATCAAGCTTCCTGTCCCGTCCCTGCTGCATCACCGGGGTTTGTGTTGATCTTGGTGATGCGGTGGGGAGAGAGGGAGGGATAACACGTGGCAAGAAAAGAGCCACCTGAATGGATTCAGGGCGTTTGGTGGGGTGTGACCCTGGCAGGGATGTTTGGCCGTAACGTGTAGAGAGGGTATTTTTGAGACGTCTCAACAATACCCTCTCTACCCCTGGCAGGGATGTTTGGCCGTAACTGACCGCATTGCACCTGGCAACAACGGCTGCACTGCACTACCCTGAGTTACATGCCCTGAAGATAAAGGTAGGGATGATTGAACCCATGAGTGAGTGACCCATGAGTGTCAAGAAAAGAGCTAGGGCGCGTGTTGGTCACTAACCACGTTGAATCTGGCAACGAAGGCCGCATTGCCCACGCGAGGGGAGCCGTAGTTGTACATGGTGAGATGGATGTTGCGCTCCCTGAGGGATGGAGGGAGGCGAGCAAAGAGAGGGAGAGGGAAGGGAGAATGGGAGGAGGCGACAATAGTTGTACATGGTGAGATGGATGTTGCGCTCCCTGAGGGACGGGGGGAGGCGAGCAAAGAGAGGGAAAGGGAAGGAAGGGTGGGAGGAGGCGACTATAGTTGTACATGGTGAGATGGATGTTGCGCTCCCTGAGGGACGGGGGGAGGCGAGCAAAGAGAGGGAAAGGGAAGGAAGGGTGGGAGGAGGCGACTATAGTTGTACATGGTGAGATGGATGTTGCGATCCCTGAGGGACGGGGGGTTGGGGGGGGAAACGAGAGGGAGGGCAGAGTGGGAGGAAACGACCATAGTTGTACATAATGAGGTGGATGTTGCACTCCCTGCGGGACGGGGGGAAAGTGGAGGGAAGAGCGTGAGGAGAGAGTGATAAGGGACGAGAGATGGATGTTGCGGTCCCTGACGCATGAGGAGAGAGTGGGGCAAGAGGGAAAGTGGTAGGGAAGGGAGTGAAGCACTGATGAAGGCTTGACGGTTCTATCCCCGACTTGCCGAAACATGTTTGCGACCTGTTCTCTTTGAGTGAATACAGCTTTTGCGTTCAAGATTTCTCTTAGCAAGGGTTTTTTAACTCTCTTTCTTTACTTGCTAAAGCATTTCCTAACCATGAGTGACTGAGGCATTAGGAGAGAGTGGGGCAAGAGGGAAAGTGGTAAGGAAGGGAGTGACGATTGTTGTACACGGTGAGCTGGATGTTGCTTTTTGAGTCGACTCAGAAATCAACTTAGTACACGCGGCAGGGATACGAGGCGTGGAAGGGAGTCGGCTCAAAAGTGACCATTGTTGTACATGGTGAGCTGGATGTTGTGCTATTTGGGAGATGAGTCGTGGATGGGATGAGAAGAAGAACGTTGGGTAGCGAGGGAGGGTGGGGGCGGGAACGAGGGAGGGTAGGGCGGGAGAGAGGGAGGGTAGGGCTGGAGAAAAGAGCCATAGTTGCACAATGAGAAGATGGGAAGAAGGAAGGATGCAGCAACAGATCACAGGAGAATGGATATGGTCACCCGCTTGCCCCCTCGCTTGCCCCGCTTGCCCCCCCGCTTGCCCCACTTGCCATCAAATGACTGGATATGCTACTTTTACGGCTGCTTGAAGTGCTCCTCTTGGATCAGGTGAAACAGCAGAACCCACCTGACCAGGTGAAAACAACAGACCCACCTGACCATGTTGGACTGGGAGAGCTCGTAGGCAAAGAGGGTCGACAGGGCTCCTCCCAGGCTGTGACCGGTCAGGTACACCCGCCACGTGTCACCCTCTGATAGGCTGTCAGCTGCATGGATTGAGGAGTCCCCATCAGCACCAGCATCAGCATCAGCAGAACGAGCGGTGAGCGGTGTAGGGCGGTTGGGGTCGGTGATGATGGCAATGAGGGAGCGCAGGCGAGCGCGCACAGAGTCGTATGCAGCAAGGAAACCCCCATGCACCTGCAGTGGGGGGTGGGGGGTGGGGGTGGGAAGTGGGGATTCAGGGTTCAAGGGTTTGAGTTTGGGGGCTTGGGGGACTGTTGTTGGGGCACCCAAAGAATAGGCGCGCGCAGAGTCGTATGCAGCAAGAAAACCCCCGTGCACCTGCAGTGGGGGGATGGGAGGTTGTGGTGGTGGTGGGGAGGAAGGGGGGATAGGGGTTGGGGGTTGGGACTTGGGGGACAGTTTTCAAGGCCCCTAAAGAAAAGATGCACACAGAGTGAACCAGTCTGTGTCTAGGATTCGAGTGACTTTCTGAGACATAGGAGTAGCATGCGCATTGGCATAGAGAGGGAACTGGATCGACTTGATGTGCACACACTGCCTGATCTCCTCCTCACCATGACGTTATCAGTCAGCCTCATAACATGACATGACGACACCGCTCTCACCATGACGTCACACCGCTCTCACCATGACGTCACACCGCTCTCACCATGACGTCACACCGCTCTCACCATGACGTCACACCGCTCTCACCATGACGTCACACCGCTCTCATCATGACGTCACACCCCTCTCACCATGACATCCTGGTCAAAATCGCCCGACGAGGTTCGCTCGAAGTCCAGGCTGGAAGGTGAGGAGGAGGAAAGCAAGGGTAAAGAAGGAAGAGAAAGGAGGAAGTAAGGAGAAAGCAGGAAGGAGAAAGGGGGAAGCAAGGCGAACGGGGGAAGAACGGAGAAAGGGTGAAGCAAGGAGAAAAGGGGATGCAAGGAGAAGGGAGGAAGGAAGAAATGAGATTGTTCTTTCAATCATCCTATATAAGTTCAGGCTGGAAGGGGAGGAGGACTATGTGAGTAAGGGCAGAGAAGGGGATCAGGGAGGGTCAGGGAGTAAGGATGGTGACATGAGATTGTTATGTCAGGGTGCATTCCTGGTTGGTGGCAGGGCAACTGTTCACATCGAGTTGGTGGCAAGTGTACCCAAAAATTCAGTGGGCCGGAAAATGCGCTTGCCACCAACAGTTGCCCTGCCACCAACTCAGGAATGCACCCTCAAGAAACAAACAACTTTGCTCAAAGTCCAGGCTGCAAGGGAATGAGGAGGATGTAGAGAGAAAATGCAGCTGATAAATGAAATCAACTATATTCCTCACCCCAGCCAGCCTCACCCTTGCCTCACCCTACCCTCTCGCCAACTTCACCCCATCCCCACCAGCAGCGCACGACAGGGATACCTCAGTCAACCTCTTTCTACAGCTGCTCACCTGGAGGGAGAGAGCGAGATGTCTGTAAGTAAGTCCTTGGCCTTAGTCTGCGAGAGAGCGAGCAAGAAGGAGAAGGGGGAGGGGAGAGAGGGGCACAGGAGACATTGGTAAATGGGCATTTAAGTCAAGAAGAGGGCACAGTTGCCAGCATACAGCATGGGCTGGAGGCGTGCTGCGCTGGCAACTGCGCATGGGCCTCCAGCCCACCAGCCCACCAGCTTAGTGCGGAGGTGACTTTTGAGTCGACTCAAAAGTCGCCTCCAGCCCACCAGCCCACCAGCTTAGTGCGGAGCAAGAGGATGCCAAAGCATTTCCCTCACCCGCTCGGTTCCTCGAAACGCCACAACAATCCTTTTGCTCCGCACGTTGGTTGATAAAGCACACTTCATCAAACTCCGACTCAAAAAACACCTTCTCTCCTTGCTTCTCCCTCACCCGCTCGGTTCCTCGGACCGCCACAACAATCCTTTTGCTCCGCACGTCCCACCAGAAGACCACTTGAGTGTCGGACTGCGAGTGGTCCATGAAGCACACTTTATCAAACTCCGACTTGACGAACGTCTGCTGGCCGAGGGAACTCGCCAGCATGGTCCATGCCTCCACGCCTCCATCCACTACTGTCTCTGCTCTCCATACTGTCTCCCCCACCACACTCCCCCTCACTCTCTCCCAAACATGGGCCATTCCTCACACACCATCCCAGTGCAATGCATCTCACCTGCTCGGTTCCTCTGAAAGCCACCACGATCCTCTTCCTCCACACGTCCCACCAAACCACCACTTGCGTGTCGGACTGCGGGTGGTCGATAAAGCAGACCTTGTGAACCTCCGGCTTGACAAACGTCTGTAACTTTTCTCCTCGCATCTCACCTGTTCTGTGCCTCTGAAAGCCACCACAATCCTCTTCCTCCGCACATCCCTCCACACCGCCACTTGAGTGTCCGACTGTGGGTGGTCCACGAAGCAGACCTTATCAAACTCCGACTTGACAAACGTCTGCTGCCCGAGAGAGCTCGCCAGCATGGTCCATGCCTCCACCGCCGTCTCTGCACTCCCAAACATGCGCAGCGCCTCCTCTGTCTCCTCCTCACTCACTACCTCACTCGCTCCTTCACTCACTCCCTCACTCGCTCCTTCTCTCGCTCCCTCACTCTCCTCCCCACCAGTTTCCCCTTCGGACTTAGCTGCTCCTACACTCTTCTTCTCCCCCTCGGCCAATGGCAGGCTGCCAGCTGTGCTGCCAAGCAGGGCGAGCGACCCCAGCACCCCCTCAGTCTGCCGGAAAGCCGCCTTGCGAAGATCATCCAGGGAGGAGGAGAAGGAGGACGGCTCTTGGGAAGCAGTGACATCTGTAGCGGGGCTTGCCTGCCTGTCTGTCCCTTGCCCATCTACCCCTTGCCCGCTGCTCTGGTCATACCAAGGCAGGGTAATCCCGAGGTCCACAAGGCTCTTCCTCAGCTCGGCTCGCCGCTGCTCTATCCGCCCCACCAACGCGCTCGTAGCCCCCTCCAGAAAATCGCCTGCTGCTGCCGCTGCATCAGAACTGCTGCTCTGTCCGTCTGCCCCTTGCCCGTTCTTCTGGTCGTACCAGGGCAGGGTGATGCCCATGTCTGTGAGGCTTCTCCTCAGCTCCGCTCGCCGCTGCTCTATCCTCCCCGCCACTGCGCCTGCTGCCCCCTCCAGCAACCCTCCTGCTGCAGCTGATGCAGCAGACCCCAGATCAAACCCACCAGAAGCAGCAGCAGGGGCAGATTCACTGTTGCTGCTGCTGCTTGAACTGCTGCCAGAGGCACCAGTGCCACTGTCAGTACCACTCATTACCGCCTGACTGAGCTGGTCCAGGGTGCCACCTGGCGGGATCCAGCCTGCCCTGAGTAGCACCTCCCTCGCCAACCCCACTGCCTGCCTCACCTGCTCCTCCCTGCCACTGTTCTCACTGCTACCAGTGTCAGCATTTTCTGCAGTGATTTCAGCAGACCCTGTTGCTTCTGCTGCTGCTGCTGCTTGTGGCGCGGATTGGGTTGGGACGACCGAGTCTCGGATCTTATCCAGACTCGTTGGGAAGGCGGATGGGGCTCCGAATTGCTGGATGGCAGACCGGACAAACTCGTACGTGGAAATGGCCGGCGACGGTTGGCTGGTAGCGGGAGCCGAGCCGTCGGTGGGAGCAGGGGTGGAGTCGGCAGCAGGTGTGGAGGAGGAAGGTTGCAGGGCTGAAGTGATAACGTCTTGAAATCCGGAGACCAGAGGGAGCTGGCCTGAGAAGATGTCATCGAGAGAGGGCAGGCGCCACCTGGCAGGGAGGGAGGGGGAGGGGGAGATGTGTCGGTGGGAGAGGGGGAGGAGTCGGCAGCAGGTGTGGAAGAGGAAGGTTGCAGGGCGGAAGTGATAACGTTTTGAAATCCGGAGACCAGAGGGAGCTGGCCTGAGAAGATGTCATCGAGAGAGGGCAGGCGCCACCTGGCAGGGAGGGAGGGGGAGGGGGAGATGTGTCGGTGGGAGAGGGGGAGGAGTCGGCAGCAGGTGTGGAAGAGGAAGGTTGCAGGGCGGAAGTGATGACGTCTTGAAATCCGGAGACCAGAGGGAGTTGGCCTGAAAAAATGTCATCCAGAGAGGGTAGGCGCCACCTGGGAGGGAGGGAGGAGAGAGGGGGAGAGGGGTGAAACATGGGGGTCCGAGTTGCATTAGGGTATTACTGCAAGGCGGCTGTGATGATGCCTTGAAAGTCGGAGCTGGGCTGGGCTGAAAATATGTCATCCAGAGAGGGCAGGCGCCACCTGGGAGGAAGAGAGGGGAGGAGGGAGGGAGGGGGGAGATGTGAAACTGGGTTAGAAACTGCCAAAGGGAGGCGTATTGCTCGGTCAGAAGGCTGCAGTGATGAGGCTGCAGTGGCGTATTGCCTGTAGGATGGTCTACATCACCTGGGCTGAGAAAATGTTGTTCCATCATCTTCTACCAGGTGATGGTCTGGGAAGAGAGGGCAGACGCCACCTGGTAGGGAGGGAGGAAGAAGGGTGCGGTGCAACATGCGGGTCTGATCCGAGCTAGCACTAGGATATTTCTGCCTGGCTGGAAGGCGACAGGCATGGTGTCATGGAAGCCAAATCTTGAGGGAGATGGGGTCACAAGACATAATGTAGAATCTCAGAGAACTATCGAAATTGATACAGGGGGGCATTGCCCATTGCTGTGCTGCCCAATTTGAAAAGTTGCTGTGGCAACAAGAAAGCATGGCAAGAATGAACTTGAACTGGTTTTGCACTCAAAGATGGCCCACATCCCATGCTTTCTTGTTAAATCCAACAACATTTCACATAAATATGACACCCTGGCTACTCACCTCCTTTTGAGAAGTCTCAAAAGTCGCACTGATATATGACACCCTGGCTACTCACCTCCTCCTCTCCTCCTCTGCCAGCTCTGCAAAGCTGCGGTAGCGCACTGCTAGCTTGAGCGTGGCCCCTCCTCCCGGCCCCTCCAGTGCAACCTCCTGCTCGTGAGTCTCGCCTGAGCGTGCATTCACACACACACACAAGCGCACAGACAAACGTGCGATGGATTGCGGAATGGCGTAGAGACAGTTTATGAGATGCCTAAGGATTTTGAGGGGCCGTTTAGGGAAACCTCATCCTTGTGGTTCGGCATGATGTGCGCACACATGCGGGAACAGGGTACGGGATGATGTACAGACATTTATGAGGCACGTAGAGACTGAAATCCGACTGATGGGAATGGATTCGGAGCATGCACATGAAAGAGAACATAGAAGCTTAATGCATTGAGTCAAATGTTCATCAATGAACAAGCTTGTTTGGTCTAGTGGGATTGGGGAACTTTTACGGCGGCAAGGTGACTTCTAAGTCGACTCAAAAGTTACGGCGCCAAGTGATTTCGATGCATTGAAAGAAAACACAGAGAACGACAGCAGTGACAGGAATGCTACCGTCCAGGAGATCGTCCAATCGGATCGAAGCATTTCCGAGTCGGCGGGGCGAGATGACGATTCCATCGTCCCACATGGACAGCTGTGATTGGTGGAAGGGGTGGTGAAAGAAGGGTGGAATTGTGAGAACAGAGGAGGAACCATATGGAGAGGTGGAAAAGAGAGGGTTTGGGAGAATAGAAGGGGGATTGTATAAGGAACTTGTGATTGGTGGAGAAAGGGAGAGCAAACGATTGGTGGAAGCAGCCTGATTATACATGTGGCATACCATGGGGAGACGAAGGAAATGTTGGAAGAGGAGAGCAAAGAGAAGAATCTAGAATCTGGACAGGAGATGAATCTAGAGGAAATCTGCACCTTGAGGTACTGGGTGGAGGTGTCATCTGCTTTCACCAGCAGGCGAATCTCCTCATTCCACTCTGGCGCCGTGCTCCTGAGGACATGCACACAAGTCTGTTTGTTTGTTGCATGTTTGTCGCGTGTGTATGTGTGTGCGTGTGTGTATGTGGGTGTGTGTGTGTGTGTGTGTTTATGTGTGTGTGTATGTGTGTGTGTGTGTGTGTGTGTGTGTGAGTGGATGAGTTTGCGCATGTGAGTGAGTGTGTGTGCGCGTGCGCACAGACGCCCCGGCTACCGCAAGACAAGACGCACGGCTTTTAAGGCGCATGAAAAGCGTGTGAGTCTAGATAGCGATGCTAGCAATGAATTTCAAACCATAAAGTGGACTCACGTCCAGATGGTGTGCGTGCGCACAGACGCCCCAGCTACCTCATGACAAGACGCGACTTTCAAGGCGGGTGAAAAGCGTGTGAGTCTAGATAGCGAGGCTGTGTAATCTAGAGAGCGTGGACTCACGTCCAAATGGTGCGTGTGCGCGCAGACGCCTCGCCCACTGATGCCTGCACGTAGGGGTCGCTGGTGCCCTGACAGACGGGTGGCAGGGGGAGTATGAAACAAGGAGAAGCGAATCAAATCAAAGAGGGAACTCACGTCCAGATGGTGCGCGTGCGCACAGACCCCTCGCCCACTGATGCCTGCATGTAGGGGTCGCTGGTGCCCTGGCAGGGGGCGGAGTGGGCAGAGTACGAAGCAACGAGAATGAGTGCAGGCAGACCCAGCCATGCCCCTTTACGCCTTCACTCATGCATGCATATTACAATGCACCATGGCGTTCAGCCCCTTCACTTCACTCGTGCAGAGCAGATAACAATAAGGGCTGACTTTTGAGTCGACTCAAAAGTCAGCAACGAGAATGAGTGCAGGCAAACCCACGCCCCTTCACGCCTTCACTCAAGCATGCATATTACAATGCAGCATGGCGTTCAGCCCCTTCACTTGACTCGTGCAGAGCAGATAACAGTAAGGCCCCAGGCTTTCACCCACCCAGAGATCGACGGCTGGCACGTCAGAGGCGGATTGGACGGTCACGATGAGTTGGCCGGAGTAGAGCTCGTAGGCAAAGCCGTAGGATGTGAAGATGGTGCGACAGCCCCCCACGTCCTGCTCCCACAGAGTGTCCTTGTCCTCCTGTGGCCAAGGGAATGTTTTTGAGAATGCAGGGTGTTACTAAGGATTCACAGGGTGGTTGTGAGAGTTTTGAAATTAGGTAGAATGTAATGTCGCTGTGGCAGCCCCCCAGGTCCTCCTCTCTCCCACAGCGTCTCCTTTTTGAACTATGGCAGGAGGGAGGTGCTGCATTGCACCGCATTGCATGGCTCAACCCAAAACCAAGGAGCAGCAGTAGCAGATCCTGTGAGCGACACAGCGAGGATGATATGTCAAACGGCAAGGCGGATTCAATGCAAGACACAGGGAGAGCATGCTTCCTGCGTCAAATGTCCTCCTGTGACGACTCCGAAATTCCTATTCACCGGATTCACAAACCCGCCAGCACTGCTCTGCTCACTGCTCGTTGCTCACTGCTCGTTGCTCCCGCTGCTCGCTGCTCACTGCCCACTGCTCGCTGCTCGCTGCACTCACCTGCGGGGTGTTGTACGACTCAAACGCGAATCCCGCCAGCAGCACCGCCAGATTGAGGTCGAACGGAGGGCGATCAGCCGCTGCCAGGCACACTGCATCCCCCTCCTCCCCCTGCTCGCCTGTCGCCACCGCTGCCACCCTCACCCGCGTCTTGACATGGTGCTTTCCAATTTGAGGGGTTTGATTTCCAAGAATGGAGGCACGTGAGGGGGACGTGCGGGAGAGTGCGGTGTTTCTGGCGGCTGCGAGCGGCGAACGACTTGCGACGGCTTGGTTTGTTCGAGGATACCTGAGGAATGCACGGCACAGTGAGAGGGGTGGAGGAGTGAGAGGGATGAGGAGGGTGTGAGGGATGAGAGGGGTGAGAGGAGTGAGAGGAGTGAGAGGAATGAGGGGGGTGATAAGGGTGAGAAGGAGTGCGACGGTTGAGAGGTGGTGTTCCAAAAACAAGCGAGAGAGAGGCACGCTAGAAACTGCCGGGCTTGAAACTGTTCGAGGAGAACGAACGACAGAGGCAGACGACTTTTGATGCGTCTCAAAGACGGCTCAAAACTGTTCCTTTCAGGAGAACGAACGACAGCGGCAGACGCGCACGAATGCGAGAGGCGAATGGCGAATGAGTTGGGATTCGGAGAGAAGAGCGAGAGGAGAATCTGCCGGAACTTCAGTGTCAGCCGAGCGAGCTGGATGCGACGAGAATATTTCAGCGCAACGCATGGAACAAGAATTCGCGAAAGTTGTGCGACGAGGACGTTCAGTGCGACGGCTTTGTTCATAGAGATGCGACGAGAGCATGCGACGTGCGACGAGACGGAAGGGATGTGACGAGAGGGATGCGATAAGAGGGATGTGACGAGAGAAATGCGATAAGAGGGATGCGACAACCTGAAGCGCAGAGCTCGGGAAGAATCGCGACCGCATACTGCGTCTTGCGACGTCGCAATACTCTTCAGAGAATTGGGGAGCAGCTGGGTCGAAAGAGTCCGCATTGTGGCAGCCATGGTCCCACTCGCAATACTCCTACTTGCGATGGTCCCGCTTGCACTAATCCTGATTGCGGTCTTCGCACCAGCAAGAGCCCTAACAATTTGCTAACTTGATGCGTCGCCACTCCACTTCAGGTCACCTGAACGGAGAATGAGTGGATAACCTTGGACAAGCCTGGATTCTCATAGCCTTGAATTTCGAGTTCCTGGATTTTGCCGAGAGAGCCAGGTTCAGCCACTCACTTTCGAACTTCCAAAGAAACAACTCGGTAGGTCGTATTTCTGCACTGAAACTGACAAACTCAGGATGCAGAAACTGAACAAAAAGGTACACAAGCCACGCAACGCATCAAGCATTCTGATGGGCTTTTACGGCACCATAATGACACGCGAAATGCAAACGAGCTCACTGGATTGGATAGAGTCTCACCCCCTCACACTGGAATGTTCAAGACCAATCAAAAGGCAGCACGACGTGCCACCAATCCAGACACTCTGTTTAGCTCAAAGAATTACGACAAAGAAGAAACAACTCTCTTGAGGGATCTGCTACTAGCGAAGGAAGTCATCCACAAACCCACCCCATCCACTCGTGCCTATTTTCCACATACTGATCATTTTTTCTGGAAGCGCGTAAACAGTTGGTCACGTGTGTTAGGAGCCATAGCAATGGCGTCTGAAGGTCCGATAGTGCAATTAGAGGACGAGCCGCTTCATAAGATAGTATTCTCCAACGATCGCGTCCGCGTTTTCTCAGCCACGATCCCAGCGGGAGCCGAAACTCTCTTCCACCGCCACGCGTGCAACACCTACTTCATCGCCGTCAGCGGCGGGGCATACCGCAAGCAGATCTACGGCCAGGAATGGCTCGACACCGCCCTACCCAGTCGCGTGGGTTTCTGCGCGAACTACACCACGCATCCAGAAATTCACAGGGTAATTTCCCTTGAAACTAATCCAGAGCCAATGTACATAGTCGCCGTTGAGGTGTTTCCCTCTCAACCAGGCCCAGAAGCACCAGCAGCAGTTACAAGCACAGCTGGAGCTGATGGGCCTCAAGGAGAAAACCCGCTAGAGTCAAGTCCTCTCAAGGGTGCAGAGCTCAAGGGGAGTGGTTGGGAGAGAGACAAGAGCGGCGAGTGGCCTGACATTGCCATCCACCATCTCACACTGCACCCGGGCCAGAGCACGGGAAGGCATGCAATTCCTTTCCATGGTGTGTGGATATCGCTCAATGATGGGGACATTTCAGTGTCTGGGAAAGATGGTTCCTATTGGAATGAGCTGAGGAAAGCAGGAGGGAGTGTATACTGGCAGCCTAGGGATGATGTGGAGTTGAGTAATGGGGGATCAAGCAGATACGAGGCTGTCCTTCTAGAGCTGCTTTGAAAGCACATACGGTACCTTACTAAATAAGTAGTGAGTGAAGCTCTGACAAAGGAGCTTGCCACATACATACTTCATCACTCTCTGGGCAGCAGAGTAGACCTTGTTCTATTGCTAAACCGAATAATCCTATCCAAGAGAGAAATGTGAACATGCTCAATGCTTTGGTACACTGCCCAGGGCAGGATCTCCATGCTGTCACACATTCCATCACGACACAAACATCCATCCCGCCTAGTAGACAAAGGGCACAATGCGCCAAGGCACTATCCTACAATACTCCTTCCAGACCTCCGTGTACTTGGCCCGGCACCGAGCCTCATCCCGGCGCTCTCTCCAAAGCAGAAGGATGAGCAGATAGATAGGGTAGAAGTACGGGCAGAGGGAGTAGAAAGCACATGGCAGGCTGTAAGAAAGAGCCAGCATCAAATCTCCCAAGTAGTTGCAATGGCGAGCTATGCCCCAGTAACCCGAAACCAGCAGCCTGCCGCCAACAACACGGGGTGTTTTACCCCAGATTTTAGCCGTTGGGTCGTGCTTGAATATGTGCTTCTGGCGGTTGGCACCGCGGAACACGGCGTAGCCGACAACGAAAACCGCGACTGTGACAATAGCGAAGGGCAGAGAAACGGTCGCTGCGATACTGTCGCGAGCAGTGCCGTGGGCCAGCAGCCACCATGCCTGGACGGAGAAGGTGAAAGGGATCCAGATCAAATCCCCGAAAACCAGCATGAAGCCGAAATTCTCGGCAATAATGTCCCACGTAGACGTCATGTACTCTTCGAACCAGAAATAGTCCAGGACATAAATAGCGGTGAAGACCTGATACAGGAACATGGGAAGCGTGATAATAGGGAGGGTGGCGATGCTGCTGCTGGCGACGCTGGCGGGAAGAATGGAGGTGAGGTTCAACGAGGCGAGGGTGATCGCGTGTGAGTTGTCGGGGAGTTTCAGCAGAAGCTCATGCTGCTTCGCTGCGATGGAGAGGTTGATCAGAAGCCATCCCATCATCGCGGGTCGCAGGCAGAAGAACTTGAGATCGAGCCCGAACACGGACGGGTTTAGCTGCACGCCGTAGATGAAATCGCTGATAAAGTTGCCGTGGAATTTAGGTTTCAGGGAGGAAGATTTGGCGTTGGTTGAAAAGACTCCCGCGAGGTAGAGTGCGAGGGAGAGGAGTACTGTGAAGGCGAAAGTCGTCGCGAAAAGTTCGCCAGCTAGATCGGCGACGATGGTCGCGGAGAGATGTCCGGATTGGACGCCGTAGCCGAGGAGAGCGAGGAGGAGCAGGAGAACGCGGAAGCCGTTGCATTTGTAATGGAGGCGGGTACCGTCAGCGAGAACTGTTCCAGGAAACACTTTTCCGGGAAGAATCGCGCCTGCTACTATGAGAAAGGCGACGTAGGTTGAGAGGATCGCAACGGCGCGCAGTGAGGGGAGGCCGGCGACAGGACAGCTGGTGTTCAGCCACCACTCTGCTAGAGAAGCCATGGCTAGAAGCTTCAGACGAGATCCTACGTTCTTGGAGATTATTTGGTTATCAAGAACCCACAACAAGAACGGGGGGCGTCTTCAAGAGAATGAGATCGTAAGGGCGTAATCTCTACAAGTTTTGTTACAGTTGGTGTCCGTGGGGTCAGGTCCAGCTTGTCAGAACACGAATTTTACTACGGAAGTTTGCTTCTATAATGACACATACATAAATTTCTAGAACAGCTACTAGACTAAACCTTGAAAATGACCCGACCAGAGGATACGTCCTAGGAGCACAACGCCTCGTCATTGCCTGCCTGCCTACAGTTTTGGTTCTGGCCTCGGGATTACAGCAAGCTTCTTTCATCTTGCCAACGTAGGGTTGCTTTCCAACAGTGCTTGTTCCAGCCATGATCACCTCGCAAGCATTCGTTTGACAAAACCGCGAACTTCCACCAGTGTCTGTGAATCTGGAATTTAATATTGTTTGGCTTTCAGCGAGGCGGAACCGGCAGTGTAGCATGGAAACGGACCCCTGGAGTGGACCTGCTTCGATACCCTACACTCAGCTTCAGCAGCTACAGCAGCAGCAGCAAGGGCAGCAGCCATATGGTTACCCGTACACGCCATCCTCGATAATAGGTCCTCCTCCTCCTCCTCCCTCTTCTCAAATTCAGGGCACGATGCGATCCTTCGCGCAGCTTTCCACATCAGATCGCTTCGGCCGGCCTTCCGCTGGCGCCGATGTAGGATCCAAGCGGAAACGTGCAGGAAAGCTGGACGCGATGATTCAGGGAAACCCTAAGATTCTCCTGGCTGCCAGTCCCGTGTTTCACGGCCGGTACACGGATAAGAACCTGCCATTCGAGCTCGTTCCGGTAACGACACGTGGCGGCGACGTCTCCGTGCAGATTCGCGTGCGCGTCGATGTAAGGAAGCCGTGAGAGGCATCAAGGATGAGTTATGATAGGCGTTGCTATTGTGTTGTATGGAGGAGACGTCTCCGTGCAGATTCGCGTGCGCGTCGATGTAAGGAAGCCGTGAGAGGCATCAAGGATGAACGACGTTGCTATTGCGTAACAATCTGAAGCAGTCAAAGATGGCCTCAGCAAAAGTTCGTTTGTCTAAATGACTTCATTTGAACCTTTTCCACATAATCGGTTCCAGTTCCCCGTCAATTTAGTACACGATTTGATTAATGTGTTGTCAAACCCCGTTTTCCCAAACCCCCTTCCTTTACCCCTCAGGATCTCACGAGCTTCACGGCTAGAGGATCCTCGAGGACGAGGAAGGAGGCAGAGCGGCAGTGCGCCATCGACGCCTGCTTCCATCTCAAGGTGGTTTTGCTTATCTACTAACATCAATGATGTTATCGTTACTATTTTTTTAAAATGTAAATGCAGACTTACAAGACGACATTATTGCATCAAAACAGACCGCTCATGTCTTGTGTTCCTGCTTCCGAACATGCGTGCAGTGCAGCCGACTGACACGCATGTGCTCATCTGCACGCTTATCATCACAGGGTCTCATGTGCAGAGATAACAGTGTCTACGATCTACACATACATGCAGGCCGATTTTTGAGTCGACTCAAAAGCCGACACGCATGTGCTCATCTGCACGCTTATCATCACAGGGTCTCATGTGCAGAGATAGCAGTGTCTACGATCTACACATACATGCAGGCCGATTTTTGAGTCGACTCAAAAGCCGACACGCATGTGCTCATCTGCACGCTTATCATCACAGGGTCTCATGTGCAGAGATAGCAGTGTCTACGATGTACACATACATGCAGGCATGCATAGCACAGCATAGATGGGTGCCAATAACAGATAAGTTTTTTGAGACGTGTCAAATGGTCTTATGTGCAGAGATAGCAGTGTATACGATGTACATGTACATGTACATGCAGGCATGCATGGATGGTTGCCACAGATCAGTCCCGCCTTTTTTATGGTTGGCTAATCTCTCTCCCCTTCTTCTCCCCCTACCCCCCAGGTCCTGGATCTGCTACGGCTGCTTGAAGAAGCAGCGCCTCCTCTAAGTTGCTCCTGGAAGTTGCAGGGTGTTTTTAAATGAAAATAAAAACACCCTGGTGGCTAACTCCTCTCTCTCGCCTCTCCCCCTCCTCCAGGACCTCGATCTGCTACGGTTGCCCGAAGAAGCGGCGCCTCCTTGAAGTTGCAGAGTGTTTTCTATGTTAAAAAATAGTCCCTCTGGTGGCTAACCCCTCTCCCTCGCCTCTCCCCCTCCCCCAGGACCTAGATCTGCTACGGTTGCCCGAAGAAGCAGCGCCTCATCTTGCTGCTATCTTAGGCAGTGGACCCGGATCAAGTGGAAGGGGAGGAGGGGGGGGAGGAAGGGGTGGAGGGGGTGGAGGGGGAGGGAGTAGTGGTGGGCTGTCGTCCGTGTGGGCGGAGAGCCCCAAGAACTTTCTGCAGCACTGTCCGGTGTTCAAGGACTGGATCGTCAACAAGGGAGGGAAGCTCAATATCCGGGTTTCCTCTGCAGGCCCTGACCACGGCAAGGTGGGTTGGTTGGTTGGTTGGAAATCACATTGTGAAGCACATCATAGCACAGCACTGTCCGGAGTTCAAGGACTGGATCGTCATCAAGGGAGGAAAGCTCAACATCCGCATCTCCTCTGCAGGCCCTGACCATGGCAAAGTGCGCTGTTGCCTTGGGTTGCGCTGATGACTTGGGTTTCTAGGTTCGGGGAAAGGCCCAAATCACCAGGGAGTTGGCTCAAGTACCCAAATTCTGCAGCACTGTCCGGTGTTCAAGGATTGGATTGTCAACAAGGGAGGGAAGCTCAACATCCGCATCTCCTCTGCAGGCCCTGACCATGGCAAGGTGCGCTGTCGACTGTCCACATTCTGTGGTAGCACATCAATGTTGGTGTTACTTTTGAGAATGATCAAAAGTGGCACCAACATGGCAAGGTGCGCTGTTGACTGTCCACATTCTGTGGTAGCACATCACAGCACTGATCATTCGGTGGGTGTTCAGTCAGTGCCCCCCCCCCCCTCCCTTCAATCTTCCCTCAAGCCTCTTCTATCTTTATCTCCCTTACTCCTCCATCTCCCCCCCATCCCCCCTCCCCTCCTCCTTCCCCAGGTGTTCTATGCAGAGCAGAGCTGGATGTGCTGCTGGGGAGGGACTGGAGTGTGGTACATTCCCTCTCCCCCCCAATCCCCCCTCCCCTCCCCCTTCCTCAGGTGTTCTATGCGGAGCTGTATGTTCTGCTGAGGAGGTGGGGCGGGTAGACCCACAGTTCCCCGTCCCTTCAATCCTTTTTTAAAAACTTCCGTTATTTCACTTCTTCCACCCCCCTCCCCTCCTCCTTCCCCAGGTGTTCTATGCGGAGCTGGATGTGCCGTTGGGGAGGGGGGCCGGAGCGCAGGTGTGGGTGGCGAGGGGGAGGGGGCGCAACAAGGCGGACGCGGAGAGGAGCTGCTGCGTGGCTGCGTGTGAGCGCCTGCACGAGCTGGGGCTGCTCAAGGCACCTTCCTCCTCCAACCTTGCTGCCCTGGGAGGGCAGAGCGGTGGTGGAGGCATGCTGACCAAGGATCAGGGACAGGTGCGTGCAGTGCCGTGTGTGTGTGTGCATCTGTTTTGAGTGTGGCTGCCTGTGAGCGCCTGCACGAGCTGGGGCTGCTCAAAGCACCTTCCTCCTCCAACCTTGCTGCCATGGGACAGAGTGGTGGCAGTGCTGGCATGCTGGCCAAGGATCAGGGACAGGTGCATGCATTGTCTGCAGTGCGTGATACATCGTTAAGTGGATCCCAAAGTTACTGGTGGTGTGTGCGGCATGTGAGTGCGTGCATGTGAGTCCCTCGCTGCCCTTTTCTCTCTCCCTCCTTTCCAACCAGATCCCCCGCCTCTCTCTCAACCCATCGGACATCGCCCTTCTAGAGGACGTGCTCTCCGAGTTCCACTCCAGCCTGCTGTTGACGTGCCTCACATGCATTCCCCTTTCCCGATTCCCCCATTCTCCCATTCACCTCTTCTCTGTCACCCCTCAACCCATCGGACATCGCCCTTCTAGAGGACGTGCTCTCCGAGTTCCACTCCAGCCTGCCCAAGCCACCGTCTCTTGAGGTTCCTCGAAGCTCATTCGGGTATCTCCCCTTTTTTTCCCTCCCACCCATGCAGACCCCGCGCCTCACCCTCGACCCATCGGACATTGCCCTTCTAGAGGATGTGCTCTCCGAGTTCCACTCCAGCTGAGGTGCTAAACAATATTCCCTCGTTGCCCTTTTCCCTCTCCCTCCCACCCAACCAGACCCCGCGCCTCTCCCTCGATCCAGCCGACATCACCCTTCTTGAGGACGTGCTCTCCGAGTTCCACTCCAGCCTGCCCAAGCCACCGTCTCTCCCTCCCCCCTCCCACTCGCCTCCTCTCCCCTCCCACCCTCCCGACTCCACCACCCAAGGCAATGGCTTGCTTCCCCGCCCTCACTCCACAGGCACGCTCCCTTCCTCCTCCTCCTCGCTCCCGTACCCCTCTGGTTCTGGATCTAAAGCAGCAGCAGCAGCAGGGGGAGCAGCAGCAGCGGCGGCGGCGGCAGCAGCAGCAATGGATGTATCTGGACCGTACCCGAGGGATCCTTACCTGGATGAACGGTTCAGATTGGCTGCTGAGAGGAGGAGCGCGGCAAGGGAGATGGAGGACAGGTGGAGAGCGAGGGAGAGGCTGCCAGCGTGGAAGGAGAGGGATGCAGTGGTGCGCATGGTGCATGCAAACCCAGTGTCGCTCATTGTTGGAGAGACTGGCTGTGGCAAGACCACCCAGGTAGGGGGATAGCCTGATAGGTGACCTCTGAGTCGACTCAAAAGGTTGGGAGGGAGAGGCTGCCAGCGTGGAAGGAGAGGGATGCAGTGGTGTGCATGGTGCAGGCAAACCCAGTGTCGCTCAGTGTAGGGGAGACTGGCTGCGGGAAGACCACCCAGGTAGGGGGATAGCCTGATAGGTGACCTCTGAGTCGACTCAAAAGGTTGGGAGGGAGAGGCTGCCAGCGTGGAAGGAGAGGGATGCAGTGGTGTGCATGGTGCAGGCAAACCCAGTGTCGCTCAGTGTAGGGGAGACTGGCTGCGGGAAGACCACCCAGGTAGGGGGATAGCCTGATAGGTGACCTCTGAGTCGACTCAAAAGGTTGGGAGGGAGAGGCTGCCAGCGTGGAAGGAGAGGGATGCAGCGGTGTGCATGGTGCAGGCAAACCCAGTGTCGCTCAGTGTAGGGGAGACTGGCTGCGGGAAGACCACCCAGGTAGGGGGATAGCCTGATAGGTGACCTCTGAGTCGACTCAAAAGGTTGGGAGGGAGAGGCTGCCAGCGTGGAAGGAGAGGGATGCAGTGGTGTGCATGGTGCAGGCAAACCCAGTGTCGCTCAGTGTAGGGGAGACTGGCTGCGGGAAGACCACCCAGGTAGGGGGATAGCCTGATAGGTGACCTCTGAGTCGACTCAAAAGGTTGGGAGGGAGAGGCTGCCAGCGTGGAAGGAGAGGGATGCAGTGGTGTGCATGGTGCAGGCAAACCCAGTGTCGCTCAGTGTAGGGGAGACTGGCTGCGGGAAGACCACCCAGGTAGGGGGATAGCCTGATAGGTGACCTCTGAGTCGACTCAAAAGGTTGGGAGGGAGAGGCTGCCAGCGTGGAAGGAGAGGGATGCAGTGGTGTGCATGGTGCAGGCAAACCCAGTGTCGCTCATTGTTGGGGAGACTGGCTGCGGAAAAACCACGCAGGTAGGGGGATAGCCTGATAGGTGACCTCTGAGTCGACTCAAAAGGTTGGGAGGGAGAGGCTGCCAGCGTGGAAGGAGAGGGATGCAGTGGTGTGCATGGTGCAGGCAAACCCAGTGTCGCTCAGTGTAGGGGAGACTGGCTGCGGGAAGACCACCCAGGTAGGGGGATAGCCTGATAGGTGACCTCTGAGTCGACTCAAAAGGTTGGGAGGGAGAGGCTGCCAGCGTGGAAGGAGAGGGATGCAGTGGTGTGCATGGTGCAGGCAAACCCAGTGTCGCTCAGTGTAGGGGAGACTGGCTGCGGGAAGACCACCCAGGTAGGGGGATAGCCTGATAGGTGACCTCTGAGTCGACTCAAAAGGTTGGGAGGGAGAGGCTGCCAGCGTGGAAGGAGAGGGATGCAGTGGTGTGCATGGTGCAGGCAAACCCAGTGTCGCTCAGTGTAGGGGAGACTGGCTGCGGGAAGACCACCCAGGTAGGGGGATAGCCTGATAGGTGACCTCTGAGTCGACTCAAAAGGTTGGGAGGGAGAGGCTGCCAGCGTGGAAGGAGAGGGATGCAGTGGTGTGCATGGTGCAGGCAAACCCAGTGTCGCTCAGTGTAGGGGAGACTGGCTGTGGCAAGACCACCCAGATAGGGGCTAGTGCGCTTCTCGACCCTCTGCTCTGCCGCTGGCTATAGTATGAGGCTTGGGGCGACTCTCTGCTGCTGATGCCTTTGGGCCAGCCGGCCCCAGGCTGGCCCACCACGTGTCAGCGCGAGATCAGCGCGAGACCATGTGTCACTGTTACAGATCAGCGTGAGAAGGTCACAGATCAGCAGAAACCGTGTTACACACAGGGCAGACCCGGCCTGGCTCAATCAATGCTCACTCATGGTCATGGTCGAAGCGACCATGCCTTGCTCATGTCTTGCACTGCAACCCAATACACTGCAACTCATTGCACTTCTCGTGATGCTTCGTTCCCACTTGTTGTTGGTTGGATTGGCAGGTCCCTCAGTTCATTCTGGAAGACTCGGAGCGAAATGGCACTGCTAGCAGCACACACATTATAGTCACCCAGCCTCGCAGAATCGCAGCTCTGAGGTACTCCCCCTCTCGCCCTAGCTCTTTCACTTCAACTGATTATTCATTGCAACTCCATTGTTCCACACTCTTGGTTGGCCCTATATCTACCCCTTGCTGTCTTTTGAGACGTCTCAAAAGTCGTCTACTTACACGCGGATTTTGAGACGTCTCAAAAGTCGTCTCTCGCCCTAGCTCTTTCACTTCAACTGATTCTTCGTTGCAGCTCCATTGTGCCACACTCTTGGTTGGCCCTATATCTCCCCCTTGCTGTTACCCTGCCTGCGCTGATGCTTTAATGTGGATTTTCCCTATTCTGTCGATGCCTTTTTTCCACGCATACTGGTTCAAGGTTTTATTCCCAACAGCCCTTCGTCTTGCTGTCCTTTCTTCCCTCCTCTGTTTCTCCTGTATCTCGTTCCAAGAGTTGCACCCTGGTGTTCAGCTCTCGTCCCAAGGCACGTAAAGCCCCCGTTTCAGCTCTGGTTCCGCATCTTTTGAGGCGCCTCAAAAGTCGTCTCCTAGCTCTGGTTCCGCATCTTTTGAGGCGCCTCAAAAGTCGTCTCCTAGCTCTGGTTCCGCATCTTTTGAGGCGCCTCAAAAGTCGTCTCCTAGCTCTGGTTCCGCATCTTTTGAGGCGTCTCAAAAGTCGTCTCCTAGCTCTGGTTCCGCATCTTTTGAGGCGCCTCAAAAGTCGTCTCCTAGCTCTGGTTCCGCATCTTTTGAGGCGCCTCAAAAGTCGTCTCCTAGCTCTGGTTCCGCATCTTTTGAGGCGCCTCAAAAGTCGTCTCCTAGCTCTGGTTCCGCATCTTTTGAGGCGCCTCAAAAGTCGTCTCCTAGCTCTGGTTCCGCATCTTTTGAGGCGCCTCAAAAGTCGTCTCCTAGCTCTGGTTCCGCATCTTTTGAGGCGCCTCAAAAGTCGTCTCCTAGCTCTGGTTCCGCATCTTTTGAGGCGCCTCAAAAGTCGTCTCCTAGCTCTGGTTCCGCATCTTTTGAGGCGCCTCAAAAGTCGTCTCCTAGCTCTGGTTCCGCATCTCTCCGTCAACTATATCTAGGTGTGTTTTGAGTCGACTCAAAACACAACTATATCTTGTTCCCTTCCTCCCTCCACCCCACCCCCCCGCACAAACAGTGTGGCAGAGCGAGTGGCATGGCATGGGAGAGGGGCGAGGCATTGGGGGACAGTGTGGGGTACCGCATTCGGCTGGACAGCAACTCTTGTTTTCGCTCATTCTCCTGTCCCTACCCCACCCCATACCAACAGTGTGGCAGAGCGTGTGGCATGGGAGAGGGGTGAAGCATTGGGGGACAGTGTGGGGTACCGCATTCGGCTGGACAGCAACCCTCGGTTTCGCTCATTCTCGTGTTACCATATCCCACCCCCTCCCCACAGTGTGGCAGAGCGTGTGGCATGGGAGAGGGGCGAGGCGTTGGGCGACAGTGTGGGGTACCGCATTCGGCTGGACAGCAACCCTCGGTTTCGCTCATTCTCGTGTTACCATATCCCACCCCCTCCCCACAGTGTGGCAGAGCGTGTGGCATGGGAGAGGGGCGAGGCGTTGGGCGACAGTGTGGGGTACCGCATTCGGCTGGACAGCAACCCGCCCAGGGCCAGAGGCAGCATCCTGTTCTGTACTGTCGGCATCCTGCTGAGGCGAATGCAGGTGTGTTTGTGTGGGGGGCATTGACTGTGCTGTGCTGGTTGAACAGTTGTCACTAGTGAAGGTATGGTCTGTGCTTGTTAGATGAATGTGAGTAGCCAGTGGAGTGGAGCCACATGATACAAGTGTTGTTCTGATATGAGACCTCTCAAAACAGCTCTTTTATCACGTGGCAGTGAGTGTATGGTCTATGCTTATTAGATGTAATGTGAATAGCCAGGGCCAGAGCCGGCATTCTCTTCTGCAGGTGTGTTTGCATGTCCTGCTGAGGCGACTGCAGGTGACTGCAGGTGTGTTTGCGTGTGGGGCATTGGCTGTTGCTGATTGAATAGTCTCCAGCAGTAAGGGTATGGTCGGTGCTTGGTGGATGTAATGTGAGTAGCCAGGGTCAGAGCCGGCATTCTCTTCTGCACTGTCGGCGTCCTGCTCAGGCGACTGCAGGAGTGTGCGTGTGAGCGTGAGCTGCGCTGGCTAGTCTCCCTTCAGTGGCAAGGGTGTGGGTTGCGGACTGATTGCTGCTACCCTACCCTGTATACGCACCCACATCCGTGTATACGGTGCATGAGTAGTATTATCACATCCGCAACACGAGGGCGATACGCACATTGTCCTGCTTTGGGTGCCCTTGCCTTGTTTCCCTATGTTGCCTCATCCGCCTTTCTTTGTTTCCACGCACCCCACCATCTCATTCCCATCTTTCCCATATCTTCCATCACCCTCGTTATTTATATTCTCCCCAGAGCCCGGAGGGCATGGAGGATGTGAGCCATGTGATAGTGGAGGAGGTGTGGCCCTTCATTTTTATCACTCCTTCCCCCATACCCCTCCCCCTTCCCACCCTCCCAACCTCCCGTTGTCACCATTCCCCAGAGTCCAGAGGGCATGGAGGGGGTGAGCCATGTGATAGTGGACGAGGTGCATGAGAGGGACATGGACACCGACTTCCTCCTCATCGTGCTCAAGCAGATGCTCTCCTCCCCCACCGTGCCCTCCCGTATCCGCGTGGTCATTATGAGCGCCACCATCGATGCCGATCTCTTCACCTCGTGAGTTACTTACCATTGCCTCTTTTCTTCGCAAGTTGCCATTGTGTAAGGGTGGAGAGAGCTTAGCGGATGCTTTCAACCCCCGCCGTGCACTCCCGTATCCGTGTGGTGTGGTCATCATGAGCGCCACCAGCTATGCTCATCTCTTCACCTCGTGAGTTGTCATTGCCCTCTTTCTTCGCCGGTCACCCCTGCCATTGTTAGGTCAGCGAGAGCGAGCTTGAGGTACGTGATGCTACCTGCTAGCAATATGCATGTGGATGCGACATGACTTGCTAATTGTGTACGCATACACGTAGGCATGTTCAGATGCTGCAAATGCACAATCTATTTTGGTGTCTACCCAGAACGATTCACTGTACCCATGCAGGGCAGGGGAAGGCGCGTTATAAAAAAATGAGAGGGCATAGCCCTGAATCTGGTAGTCGAATTATGAGGCGCCTCAAAATTCAACTCAATGCGAGAGGGCATAGCCCTAAATCTGGTAATCGCATCGCAGGCAGGGTACTGCATTGCATGACCCGTTTGGCCGCCTATCATTGGTCAATCGTGTGTCACCAGGTATCAGCGAAGCACATTAGGCCAAGCCAAGTCCGTGTCGCCAACACACTGACGGAATACACACCAAGTCAAAACGAGTGCACACAATAGGCGTTTATGAGTTGGTGGCGAGCCAACATGCAGCAGGCTGATGGGATATGACAAGCCAGGGAGAGTGCACATCATGAGTGGAGGACAGTCTGGTGAAGGTTGAGTTGGTGGTTGAAATTGAGGAAAGTGGAGAAGGGCAAAACCTAGGACACCTCGAAGCCAAGAGCATGCCTCCCCGCCGCACACCACCGCATTCATGTGATCGTCATTATCGTTAAGTTTTGAGGCGCCTCAAAACTGAGGGGCCTCAAAACCGCACACCACAGCATTCATGTGATCGTCATCATCGTCACTGTCAACCGTGGTAATTCTGTACCAAGCACTCTCCTACGCTCCACCAATATGTACTTGAATCACATTTTCGCACTCTCCCAGTCTCCACAGTTGGAAATAATTAAGAGCCAAGGCGTATGCACAGACGAGGGCTGGGCAAGAAGGGGAATTGGAGTGGAGAAATGGGGCAATTGATGCCAAATGGGTCAAACTTGGAAGCCATGTGTGCTGCTTCAAGGAGGGTTCTTCCTTGGTTGTCCAGTTCCCTCCCTTGCTGCTTCCTCCTTAAACATACTACAGTTTTGCTTGCTCCAGTCAGCTTCGTAAGCTTTCTCCTACCCCCCCTTTTCCTCCCCCCCTGCGTGACACCAGCTCGCTCACTCGTCCTTTCTCGATTTCGATCGTGTCGGCAGCAGCCTCCTTCCTCTCATCTGCTCCCAGCGGGACTGCCAGTGAGAGGCTCAGCAGCAGTGGCAGTGGCAGTGGCAGCCGGGGTTGCCATTGCTGTTTCTTTACTGGTGAACAGCTTTTGCTGCTCCTTGCTGCTGCCAATACTACCTGCTGCTGCTGCTGCTGAGCCTCACAAGCCAAGGAGAAGGATGAGAGGAAGGAGGTGGCTGCTGCAACGTCTGTCCGGTCTCCGTAAACCGGCCGATCGGGGTCGGTCGAGACGAGTGAGCGAGCTGGTGGTACGGCATAACGTGTCTCTTGTGCTGCGCCTCAAAACCTGGTGGCATGGCAGTACGCTGCATCGTTCCCATCTCGGTTGTTTTTCTTGTAGTCATCGTGGTTGTCTTTGTGGAGTTGCATCCACCCTTTTCGCCCCTCCCTTCCCTCTATAACCTGTACGATGTCATCCTTATCTCATCGTGCCCCCTTCGTTCCCTCTCCAGTTGGTCGGCTCCCCTGTCCTCTCTTGTTCTCTTTGCGGTCCCTCCTCCATGCTTCTCAAGCTCGATATGCACTGACTCCCACTTGCTTGTGCCTCTCCTCTCTCACCTCGTCGTCTCCTCCCATTCGATTGTCCTGCGCGTAAAACCACAACGCCCTCCTCTTCCCCTCTTTCTGTCTCGTTTCCCCCTTCCCTCCCCCTTCGCCGTTGCCCCACTCCCCACCCAGCTACTTCCACCACTGCCCTATGCTCGCCATCCCTGGCTTCATCCAACCCGTCTCAGTCCACTCCCTCCCCAATCTACCATCCCATCATGGGCCGCCACGTGCCCTACCTGCTGCGCCACGCACTCCCCTTCATGGCCCGTCCCGCCATGCTCCCTCTGCCTTATCCATCCACTCCTCCGAACCCCTCCTGCACATTTTCAACCCCTTTCATTCCCCTCCCCTTCCCCTTCGCTGTTTCCCCATCTCCTCTCCCCCCTCTCCCCCATTCTCCCCAACCCCAGCTACTGCCACCACTGCCCCATGCTCGCCATCCCCGGGTTCATCCACCCGGTCTCAGTCTACTCTCTGGACGACCTCCCTTCCCTCATGGGCCGCCACGTGCCATCAGTGCTGCGCCAAGCGCTGCACCCCAAGTACGGGTGCGCTGACGAGGACGAGCTCGATGCTGAGCTGGCAGCGAGGGTCGTGGCGTGGGTGGATGATGAGTGTGCGAGGGAGGACGGGTCGATTCTCTGCTTCCTGCCCGTGAGTAATGTTGCTTTCTGAGAGGCTTGCTGTCTGGGAGAGCTTCATTTTAAAAGTGAAGCATCCCTAATGCATAAGTTCCCTGATAGCATGGGTGGTGTGGTGTGGGTGGATGATGAGTATGAGAGGGAGGATGGGTCGATCCTCTGCTTCCTGTCGCTGAGTAATCCCGAGGGACCTGAGTCGGTAGACCAAAGAGCCGTCTCTTTGGTGGGAATGTTTCTTGGTGCTGCGGGTGGATAAGGCGGGGCATGAGAGTCCACACTGGCCAGTCTGCCAAAGCGAAAGCGACTGGCGACTACAGCGATATCATGTGCACGTCTCATCTTGCCTCGCCATGCCATGGCACAATGTGACTTCTGTCCGCGTGTGCAGGGGTGGGACACGATAGCCGAAGCCAAGCGCCAGCTGCAGTTCCTTCCGGGATCGTACCGCTTCCACATCGTGATGCTGCACTCCCAGGTGAGTCACACCGTGCCTTTCCACCTTCATGGGCCCTGGCGTCCCTGTCTATCGTGTGCCACCTAGCTCGTGTGCGACCTAGCTCGTGTGCCACCTAGCTCGTGTGCCACCTAGCTCGTGTGCCACCTAGCTCGTGTGCGACCTAGCTTGCCCTAGCTCGTGTGCCACCTAGCTCGTGTGCCACCTAGCTCGTGTGCCACCTAGCTCGTGTGCCACCTAGCTCGTGTGCCACCTAGCTCGTGTGCCACCTAGCTCGTGTGCCACCTAGCTCGTGTGCCACCTAGCTCGTGTGCCACCTAGCTCGTGTGCCACCTAGCTCGTGTGCCACCTAGCTCGTGTGCCACCTAGCTCATGTGCCACCTAGCTCATGTGCCACCAAGCTCATGTGTCAGCAGCTCATTTTGCCTTCATTTTTTGTCAAGGTTTTTTTGTGCCCATCTTGAGAAGCTTGGAATACCTCTGAACCCCTCTGAATGCCTTTGAACGCCATGCAGGTGCCACCAGCGGAGCAGAGAGCAGCCTTTGACCGCCCTCCAGAGGGGAAGCGCAAGGTGAGATAGGCATGACAGCAGCAAAGCGTGATGTTGAATGTGACGGACGGTGATAGTGGTGGAAGGGATAGTGATGGCAGTAAAGAGTTGTCCAGCTGGTAACCTTTGTATTTTCGTTCGATCAAATGTTCCATCCCTTCATCTCTCAGTCTCTCCACCTTGAAATCTCTGCGTCTCTCCTCCTGCTCCCTCCTCCTCCTCCTCCTCCTCCTCCTCCTCCTCCTCCTCCTCCTCCTCCTCCTCCTCCTCCTCCTCCTCCTCCTCCCCCCCCCCCCCCCTCCTCCTCCTCCTCCTCCTCCTCCTCCTCCTCCTCCTCCTCCTCCTCCTCCTCCTCCTCCTCCTCCTCCTCCTCCCCCCCCCCCCTCCTCCTCCTCCTCCTCCTCCTCCTCCTCCTCCTCCTCCTCCTCCTCCTCCTCCTCCTCCTCCTCCTCCTCCTCCTCCTCCTCCTCCTCCTCCTCCTCCTCCTCCTCCTCCTCCTCCTCCTCCTCCTCTGCAGGTGATTCTATCGACCAACATAGCGGAGACGAGTGTGACGATAGACGACGTGGTGTTTGTGGTGGATGGCGGCAAGTCCAAGGAGAAGTACTTCGAGCCCGCAAGGAACATCTCCTCCATGCGCGTGCAGGTGAGGCGGCAATGGCAGGGCCTGCAGTGCGCAGGGCAGTACTCACAATTCTTGCAGGTAGGGCGAGCACTTGCCCACATGAGGCAAGTCCAAGGAAAAGTACTTCGAGCCCGCCAGGAACATCTCCTCCATGTGCGTGCAGGTGATCTCTCTATGAAGAATCTCCCATGCAGCTTTCCCTCTGCTTGTTTGTCTTGTCCTGGAGTGGTTGTCTGAAGCCAAGGGTAAATATAAATTTCACCATTGTTTGTCCCGCCTGTTTCGTGCCGCCTGTGTCCTCCCCCGGCCTACAGTGGGCGTCCAAGGCGAGTGTGAAGCAGAGGCAGGGCAGAGCTGGTCGCGTTCGCCCCGGGAGATGCTTCCGCCTCTTCACTCGCTCGGTATGTTTGTTTTGAGACGTCTAAAAACTCGAGCTGGTCGCGTTCGCCCCGGGAGATGCTTCCGCCTCTTCACTCGCTCGGTATGTTTGTTTTGAGACGTCTAAAAACTCGAGCTGGTCGCGTTCGGCCCGGGAGATGCTTCCGCCTCTTCACTCGCACAGTGAGACCACCTCCTGCTTCCAAGCCTTCTCTGCTTCCAAGAATGTTCTGCTTCCAAGCACTCTCTATCACTACTTGCCTCGAAGGCTGTCCATTCATGTACTGCATCGATCCCATGGATTTCTACCCCAATCGCAGGTGTATGAGGCCATGGCGCCCAACTCTGTCCCTGAGATGCAACGCGTCCCTCTGGAGGAAATCTGCCTGCAGATCAAACCCCTCCCTCTCGCAGCCGCCGTCACTGCCCACCCCTCTTCCTCCTACCCCTCCTCCACCACCGCCCATCGCAGCACCAACATCGGTCTCTTTCTTGCAAAGGCCCTCTCTCCCCCGGACCCTTTTGCTGTTCGCCACGCCATCGAGAATCTCCAGAGGCTCGGCGCGCTGGATGAAGATGAAGAGCTCACAGCCCTTGGATCGACCCTCAGCCGGCTCGCTGTGCACCCTCGGATCGGCAAGATGTTGGTGTATGGGTCCCTGCTGCACTGCCTCTCTCCCCTCCTCTCCGTCGCTGCGGCTGCTTCCCTCTCTCGCGACCCGTTCCTCTCCCCCATTACCAACCGCAACGCCGCCGACGCTGCGCGCCGAGCCTTCGCGACAGGCTCGGCGGCCGGGAGCGATCATCTAGCTGTGGTGATGGCGCATGAGGGGTGGATGAGAGCAAACGCAGAGGGGCGGGCGATGGGGTATTGTGATGAGAATTTCTTAGCGCCGTCCGGGATGCGGCTTATGCTGGGGCTGAAAATGCAGATTGAGAGGATGTTGTGGGGGGCTGGGCTGGCCCAATTAGGAGAGTCTCTTGATGCTGATCTGCCGCCTAAGGCTCAGGCTCAGGCGCAGGGAGCTGGTGCAAGGGGGATGGTGGGGCAGAGGAAGGAGACAGGGGTTGGAGGAGGACGAGGGGTGGAAGGGAGGTCTGGCAGTGGTGGTGGTGGTGATGGTGGTGACGGTGCTGGTGGTGGTGTCGGTGGTGGGGTATCTTCACTGAGTGGTAGGCCTGATATCCGCCACGTGACTCGCATCGATGCTCGCACCGGCTCCACACAACTGAGTGATTCCAGGGGTGCTGCTGCTGGTAGCAGAGAGAGCTGGAGGGACAAGGAGGACAGAGGCTCGGATCGGGACAGGGAGAGGGAGAGAGACAGGGAGAGAGATAGGGACAGGGACAGGGATAGGGACAGCGTGAGAGATAGGGACAGGGAGAGAGAGCGGGATAGAGATAGAGACAGGGATGGGGTAAGGGACAGGGAGAGAGACAGAGACAGGGATAGGGGAAGGGACAGCGACAGGGATAGGGATCGGGATCGCGAAAGGGAGAAGGAGAGGGAGAGGGAGAGGGAGGGGGAGCGGGAGAGTGAGGGTCGGCGGCACAGGTCAAAATGGGATGTGCGAGTGGCAGATGAGCGCATGGACGAGCAGATGGACGGCCGAGATTACCCGCCGGGTCCCGACAGAGCCAATGCTGCTGCATCTGAACCGCACATCGATGACACCGACGAGTCATCGCTCTTTATCGCTCGCTCAGTGCTGGTTGCGGGTCTGTCTCCCCATGTAGCCCGCTCGGACATGCTCCCGGAAGCCCGGGGCGGCGCCGGTTCCGGCAGCAGCAGCGGCGGGAAGCAGAAGGTCCGGCTGAGGTTCGGGTTCCGAACCTCCGAGGGTCGGGTGTGGATCCACCCGACTGGGGTGATCCCGCAGCAGGGCAAGGCGTTGGACGATGGGGGAGTGCATTTTCTGACGTTTAACGAGCGTGTGCAGACCTCTCAGGTGTTTATTCGTGGCTGCACGCTCATCCCTGCTCTCTCTATCGTCCTCTTTGGAGGTCCTATCCAGCTTGCCCCTGCCCCATCTCCGTTTCTACCCCTGGGAGGGGCTTTTCCCTCTGGGAATCCATACGGTGCTGCTGCTGCTGGCGCCTATGGGTTTGGGTCCTCCTCGCTGGCGTCTCAGCCGGTTCTGCTCGTTGTGGACCGTTGGATCGAGTTTGTGGTGGATCGGCATGTGGGAGAGCTGCTGGTGCAGCTGCGGGCGGTGCTGGATTCGATTCTGGGGAGGTGGGTGGCGGGAGGGCCGCGGCCGGCCAATGAGAGGCGAGTGGTGGGGTGTGCCGTAAGGCTGCTGGAGCAAGCAGGGAGAGCGGCTGTACGGGAGCTGGAAAATGCTGAGAAAAACGCAGCTGATACCGCTGGTGCTGGTGCTGGTGGCTTTGGTGGTGTTGCTGGTGCTGCTGGTGGTGCTGGTGGTGCTGGTGGTTTTGGCGGTGTTGCTGGTGCTGGTGGTCCGGTTGGTGCGATGGGATCGTTAGGTGGCATGGTGTCAGCTGGTGGTGGTGCTGTTGCAGTTAGGGTGATTGATGATGGTGATCGATGGATGTCAGGAGGTGGTGCTGGTGGTGGGGATTGGAGGGGGGGTGGTGCTGCTGGTGGGGGGGATTGGAGGTCTGGTGGTGCTGCAGGGGCGGATTGGAGGGGGGGCGGTGCTGGTGGTCGTCATGAGCCTAGTCCTCGTGGGTATGGTGACCGAGTCTCAAGGGATGGGTCTGGGTATAGAAGGTAGGTCTGTAGCATTTTTTTCCAGACATTAATCGCGAAGTAACAAATTCCAGCACGGACGGGCCTTTGAGTTATTGTGGTTTTGTCCAGTTTCGAAGTTAGTGCTATAGATCGTTTGGAATATGATCATCTATTTTCACCTAACATCTGTGATATTCTCTAACCAGATCCGCCATAAGAGCTTCTGACAAACCGCGACATTGGATGTCAGTTGACTGTGAAGCCAACTCCCAAATCCTTCCACCTCTGACTGCATCGGAGATCTCGAGGAATTTCCTTACACAGGCGTTGTTCGCCAGCACTTTTAACAAGAAAAATGACGGGATCAGGAAGGTCAGTCTCGGCTTCCTGATCCCGTCCGTTAGGGTTCGTTAGGGTCCGTCAAGCAGGTCAGCCCGCGAAATTCTTGCCGAGCCTGTGATTCCGTCCGAACCAAACGGAATCATATTGTCCTGTCGAACGCCCTCCTTTTCATTCATTTCGAATGGAATCGTGAAGGTAGGAAAGTGGGTCGGGAGCTTCCTCTACAGGCAAACGTTGGTCCCGTTGCCATTCCATCGCCATTCACCCCCCCAAGCAGAATTGCCTTGGAATGGCCATGGGTTTGGAAGGATGTGGAGGGGGGGAACGGGGAATTGGAAGGTGGGGAGGGTGGTTCCTGATCCCGTTGCCACCCTTCCCCTTTCTGGCGCGAAATTTCGCGATTTGGCCATTCCCCCCACACCTATTCGGGAGGTTCCTCCTCTGGTTCGTGATTCCACGGCCATTCCGTGGCCTTTCTTTTTTTAGATGTGCTGGCGAACACCGCCGCAGTGTTCAGCACACGAAGCGGAAAGTCCTGCTCCCATTCGCATTCCTGCAACAACCACTGAAAGTTGGTTTCAATACCACGATTCGGCACGGTAAGCCGAGACGTCGCCAAGCACAACGTGCTGAATTTCCGTTGCTTAACTTGATCAGCGTCATGGTCACGATTGATCAAGCTCACGACTTAGCCGGACCAGTAGAGACTGAGGCTGGTGATGTTGAATGTCATGTAGAATCTAAAAAGCAGCCTGTTGACGTGGAATCCTTTAGCAAGGATGGCAAGGACTCTTCTGCCGATCTCAAGGCCAAGGTCACCTGGACTTGCCGTGGTATGCCTTCGACATCTAGAGCTTATCGTGGCTTCACTTCGTTTCTGAAGTTATTTCATTTTTTGTTCTTTTCGTTTTTAGCAGATGTGATTTTAAGTCAGCGTGGCCACTAACCACCATCATGTGACTCCTTCCGGACTTTACTGGTTTCCCACCATTCCTTATTGTCAACCTCAGATTGCGACCGCAGCTGTCTGCCAGTTCGAGACGAATCCCAATGTATCTGCGGTCACAGGCTTCGAGAGCATCGTCTTGAACCGCCTACTACTCAACAAAGCTCTTCTGAAACAATAGCTGCGGAAAATTTGACCGACTCACGGCTGTCTGAGAACCCGGAATTGCAAGATTCGGACTCCCTGGCAGGACCGCCCAGCGATTCGCATTCAGGCTCCTCTTCCTCCTCGTCGCCTTCGTCGCATTGTGGTGAATTTCAGCTGGTCTGCGGACGAGCCAAATGTGCGTGCGAGAGTTTCTTCTTCATTCCTGCTCAAGGCGTCTGGATCCTTCGTTGCAGATGCAAGGTACGCGCCTGTCATCGTTCATGCGTTCATGTATTTACGCATCTGTACGTTCGTGTGTTATGCCTTTTAATTTGTCTCGGAATTTGTTTACTGCAGATGCATTGTTCACTCCTTTCTGCATTCATTTTCAATCATTCACGGCGGATGCAATCGTTTCCTAGCCTTGCTGAAGCCAGCTTTTGCATTTTAACCATGAAAACCTGCTGCTGAAAGAAATCTCAAAACCCTGATCAAATGTCTTTGCTATGTGGAGTTGCTCCTCGTGCGATTTTTCCAGATTCTTCGTTTATATTTTTCCGTCCTTTTTCTATTTCCTTCATTGTGTTGATCTATCACGCAGCATAAGCATGTGGAACACGAGCCGACATCGCACAAATGCATCCGACCAAAATGCTCATGCGACAAGTTCGATAGCCCATGGGTAAGTGAGCTTGCACCTTGCATGCGCAGATGAAGCATGACGGTCACATGCATGCATGACTTGGGGTAGGTCGGTAGAGGAATGTGGCGAAGGATTACTCACAGGACCCAGGTGTGACATGCATGGCTGACCATACATTTTCAATGCATGAAGGAAGGTGTCCAGTGTGCCATCCTGCGCATTGCCATGGGAGGGAGAGATAGAGCGAGTGCAATCTTGCTCAAATCAAGTCAATTTGACCGTCGACATAGCCCTATATCCTTTGATCCTTTGCCTCCGTGCCTTGCTTTTTGTGAATCATCAGGTGTGCAACTGCAATCACCCATGGGGTCATCACACACAGCAGACCAATGTGCTGACAAGACAGCAGCTCCTCAAGCAAAGGTAACGCCTCTGCAATGCATAGCACAATCTCTAATGCGTTCACGAACCAGCATCTGCCATACTAATGTCATTTCACCCGGTCCTCTGCAGGATGGAAGACATTGCATCTCCAGCGCCAGAGGTTAACAATGTGGCAGCATTGATGCGAGGCCTCCAGGCATGACGGCCATACTGGCTTGCTGGTGCTCTACCCAGGTTCTTGTAGATAACCTTGAAGGAAGGAAAGTCTCATTTACATATTCTCAGGTGGTGTAACTGTAACATGTCCTTCGCTTTTACACGCCTTTCTTGCTTCTCTGGAGCTCACCATTGCAGGTTGCATTATGCAAGCCGTGTCCTGGGTTATTTTGAAAGGCTCTGTTCATCTTCACGGCTGGCTAAAAATGGTGGTGACATGACATTACTTAAAACAACCATGTTATCTTACCAGTACAGTGTATCAAGGTAACTTGAGTCAACCACCACCGGCGCCTTCGTGGCTTGTGGTTGTGGCCATCGCTCCATCCTTTCAAGTGTGCACTCATCTGACACTTGAAACTGGGCTGGCAGTGGCTGATTGATACGAACCCAGAGGTGACGTCTCTGAAATCTGCTAGCTTCAGAAATCCAGAAAGGGACTCGTGGCCAGGTAGTACTGGTGCTGAGAACATCAAATGAATCAAACTTTGAGAGAGATAATGCGTTTGCTAGCGATGCACTGCACTGCACAGTCGATGACATCTGATTTCTGCCAATGCAGGTTCGGGGTTCCTACAAAACCAGGAGGCACAGCAGAAGCCAAGCTACCGTATAATCATACCGTAAATGGATATATGTACACCGTAATGGCACAGTGCGCCAGGGGCAGGAATGATTGCCTTATAGACACCGTCATGCCACATCCCTACAATAACCAATACATACAACACGTGCAAGATGCTGGGAGCATGCTTGCGCACCACGGAGCATCAATAGCATAAATCAAGGTGTGCTTGTTAGAAGTGACGTACCCAGAGAGAGAGGCATGGACGCCTCAAGAAGCAGCTGCTGCTGGAAAGATAGGTTTTATTAACGGTCGGAGAGAGCACAAGATTAGTGGATGGCCCTGCTTTGCTCCTGCTCATCCCACTATTGCCCAGGCTGGTGAGAGCGGCTCTTCTGGTCCAACCAGCTGGAAGTGCCAGGGTGGCATGCACCACCACCACTACCACCACCCCTTGCTGCACTTCTGTCGCCCTCCTGGTAAGCATCACTCCTGCTGCTGCTGCTGCTGCTGCTGCTGCCACTATCGACCGGGCCGGTGAGAGTGGCTCTTCTGGTCTAACCAGCTGGAAGTGCGGGAGTGGCGTGCACCACTACCACTACCACTAACCCTTGCTGCACTTCTCTCGCCCTCTTGACTCTTCTGGTCCAAGCAGCTGGAAGTGCGCGAGTGGCGTGCACCACTATTACTACCACCACCCCTTGCTGCATTTCTCTTGCCCTCCTGACTCTTCTGGTCCAAGCAGCTGGAAGTGCGTGAGTGGCGTGCACCACTATTCCTCGCTGCACCCCTCTCGTCTTCCTGATGAGTGTACTTCTCGTTACTAGAGCGGCCCTTTCTGTATCCACCCCCATCTTCCACCTCACCTCCCCTCATGCCTCCATAGCCCCTATCGTACACATCACTCCCATATATCGGTACTTCTTCCCCATTTCTTCTATACACTTCATCCCCCTCCCCTTTGTACCTGCTGTGCATGCCTTCCTTTTCTCCGTTACGCCTCTCTGCAAGCCCCCATGCATTCTGCTGCTGCCGACCACTGCTCCTTTGCGACGGTTTCTTCCTGTCCCCATCTCTGTCCCCATCTCTGTCCCCGCCTCTGTGGCTGTACTGTTCCTCGTGTTCCTCTCCGCTCTTTCTGCGTACTGCATGCTGTGCACTCTCCTCCTCATCTCCACTCACCACTTCCCCACTCCCTTCACCATCCCCGTTCTCCACCTCACTATCCTCACACTCACTCCACTCCTTACTATCCTCGTTAGCACTCCCTTCCCCCTCTCCCTCCTCCTCCATGCCCTCCCCTTCCTCCTCATTCCGATCTTGACTGTCATGCCATTGCTGCTGCCTCTCCCCATAACCACCACTGCCTCCTTCCCACCCCCTCCCTCCTCTCCCCTTTCCTCGCGAACGCTCCTTCTCATAAGTAAAGTTCCTCCCCCCTTGCTCCTCCTCGCCCTCACTCCCACTGTTTCTTCCATCGACCTTTCCCCGTCCACTGTCGCACCTGTACGAAGGCTTATTCTCAGATTTTGTCCCTGCTCTCCCTTCCCCAGATTTGACCCCAGTCCCTTTCCCTGAGCTTGTACCACGATCTCTAGACCATCTCGTTTGTCCACTCTCCACCACCTCTTCCCCATCCTCCTCCTCCTCCTCTTCATCATCCTCCTCCTCTTCCTCCACCTCTTCCCCATCCCCTGCCTCTTCCTCTTCCTCCTCTGTGTTCTCCTCATAACCATCCCCACCGTATCCAATCATCTCCCTCTCCTCCACTTGCCTCCGTCCCGCCTTCTCCCTCTCCCAGCCATCTTTCACACAATTCCAGTGCGTCTGCCTGCCCCACTTTCCGTCCTCCTCAGCCCATTCTCCTTCCTCCTCATCGGCCTCCTCATGCCTCCATCCAGCATTCACAGACTGGCCGCCTTCCACAGAATCCCACTCTCTCTCCTCCTCAACCTCCTCGTCTACCCTTCCCACCTTCACCCTCTCCCTGCCGCCTTTCACAGGTTCTGAGTGCCGCCGTCCCCATTCTCCATCACTCCCATCCTCCTCGTTCTCCACGTGCCCCTTTCCAGCCTTCACCCTCTCCCTGCCGCGTTTCGCAGGTTCTGAGTGCTGCCGTCCCCATTCTCCATCCTCCCCATCCTCCTCATTCTCCACGTGCCTCCCTCCAGCCCTCACCCTCTCCCTGCTCCCTTTTACAGGATCTGAATTCTGCCTGCCCCACTCTCCATCCTCCTCCTCCTGAACTTGCCTCCTTACAGCCTTCACTCTCCCCCTGCCGCTTGTCACAGGATCTGAGTTCTGCCGTCCCCACTCTCCATTCTCCTCGTCCTCCACTAGCTTCCTTACAGCCTTCACCCTCCCCCTGCCGCCTGCCACAGGATCTGAATTCTGCCTATCCCACTCTTCCTCCTCCTCCTCCCCTTCCAACTGCCTCCACGCCACATGCAGCGCTGCCCCCGACTCCTTACGCCCCTTCTGCTGTTTCTTCTCCCGCACTTGCTGCGGCTGATAGTTCTGCTCATACTGCTGCTCCTCATACCCCTGCTTGTGCTCATGCTCCTCCCCATACCGCCCCTGCTGCTCGTCCCACCCCTGGTTCCTCTGCTGTTTCCCAGACAATCTGCTCCCTCCAATCCGCCCGGACTCACCTCCTCTCAGCCTCTGCCCACTCCCATGCCCGTTCACCAGGGAGCGAGCAGCCAGAGAGGCGGAGTGGGCGTGGTGGATGGGAGGTCTCCCAGCCCCTGCTGCAGCAGAGGAGGTTGCTGGGCGATCAAGAGGCCGCCGCCGCTCGGGTGTGGAGTGGGACCGCTCGAAGGCGCCGGGGGGAGGGTAGAGGTCCACGAGCTCTTCTGGATTGCCAAAGGTGCGACTCCTGGTGTCGGGGGCGGTGGGTAGAAGAGAGAGGAAGGAAGGGGAGTTGCACAAATAAAAAGCAGAACGAGCAGCCAGAGAGGCGGAGTGGGCGTGGTGGATGGGGGGCCTGCCAACCCCTGCTGCAGCAGATGAGGTTGCCGGACGCTCCAGAGGCCGCTGCCGCTCAGGTGTGGAGTTCAATCGCACGTCTCTACCCTAGAACCCTAAAACACTATCTGAAACCCTAAAGCATAAACCCTAACGCTTGGCTCTTCTGGATTACCGAAAGGTGCGACTCCTGGTCGGAGGAAACAGAAAGTGGGTGACTTTTGAGACGCATAAAAAGCACTAAGACGCCGCTGGCACTCGGGTGTGGAGTGCCATAACTTGAAAACCAGACCCCATGCTTGCATGCCTGCCAGCAATACTGACCTGGCCTTCCTGTCGTACTTTGGCCGTGCCCCACCCGACGCTCCATCCGCCACCCTGCTTGCACGGGAACCACAACTCCCCACCTCCTCCTCCTCCCCCTCCTCCCTCTCACCCTCCTCCACCCCTCTCACTGCCGCCTTGTCGCCCCTACCACCCTTCCCCAGCCGCGACCCACGCAAACCCCCTTGCCCTTCCCCAACCCGCCTTCCCAGACTGGCAGTCAGAAGCACCCCCTCCCCCTCTCCACTCATGCGGCCTGACCCTACTCGCCCTCGCACACCATCCCCTTGCTCTGCCTCGTCCCATCTATCCGCTTCTCGTTCCCTCGCTCTCTTGTCTGCCGCACAATCCGAGGCCACTCGCTCAACGCCCCCACGCACGTGGGGAAACCCTCGCTGCAGGTGGGAGTGGCTGCTCGTGGTGTGAACCTCCTGCTCCTGGTGGCTGTGGCTATGGCTGTGGCTACGAACACAGGCGTTCCTCTGGTTGTAGTTGCTGTGGTTGCTGTGGTTGCTGTGGGTGCTGTGGTTGCTTCCCCCCGGTGAAGTCCAGTCTCCTGCTTGCCTCCGACTAGACATGTCCCCTGCTGACGGAGTGAACCCTCTCCTGCTGCCGCTCCTGCTGAACATATTTCCTGGAGGGGTCACGCTCCCATTCCCCATGCCACCGCGACTAAACATATTTCCAGGAGGCGTAAGGCTGCCACTCCCACTCTTACCCAACGCACCAGAAGGAGGGGTCAAATTACCGCTGCCATTCTTACCCAGTGCGCCAGAAGGAGGGGTCAAGCAACCGCTGCCACTCTTCCCCAATGCTCCTCTAGGAGGGGGAGTCAAACTCCCGCTACCACCACCACCGCCAATGCTGCTGCCGTATCTGCCGCTGAAGCTGCTCCTGCTTCTAGACCTGCCGCTGCCAAAGGAGTGAGATAGCAGGTACTCCTCCGCATTGCGCTCCTCTGCAGATGCACCTCCCCCGGACGAGCCTCCCCCTGCTACAGCCTCGCGGTACTTGTCGAAGGAGAAGTAGGCAACACGTGGAGTGACAACAGGGCTGATAGCAGGGCCAGACGCATCACCACCAGTCGGGGTCGTTGCGCCATTACCAATGGGGGTAGTTGCACCATCACCAGTAGTGGTAGTTGGAACATTAGCAGCAGAAGCAGCAGCAGCAGTACCAGTAGCAGCAGCAGGCAGACGACCAGAGAAAGAGGCACTGACACCAGGGCGCATTCGGGAAAGGCTCCTACCCCTGCTGGGGTCGGAAGCAGCACAGCCAGCCTCGTCCCTCAGCCGTTCCACCGCACTGCCACTGCTTCTCCAGTGCACCCCACTGCTGCCCCACAAGCCATCGCTGTGCTGCTGATTTGCAGGGTACCGTGCTGTACCCTCCTCCACCGAGCTGCACCCCACAGCAGACCCCCACGGCCTATGCTGCTGCTGCTGCTGCTGCTCTTCAGGGTTCTCCTCCTCATCTGCTTCTCTGTGCTGTTGTGTGTGTTCCCGCGATTCATACGACTCGTACGGTCCCCCATGTGTCTCAATCTCCTGTGCATGACTTGATAACTCTGCCGGCATCTCATCCCCCTGCTGCATCCGCAGCTGATCCTCCCCCTCCTCCTCTTGCTGCTGCTGCTGCTTGTGGTGCGCCTGGGCTTCAGCAGAGGTGAAAGTGACCGACTTAAGGAACGAAGGCAGGCCAGACAGCAGAGCAGAATCAGCAACAGACCCAAACGAAATCTGCGACTTCTGCCGCGAGTGGTGGTGGTGTTGGGTATGAGCGGAACCAAACAGTCCGCCCCGCTCCTTCTCCTCCTCGTCCTTACTATCCCCATTGTGCCCACCTAACCTACCTGACCCACCTAGACCATGTGCCTCCAGTGCAGGTGCACCCTTTAAACCCCCTCCCTCCTCCCCTGGTCTCGGCTTGGAGGCCAGAATACCCCATCCAGGCCCCCCTAACACCCTACCGCTCTCTTCCCCTTTCTCCCTGAAAGCCCACCACTTGCCCTGCTTCCCCTCGCCCTTCACCATTCCCTCCTTTGCCGCATCCTTGAGCGTATCACTAACAGTCCTCGGAACCACCGTCTTGCTGCTACTACCCGGATCCTCCCTCTTGCCAAGCCCAGGCATGGCGAACCCAGGCTTGGTGGCTCCAGGCTTGGCAGGCCCAGCCTTAGGCCCGGTGACTCTCTTGGTGATTCCGGCTAGGATGGCAGAGGTGAAGGTTCGTGTGCGGCTGAAATCGTCAAAATCTGGAGTTTCTTCTTCCTCTTCCCCTTCCGCCATCATCCACGCGTTTTCCAGTGCTGCTTCCTTGTCTACTGCTGCTGCCTCTGCTCCTCCTCCCCTCATTGTACTTGCCCCTGCTGCTGCTACTGGTGTTCCCCCTCCCCCTCCTCCTCTCATTTCCTCTACTGTATCTTCTCTCTGAACCATGCCCCCTGCTACTACTTCCGTTGCTGCAACTGCTGCTCCTTCTCTTGCTAGCCAGTTCCCTTCAACCCCCCCGTCACCTCCTCCTCCTCCTTCGCGCCACCCTCCTTCCCCCGCACCTCCCTCCCCTCCATCGTTTCCCATGGGTGATGCTGCCATGCTCACCCTCTCTCTCCAAGAAGCAGTCACTTCCGGCCCCCCTCCCACTCCCACCCCCATCCCCACCCCCATCCCGCTCCCTCTCCACAACCCGCCAAACCCCCCTCCATCCCCATCCCCATCATCCATCCCCCTGCTATCAGTCCTCGCTCTCGTCAGCACAAACCTATCACTCGCACCACCACCACCTCCCACAGACGAAGCAGCTGCAGCAGCGCTAGCCACCACAGCATCGACATCAATCCTCTCCCACCCGCTTTTTCCCCCATCGCCCTGGCCCGTCAACACACCCCACACCCCCTTCAGGGGACTCCCAGGCCGATCAAACCTGAGAGGACTACTAGGCCGGTCAAGTCTCGCGCTCCTGCACTTATCTAAGAACCGGTTTGGACTGGCCCCGCCGGGGGGCGTGCGGGGAGGGGTGTGGGTGGGGGTGTGGGAGGGGGAGCGCGGGGGGGTGCGTGGGGGGGTCTGGTTGGGGGAGCGAGGGGGGGTTTTGGACCGGCGGAGCAGGCCGGAAAGCGGGCCGGAAAACGGGCTGCTGGGGCGAGAGGAGGAGGAGGGGGCAGGTGCAGATAGGTCGTTTGTGGTTAGATCGAGTGCCAGCAGGGATGCTGCGTCACGCGCCAGCCGTGCCATGGCGTCGCTGTCCACGTCAGCAAACGACCCGATGTCTCGCTCTGCTGCAAACCCGCGCGGGCCGAAGCGGCTGCTGCTGCTGCCAACGCCGCCGATAATGCTTCTGCCGATGTCGCTGTTGCCGACGCTGCTACTGGAGCCGAAGATACTGCTGCTGTTGCCGAAGCCGCTGCTGGTGGTGCGCGGCTCTCTAACAGAAGCAGAGTATAGGAACCTACCAGGGGACGCCTGAAAGCTGCTGCTGCTGCTTTTCTCCTGGCAAGAATATCTGCTTTCAACCCTTGCAGCCCTTCCCCACAGGTCTGATCCAACCTCGCCTTCTTGAAACTCCCCATTTCCATCATCCCTCTCTTGAAGCTCCCCTTGAACTCCCGGTGCTCCCAGGCTCTGACTCCCTCTGAACAGCATTGCAGTGCTGCTGCTGCTGCATACTGAATCCATTTCCCTCTCTGCTTCTCGCACTGACTCCCACGGACCACCAACACCCATGTCTCGCCCCATACTCCTGCTGCCACCAACCTCGTACCCTGCTGCTCCTCCATCCCAGTTTCCCTCCTCCCTCTCCCCCACATCAAAACCGAACCCTCCTCCTTCTTCCACACCTCCCCCCTCTCCCTGCATCATCAGCCCTTGCGCCAGATCAAACACACCACTCGCCCCATCCCCCTCCTCCCCCTCCCCATCCTCTTCCCCTTCCCCTCCCTCTCCCCCATCCCCCTCTTCCGCAATCGTCTCCGCCTCCCTATGCCACACATCCGCCCCTCTCCCCTCCTTCAAACTCGCCCAAAACGCCTGTGAGCCCGCGTCAGGGTTAAGGGACGGCGCCCCTATAAGCTCCCTCTGCTGGGGCACCTCAAAAACTGCATCAGGATTGAGCGAAGGAGCTCCCATCAAAACCCTTTTCTGAGGAGTCTCGAAATCTGCGTTAGGGTTGAGAGAAGGGGCTCCTATGAGCGCCCTTTGCTGCTGGGGCGTTTCAAACACTGCATTGGGGTTGAGCGAAGGAGCACCCATCAATAGCCTCCTATCCATCCCAAACCCTCCTCCGTCGTTCTCATTTTCCTGGAAGCTTCCATCCGGAGTATCACCTAGTTTTGAATCTTGCATTGGCTCGGAAGATTCCTGGAAACCCCCTTCCCGCCACCCAGCACCCTCCATTTCCACACCTCCGCTGCTCAGGATGAAGCCCTGCCTCTCCTCCTCCTCTCCCTCCTCTCCTTCCTCTTCCTCTCCTTCACCCTCCTCTCTTTCACCCTCCTCTCCCTCCTCTCCCTCCTCTTCCTCGTCCACCTCATCTCGATTCATTGCTATCAACCTGCTGCTGGGGTGCTTCATCCAATCCGCTGCTCCGTACTGCCCTTGCTCCGGTGACCATCCACTGTCTCGTAAGCTCATCTCGGCTCTCAGAGTTCCACCCTCGTTGTAATCTTCCCACAACCCTCTCCCTACAGCTACTTCCTCGCCCTCCTCCTCTTCCACCTCTTCCCCCTCTTCCTCTTCTCCCCCCTCTCCCCGCTCTTCCTCCTCTTTCTCACTCTCCTCCTCCTCACTGTCAATGCTCCCCCCACCACACTCTCCTGATCCCTCCTCTTCCTCCATCCCTTCTCTCCTGCCACCGTCCCTGCTCTCCCTGCCACACACTCCAAATCCCTCCTCCTCCTCCCCACCCGTGCCTCGCACGCTGGCCGAACGTGACTCATCCACCCGAAACTTACCGTCAGCAGCCTCAACATCACCATTAGTAGCAGCAGCATCACTACCAGCAGCAGCAGCAACAGCAGCAGCAGCAGCATCAGCAGCAGCATCACCTGTGCGAGCACGGCTTCCTGAGAAGCTCTTTGCAATCAACCATCGACCCGAACCTCCGCTTCTCCCTTTCTGCCCCCCTCCTGCCTGTCCCCCCTGTCCCTCTCTCCCCTGTCCATCTCCCGCCTGCCCCTCTTTCCCCACTCCTGACGAGCTTCGAAGCACGGACGCCCGTAATGCAGCGCGGATAGACGCCGCCGCAGCAGCAGCAGAAGCAGATGCAGACTCCACACCCCCCCCAGAAAAACTCCGCCCAATGAAGCTGCTGGACTTAAGCCTCTGTGCAGCAGCACCTGGTTTTCTACTCGACTCAACACTAGACGCCGAAGCAGCAGCAGCAGCGGCAGAAGCAGCTATAGATTCCATACCCCCACCTGAGAAGCTCCTTCCAATGTAACTGCGGGACTTGAGCCGCTCTGCTGCACCTGTAGGTCTCCGCGGCGGGTGAGAGGAAGGTTCCTCTGTGCGCTCGGACCCTGATTGATCGCAGCCGTTTATTTGCAGTGACCAGCGGGGCATCAACGGCCCTGATTGCGAGCCTCTTCCCTTGTACGCGATATTGTTTGAGGCACGTTCTTCCAGCAGACTCTCAACCCGCCCATCCGGATACGCCTCTCCTACTCTGTCCCCAGGCCTGTCACCGAGCCTACCTGAGCTGTCCGAAGCTCCGGAATAGCTTCGGCGAACTTTCGGATTCGGTGCCCCACCCTTGACATTCTCCCCGCGGCCAGAGAAAGAGTCGGTTGACAAGCGATCATCACCAAACCTACCACTACCGAGCTTACCACTGCCGAGCCTACCACTACCAAGCCTACCACTCCCAAGCCTACCACTACCAAACCGGTCACTACCGGACCTACCACTATCAAACCGACCACTATCATCATCACCAGAGGTCAGCGATCCATCCAGAACCCCGCCGCCGATCCTTCCAGAGCTCGACCTAGAACTTATGGCGGGTCCTTCTGTAAAGCGGATTGTAGTGTCTTCGTCCATCTCCGACGATCTAGGCTGCAAGCACGAAGCCAGCCCGCCAGGCGCGCCAGGGGATCCTAGGGAGGTCAGACCGCCAGACCCTAGGGAGACCAACCCGCCGCCTAGGGATCTTCGCCGCCGGTGCATCGAGGCAGGCATGGAGCTAGCTCTGCCGAACCGCTCCTCGCTCTCCTCCTCATCAGCGTCCGCCTCCTCCTGCTGATGCGCGTCGAGCCCTGCCGCTGCGCCCGCGCTGGCCGCGCCGCCGCCGCCGCCTCGAGGCGCAGGCGAGCGGGAGGTGGCAGCGGCTGCGGCTGCGGCTCTTGCGCGCGCGTTCCGCGGGATCTCGGTCTTCGCGCGGGAGTACCCGCCGCTGCCGCCGCCGCGGCTGCAGCTGACCTCGACGGCGTCTGCGACGAGCGGGCGCCTGTAGAGGACTTCGCTACGCGATCGGTTACCCAATTGGCCACCGAGAATTTCGTCATCGTCGTCGTCTTCGTCGCGGTCGCCGAGATCCAAATGGCCGAAATAACCGTTTTGAAGTTCCGGCGGCATTCCCGCTGAGCATAGGAAGCGCGGACTAAGATGCGGCATTTGAGGCATCTGAGGCATCCACGAGGAAGACTTCTTCGCGCTTCCGCCGCCACTGTGAGCCGTCACGCCCGAGAGAGGCGACTGCCTGCTCCCGCCGCCGCCGCGGTGGCCGCCATTGTCGCCTGGGCTGTTGTTCTGCGACCTAGGCTTACGACCGGACGGCGGAAGCGCGAGAGGAGAGGCCGTTGAATAGTCCATGCTGTAGCTGTGTTTGTGGCGGCCCTGCCGGCCCGTGGTTCGTGGCGGCCCGTTGCTAGGGTTAGGGTTAGGGTCAGCGCTAGAATGCCCGGCGCTGCTGCTGCTGGTGGTCGAACTGTTGCGACCCATGTTTGGAAAACGAGGTGAAGTTTTGCTAAGTAGATTACTAGTACATTCTTCTGGTCAGGTGTTACTGGGAAAGGTTAGGGTGGATGGGATATGCCGTGAATGGTGGGAGGACATGCTAACTGCGTGTGCGCACGCGAATCTAAGGTTGCATATAAACTGCATCTACTGCGTAGACCTATTTGCGATGGGAGGTGCATGCTGACGGGAAATACTACTCGCTTTTGTTTGGGGAGGGAGGGATGGATGGAATGGAAGTGATGTGATGTGGAGAGGAGGAAGGCAGGGAGGAACCACCTACACTAGCTGCTCTGTGTCGCACTGTGTAGTGTTGTACTGTGTAACCTGTAACCTGCTGTGTGCTCGCGCTGCGATATGCGAGGCCTGCGAAAACGAAACCCGTCCTTGTCGTCGTCACGTCACATCAGTGTCCACTCGGTGCTTCAACTCGACCTCACTACACTGTACTGTAGTGCTCGTGGTGACTCTAGTGGGCTCTATCCATTTCTCGCGGTTCACTTCGCGTATCAGGAGAAATAAGCGAGACGACGACACCACTCGACGAGACTCTCTCCAGCAAGCTGGAGACGTGTCATATCTGTACAGTTTCAAATCGACCTGATCAATTCTCGAGTCACGAGACTGATTGTCGTACCAAACCACAAGCAAACGAGCACTCGAACGAAGGGAGGGCCCATCCAATCCAGTCAGCGTACGGAACAAATGTTGTTGAACTTTTTGCCTCAGGCCCTGCTGTGCTGTGGGTCGAGTTGATGCCGTTTTGCCACGCGTGCTACTCTGCACAGTCTACCGCGGTCCGCGTGTCAATTCTCCCATCCAACGGTCGAGCGTCAATTGCGACAGATTCGCTGGCAATCGAACCGATCGTCCACTCAGCCGCGATAACGTGGACAACCTAACGACCATCGGACGGTCAGTGCTCGCCCTTCTCAACCCAGCCAGCCAACTGGCGATGCTCTGTAACGACAAGTGCACCACTGGTGAGCTGGTGCTCTTGCTTGTGTGGTGGGCGGTGGTGCTGGAGCTGGACCACCAAGTCACGACAGACGGCCAGGCTGTCTGCTGCGGCAGAGGAACCGAACTGCAGCGTTCAAAACCTCCGTTTACCGAAAACCCATGCATATGCCTTCTTTTGGGCAAATATTACGTTTCATTGAAGAAAACATCATAGGCAACATGAATAAGATGGTGCAGCTACTTCTCGACTGTTTAATTCAAATAGATTCCCTACCTTTATCGGGTACAAACACCAGGCTAGGTTGACATGATGACTGGTGTCTGTTGGGCGCTCGAGACTAATTAGGCTACTGAGGATAGGAGAGGAGAGTTTGCACGCACAGAACACGCGCATTGAATGCACCGTAACTCTCCGTGACCTCCGCGCGTGTCGACTTGTTCTCTTACTCCCGACACGCCCTTGATAAGTTTGCCCAAAAAGCAGACAGCGTCGGATAGCAAGGGAAGCGGCGAGAGGAGGAACGTGGGCAAGCGAAGGAGCGATGATGAAGCCACGGCTGGACTGATCGAGAGCGGCGAATTTGACGCAGTTTTTCACGTCATAGCTAGTATCTAACTGGTACTTGAATTCCTGTACAGAAATCGTTCAAACATCGGCTCATTGGCTGGTAGAATACCTCGAGAGAGCCGGAGCCATGGACGACAGAGTAGTGCGGCTGGCGAAATCTTCGGGGTGCCTCGTTCGAGTGCAGGGGCCCGTAAGTCCCTGATTGTGTTGTTTCATCGCCTCCCCCTGCGCGTTTAGAAGCAACTTAGAAGGGGGGAGAGATGGGAGGTGTGATTTTTTCTAACAACTTAGAAGTCGACTCCCCCTGCGAGTGATTTATGAGTCGACTTAGAAGTCGCCTATTTCGCGTGCAGGGGCCCGCAAGTCCCTGATTGTGTCGTTTCATCGCGTCCCCCTGCGCGATCACGAAACAGAGTGATTTATGAGTCACTCAGAGTCGCCTCTTTCGCGTGCAGGGGCCCGCAAGTCTCTGAACGACGTCATTCGTCGCTTCTCCCTTTTCTGTTGGCACAATTTTCCGTTGAATACCGTTGAATCCCCTTCACTGTCGTTGACTTTTGTTGACTGCAGGATCCCAAGGGCCGTAAGCTGCTGCGGTTCGACTTTTTCCAGTCCAGGTAACAAGCAGACTGGGCAAACATCTGGGTGCCTGCGATATTGAAATCACTTTTGAGAATTCTCAAAAGTGATTTCAATATAGTCCAGGTAACAAGCAGGCTGGGCCTGTTTTTGAGTCGACTCAAGTCCAGGTAACAAGCAGGCTGGGCAAACATCTGGGTGGCTGCGAGGGGGAACGGGGATTTGTGGGGGAGAAAAGGGGGGAGAGATGGGAGGTGTGATTTTTTCTTCTCACGCCATTCGTCCTTGGTATCCCCTCCCTCCTCCCCCCCACCTCATGCTCCTACCCTCCCAACCTCTTTCCACCGTACTCTTTTACCTGCCCACACCCGTCCCGGTTACCCTCCTTCCTAACCTCTTACTTACGCCAGCTGGCCCCTTTCCCTCTTCCCTTCCCCCCACCTTGTGAAACCATCAACGCTGCAACAGCCGTGTCAACATCTTCAGCTGTGCTGCCTGGGCACTGTTGTCACTTGTGCGTAAGATAAAAAATGACTCCAATAAGGCTGTGTTGCCTGGGCACTGTTGTCACTTGTGCGTAAGATCAAAAGTGACTCCAATAAGGCTGTGTTGCCTGGGCGGGCACTGTTGAGTTTTTTGTTTACAGTTGATTTTTGATTTATTTTTCTGAACAAGCTTGGTCTGTGCTGCCTGGGCACCTGATTTCTTCTCAGGCGCCTCCAATACCTTTACTTCCCCCCACCCTCCCTCCCAGCAAGGGAACAACCGCTGTGCTAGCCTCTAGTATCGTGCTGCCTGCCAGGGCAGCTGTTGTGAGGTTCCTCAAGAACCTTCCCTTCTTTCCGTACTCCCCCTCCCATCCCCACCCACCACTCCGCAACCAGCAATGGAACAACAGCCGTGTCAGCGTGTGGTATCGTGCTGCCGGGGCGACTGTCTGATCTAGGAACCCAGCTGGATGGGCATGTGGTGGGGGCAGGGGGACTGGTGGCAGGGGCAGAGAGCAATGGCAGGTCCGGGTGGGATAGGCATGGGGAAATGATGACGGAAAAGGGAGCGATGGGAGAAGGGGAGGAGGGTAAAATGAGTGGGTGGGATCGGGAGGAGGGTAAAATGAGTGGGTGGGATCGGGAGGAGGGTAAAATGAGTGGGTGGGATCGGGAGGAGGGTAAAATGAGTGGGTGGGATCGGGAGGAGGGTAAAATGAGTGGGTGGGATCGGGAGGAGGGTAAAATGAGTGGGTGGGATCGGGAGGAGGGTAAAATGAGTGGGTGGGATCGGGAGGAGGGTAAAATGAGTGGGTGGGATCGGGAGGAGGGTAAAATGAGTGGGTGGGATCGGGAGGAGGGTAAAATGAGTGGGTGGGATCGGGAGGAGGGTAAAATGAGTGGGTGGGATCGGGAGGAGGGTAAAATGAGTGGGTGGGATCGGGAGGAGGGTAGCAGGTGCGGGTGGAATGGGGAGGAGGTTACGGTACTTGTGCCTGGTCGGATTGTTCGATCCTTTGTCATGCAGCAGCAACAACCGTCCAACTACCACACTTTGCAGCAGCAGCAGGCTTTCAAATACCAATCAGCACAGCAACGCTGGCCCTTTCAGCAGCAGCAGCGGCAGCAGCAGCAGCAGCAGCAGCAGCAGCAGCAGCAGCAGCTGCAGCGAAACCCTTCTGCTCCCCCTCTGCTTCCTGGCACGCGCATCAATATTACCTTTGAGGTATTAGTAAACGCTAGTACCTTATTAGCGTTGAGCTGCCTGCCGCTACTGCAGTCAGTCCAGCACAGACGGCATGCGCGTTCATCTATGTTGGGGCCGCTTGCTTTTGAAATTCCAAAAGCCCTGTTGTGCTGCTACCATGACTCTTCTCCAAATGCTCCATTGTCTATTTTTGAGTCGACTTTTTTGAGTCGATTTTTGAGTCGACTCAATTTTTGAGTCGACTCAAAAATTGTCCCTCTGTCCCCTCTCGCACCTGTTCCGTGCCCCATTACCATTGTGTCTCCAATAGCGCACCATAGTTTAGGCACCTCAAGAATAATCTTCATGCACACCTACTAACCCTCCTTTCCATCACTCCCTCTCGCCAGTCGCCATCCCTACAAGGGCCTTCGCAACCCTTCTCTCTTCCAGCGGAGCTGCTCTGCTTTGTGAGTGCCTGCCTCTGCCTTGCCAGAGAAGATGTGAGGAGAAGATGTGAGAAGCGGTTGGAAGATGTGAGAAGCGGCTGGAAGATGTGAGAAGCGGTTGGAAGATGTGAGATGTGCATGAAGGTGGAAGAAGCTATTAGTGTGGTCCGGTCAGCACATTTATTCCCGGAACCCAGGTGGAAGTATCCAATAAGTATCCACTGCCTTTGAGCCAACTAGAAGTTCCTCCGGTCTATTGACCCCCACTCTCTCCATCCATTCCCTTCGTCTTTTACCCCCTCCTCATTTCCGTCCCCCCCCCATGCTCCTTGTGTCTTCCCAGGTGAATCTTCCAGCCATCACCTCGTCCTTAGCGTCTCTCCAGTCCGCTAACACCTTCTCCCCACTCATTCTCCCCTCCCTCTCCCCCCCCCCTTCCCCTCCCCCTCACTCCCCTATTCCTCATCCCAAATCCCGTTGGCCACCTCGCTCCTTGTGTCTTCCCAGGTGAATATTCCAGCCATCACCTCGTCCTTAGCGTCTCTCCAGCCCGCTAACACACCCTCCCCACCCACCCTCCTTTCCGTTCCCCCGTCCTCCTCCTCAATCCCCTCCTCCTCAATCCCCTCCTCCTCAATCCCCTCCTCCTCAATCCCCTCCTCCTCAATCCCCTCCTCCTCAATCCCCTCCTCCTCAATCCCCTCCTCCTCAATCCCCTCCTCCTCAATCCCCTCCGCCTCACTCTCCTCCTCTTCCTCCCATGCAGCACAGCCACCACCATCACCACAAGCAGCAGAATCAACACCGAATGCTCTCGAGATAGCAGTGCTGCGTGTGAGACTCATCCAACCACCATCACCAGGAGCGACAGTAGCAGCTGCAGCGGCAGGGGCAGGGGCGGGGGCAGGGGCAAGGGCAGGGGCAGCGGCAGGAGCAGGAGCTGGGGCAGGGCCAGTACCAGTGGCGGCGGCAGCGTCAGAGGCATTGCGGTGCATGGTTCAGGAGCAGATGAGGCTGAGGCATGAACTGAAGGTATGGGACCAAGCCAAAGTGGAGGAACGCAGCAAATGAGGCACGGGAAAATGTCTGCCAACCTTTGCTGCCCTGCCCAGCCTCTGTTCCTTGCCATTGTACCGTGCCATTGATCTTGCCCCGCCGTGTTATGAAACGTTTCAGATTTCAAATCCGTGCCATACTGTACTATGTGAGATCACTTTTGGGAATTCTCAAAAGGGACTCCAACCAATGCCATCCGTGGATACCAGCGTCATGCCTTCTCATTTGGAAAACAGGTCCATTTATCAGCCTCATACGCTGGTATCCGTGGTACCTCATACGCTGGTATCTGCAGCATCAGAGGCTCCATTTGCTTCTCCTTGTGGAAAGGTCCATTTGATGTGATGAACAACACATGTGCTCCTTTCCTATCCCACCTAATTCCCCCACATGTCACGCACGCACTGCCAGGTCAGCTCCCCATCAACCTCCTCCGCCAATGACACATTGACACCTGGCAGTCCTGTCTTGTTGCTTGGTTCACCATTTGGAGTGCTTGCACCGACCCTGTTCGCCAACAGGTGATGCTTATAAGGGGTACGCAGGTGATTCTTATCAGGGGTGTATTGGTGATGTTTATGAGAAGTACACAGTGAGGGGTATGCGACACCACATTCCGTTGCAACCAACAAAATCTGAAATATTTAGTTTGTTGTGTTACATTGTAGGCCAGAAGGTATCACCACTGGCCAGACTTCCAACTTGCTCACTCATTCCCTCCTCCTCGCCCCTTCCTCCTTCTCGTCCTCTCCGCTCCCCTTTCATTCACTGCCCGTCTGCCAGCCTTTCATCGGGAGTGCTGTCAGCTGTGCTGCCGGCAGGGCTCCTAGCCCTTGACCTTCCCTTCCTGCCAGGTAGCAATCACGAGGGGAAGGGCAGGGAGCATAGGGGAGCGTCAGAGAGCATAACCCATTTTTGGGTTACGTGAGCATAACCCATTTTTGGGTTACGAGAGCATAACCCATTTTTGGGTTACGTGAGCATAACCCATTTTTGGGTTACGTGAGCATAACCCATTTGGTAACCCATTGGGTTACGTGAGCATAACCCATTTTTGGGTTACGTGAGCATAACCCATTTTTGGGTTACGTGAGCATAACCCATTTTTGGGTTACGTGAGCATAACCCATTTTTGGGTTACGTGAGCATAACCCATTTTTGGGTTACGTGAGCATAACCCATTTTTGGGTTACGTGAGCATAACCCATTTTTGGGTTACGTGAGCATAACCCATTTTTGGGTTACGTGAGCATAACCCATTTTTGGGTTACGTGAGCATAACCCATTTTTGGGTTACGTGAGCATAACCCATTTTTGGGTTACGTGAGCATAACCCATTTTTGGGTTACGTGAGCATAACCCATTTTTGGGTTACGTGAGCATAACCCATTTTTGGGAGATGTAATTCACTTATGGGGGTTTTGTTCCACCCGTTTTCCGAACCTAGAAAAATATCACACACGCCCTTAGAGAGCATAACAAGAGATGTGATTCGCTTTTGGGAGTTTTGTTTTTCCAGTTTTGTTCTACTGCTGAATGTTTATTTGAGTCAACTCAATACTTTTTCATCAGCTTTGTATGATTCTCGCCCTTGGTTCTAGTTGTGAAAACAGATTTCAAGTGCCACCGGCATCGCCTGGGTTTTGCATGGCATGGCGTGGCATGGCATGGTAAGACATGGCTTTGTATGGTATGGCATGGCATGGCATGGTCTGACAGGCATGGAGGGAGCGCCAGTGTTTGACGCCATGGGATGCATCAAGGCCATGCTCCTGCCACCTGTCACCGTCAACCACCCTCTCATGCCATCAGCCACCGTCACCATCCCGGTTAGTAGCACAACATGACATCACATCACATCACATCACACGCCATGGGATGCATGAAGGCCATGCTCCTGCCACCCATCGCCGTCAACTACCCCCTCATGCCAGCAGCCATGGTCTCCATCCCGGTGAGTAGCATCACATCTAGTCAGATTTTAAGTATGACTGCATGCCACGAAGGAGAGCCACTGTTTGACTCGGTGAGATGCATCAAGGCCATGCTCCTGCCACCCATCAGCATCAACCATCCTCTTTTGACGTCAGCGACCGTTTCCATCCCGGTTAGTCGCATCATTCCACTCACTCACACTCCCTGAAACAATTCTTTGAAACATCCCCTCCCTTTATCGGCCTATCCCCCTGCCCACGAGCCATGGACTCTCTTTTTTACCACAAGCTGTAAATTCTCCCCTCTGTCTTATTATTTTGCTGTCCCCCCACTCCCCTTCCTACTCGCTTCGCTCACATCAGGTTGCTGCCTCCATCTCACTGGTTGTCTCTGCCATCCAATCGGTGACCGACACATCACCACACACCCACAAATCTACAACCGCCCAACGAGTACCGCAGCAGCCCCAATCGCAGCAGCAGCAGCAGCAGCAGCAGCAGCAAGTCTCTGCTCGGGCTGATATACCCTTTCTGAAGATCAACGCTTCACCTTTTCATAATATCGATGCTGCATTGTGCCAAGCAGTAGCCAGAGCTCCTGTCGCTGGCAGCACCTACTGTCCAATCGCTCGCAGCGCTGGTGCAATTTTTTCACCGAATACACAACTACAGCCATCCCTTGCTGGAGCTGCCTTACTTCAGTTGCAGCCATCCCTTGCTTCCGACACACGGCCATCCGTTTCAGTTGCAGCCGAAGCAGCAGGAGAAGAAGCAGCAGGAGCAGCAGCAAGAGGAGAGGCAAGGTTAGGAATAGGAGCAGGAAGAGGAGAAGGCGTAGGAGCAGGAAGAGGAGGGACAGGAGAAGGGGCAGGAGGAGGTGTGGTGAGAGCAGTGGCAGCAGCACTGCCATCCGTTGTAGGCATAGTGGTGGGAGGGACAGTGTGGGGCTCTGGGGTGATCATATCCCCTTCAGGCCTCATACTCACCAACGCTCACATCCTCACTCCCTTGCTCAAGCTGCAGCATGCCCTCCCACCCAGCCCACTCTTCCTCCACCAAGGCTCTTCCAGCTCCTCCTCTTCCCCGTCCCCCTTCTCTCCTCCCTCACTCTCATCCTTCTCATCTTCTCCCTCCTCCTCCGCCTCCTCCGCCTCTTCCGCCTCCTCGTCCCCTTTCTCCTCCCCTTCTCTTGACCTCCTCTCCACGCCCCCTGCTCACGACATCTGGGTTCGAGTCCCATGCTTCTCCTACCTTCCCTCGTCCACTACACCCTCCTTCTCACCACGCTCCTCCCTTGCCTCTTCCACCTCATCTTCCTCCCCACCACCAGCAGCAGCATGGGTGCGCGCAGGCATCATCTATGTGTGCTCTGGCTCGCTGGACGTTGCCCTGCTGCACCTGCACCAGATGCCACCCGCACCTGCACTTGGACCTGAACCTCTGGATAACAGGCAGCACCTGCACCAGATGCCACCCGCACCTCTAGACCACATACCGCCTGCAACCTCCAATCACGTAGAGCCCACACAAACGCACCAACATACGACCACAGTGCAGCCAGCAGATGCAGGAGAAGCGGGTCAACAACAGCAACACAGCAGCAGCAGCAGTCTGGCTGTCCGCCCCATTCGTCCGTCCCACCAGATGCCACCTGCACCATCCAGTCGTGTGCAACACCCTGGACAAACCCACAACATAAGACCACAGCGCAGCCAGCAGATGCAGGACAAGTGGGTCAGCAGCAACACAGAAGCAGCAGCAGCAGTCTGGCTGTCCGCCCCATTCGTCCGAGAGCCTCGGAGCTGGAATGTGGGTCCACAGCTGTCGTCATCGGCTATGCTGTGTTCCCTCCCGCCCTCGGTACGTGTACCAATTCCTCCTCTCTCTTCAGCACTCTTGTTCTGATAACACCGACCTTGCAGAGTTGTAGCCGGTTCTGAGCCGTCTCAAAACTGTTCAAACGACTCAAGCCTCATGCGACACGCGTGGGGGTCCACAGCCCTTCTCATTGGCTGTTGGTTATGCTGTCTCCCCCCCCGCTCTTGTTACATGCAACAGACAGAATGACTTCACGATTACCTGGTGACTTTTGAGTCGACTCAAAAGGCACATCTCTGCCTTGTTGCATTCCCTGGTAGCAAGGTGACTTTTGAGTCGACTCAAAAGTCACCTCATGCAACAGACAGAATGTCTTCACGATTACCTTCAACAGACATGCCTTTCTTCTTGCTAGTTCTCCCCGGTAGCATCACCGCTTTCAAACCTCATTCGGCTTTCCCTTCTGTCGCTTTACATCTCCGCCTCTCCCCCCCCCACCCTCACCCGACCTCCCACGCGCCCCCTCTGCCTTTCATCCCCTCCCTTCCAGCCACTCCCCCATCAGTCTTCTCAGGTATTGTCTCTCGAGTCGTCACCGTTGACCAAGAGCACGAGCAGCAGCAAGAGCAGGGATTTGATACCAAGAGCAGCAGCACTAGCGCATCTGATTGGTTGAACGGCGGGCGGCAACAGGTAGAGACGTGTCAAAGTACAGTGGAGCGAAGAGGGGAGCAGGCGCACAGGAGCAAAGGAGGGCAGAGAGGGGGGAGGGTGGCAGCGATGGTGCTGACGACTGCAGCAGTGCATGCCGGGGCGAGTGGAGGCGCGGTGGTGAACGCACAGGGGGAGATGATTGCACTCGTGACAAGGTGAGCTGGTTACAAGGTGAGATGGTTACTTGCCAGGTGCGTTTGTTTTAAAGTAACCATGTTGCGATGTTATGACAGAAGCACATGTTATGAGGTAACATTGTCACGGTGTGACGAGGTAGGTACACGCAGTGCTTTTTTAGAATTCTCAAAAGCCAGTAGGTACACGCCGTGCAATGTTACCATCTTACGATTTTTGAGTCGCCTCATCACACGCGGATTTTTGAGTCGACTCAAAAATCGCCTCATCACATGAGGTAGGTACACGAAGTGCAATGTTACCATCTTACTTTATCCTTCGTCCTGCCCTGCCCCTGTGATAATAAAAGTGTTTTGAGACGTCTCAAAACCCCTGTTGGCCCACTTCCCTCTCCCAACCCCCCTCACCACCCTTCACCTCCTAACCCCTTTCTCCCCTACCACCAGCAATGCAAAGCACAACCACCAATTCAATTCAACACCCTCCCTCACCTCAACTTCTCCATCCCTTTCAACGCCGTTCTATGTCCTTCAATCCCTTACAACGCCCTTCTATGCCCTTCAACCCCTTTCCCCCCACCAGCAATGCAAAGCACAACCGACACGGCACCATCCTTCCGCACCTCAACTTCTCCATCCCTCTTTCCCTCCTCCGCCCCATCTTCCACTTCGCTTCATCCCTCCACTCTTCCTTCCACTCCTCCCTCCACTCCTCCCTCCACTCCTCCCACTACTCTTCCCACCATTCCGCCCACCACACCTCCCAACCCCCTCAGTCCCCTCCTCCTCCTCCATTCTCCCCTGCATGGGCCTCCATCGTCCATCCCCTTCTCTCTCGCTTCCTCCTCCCCCTCAACACCCCCTCCCCTGCCATCCACGCCCTCTGGTCCATCGCCCCCTCCTCCCATCTCACTCCTCCCGACATCCCTCGTCCCCCACCGTCTCTCTCTCGCCTCATCACCACCTCAGTTCGAACAAACAAGCCCAAGTTATGATTTTCTAGACGCCTCAAACACCCCCTCCCCTGCCCATCCACGCCCTCTGGTCCCTCGGCCCCTCCTCCCATCTCACTCCCCCCGACATCCCTCGTCCCCCGCAGTCCCTCGCTCGCCTCATCACCCCTTCTCCCCAGACTATTAGGCCGAGGCTATAAGCCCCCTCTCTTAAACAAGTCCAGCCCAAGCTCAGTCCGACGCATTCTTGAGGCGTCTCAAGAATCGTCCCTCGCAGTCCCCTCTCGAGCCGCTTCTCCCCTTCAGCCAGAATAAGAGTGTTCCCAAGGGTGTCCTGACACCATCCGGGCTGAATGACGCGTGAAGAAGACATGCTGGACTGTGGGAAACATAAGCCCTGCGAATTTCACGATGACTATGCAACTGCCCTTGTCCACCAATGATGTTTCAGGTGCGAAATATAACACTAAAAGCCTTAAACCATTTGAACGTGCACTAGTTATGTTTTGACAAGTTGGCGTTACATTTGCACGTCTGGCACAAAATGATCTAAATTCATGTCCAGATTGACAAGCCAGACCAACATGTCCACTGCAGGCCCCTAGATTCGTTTTGAGGTAGTCTGACGCCTCAGAGTACACCCCTCTTCCTAGTCTGGCAGTCAGAGTTACCTATTTTTTTTAGTCTGAAAATTCAGACAAGCACAACTTTTTTTGTCTGAGCTGTCAGAGTTACTTCAGATTTTAATATGTTCATGCAGTTTCATATCAGCATAGTTATAATAGCATTGAAGCTGATTACAGCCTACCAACACATCAGGCAACGTGCTCGTGCATCGCCACTGCTCATGTCGGCGGCGTTCTGGTGTTTTTGTCACGTGCAGCGCATGGTTGTTTCTGCTGATCTCATTTCGTTTTGTCGTGTGTGTGATTACCATTCTGTACCCATTTTCTCGCCTATGTGCCAATTTTGTCAATTTTGGATTTGCATTTCTAGCGATGTGATCGTTCACCCGATCTGTATCAGGTGGGCCAAGTGCCACGCAGCTGAGCTGTCAGCAAGCAGAAACTGTTGCTTGGCGTGGCGTGTGAGCATCAGGTAGTGCTACACGAAACTTTCACTACGAATCAGGACCTTCGCAATTTCACAGGAGTGCGTGCTGCAGATGGTTTTACAGCGAATCAGCATCAAAGTCTCCTATTCTTTACAATACATTAGCGATAACTGTCAGAGGTCCACTGGTGATCCCCGATTGATCCTAGGGAAGGGTTACAGGCATGTTGGCCTGGGGGGTTATGGGCGCACTGACCCGCTACTTAATAAGCCCTTTTATCACAATGATCTAGTGGTTGGGATTCTGACATGGTATCAGAGCGAAGGTCTCGGGTTCGAATCCCAGTGTGTGCACTTCGGACATCCCAGTGCGGGAGGGTGTCAGAGGTCCACTGGTGATCCCCGATTGATCCTAGGGAAGGGTTACAGGCATATTGGCCTGGGGGGTTATGGGCGCACTGACCCGCTGCTTAACAAGTCATTTTATCCCAATGGTCTAGTGGTTGGGATTCTGACAATAACTTACTTGTGACGATGTTTTGTCTTAAAAATCCCGTAATCACGCAACCATTTCCTCAGCGAAACTGGAAGATATTCTCGACGAACGAGTGTATTCGGATGTCCCAGCTGTTGAAGTGTGCGTTGCTCACGTCCTGGCACTCCACTGCCATCTCGGAAGTGGGCATATTGAAAAGAAACTTCCAGGAAACTTCGCTTCTATAAGCGCGCAGAGTGTACCCCCGATACAAGTCTGAGGCTCAACCTACACTTAAAAAATTAGGCTGAAATTTCAGACAACTCATAAAAAAAACCTCTGAAAAATCAGACAAGGTACATATAAAAATTCTTAGACTTCAGACTAGGTACAAAAAAAAAGTCTGAACGGACTCTGACTCAGACTTTAAAGTCTGATTTCTAGGGCACTGGTCCACTGCTGACGTATCGTCCAAACTCACCAGTTGTCTGGACAGCTCAGTGTAACCGTGCGAGAATTGAATTTCTGTGGTTGCTGATTTGGAGATTGTTTTACTGGTTTGGCAAATATGTGTGATCTAGTGCTAAGATCTTTATCTATTGTGCACCAGGGCCCAAAATTGGTTTAGGCCTACCCCTACAAATCAGGGTACCGGCCCCTCCTTACCCCGACCCCTAGGGTAAATTTTTTCGTACCCTGTTTGCAGCAGGATAAATCAACCATTAGCCTGATTTGAGCGGGGTAGTTTTAGGCCAACCCTGTTTCAGTTACTATGTTGTGAGCTAAGCTATTTACAATGACATAATAAAGTAGCACTCACAAAGTCCATGAGCTTTGGAAGAGCATCACATTCACAACACACCTACTCAGTGCCACCCCCACTGCCTACTACTTCTTCTACAAACTGGGTGTCGCCTCATTGGGTGAAACAACCAATGAGGCGACATGGCGTGTCGCCGACAACGACTCTTGGTTTTATGCCAGTGGTAAGAAGCGACAACGCTTGTTTGTGTGGGTGTGGTACGATTCGTCACCAAGCGGAGTATGGCATGATCCGCGGTAAAAAAGTTTCGGTATCAGGGTAGTCTACACCCTACCCTGATACTGTCAGGCTAACCATAAATCCGATCAAGGTAAAAAAAAACATGCTCTTTTTGCAAAAGGGTAACTTTCGTGGAATCCTGATTTTGGCAGGGTAATCCTGAAAAAGCGGCCTACCCCCAGGGTAATCAGGGCGTTTTACCCTGATATTTTGGGCCCTGCTGTGCACAGTAATCTCCACACAAATTTGTAGCGAAATGTAATATGCCGGTAATGTGTATTTTAAAACCGAAATATAAAATAGTGAAGGCAGACCCAACTTGAAATCGCTGCGAATAGTTCGGGTGATACAACACTGTTCCAAACAAACCGTGTTGGCAGGTTGAACTCATCTGATTGGCTCAAGCCAATCTGAAAATGTTCCCTCCTGCCAAAACGATTTTCGAGGCCCAAGTTAGCCGTCGCATTTTTACACGCTGCTCCCCGCACGACCGTTGCCATGCGATCGTTTCCATCGCCAGGCCCAACTTCCACTTCAAGTTGGAACTGGGTGAATGACTAGCCCTCTTCAAGTCCCGAAGACACTACTGTTTTGCGTAGCATACGGCAGTAGTAAAGCTGATAGAGCCTAGATGTTTCTGGCCCAGGCACGAAGTATCGACTTAGCTCGCGTGCGTAATGTAGTAAACGACGATTTTTATAGTATACATTTTTCTCCTTTCTCGCATGTGTCACCCACCCCTTCACCTTTTCCAGCCGTCGCGCTCTCGGTATATCGCCCTCCAGTCGCTCAACCTTTTTCCCGGTCGCCTTCCTCTCTCGCGCTTCGCCTATCCCTCGCCTGCCGCCTTCCTTTCTCCCGTCGCCCTCCTCTCTCCCGTCGCCCTCCTCTCTCCCGTCGCCCTCCTCTCTCCCGCCGCCTTCGCCCTCCCGTCGCCTTCGCTCTCATTCTCCCGTCGCCTTCCGCGCTCTCTCTCCCGTCGCCTTCGCGCTCTCACTCCCGTGGCTTTCGCGCTCTCTCTCCTGTCGCCTTCGCGCTCTCTTAGCCGTCTCCTCCACGCTCTCTTTCTCGTCGCCTTTGCGCTCATTCTCCCGTCGCCTTCCGCGCTCTCTCTCCCGTCGCCTTCGCGCTCTCACTCCCGTCACTTTCACGCTCTCTATCCTGTCGCCTTCGCGCTCTCTTACCCGTCTCCTCCGCGCTCTCTTTCTCGTCGCCTCCGCACTCTCCCTCCCGTCGCCTTCGCGCTCTCTCTCCCGTAGCCTTCGCGCTCTCACTCCCATCGCCTTTGCGCTCTCTCTCATGTCGCCTCCGCGCTCTATTTCCCGTTGCCTCCGCACTCTCTCTCCCGTCGCCTCCGCGCTCTCTCCCTTCCCCGCCCGTCGTTCTTCCTCTGTCCGCTCCCCTCTTGTCGTTTTCCCTCTCGTCGCCTGTCAAATTATATGCATGTCATATATGTGTGGGTTGTAGTGGGGTAGCCAATATGGGGTACAACCCCATTAGGGTTTCATATTTGTACCAAACCCTGATCTAGTCAATTCAAGCCTGCTACTAGATTCTAACATGGTTTCAGAGCACTAGGTCCGTAGGACCGTCTTTTTTTTTCCGGGCCCACCTACCGTTGCGGTTATTGCGCTACCCCACGTGTTGTCCTGCGCGCGCCTTCCCCTGCCTTGCCTTGTGACGTGCTGCGCTGCGCGCGCCGTCCTGCAGCCCTCGCGCTGCCTACTGTTGCCCTAGCTACACGCGCACCGCCCTACAGACCCGTAAGGCCAGCGCGCTGCCCCTGCAGGCCCGTAAGGCCAGCACGCCGCCCCTGCAGGCCCATAACGCCCGCGCGCCGCCCTTGCAGGCCCGTAGCGCCCGCGCGCCGCCTCTGCAGGCCCGTCAGGCCCGCGAGCCACCCCTGCAGGCCCGTCAGGCTAGCGCCGCCCCGCCCTGCAGCCGATGCGGCCCCGCCAGGCCGCTGTCGCGGCCCCGCCCTGCCGCTGACGCGGCCCCGCCCTGCCGCTGACGCGGCCCCGCCCTGCTGCTGTCGCGGCCCCGCCCTGCCGCCGACGCGGACCCGCCAGGTCGCTGTCGCGGCCCCGCCCTGCCGCTGACGCGGCCCCGCCCTGCCGCTGTCGCGGCCCCGCCTTGCCGCCGACGCGGCCCCGCCCTGCCGCTGTCGCGGCCCCGCCCTGCCGCCGACGCGGCCCCGCCAGGTCGCTGTCGCGGCCCCGCCCTGCCGCTGACCCGGCCCCGCCCTGCCGCCGACGCGGCCCCGCCAGGTCGCTGACGCGGCCCCGCCCTGCCGCCGACGCGGCCCCGCCCTGCCGCTGTCGCGGCCCCGCCCTGCCACCGACGCGGCCCCGCCTGGCCCCGCCCTTCCGCCGACACGGCCCCGCCCTGCAGCAGCTGCCGCGGCCCTGCCCTGCCGCTGTCGTGGCCCCAGCCCTGCAGCTGACGCGGCCCTACTTTGCAGCCGCTGTTGCGGCCCCGCCGTCGCCGCCGTCGTGCGCCTACCCTGCCGCCGCCCGCCGAGCGCCGGCCCTGCTCGCCCGGCGAGCGCCTGCCCTTCCCGCCACTGGTGAGCACCTGCCCTACCCGCGCTTCCCGCGCGCCTGCCTTGTTAGCGCGCTGCCGCACCATCTGCATGCCTGCCTGCCTGCCTGCCCTGTCCGCGCTGCTACTGCTGCTACTTCTGTTACTGCTGCTAGGCTGCTGCTGCTGCTGCTACTGCTGCTACTACTGCTACTGCTGCTACTGGCGGTGGCCAGATGCAGCTCCAACGACGTCCGCGCGAGTCTCTCACGCCCCAGCAGCTTCGTGAGTGGTACGCTAGTTGGGGTTGTGGCGGTAGCCGTCGTGGCTGTCGCCCTGGAGCTGGTCAGTTGGGAGCGTCTGGCAGTGGCCAGCTGCAGCTGCAGCGGCGTCCGCGCGAGACACTTACGCCCCAGCAGCTTCGTGAGTGGTACGCTCAGAGTAGAGGGTCTCGGAGTACCGTTCGCTGCCCGTACGTCATTCACACAGGTGATCGGGCTGGTCAGGCTTGCGGGACGCTTGGACACTTACAGTCTCGCTGCTTCGCCCGTCTGAGCGACGCCTGGCGTACCGAGTTTGGCGACGAGGCTGAGCTCCCCACCTGGCTGGAGCTACTTAGGCAGAGGGTAGATATATTTGCTCTTGACTATGATGCTATTCTCACTGCCATGTATGCATTGCCTACTAGTGCTGACGGTGCCTGTTACCTGTGCGTACCGCCTGACCCATGTATAGAGCCTGCTGCTCTAGGTACTGGTGAGGCTGCTGCTCTAGGTGCTTGTGCGTCTCCTACTCTAGGTGCTGGTAAGGCTGCTGCTCTAGGTGCTAGTGAGTCTACTGCTCCAGGTTCTGGTGAGTCTGCTCTCTCTGGTACTGCGCCTGCTGAGGCCTTGTACACCTTCACACTTGACTCAGGTGCTTCCCGCTCCTTCTTTCGCGACAGCACCACCCTCACGCCGCTCAGTCGGCCGGTTGCAGTCTCTCTGGCAGACCCCTCTGGGGATCCAGACCTTGCGCACTCCTCCACGGTCCTGCCGTGTCCGGCGGTCCCGTCTGGCTCCCTGTCAGGTCTTCACCTCCCCTCCTTCTCTACGAACTTGGTGAGTGGTGCTGACCTCCAGGACCAGTGGGTTGACCAGTTCACTCCTGGAGGTCAGCGCGTGACCCACTGTACGTGCTCCCGGACGGGCCGGCACCTGGCCACGTTTACCCGTGCGCCTGGCTCGAGTCTGTACACACTGACTACTATGTCCCCTCAGGTCGCTGCGTCCGCGTCTGCGTCAGGTCAGCTAGCGGCCCCCTGCTCGTGTCGCGCTTTGTCGCACCAGACCCTCCTTTGGCACCACCGTCTTGGTCACCCCTCGGTGCAGCGTCTTCGTAGCATGCACCGCCGTGTCCTTGTCTCTGGTCTTCCCAGGATTCTCCCTCCTCTCCCACCCTCGCCTGCTCCTCCCTGTCTTCCCTGTGTTGAGGGGCGGCAGCGCGCCGCTCCTCACTCCTCCTCGTTTCCCCCGACGACTGCTCCCATGCAGACCCTGCACATGGACGTGTGGGGCCCAGCCCGCGCCAGTGGGCAGGACCGCGAGCGGTACTTCCTGCTGGTTGTTGACGACTACTCGCGTTACACCACGGTCTTCCCCTTGCGCACCAAGGGTGAGGTCCCTGATGTTTTGATCCCTTGGATCCGCGCTGCCCGTCTGCAGCTCCGCGAGCGGTTCGGGACGGAGTTTCCCGTCCTGCGTCTGCACTCTGACAGAGGTGGGGAGTTTTCCTCCGACCTTCTGCAGAGCTTTTGTCGTGGGGAGGGCATTCGCCAGACGTTCACGCTTCCGGCCTCTCCGCAGCCGAATGGGGTTGCTGAGCGCCGCATTGGCTTGGTCATGGAGGTCGCTCGTACCTCTATGGTCCATGCGGCTGCCCCCCATTTTCTGTGGCCGTTTGCGGTCCGCTACGCCGCGCATCAGCTCAACCTCTGGCCCCGTGTCTCCTTGCCGGAGACCTCGCCCACACTGCGGTGGACGGGGGAGGTTGGCGATGCGTCGCGTTTCCGGGTCTGGGGTTCTCGTGCATTTGTCCGCGATACCACCGCGGACAAGCTCTCCGCCCGCGCTGTTCCCTGTGTCTTCCTTGGCTTTGTCCCTGACGCGCCTGGTTGGCAGTTTTACCACCCCACCTCGCGCCGTGTCTTCCCCTCTCAGGACGTCACGTTCGATGAGTCGGTTTCCTTTTACCGTCTCTTCCCCTACCGCACTGCCCCTCTCCCCCCCCCGCCGCTCTTCCTCGCTCTAGGTGCTCCCCAGGTAGACCCCCTCCCCGCTCCCGGTCCTGCTCCTTCAGGTGTGTCTCAGGTAGACCCTCCTCCCTTGACTGCGCTGGTTGAGGTCACTGGTGACTCAGGTCCTGCTGAGGGTGGTCCTGCTCGGGGTGCTGCTTCTGGGGGTGCTGAGCCTGGGGGTGCGGACCCAGGGGGTGCTGAGCCTGGAGGTGCGGAGCCTGGAGGTGCTGAGCCTGGGCGTGAGGAGTCTGGGGGTGCTGAGTCTGGGGGTGCTGCACCTGGGGGCGCTGAGGCGTCTGGTGAGCAGTCTCCCTGGAGCGGCCGTCTTCGTAGTCGCTCCGCTGGTGCCTCGCCGCTGCACTCTCGTCGTCGTCTCCCTCTCTCCCCACAGCAGTTGCGTGAGTGGTACGTTAGCCGTCAGGGTCGAGCTGCTGGAGCTGGGGGCCCTGTTGCGGGAGGCGCTGGTGTTGGAGGCACTGGAGCTGGCGCTGTCCGTCTCTCCCCACAGCAGCTGCGTGAGTGGTACGTTAGCCGTCAGGGTCGCGCTGCTGGAGCTAGGGGCCCTGCTGCGGGAGGCGCTGGAGCTGGTGACTCTGCTACTGGAGTTGTTTCTAGTGGAGATTCTGGAGCTGTTGGAGGTGCTGGCGCTGGTGGCGCTGGAGCTGGAGGTTCTGGAGCTGCTGCGGGTGCTGGCGCTGGAGGTTCTGGAGCTGTTGGAGGTGCTGGCGCTGGTGGCGCTGGAGTTGGAGGTTCTGGAGCTGCTGCGGGTGCTGGCGCTGGTGGCGCTGGAGCTGGAGGTTCTGGAGCTGCTGCGGGTGCTGGCGCTGGAGGTTCTGGAGCTGCAGGAGGTGCTGGAACTACTGGTGCTGGTGGCACTGCACCCCCGCGATTGTTCTTCGCTCCGCCGTCACCTTCGTCTCTGCCACCGCCTGGCTCCGTGCTTCGCCAGGTTCTTAGCCTCCCGTCTTCTAGTGGTCTTCCGTTACAGCCTGGCTCACCGCTGCCTGCTCCTTCTCCTTACACTGAGCTGACAGGCGGTCTTGCTGCGCGTCGTGAGCCTGCGTCTCGTCCTGTCTTGCCTGTTCGCACTGTCCGCACTGGTCGTACTGGTCGTCGTGTTCCTCGTGAGCGTCCGCCGGTTATCCCCGGCACACACCTCATGGCCCTGCGTCCTTCCTCTGCTCCGCAGCGTGTTCCCTTGCCGTCCCCTCCAGCGTCTTCTCTGCCTGACATTCCAGAGCCTGAGTCTGACCGCGCTCGTGCTGCTCACCCTACTGTCACGCGTCTGCTAGCCACAGTTATCACTGACCCGTCGTTTGAGTCTGCTGTTGCGTCTGCCTTAGTCGCTGAGCTTGTTCACTTTGCTGCTGCCTGCCGTCTAGACTACACCGCTAGTCTTGTTGCTGAGTCTGAGTATGTCTGTCCTCCGTCCGTCGGGGGTGAGTGTGCTCTTGGCACGGACGTCCTTGAGGACATGCAAGAGGACCTTGAGTGTCTTGCAGCCGCTGCGCCTCATCTCGTGTCCATGCTGCTTGCCCCTGAGGGAGATCCGGATGCACCAGACATCCCGACTCCGCGTTCTTATCCTGAGGCGATCGCGGGTCCCTACTCCTCTCAGTGGCAGACAGCCATGGACGCAGAGATGGCATCCTAGAAGTCCACAGGCACTGACGTCGATGAGGTTCCCCCTCCTGGGGCAAACATCGTTGATGGCATGTGGATTTTCAGGGTGAAGCGGCCGCCAGGTTCTCCCTGTTCTCAAGACTCGTTACGTTGCTCGAGGCTTCAGTCAGCGGGAGGGAGTCGACTTCTTCCAGACCTTCTCCCCCACCCAGAAGATGACCACTCTTCGGGTGCTGCTGCACGTTGCCGTTCAGCGTGACTACGAGCTTCACTCTCTTGACTTCAGCACAGCCTTCTTACAGGGCAGCCTGCACGAGGAGATCTGGCTGCGCCGCCCACCTGGCTTCACTGGGTCGTTCCCTCCTAGTACCTAGTGGAGCCTCCGGCGGCCAGTCTACGGTCTCCGCCAGGCGCCGCGTGAGTGGCACAACACACTGAGGACGACACTTGCGGCTCTTAGGTTTGCTCCGTCGACTGCTGACCCGTCGCCGTTTCTGCGCACCGACACTTCGCTGTCGCCGTTCTACATCCTCGTGTACGTCGACAACTTGGTCTTTGCCCTTGCTGACACTGAGGCTCTCGCCCTGGTGAAGTCGGAGCTGCAAAAGAGACACACGTCCACAGACCTGGGTGAGCTGCGCAGCTACCTTGGCTTGCAGATCACCCGGGACAGAGCACGCCGCACCATCACACTGACTCAGTCACACATGGTGCAGCAGGTCCTTCAGCGCTTCGGCTTCACCTGGTCCTTGGCACAGGCCACTCCTCCAACTACAGGTCACTCGCTCTCAGCTCCACCTTCGGACGAGTCCGTAGAGCCGAGTGGTCCTTACTCAGAGCTAGTGGGCTGCCTCATGTACCTCATGACCTGCACTCGTCCTGACCTTGCGTACCCTCTTGGCCTTTTGGCTCGCTACGTGGCTCCTGGTCGGCACCGAAAGGTGCACATGGATGCTGCTAAGAGGGTACTACGCTACTTGTGCAGTACATCGGGCATGGGGCTCGTGCTTGGAGGACGGGGCGACGTTGTCCTCACTGGTCACTCAGACGCTTCTTGGGTTGACGACTTGGCTACGCAACGGTCGTCACAGGGTTACACCTTCAGCCTTGGCTCTGGCTCTATTTCTTGGCGGTCTACACGCCCGTCTTCTGTTCTCAGCTCCAGTTGTGAGGCTGAGATCTACGCCACAGCCATGGCTGCACAGGAGTTACGCTGGCTCACCTACCTGCTGACCGACCTGGGAGAGCGGCCTCGTTCTCCTGCAGTTCTGTACGTAGACAACAAGGCCGCCATTGCCTTGTGTCAGGAGCACAGAACGAAGCACATCGCTCTGCGTTACTTCCTTGCTCGAGAGTTGCAGCACCGTGGTCAGCTTCGTCTTGCTCACGTGGCCACTCAGGCCAACACTGCTGATATATTCACCAAGGCACTTCCGCCTGGTGATCATCAGCGCTTTTGTACTCTGTTGGGCCTTGTGCCTACGTTTCCTCACTTGCTGTAGGCTCTGCCTGTACTGTGATCTACAGATATATATACCTGCATGCTTGCTCCTGGTAGGTAGAGATCACTGTGCTGTTGTTGTTGTATATATACCTCTGCATGTAAACTGGCCTTGTGGCCCTTTGCTTGTGCTCAGTGTGTGTGGTGACGTTGTGATCCACCCTAAGCTTGCTTTGCTTCTCTTGACTGGTCTTGTGACCCCTTGCTCTCCCCCACTTTGCCTATGGGGGTGTGTCAAATTATATGCATGTCATATATGTGTAGCCTGTAGTGGGGTAGCCAATATAGGGTACAACCCCATTAGGGTTTCATATTTGTACCAAACCCTGATCTAGTCAATTCATTCCTGCTACTAGATTCTAACATCGCCTTCGCAGTCTCCGCTTCCCTTCCCTCTCGTCACCCTCGTTCTAAACCCTCCCTTCCTATCGACCTCTTTTTCTCCCCTCCCCTCCCGTCACCCTCGATGCAGTCGTCGCCTTCGCGCTCTCCCTATTGTCGCATGTCTCTTCTCCCACCCGTCGCCTTCGCGCTCTCATGTCCCGTCGCCTGCGCGCTCTCCCTCCCGTCGGCATCGCTCTCACGTTCCTCCTCTCGCCTCCCATCTCGACGTTCGCCTCCTCTCCCCCCAACCCGTTGTTCTTCTCTCTCTCCCCATCTCAATCGTACTATCCTTTCGTGATACCTTGTCCAACTTATTTTTTCCCCTCGTTCTTCGATTCACTATTTTATAACCTCTTTCAGCCTCTCAAATACAGGGAAACGCCTTTTCTCGCAGATCTGCCAGGTCATTGGCCCACCTCCACTCTCATCTCCTGCTTGTGTGTGTGCGCTGGATTTTTCCTGGTGTTTGATTGATGTGATGTTTTGGTGAAGTTACGATCACTGCTCAGGGTGCATACAGGCATTGCAGCCTTGCGCCAAAATCGCATACAAGTATGTGTGAGTTTCGCTTCCAATCAGAACTGTACGCATGTTCCAAATGTTCTTGTTCACACCGAGACTCGTCTCTAGTAAAAAAATATAAAAGCACAGCACTTCCAACTTTACGAAGCGTTCCAAAAAAACTTCTGTTTTCAAGTGGACCCAACTAGAAGGGGGGGTCACTATATAGCTGCTGGCTTTAAATTACAATCGCTTTGGCAAAAAATTGCCTTAGCGCGTACATTATGCGGTGCTGCTGAGCTTCGGCAGGTCACCAAAGCTGGGTGATGGTCATGGAAATCGCATTACCGTAACCTCGCCACTGAGTTCATCGCTACAATTTACATGGTGAGCAACGATAAAATCGCAATCGTTGACCTAAACGGAAACGCACAAGCCAGAAATACAGAGTGAACAGCAGCCTCCAAGCAGTTTAGGGTTTACAAGTTCCCCTTCAAATATAGCAAGCAAAATTTAGGCCCAGCTATACAAAACCGGGCCAGATGCACAAGGTCTACAGCACTGCATTTTAACCCAGCAGACCAGGGAGGATCCGGGAGAAAAGATCCTCCTCATCCCCTGGTAGCAGCAACAGCGAATCACCAAGCCCCTCCTCTTCAGAATATTGCGAGTAGCCGTGGCTGCTATTGCTGCAGCTGCTGAGCCCACTGGTCGTGCCGCTGCTCCTATCGCTGTTCACCCCATACAACCACTGCGAATCGTCCTGTACCGCCATGCCTGCTGCTGCTCCTGCTGACGCCCCCCACAACCTGCCTATGCTCTCGGGCACATAAACTTTCCTGCCAGCTTCACACCCTCCCACGGGCTCAACACGCTGCTGCGATTTCAACTCGGGCAGGCCGTTATAATTCCATCCGCTGCCCGGGATGATGTTCGGGGCAGGACTCCCACTGCGAGCCTCGAGAGTGCCGAAGCTGGCACTGTTACCGAGTGGAGCAGCAGCGGCATTGAGGCTCGGGCCGAACCCAGGAGGAGGTGCGGGACTGGCATGGGCGGCAGAAGGAAGGTTCGGCGATGAGCTAGACCAAATTCCCGAGAGAAGAGATGTGTGCTGGAGGGAGGAAGAGGAGGAAGTGGTGGTGGGAGTGAGTGTGGTTATAGGGTTGTGAGAGTAGGTGCCAGCGTTGGTATTCGAGAGGGGGATGACGAGCGATGGAGATGGGATGGTGTATTCAGGGAGAGGAGAGGGTGGCGAGGGGGAGGGGGAGGGGGAGGCGGAGCGGGACAGATGGGCAAAGACAGGGTCAGAAGGACCAACAGGGAAGGCAGTGGTCTGGTGCGGTATGCAGTGGTTCGACTGAAAAGGGTGGGGAGGAGGAAGGGAGGAGTGAGTAGAGGAGGAGGTGGTGGTGGTTGCGGTGTTGGTGGTGGTGGAGGGGACGGGAGAGGAGTAGAAGGGGAAGGGCTGGGTGGAGGGGAGTGAGGAGGGGAGGCCGTGGGGATGGGAGATGACGAGGTGCAGGGCATAGCTGATGTCTCCCGAGGCCAGCACCAACGCATGTTCCAACAGGTCCTGGTGGGGTGAACACAACACATACGTGGCAATGCACGCAAGAATAGGGATATGAGGAATGAAGGATGGAGGAGATGATGGGGCGCAGGGCGTAGCTGATGTCTCCAAAGGCGAGCACCAATGAATGCATGTTCCAACAATTCCTGGTAAAGCGGACCAATATCATATGCAGACAAACAGCGGTGTATCAGCAGTGAGGATGTGTGGGAAGCAAGGGGCGTGTGGGATTGTACCTGGGGCAGCGATCCCGCTGACATGATCTCAGAGAGAGCTTGCAACTCGAGGGAAATATCCTGAAGGCAAGGAGCGAGTCACACAGATAACCAGGCACGGAGAATGAGCAACCAAGCGAAGACGGTAAGAAATCAGAACAAGAGCAGCCAGGAAACATAGGGGAACATGCACATGTTAACACCAACAGTCTGACAGGAGAGGAAGTGGGTTGACGATGGACGGGGAGGGCGAGAAAGCAGAGAGGGCGGAGGGGCGGCAGGAGCAAAGTTTAGAGGCGCCTTAAAAGATGGATGGGGAGGGTGTGAACTCACGACGAATGGGGAGGGCGTGAGAGCAGAGAGAGCAGAGGGGCGGCAGGAGCACTCGTGGTAGACGAGCAGGTGGTTGAGACAGCCACCCAGGTCTCCCCCGTGCACCAGCACTGCCTGCGCTGCCTCTCCCAAGGGGAATCCGAGCCTGGGAGAGAGAGAGAGAGAGAGAGAGAGAGAGAGAGAGAGAGAGAGAGAGAGAGAGAGAGAGAGAGAGAGCGAGAGAGAGAGAGTGAGAGGAGAGGAAGATAGTGAGGGAGGAAAACAAGTGAAGATTGTGGGTGGGGAAGAGACAGCACGGGTCACCTCCATGCATCGGCATTGCCTACCTACCAACCCCACAGATGGTGATCACTTGTGTGGTGGCAGGGAGCGAGCGCTTACTTAAGCAGCTGGCGCACGTGGACTCGCCGGCGATTCGTCTCCAGGGCGAAGCGATCTCTGAGTCGACTAAAAAATCGACTCACTACATGAGGTGGCAGGGAGCGAGCGCTTGCAGCTGGCACACGTAGACTCGCCGGCGATTCGTCTCCAGGGCGAAGCTTTTGAGACGTCTCAAATGTCGTCTACTTACACGCGGTTTTGAGACGTCTCAAAAGGTGACAGGGAGCACTTACTCTTGCAGCTGGCGCACGTAGACTCGCCGGCGATTCGTCTCCAGGGCGAAGCGATTTTTGAGTCGACTAAAAATTTGACTCACTACATGTGGTGGCAGGGAGCGAGCGCTTACTCTTGCAGCTGGCGCACGTAGACTCGCCGGCGATTCGTCTCCAGGGCGAAGCGATTTTTGAGTCGACTAAAAAATTGACTCACTACATGTGGTGGCAGGGAGCGAGCGCTTACTCTTGCAGCTGGTGCACGTAGACTCGCCGGCGATTCGTCTCCAGGGCGAAGCGGCACGCATCACTCCACGGGCGCAGCCCACCCGAGGCGGTGTTCCCTCCAGCTGCAGCACCAGACATATCTGCAGCACCACTAGCAGCGGTGGCACCCAGAGAGGCAGCCGCATTGTCAGCAGAAACACCAGCGGTGGTACCAGCAGCGGCACCGGCATCAATGGAAACTGAGCCCATGCCCAGATTTGATGCATTTCTGCCCTTGCTCGCCTCTCCTGCTGCTGCTGCAACACTCTCTGCAACCACCAGCTTATCCCGGGGCTGCTGCTGCGGCTGCTGCTGCTGCTGCTGCTGTTGCTGAGACTGCTGCTGCTGCTGTACCTGCAAATCTGCTTTCTCTCGCAACCTCTCCTGCACGCCCACATCACCAACCGCCCTTCCGCTCCCACTCCCCTCCCCACTCAACGGCGCTTCCGAACCCACGACGCTGGGCTCGCCAGCCGGCTCTGCTGGGCTGGAGGCAGGCTCGGTGACAGGCTCGGCAGGGAGGTGGTCGGCGCAACTGCCAATGCTGGCGGAGGGGGAGAGGCTGGCCATGGCGCGGGGAGTGGAGGGGAAGGAGGAAGGGGGGGAGGAGAGCCCTGAGGTCGTTGAGAATTCGCACTCAGTTGGTGTGGAGGAGGAGGATGAGGAGGAGGACGGGGGCGCGGGATGGAGAGAGGAGTGGAGGGAGGAGGGTGAGGAGGAGTGGAGAGAGGTGGAGTGGAGTGAGGAGGATTCCTTGGTCCAGACGGAGAGGGAAGTGGAGGACGGGAGGTGGGAGGAAGAGGGGGCAGGGGGGTCTGGGGAGACGGTGGTCGTGGTTTTGATGGGCGGAGGTACAGAAGAGGAGGTGACAGTGGTATTTGACTTCCCTTGCGACTCTGTTGTCGCCCTTCCAGCCTGCTTCCCCTGCTGCTGCTGTTCCTGCTGCTGCGGCTGCTGTTCCTGCTGCTGCGGTGGCTGCTTCTGCTGCTGCGCCTGCTGTTGGCTCGGTGCCTGCGCCTTCCCAGCCTCTGGCCGAAGCAGCAGCGCGGCAGGCTTGGCTTTCCAGACCGAGTTCGCAGGCACGGCGGCGGTTACCGGAGCAGGCACCGCTGGTGCGGGAACCGATTGCTCCTTGCCTTTCTTCTTCTGTCTGGATTGACTCCCCTTACCACTACCACCACCACTACCACTCTCCGCTTTCCCCTCCCCTTCTTGGCTCGCCGCCTTGCTCCCAGCCTTGTCTTTCCTGCTCTTTTCCTCGCCTCCTGCTCCTCCTGCGCCAGGCTTGTCAGACGCCTTGCCTCCGGTACTGGCGTCTTGTTGCAAGGAGGAGTCCTTTGGAGACGAGACCTTTTCCGCCTTGCTCTGCCAAACGAAAAAACGTACAAACAGGTAATGAACGCGGCGGTCCAGACACCACGACAGGCAAAGGGAACAATGCATTCACATTCGCAATGCCATCACCAATCTTACCGCGCTCACTGCCACTACTGGTACCACTGCCATCGTTACCGCCCATCATAATACTGTTGGAACTATTGTCGCCACAACTGCCGCCACTACAGTTGCAACTACTATCATTATTCTGTCTGCCGTCGTCAGCACTGTCGCCACTACTATCGTCATTCCTGCCGCCACTACTGTCGCAACTACTATAGTTATTCTGTCTGCCGTCGCCAGTACCGTCGCCTCGCCACTACTATCGTCATTCCTGCCGCCACTGCTGACGCCTCTCCTTCCGTCGTTGATGCCGCCACTGCTATCGCTTCCAGTTATGTCGTCAATGCAGTCGCCACTAATGTAGTCACTACTCTGCTGGCGACACTACTATTCGCGGCTAATCCCGCCACTGCAATCGCAACTACCGTTGCAACTACTGTCGCCACTAATCTCACCATAACTGCCGCCACTGCTCCTGCTAGTGCCACAGTCTAGGGCCCGGCAAGAGCGACAAGGCTCGCAGAACTCACCTCCGACGAGGCCTTTCCTTCGGACGGTCCGGACACGATGCCAGGCGACGACGACCACGCAATCACGGGCCCGCTCCCGCCACCCCCACCACCCCTACTGTCCCCGATACTGTCGCTGGTCCCAACACAACCTAATGGCTAAGGAAACAACGCTCACACAACTCACCTCCGAGGCCTTCCCTTTGGACGGTCCGGACACGATGCCAGGCGACGACGACCACGCATTCACAGGCCCGCTCCCTCCACTCCCACCGCCACCACTACTGCTGCTGCTGCTCACAGCCCCAACGGCTGCTGCTGCCGCATCCTTCAACCCCGCAGCAGCAGCACTCCAGGACTTAGACAAAACCTTCACCGGCACTCCCCCACTCCCACTACCCCCACCAGGCGCGCCTATACCCCCGCTTTTAGACGACGGGGACGTGGGGCCGGCCCCACCAGACGCGGACTTAGCCACGGATGCGGCAGCCTTGGCAGCGGGGGGCAGAGACGAGCGCACGAGCAGCGCGACCGTAGGCTTTGGCGCGGGAGCAGCGGGTAACGAGGTGGAAGATTTGGAGGACGAGGAGGGCACGGAGAATGATCCTTTCGACTTGCTGCCGTCGCCTGTTTTCCCCTCCTTTTTACTATCGCCTGACTTGCCGTCCTTTTTGCTATCGCCGGTTTTTCCTTCTTTTTTGCCGTCGCTGGCTTTACTGTCGGTTTTTTTGTCGTCCTTGCCTTTGCCGCCCTTCTTCGCCGCAGCTCCCACAGGGGCTGGCGGAGGCTCGGGCATCTTGGCCTTTCGCCGCTTCTTGCTGCAACGGAGAGAGGGGAGAACGGAGGGAGCGCAGGAGGAAGAAGTGAAAGAGGTGACGAAACAAAGAACTGTATGTCTTAGTATGCCGGTGTTTCTTAGAATGCCTAATTAAAGGGCCGGCTGAAGCGGAGGAGGGATGAGTCGAGGCCTAATTACAGGGCCGGCTGAAGCGGAGGAGGGATGAGTCGAGGAGATGGGCCATGAACACGAAATAATAAGGAAAGCAGGGAGGCAAACGGGAAAGCTACGCACAACTTTTCTCGCACAAAGTTTCTAGTGGACAGGAACACAGCGCAGGCAGAAACGACGGAAAATGAACGCATCCGCACGCATTTGCTTGCAGAATAACTTAGTTGCGGCGTTTGAAACGCGCGGATGCGGGGGAGAAAGGAAGGAAAGGGTGTGCAAGGAGATGTTGCACCTGTTTTCGTTCCGAGCATGAATCGGGTGGGACTTGGTGATCTGGAAACACAGGAATGCCACGATGAGAGGGAAACGCAAGGAGAGCCGGGGGGATGAGCAAACGGATGAAAGACACGAGACACAAGGCATGACGAAGGCATTAGCCGCACGAGGCAAGAGACGCATGAGGTATCAGATGAAAGAGATGGAGGAGTGGAACAACGGAACACGCATGGAGGGAAGGGTATTGGTATTAGCAAATGAAGGAGAGCACGCAGATGAGTGCATGAGCCATGAAAAAAAAAGAAAATCAACACTCGGTCCAAGAAGAAGGTGAAGATAAACAAAGAACAAGATCGCCTGACGCTAATTCGTGAAACTAGTTTAGTGAAAAAAAAGGCTACGAAAAAACAAGAACATACAGGGTGCGATCCATGGCAAGAAAGAAAAATGTAAGGAGAAACCTACACGTCCAGGACACGGCTTGTCGAACTTCGTCGCTTTGCCATTGCCACGTGGACATTGGAAGCCCGTCTTTCGTTGCCTGCGTTACAATGAGCAAAGGCGAAAGGACACGTAAGAATTGTCATGGTGAGGTCATCACGGGGTGATTAAAGGATTGGTGGAAACAAAAACAAAGTAGAGGAATACGCGGAGTTATGAAAAGGATGGATGAACTACGGAGGCTACTAGACGCTTGAGATAGATGGTGTTAAGTTTAAAGTAGCGATTCTTCATATTTCGAAGTTTTTTCCAAGACAATTGCTGCGTCGCCAAGAATTGGCCTTCAGATACCAGATAACTGGTTGCTATATACTGTTATACGTTGGAATCGCCTAATGCTTGCTGCACAGCTTGTAACATCCCTTAGTGAGCCGAGATGGAAAACTTGAAACTAAATCAAAGAGGATCAACAAGAGGATTCTAAACCACGCCAGCACGATGCGCTCAAATACTTCCCGTTGAGCGCCAAAGAACTTGACGGAGAGAGACGGAACGCTATCCTTACAACCTTGGAGGACATTCAAAAGAAGGCGAAACTGGAAAAAGCATTGACCCCGGAGGAAGCGTGGTTTCTATTCGGAAGTTTCTACCCTGTAACTACAGTGATTTTTCACAGCTACTGCAAAAATTCATCCCATCTATCGATCTACCATTTTCTGACCAGAACCGGCTGCAGCGAGGAGGTAACTAAAGGCGTGAGTTTTAAGAACCATACTTGTCCAGACGGATGCTCTTTAAAAACGCCTCGATGCAGTGTTGATGGTACACGCCTGAGCTCGCGCATCCTTCGAACGTGCACGAAAGCGCGTTAAGCTCGTCCTGCGTACTATCGCACGGCTCCCCGCAATAGTCACAAACTCCCTCGATATCATGCAGAGAATGACCCGCGGCTGGCACGGCGGGCGCGACTGGCGGCGGCATTTTCGCGATAGAACTTGCAGGAAAGGCTGCAGCAAGAAGCGAGATACAAAAGTGCTGTTGTTAGCGAAGAGTTAGTCAGGCAACACGGTGTGGTCGTCCTAAGCTTAACGACGGAGAAAAACACGGAACCTAAAAGGTCGTCTGGAAGGACACGATAAACAGGATTCGGTTTCAGGAGACCAACTTCGAACTAATCAATCAGTTCTACGAAGAATGCCGCCTGCACAGAGCTAGCACGCAGCAGCAATTATCCTAAATCGAACGTGCTCTTACTGTGCAGACACAAAGGTTGAGGTTGCAATGCCGCGAATTACGGACCGTGAGGTTCCCGAGGTTCTCTAGGGTTGTTGCAATGGCAACAAGGGAGCCACACAGCACCAGCCAAAGAAAACCTAGATTCTTCCCAAACGCTCCCACTGCTTTGGCTTGCTCAGCACAGCACTGCTGTTCGGCTATCTTTGTTCGCTCTCCGTCATGCTCTGTCAGTCATCTCCGCCCTGCTGGCGCTAGACAGTGCCCCGCGCGTTCCGCCGTGCTGAGAGCAGGAATTACTCGGCGGAGCAACTGAACCGCGAAAGGGAGCGCGTGGTGCGGAAAAGGTTCGGGGGACCGTTTTGCGGAGGTCTTGGGAAAGCATGTGGCGATACGATGGTGACCTGACCTTGTCTGGAAGATGTCGGTCAGACGGTAAGTTTCTGATAGCCATTTCACTGACCGCGACGTTTGCGATCGCCAAAGTGACGGGTCTTTCTGCTGTATGATGTCAGCTTCGTGCTGATCACGCGTTCTCCCGAAACACCTTTCTAATTTACGGGCAGCCCCTGACCGACGGGCAAAGAAGTATGGATCATGTGTGGGCTATCGAGCCATAACGGGGATTTGGCGGAAGCAAGCACCCAATCACAGGCGTGGTTGAGCCTCGATCAATCCTCCTGAACCAAGCAAACATCAACAACAGAAAGGCCGAACGTTTAGGGTTTTGCTCGTGTCGTGACGCAGCTCTGGTTACAGTGTCAGACATGCTTCGCATGTGCGAAACTTTGCAGGCCAAACTTTGCCGCCGCCACCTCGGATGCCACGGAAAAAAACACTGAAATCGGGTGTTAGAAAGTGCGATACAAATCTGCCACGAAATGAAGTGTAAGGAAAATGTTCTAGGAAAACATCTCTATTGCCAATGCAACATACGGTACGTGATGCCACACATAACATTTCCTATGATTTCCATAAAGACAATAAAGGATTCAAAACACAGTTTACAATACCATGTAGAAACATTCTCTCAGTTTTTATACTTATATGGTATATGATAGAGGGTACAACGTGATAAAAAACTATATAAATGTTTTTTAAATCGAAATGTGACAGTAATACGATGGTGCTGCTGTCTGATGGAGATATTTGGTTTCAAAACGTAGTGAAAGTGTAATTGATAAAGGATCATTCCCTTGCTAGTGTAGAAAAGGAGAAACACCTGTTGTTTGCAGGACGTTACAACTGTTCATTGTAAGTGCCAGTCACTGTGCGATTACGGGGTTTGCTTTGTGTAAGGAAAATCTCTTTTTCCTTACTTCGTGTCCCTGTTCAACGCGTACATCACTGTAGCACCACATTCAGCACCGTTACCACTCGCAATCCTCGCATCGACAATCCGCCCGCCACCTTCACACGTCGCACCTCGACCTCACGGCTCGGCGGGTAACCCGCGCTCCGGGCCTCCGCTTCGACACTTTTCCCAACCTCAGTCCCAGGCCCGTCGCGCGACAACCACAGTCCATTACCGTTACCACTGTAGTTTCGCTATATATTCTTCGCTCATGCCTTCGCTCATTGTACTCTTGCTTCGATAGTGCAATTCTCGTTCGTTCACTCAATTGCACTCGTAACACTTGGTATTCAGAGCCTACGACCTCTTCTCGGACCGCACCCACACCTTCGCTTCCCCACTATCTCAATTTTTTGGGGGGGTAGACGTCTCTCAGCGACACAGCACCGCCGCTCGTAGTGCTCTCTCGTAAGCACGCACGGCCACGACTGAGGCTCTCGCTGAGCTCGCCCGACACCCCCGCCATGGCCGAATTCACGCTCGCCACATTGACGCAGGAGCAGCTCGACCGTCTGGTGCGCCAACTCGAAGATTCGGCGCTCGAAATTGCGATGCTCACAGCGGAACGTGACTCCGCGCGTCAGCAATCAACGGTGAACACTCCAGCAGCACTACACGCACCAACAAATGCACCTGCACAATCGGACGAGCCAATCGTCATCTCGTCCGGGACACCAACACAACACGACAGCGTGGGACAGCGCTCGGGCGCAGCTAGTGATAGCGCCGCCCAACCAATGCCTGGCATGGGAGGAAACAGGGGCGCGCCAAGCCCGCGGGAGCCTCGCGAAGCCCGTCGGCACGTGGAGTTCGCGGCGACAAGTGGCGAACAGGCCATCATGGCACCAATGCCACTCAAGCCGCAACGCCCGCCCTGTTTCGACCCGAGCCAGCGTGGAGGTCCGACGGTTCAATCGTGGGTTTTCACGATGAACGTCTTCTTCGACGCGAATTACGTCGAGTCGGACGCAGCGAAGATTCGGTATGCCGTTTCGCTGTTAAGGGGCCCCGCCATGGACTGGTGGCGAGTCATCGTGACGTCGCCACGCGCCTACGAGCCACCGTCGCAAGAGGAAGGTGTCAGAACATTATAGCTTATGCTGTTGTGTAGGCTATAGTGGGGTATCCCATAGGGGGTACAACCAATTAGGGTTTCATATTTGTACTCACTTCATTTTCATAGTTCACCCATTCTCGTTCTCATTCTCACATGGAATCAGAGCAGGTCCCCTCCTAGGGACTGTTCCTTGGGCCCACCGAAGCGCGCCTCGAGTCGCGCCTGCCTTTTTTTTTAGCGGCCCGTCGAGTCGCACCTAGCGGCCCGTCGCGCCGCCCTTACGGTCGCGTCGAGCCGCCCTAGCGGCTGCGGCGCGCCGCCCTTTTCCCGGCCCGTCGCCGCCCTTACCCGCGGCTTTGCGCCGCCCTCACCGGCGGCTTCGCGCCGCCCCTATCTGCGGCTTCGCGCCGCCCAGGCCCGTCGCCGCCCTTCCCGCGGCTTCGCGCCGCCTCTACCTGCGGCTTCGAGCCGCCCCGGCCCGTCGCCGCCCTTACCTGCGGCTTCGCGCCGCCTACGGCCCGTCGCCGCCCTTTTCTGCGGCCCCGCCGCCTCTCTCGTTGCGGCCCCGCCGCCCGTCTTCGCGGCCCCGCCGCCATCTCTCGCTGCGGCCCCGCCGCCACTCACTGCGGCCCCGCCACCCGTCTCAGCGGCCCCGCCGCCCGTCTTCGCGGCCTCGCCGCCTCTCTCGCTGCGGCCCCGCCGCCTCCCACTGCGGCCCCGCCGCCCTACTCAGCGGCCCCGCCGCCCGACTTCGCGGCCCCGCCGCTTCTCTCGCTGCGGCCCCGCCGCCTCTCTCGTTGCGGTCCCGCCGCCCTTCACTGCGGCCCCGCCGCTTCTCTGCAGCGGCCCCGCCGCCCGTCTTCGCGGCCCCGCCGCCTCACTACCCAGCGGCCCCGCCGTCCTTCTGCAGCGGCCCCGCCACTCCTCTACAGCGGCCCCGCCGCCCTACGTCAGCGGCCCAGCCGAGCCGCCCAACAGCAGCGCAGCCGAGCCGCCCAGCAGCAGAGCAGCCGAGCCGCCCCGCCGCCGAGCCGCGCTGCAGCCGAGCCGCCCGGCCGCCCACCAGCCGAGCCGCCGTGCAGCCGACCGCCCAGCCGCCGAGCCGCCCAGCTGCCGAGCCGCCCAGCCGCCGAGCCGCCCAGCCGCCGAGCCGCCCAGCGGCCGAGCCGCCCTGCAGCCGAGCCGCCCGAGCAGCCCTGTCCGGTGAGCACAGACCCTCTGTCACTTGCGTGCTCTTCCCCTACTCCTTGCACTGCTGGTCTACTGCTGTCATGGCTACCCCTAGTGTCCTCACTTTTGACGCTGAGGGTCGGGCCATTGACTTTGAGGTCTGGGTAGATGACCTACAGCTGTTCTTACAGTGCGATAGGGCGGACGGCCTCTCTCTCTTTGACCTCACCTCTGGCGCTTCCCCTGCCCCTGCTGCTGATGCTGACGCCACTGTTCGCTCCCAGTGGGCCACGCGCGATGCTGCTGCACGTCTTGCTGTGCGTCGCCACCTCCCTACCTCCGAGCGTGCGCACTTTAGTCAGTACAAGAGTGCTCAGACCTTGTACGCCGCTGTAGTCGCGCGCTACTCCTCCCCTTCCACTGCTGCACTGAGCCGTCTCATGCTGCCGTACCTCTTCCCTGACCTTGCTTCTTTTCCCACCGTTGCTGACCTCATTACGCACCTCCGCACTAGTGACACTCGCTACCGCGCTGCACTTCCTGCTAACTTCTGCACCGCGAACCCCCCCCCCATGTACATCACTCTGTACTTCCTAGTCACTCGCCTCCCTGACTCCCTTCGAGTAGTCAGGGACCACTTTCTCTCAGTCTGTCCCACCACACTCACTGTAGACCTCCTCGAGAAGGCCCTCCTCGCGATAGAAAAGAGCATAGTCGCTGTAGGAGCCTCTCGAGGTGACCCGCGCACCCCCATCTTTGAGGGGTGTTCTCCCTCCCCCCTGCTGCCCTCTGTTGCCTCTGCTGCTTCGGCCGACCTCCTTGGTCTTGAGTCGGTCGGTGCGGCGTCTGCCCCTAGCGGGAGACGCCGCCCTGGCAAGGGCAAGGGGGGCAAGGGAGCTGGAGGAGCGGGCGGTGGAGGTGGAGGTGGAGGCAGTGGGGGGAGTGGGGGTAGCGGTGGAGGTGGAGGTGGGGGTGGGGGGTTCGGTGGCGGCAGTGGAGGCGGAGGCCGCGGCGGCGGTGGCGGTGGTAGCGGAGGTGGCGGAGGAGGCGGCGGTGGAGGAGGCGGTGGAGGCGGCGGCGGCAGTGGAGGCAGCGGAGGCGGTGGAGGCGGTGGGGGTGGCGGTGGAGCTGGTCACGGGTCTTTGCAGAGGAGTGGCTCCGGTGGTGGCTCGCGCCAGCAGCAGCAGCGTGGTCGTGCGACCCTGTCCCCTCAGCAGCTCCGTGAGTGGTACACTGCACGCCAGCGGGGTGGGGGTTTTGGTCCGTGTACCTACGTCCTGCGCACCGGCGACCGTGCGGGTGAGCAGTGTGGGGGTGCGCACCCCACTCCGCGCTGCTTTGGCCGCCTGACGGACGCATGGCGTCACCAGTTCCCGGAGGCCTCCGAGATCCCTCGCTGGGACGAGCTGTCTAGGGCGGGGGTTGCCATCTTTGATCTGGACTTTGATGCTATTCTCTCTGCCATGTATGCTGTGTCTATTAGTGATGAGGGTGACTGTTACCGGTGTTTCCAGCCCGATCCGGGCATTGAGACTGCTGCTCTAGGTACTGGTGAGGCTACTGCCCTAGGTGCTTACGACGCTGCTGCTCTAGGTGCTGGTGTGTCTGCGTCCTCAGGTACTGGTGAGTCTGCTCTCTCAGGTACCGCGTCGGCTTCGGCCTCCCTCACCTTCACTCTTGACTCTGGGGCGTCTCGCTCCTTCTTTCGGGACCGCACCACACTCACGCCGCTTAGTCGGCCGGTTGCGGTGTCTCTGGCTGACCCCTCTGGGGGTCCGGTCCTGTCTCGTTTCTCCACAGTCCTCCCGTGTCCGGCGGCTCCCTCTGGCACCCTGTCTGGTCTCTACCTCCCCTCGTTCTCGACGAACCTGGTGAGTGGTGCTGACCTACAGGATGCGGGTGTCCACCAGTTCACTCCTGCACGTCAGCGAGTGACCCACTGTACAGAGGCTGGCACAGGCCGACACCTGGCTACGTTCACCCGTCAGCCGGGGTCGAGCCTGTACACTCTGACCACTGCGTCTCCTCCAGTTGCTGAGTCTGGTAGGGTAGTTACGTCGGGTCAGGTGTTTGCTGCGGCGTCCAGGTCTGGTCCTGAGTCTGCCCCCTGTTCGTGTCGTCTCCTGTCTCACGAGACTCTCCTCTGGCACCACCGCCTTGGCCACCCCTCTCTGCTTCGGCTCAGAGGTATGGCCTCCCGTCTTCTTGTGTCCGGTCTCCCCCGGTCCCTCCCTCCCCTTCCTCAGGGCCCTAGCCCTGCCTGTGTCCCCTGTGTCGAGGGGCGCCAGCGTGCTGCCCCTCACTCCTCCCAGTTTCCTTCGACAGAGGCCCCGTTGCAGACACTTCACATGGACGTGTGGGGCCCAGCCCGCGTCCGTGGACAGGGTCACGAGCGCTACTTCCTGCTCGTTGTTGACGACTACTCGCGTTACACCACAGTCTTCCCCTTGCGCAGCAAGGGTGATGTCACTGAGGTGCTGATCGACTGGATCCGCGCAGCTCGTCTCCAGCTCAGGCAGAGCTTCGGCTCGGACTTTCCTGTTCTGCGTCTGCACTCGGACAGAGGCGGAGAGTTCTCCTCTGGCCTTCTGCGTGCCTACTGTCGTGCACGGGGCATCCGTCAGACCTTCACGCTTCCGGACTCACCGCAGCAAAATGGGATTGCTGAGCGCCGCATTGGCATGGTCATGGACGTCGCTCGTACGTCTATGATGCATGCGGCTGCCCCCCATTTTCTGTGGCCGTTTGCGGTGAGGTACGCGGCGCATCAGATCAACCTCCACCCCAGGGTCTCCAGGCCGGAGACCTCCCCAGCCTTGCTGTGGACGGGGAAGGTTGGCGATGCGTCGGCGTTCCGGGTCTGGGGATCTCGGGCGTTTGTCCGCGACCTGTTTGCGGACAAACTATCCCCTCGTGCTGCTCCTTGCGTCTTCCTGGGGTTCCCCCCTGACGCGCCTGGGTGGCAGTTTTACCACCCCACCTCTCGCCGTGTTCTGTCCTCCCAGGACGTCACGTTTGACGAGTCGGTCCCCTACTACCGCCTCTTCCCCTACCGCACTCCATCCCTCCCCCCACCCCACTCTTCCTGGTACCAGGTCCCCCCCAGGTAGACCCCCTCCCCCCTCAGGGTCCTGCCCCTTCAGGTGTGTCCCAGGTAGACGCAGTCGAGCCTGTCGAGGTCACTGGTGACTCTGGTGCTGCTGAGGTGGCTGAGGCTGGGGTTGCTGAGGCTGGGGGCTGCTGTAGCCTGGGGGTGCGGAGCCTAGGGGTGCTAGGCCTGGGGGTGCTGAGCGCTCTGGGGGTGCTGAGCCTAGGGGTGCTGAGCCTAGGGGTGCTGAGCCTAGGGGGTGCTGAGCCTGGGGGTGCTGAGCCTAGGGGTGCTGAGCCTTGGGGG